>OV815321.1:12415000-13615000 GCA_929108375.1 Gymnoscelis rufifasciata
TCCCTGGTGTCCCCGAAGGCGGAATACAGGCCGCAGTACTTGTCACACAGAGTATCCACAGTAATGACTTTTGTCAAGAATTGTATATAGCTGAGGAAATGACCTTACCTTGACCAGCTTGCACTCCCTGGTGTCCCCGAAGGCGGGATACAGGCCGCAGTACTTGTCACACAGAGTATCCACAGTAATGACTTTTGTCTAGTATTGTGTACAGCTGAGGAAATGACCTTACCTTGACCAGCTTGCACTCCCTGGTGTCCCCGAAGGCGGGATACAGGCCGCAGTACTTGTCGAGCGCGTGCTGCGCGTTCAGGATGTCGACGCAGAGGTGGCAGAGAGCAGCACGGAACATGTACTCTTTGGCGCTGTATTTGAGGAGACTGTTGTCTAGGGAGGATTTGGCGATCTGTGAATGACAAAAAAATAATTAATGTATAAACCGTATATACATAAAACCTATCTATCCCATTTGAGTTTGTTGTAGAATATATTGACGCTGTTGGTGGATAATATTTTTAAGCTTGGTTATGCAATATGCAAATAACTCGTAGGAAATAAAAGTTATTCAACGTTTTTCTTCATTTAAAAACGGTTTTTATTATTTATCCTGTTTACAAATCAGATATATGTGCAAAATATATTTTCTGGCAAACTTTACCAATTTTTAAGCCTTTCAAGCAAAGAAATACCGTTTCGATGATTGCAATCTACTCTTTCACTCCTCATGCACACTTTGGCTGGCGAGATGTGCTCTTGATGAAGCGGTGTAATGGGCTACCTTCAACATATTGTAAGCTTAGGAGATGGACTCTTAAATTGACCGCTACATGTTCTAGGTGCTTCGACGTACCTGTTCATAAATCTGTATAGCCTTGTCGTAGTTCTCCAACAGACTGCGTATTGGGCTAGCTTCAACAAGCTATTAGCTGAGGAGATGGACTCTTATATAGTCCATTGCTTATTCTAGGTGCTACGACGTACCTGTTTATATATCTGTATAGCCTTGTCGTATTGCTCCAACTGACTGCGTATTGGGCTAGCTTCGGCATGTTATTGCTAAGGAGATGGACTCTTATATAGTCCGTTGCTTATTCTAGGTGCTACGACGTACCTGTTCGTAGATCTGTATAGCCTTGTCGTAGTGCTCCAACTGGGCAGCGTATCGGGCTAGCTGCGGCATGATATTTGCTAAGGAGATGGACTCTTACATAGTCCGTTGCTTATTCTAGGTGCTACGACGTACCTGTTCGTAGATCTGTATAGCCTTGTGGTAGTGCTCCAACTGGGCAGCGTATTAAGCTAGCTTCGGCATGATACTTGCTAAGGAGATGGACTCTAATATAGTCCGTTGCTTAATAACTACAAAATTGTAATAACTGAAAAAAGCTGTGTTGTTCTATTCGCTTCTCAACTCAGTATAAAACATTGAAGCGAACTGTCAAGACAATGTTATTTCCTTGATATTTAAGTTTAAGTTGACCTGTCCATGTAGGCTATGTGCTACTAAGGAAATAAACGTTTTGACTTTGACTTTGACTTTGACTGACTTATTCTAGGTGCTACGACGTACCTGTTCGTAGATCTGTATAGCCTTGTCGTAGTGCTCCAACTGGGCCGCGTATTGGGCTAACTTCAGCATGCACTTGTTGGCTGAGGACGTGGACTCCTCGCCTCTGAAGTAGTCCGCCGCCTGTTCGTAGTGCTGCATTGCTCGGGCTAAGTCCACGCACTCTGTTTCGTACAGCTCTGCTATGTTCTGTGGGAGATATTAATTATATTATTATGAAATAATTTCAGGTTGTGTCTAAATAAACAATGAACAGTTATTGTGTATAATATAGAAGAATTTATATAAAATACTAGCTGACCCCAGCAAACGTTTTTTTGCAAAATAAAATAGATGTTGGCCGATTCTCAGACCTACTCAATATGCTCACAAAATTTCATCAGAATCGGTCAAGCCGTTTCGGCAACGAATACTGTGACACGAGAATTTTATATATTAGATAACGCTTAGGGCTTATTTTACAAAATCCGAGTAAACTAAGCAAAGGTTCTTTATGTTCGTAATGTCCAGAGCTATCTCGATTTGTCACATGTGACCGAGTGAAATATTGTGAACCATTTATAAACTCTTAGTTAGTAATTTATTTTGTCTGATTGTAGATAGGTAGTAATGATAGTATGTTATGTTTGATTTTTTTTATTTCTCGCTTAATCTGGTTGGTCAACTTTATGTTTCTGCATTCTGGATACCGATCAACTTTTTGTATAGTTTACAAAACTTTCAAGTAACTGACACTGGCAAGTCGTAGCATATGGCAAGCGTGATGAAGATAATAAGAACTGAACTGACTAATTTTACTCGGACATGGTGAAACAGGCCCTTATTATCTTAATAATATATATAAATCTCGTTTCACAATGTTTGTCCTCAATGGACTCCTAAACCACTTAACCGATTATAATAAAATTCGCACACCATGTGCAGTTCGATCCAACTTGTGAGATAGGATGGTTTTTACGGTGAGAAAAATTCGAATAATTTCCGGGAAAATTTTATACCCGTGCGACGCCGGGGCGGGCCGCTAGTAATAATATATAGAAATAAAGTGAATTGCAAACTTTTGTTGGTGCACATTTGAAAGTAATATGTTTTCAAAAAATTAAGAACCTCATGTTGATAATCTAATTTATCTTTAGTGGTGAGGACCAGTGACGTCAGAGCGTGGTAGATACGACACTACGACGTGGCGACCACAGTGGGTATTATGTCTATTTAACTGTATTATTTTTGTACTCAAAATAACAAAAAAATTACATCGACATTACACCCTATTAACGTTCCCACTGTTGGGACACAGGGACTTCTCTCTTGGCGAGAGAGATTAGGCCTTATTTCACCACGCTTAAAAAGTGCGGGTAAAACTCTTAATTTTATCAGAACATGCCGGTTTACTCACGATGTTTGCCTTCACCGTTAAAGCACGTGTTTTAAATCTCACATACAATTTTAAAAAAGAACAATCCAGAGGTGTGTTTGAGCCCACGACCTTAGGAATGAAAGTCGAGTGTGCTACCACTTCGACAACACGGCTTTTAAAAAAAATAATTTAATTTAATTTTTCATTGTACAAAGCGGACAAAAAGAAATTAAGGTAACTTAGCCTTATTCTGAGGGTCCAAAGAAAACCAGCCCAAAAGGTGAAAAAGGTTAGAAGCATGATTAATTCTCAAATATCACAATTAGGCCCAGCGTGTAAAGTATAATTTACAAGCATTTAACCTCATTACATCGATATATACATGAACAAAACAAATGTACTGCACTAGTTTCAAATTAGGCAGTTAACGGTCAACTATTTAAAAAGGTTATTGCGCTTTATTTTTGGCTGTTAGCAAATGGCGTTTTAACTTTATAGGCCTACAAGATTTTTTAAAATCTCGATTGAGCCTAAACTTTATCATGGTGTAGTTAATTTTAATAATTTGTATTTATATGTTAGCCTCTTAAACAATTTGTTCTTAATCATGATTTAAATAAAGATAAGGCCGCCCATCGTCCGTAAAGTTACGTTCGTAAGTGGTAATCTCTGAAATCCCTCTGAATCCTTACACGTGCCCTCCGGGTGGTGCTAAGAACAGTCTCTGGTGGTAGGCTTCGGCCGCGGCTTGTCACCACCCTCCGGGCTGGGCCAGTGCGAGAAGCCATTTTTTCGTGTTTCGTAATGTGGCCCGGAGAAGCCATCTACCTTCTTGATCTTCATGCTCCATCTTAGACCACATCGTCACTTAACATCAGGCGAGATTGCAGACAAATGAAGGCTTGAAAATGTGCATTTGTGTTTTTTTACGTTATTTCTATTCCTTTCTTAAAAAGAAGTTAAAATAACACATTTAAACCTCTTTTTGGTACGTTTAGTTCCTCTATATGGCGCTCCGTGTGATAAAACTATTTAACTGATAGGAACGAAGCCAGGGAATTTTGTATGGGGTAATGTTTATTTAATTAATCAGCCCAATTTTTGATGTTTTGTAAAGTTGTTCTGCTATTCCCGACGGAGACAAATCGAACAATCAATCTATTAAAGTCAGTTCAGCCGTTCTCTAGTTATGAGTGCTGTAACGCACCCGACTTTGTTTTATATTATATTCGCCTCAGTAGCGCGGAGGCCAAAGGTTGCGGCCCAACGGGTAGTGGGTTCGAGCCCCGATACCAAGCAATTTCTTCTTGGTGTTTAATATGTATAGTAAAGATATATATTTATGTATGTTTATTATATTAACTATATCAGATATCTAGTGCCCGTAACACAAGCTTAGAGCTTACTACGAGACTAGATGTTGTTGTGTGGATTGTTCGGAAATTTATATTACAAACTTTATTACAAAATAACATACACTTGGTTATAACTTTTAAAACACCTTGGTGTTTTATAAAAAAAAAAAAAAAAAAGCGAAATGCTTCTAGTGTATCGTGATACACTAGAAGCCTTTCGCTTTTTCCGCCGATAAGTAAAATTGTAACCAACATAATATAATTAAACATTTATAAAATTTGTAGCTTAATATGATTTATGTTTTAGATTTATAATCTAAAACATATGTGGTTTAATTCTTTGTAATTTTATTTTTCTTTTAGTTTATATTCTTTTTGCCAAATTCAACCTTCATTTATATCATTTTAATTTTTTGTTGTCTTTGTGTTTATTTTTAGTAATTGTTAAGTTTCAAATTTGAAATTTGATTTGCTATAGATATCATACCTGATGTTGTTTAGCAGCCACTGTGAACCTTCCCATATCGGTATAAATCTCAATAGCCTTCAAAATACAGTTCACAGCCTCTGAAAAAGATAAGCACTTATGTAGATATTTTAAAACAATCTATCTTACTAAGTAGTCAAAGTACCATTATAATCTAATATCTCTAGTAATGAAAATCAGTTGTGCCGTTTATAAGTTATGGGGGTTAGAGTGGGGAAGAAAATCCGAAAATATGGAAATATATTCGAGTGAGGTATCAAATGAAAGCGCATCGCGTGCACATTACAAAATATTATGGTGTTTATGGAAATTGAATAATTGTAATCTGGGGTATTTCTTAAATTAAGATTTATTACCCTTTGGGTACGGAAGGAACCCCTTATAAATGACTGGGCCACAACAAACAATTTTGGATGTAAAATATTTATATTCAGAAGAGAAATTACAATATTGTGCACATAACCTTGAAGATAACCTCAGCTAAGCGCAGATAGTGTTGCATAACTTTATCTTCGATATATCAAGATTAGGATTATCCTTGTTTTGATCTCATTTACGTAAACATAATGCCACATTGTTATTATAATTTCAAATACTCCTAAAGGCCAAACAAACATGAATATAAAAAGGAATATTTGAAAGTGCATACATTTGGAAGGGCGTCGCCCCTGCCAAGATAAATATCGTCTACACTTGAGCATGAAACAGTACAATAAAATCATTTAACTAAAACAAACTTTCACTTTTGCGTCATTAACACCAATAAGAGAAAGCTCTATTAGAAGCTAGCAAAAAAGAAAACAATAATAAATCTAAATTTAAAATTTAAGAAAAACCCCCGATTTCTGTGCCTTAATTTCCTTAAAATTAAAACACCATATTATTTTGTAATGTGCACACGATGCGGTTTCATTTGATACCCCACTGGAGTATATTTGCAGATTTTCGGTTTTCCTTCCCTACTTTTAACATTATAACTTTTAAACGGGTCAACCGATTTTCATCAAACATGCCTTATTATAACACAGGCGCAAAACTCATCTTTCATACAAAAAAAAAACTAAATAGAAATCGCTCCATCCGTTCATGTCCCATACAGACAGACAGACAGATAGGCAGATACGTAAAACTTATAACACCCCTCTTTTTTGTCTGGGGTTAAAAAACACGGGGGTGAATAAGAACTTACCATTAGGATCACACTTCTTATAGCAATTAGAGGCATCCACATAGTTGGTGGCCGCGTCATGCCTGACTCCAGCTTTCTGGTGCAGGTTGGCAGCTAAGCAGAAAGCCTGGCCCGCCTGCGCCCACTTCTTGGCCATTTTGAAGAGGTTAGCTGCTCGGAGGTAGCAATCCACCGCTTCTTCCACTTTTGATGAGCCCCTGGATTATACAATCATTATATTAATAAGATTTTGTCAATCTCTGGTGGTAGGCTTCGGCCGCGGCTTGTCACCACCCTCCGGGCTGGGCCAGTGCGTGAACCGAAGCCATCTACCTTCTAGGTCTTCATGCCCCATCTTAGACCACATGGTCACTTTACATAAGGTGTGATTGTGGTCAAGTGAAGGGTTATAAAAAAACTACTAATATAATAAAGCTAGTTGGTTTGAAAGCGCTTAGCTCAGGAAGTACTGGTCCAATATGAAAAATTATTTCATTGTTGGATAGCCCATTTATTGAGGAAGGCTATAGGCTAAACAACAATTAGGCAACACGAGCAACGCCATGGCGTTTAAAGCTATAATAGTTCATAGTTTATTTATTCATCATAGGTAAGTAACATTGATTTCGTTAAATTCCATATTATACACACCAAAAAGATAGCAAAAGACACAGACAAGACATTGAATATGCATATTAACTTTAATATTGTTATAGAAACTTTGTCCTAAGCAAGAACCATCATTAATACAACTAGAAAAAAGCCTCCCCAGAAGCTCCTCGGCCAGTCAGAAGCATACTAAAACCACTGAGAACCTGGAGCTTTTTCCAATTAATGTTTTTTAAATTATGTAGTTGGTTGGATAACCTGTGTTTTCCAAATTCACAGCCTCCATTTGAGAAGGTTTCAGCCCCAAAGGCCATAGCTCTATGCACAATATGGCCCAGATTAACAAATCATGACATTGATTATAATTATTTGGTACAGTATTGGTTAAAAAGCAGTATTTTCAACCCGCAAGTGATTCAAGGTTAGATAATGACATCATAATCATGTTACTCATTAATTAACCAGGAGTTAATAACAGTTGCTAGTAGCTAGCAAAATAGCTTATACTCAGCTAATTTACTTACAAATATTTGGAAAGGTCACAAGAAGAAATGCATTAAATTTGTTGTAAATTGCAAAGATTGTACCGAGATAGGATATTAATAAAGTTTTACTTTGGGACACACGGTAGTTAAAACCAAAGAATGGATATAAATGATTTTGTAACTTGTATTACTATACAAGCATAGCAGCGGAGCGCAGTTGAAGTATGTAATTTTGTGATTATTTGAAATCTAAGATACAAAATAATATTGCCATAATTCACTTTGTCTTGTTTAGTAAAAGCAGGATTGGACTGATTTATCTAAACCTCCCAAAACACAGGTTAATACTCCAACTTGACATAAAAAGGGATAAGTTTATAAGACAATGAAGAAGCCTTTCAAATTCTTATACTAACTCTGAATAAGATAGGTATCAATTAAAGTTTAACCTTCTTATGCAAAATAGATAGCAAAGCAGTCGAAGTTAGCATGAATTTTGTCTCTTTCTAACACACACAAATGTCAAAAGTGAGAATGAGGAAATACTAACAATATTTTAATTGATATAGGTTTAGTTGAGTATTTCACATAAAGAGGTTAGTTGTTTCGAGGGCTTCAAGCATTTTAATTGCTGGTTGAGGTATGATAGAGCCATTGTTATTGTCTATACAAGATATTTAAACAATTCGAAACGGGTCATTCTAATGATGATTCATTGAACCTATTGTGCATAGAGTGATGGAAGTAAAGAAACATTTGAAACCAAATTATAATCAGTTAAATTTTATTTACAAAACTTTAGTACTTTATATGACATCAAATCATCAACTTAATTCGAATTGGTAATCCAAACATTAGTAAATCTCCTAGTTAGGATGACCACACCATGAGTAACAGGATTAGGTATAAGAGTGTTAATTAAATGAAAGTTATCACCCCAATCAGCTACGCATCAAGGTACACAATGAATTGGAAAGACCTAAGTTCCAATACCTATCAAGATACGCAAGTCAATTGGAACAAAGTAGAAAGCTTGCTGCAAATACAGATATTACTTGTAATATACTTTTATTTTGCCAGTATCGAAACGTGTTACATAAAGCAGCTATTCAAAGCTGTTTTATTAGTAATAATGGGGCGTTAAACAGCAAAACTATTGATAAATTAGAGAAAGATCATTGTTCTCACCCAAACAGCGAGCCAAGGAAGGTTTTCGATGAGTTTAGTTTCTTCTCCGCCTCAGCCATCAACTGCATCGCTTTCTGCTCATTGTCTGCCATGTTTATGGCCTAAATATCACTAAATCACGACAGAAATATACAGAAACACAAGGAAATTCACAATTTATTGACAAAATGTCGTCAGCGAAGGAGCCTGCGAAAATCTTGCTGTCATCGATTGGTTTAGGGTTGCCAATATTGCCAGGAAATATACTTTATGGTAGTTTACTAGTTTATAACTGCACCAAACTAATTTTTATTCGTTCATAAACGGTAAGAAGTTTTTTTTTACAACTATTTATTAGCGTTACAATAGCGATATCGCTGTTCGATAACGTCTGTGGTTGTCGATTTTAATTGAAAAGTAAAAAATATTAATTGTCTATGTAAAATTATAGGTACAAGGTGTTTCAAAATTGGTTTGTAAAGTGAAAGGGGGGCGAATGGCAAGCACAAGACATACTTTGACTTACGATTTTTCGATTTGGAAGTCCGTTTGTCAAAAACAATCTGAAAAGTGTAATCTGTTTAGAGATAGAATATAGATAGAAAATTATATAATTATTCAACAAAAATCTTTAATTGTTAAAGTTTTTTTTGTTAAAGTTTTAATTCAAAGCCAGTTTAAGGTTACTTAGAGCTGGTATGAGGCGTTTTGGAGGTTTTGTCTGTACGCGTCCGTAAGTGGTAACCCTCTGAATCCTTACACTTGACCTCCGGGTGGTGCTAAGAACAGTCTCTGCTGGTGGTAGGCTTCGCGGCTTGTCACCACCCTCCGGGCTGGACCAGAGCGTGAAGCGATTTTTTCCGGTTTCGCAATGTGGCCCGGACCTTCTAGGTCTTCTTGCCCCATCTTAGACCACATCGTCACTTTACATCAGGTGAGATTGTGGTCAAATGAAAGCTTATCAAGCATAAAAAAAAAAGTTAAGGTCAACCGGGGCTATTGCGTCACATTTCTCGAACGCTTCAAGTTTTCGCCATAATGTGAGTAAATTTATGGTATTATCCACTTTTTGAAACTTAAGTCTAATATTATGGCTTTTTCTGTACAAAGTTCTAGGATTGTCTTTTTCGCCGGAGTTTATGAAAGGTGTCAAATTAACTGTTTTTTTTTTATTGGAATTTTAGACGCATTTTCCCCTTTTGAGGCAAATGCGTCTTTCTTGAGTAAATACTTAACTGGTGTACTTTTTATGAGAAAAAGAAACTAGTTTTTTTCGGATCACATTTCTGTGCAATAGAATGACAGTTAAACTAGATAAAAATAAGAATTGACGCTTTCAGAGACAATTTAGTAAAAATTGGGGAAATGCGCCTATTTTTGATGGATGCATTAGCCCCATACTAAATGCAGATGCTGTCAACATTTTACTTGGGTGGCTCGCTCTTATTACCTCTGGAAAAGTAATCAGGTACAACATGGAAAAATTGTCATAAAAAAATGGTGGTGCTACTTTTGTAGCTATTGTAACACTGTATAACTTAAGTAGTAACGTATGAAGAATTAAAAAGGTGGAGAGTTATGAAAAAAAAATCTGGAATACAATAATAAACAACTTTATTTTAATTAAATGAGGCACTAGTAAGTCTACTTCGGTATCAATACAAAAATTACGTCTAGAAAGAATTTGAATCTAGAAAGACCGTCTACATGAGATAGTCAAATTCTTATCAAATCAAACTTAGTTAAGTATTTGTCAATGTCCATGTATTTCAAAATCATGATTTCAAGTATCTAGTAGTATAGTATAGTAGTATATGTATATATCTGAAACAAAATTTCATTTTCATACTAAAAGGTGCGGACATCAAAATGTTGACGATTTCTGTTTTGGGGCAAATGCATCTCACAGTCGCAATTGCCCCGTAACGGTATGACGCATTTACCCCAAGACATTAATCTTAACCTTAAAAATCCAAATATGATTATTTCTTCAAATAAAGCTATTTTATTAAAAATAACTTTCTGTGCAAGCAGCCCATTGACCAATCTTTACAATCATTATTGAAAAAAATCAATCAACTAAAGAAAATCTAAGATTAACATGGATTTGATTACTCACCTCTCGCAGCAACACGTTGTCCCGAAACACGCGATTTACAAAATGGCTAAATACTTGCATAACTGAACGTTGTAGTTCCATCTGTACGAGCAACATTTTAAGTATTTAGTTCAAGTAAATTTAAATAGAGGGCACAAATCACTGTACATAACAGTTTTCGTAAAAGTTCAAAAAGACGCAATAGCCCCTTATTCGCATTTAGACTAGTTGACCCTACCCTCAAATTCAAGGAATTTCAAATTCAAGCTCTTTGTAGGAGTTACTAGTTAACTTTATCTTTTAAACTAAGCCTCAGATTATTTGTGTTACTCTGATTATACTCTGTTAGTAGATACTGTTCGTTTAATCCAGTAATTAATTATTATTCAATGATATAATCTGTTTAAATCACTATGGCAAACCTTTCGCCTACATACTTATCTAAGTTGTTTATTTATTTTTCTTACCATTAATCTAAAAAGCGAAGATTTTAGTACTAACTAGCAGTGCCCCGCGGTTTAATCCGCGTAGTTCCCGTTCCCGTGGGAATACCGGGATAAAAATGATGCCTCGCAGGAAGGATATATTAATCGGCCTTTGTCTTTATACCTAGCTGATCAAACTTGAAGAATTAGGGCTGCTATGCGATAAGAGTGCTGATATGCAAATGTCACACTTAATTTTTTTCAGCAACTTATGAGCGACATATCCGGCAATATACTCAACCAACTACTTCACCAACTGAAGAAAGAGAAGCCACATGTTCTTCTTCAAACGAGTTTTCTTCGTCACCATCACATGTCAAATTAGACACTTCATTATTATCGCGGTCGCTGTTTTGTCTTGGAGTATAGTTCGGCCGTTCAGAGAATGCGTTTGACACCTACACCTATCAGTTAAGTCACGACTAGTGATGGGCAACATAACACTGAGTTCGTTACCGTTCCTTCAAAATGAAGCCGCGTTATTTTTAAGATTATTTTCGTTTTAAATTGGCGGATACATTTAAAATTTATATTTTAGTAATTTAAGGGGAAACCAAAAAAAGGTAATATTAATATTATTTATTTATTCTTTGTTACAAAGTTACAATCTGTATTTCTATGCAATAAAGTACATTTGAATGTGTATACGAATTGAATGTGCTTACAGAATATTAATCAGACTCCGATTCGCTTGTGGTGGTGGTGAGGAACGCATTCTCTGAACGGCCGAAGTATAATTTATTAAATTAAGTAAATTGTACGCCAGTTCCAAGTTACATCGCCAATTCGATCACGACCTGTCAGAAACGCATTCTCTAAGCAGCCAGATTATAAAGGTATTTACTAATATTTTAGATCAAGTATATTACAGGAGTACGTAAATAAACCTAAATGTTCATTTGTACTATGAAATAAAATACTTTTTTTAAATATCAGTAACTTATATTATAAACTATGCACGATGATTCATCTCCAATCACTAGGTAGTTCAGCATGCCCATTAAGTATTACAATGGCAGCTATTGTCTGTAAGAAATTCAGGACTTCATACGCGTGATTTTTCTGACATCTGTCAGGAACGCATTCTCTGAACGGCCGAACTATAGTCATATTAATTTTATCAATGGGAGACGACGAGGAACAGTTCAAAATTGGAATGCTCTCTAGTGGTGTGCAGTTACCGGAATCCACATCAATCAGCTCCATGTGAACCAACATCTTTTTGTATATATAGCCTCGAAAACCCGGACTGTCGGGTTATCGTTGTGCCCCCCCTATATAGTTAGCCTTTAATTTGTTGGCTAAATAAAAAAAAGTGTGTGTGTGTCAGCTACGACGCACGATTGGAGTTTACTCCTTACGAACGATAATTATGATATATATCGAATAGAAAAAAAGGGTAAATGAACGCATCTACTAAAATGATAAGAGAAACAAACATATATCTGTAATTAATCGGATTATTTAAATTACTTCAATAAAGCGTATTACATAAAGTATTATTCTCAGTCTCACTGTATTTTATTTATATTATTATGTTACATTATTTTGTAACATAATAATATAAATAAAATACAGTGAGACTACGAAGTATCGCGCAAAGAGGAGACCCCGAGAATGAGATACGCTGTGTAATGTATTCCATCTCATTCTTTTACACGTTCAATCCTACAGATATATTATGATTGTCTCTTTCTACGTAACGCCTCAACTTTTCGTGTTACACTTTATTTTACTCCTCATAAAATTTCCGTACCGGGCCTTATAACTCAAATCGTTTCTTAAGGAGTAAACTCCAAAAGTTCATTTTCTTGCAAGTTGTGCAATTCTTCTAAATAGCTCCAAACTATTTGTCGACCTTCAGCGTCTTCGAATATTTTGTATGCTTTATAAGCATTTCTTACATTCTTTAGCATGTGGCAAGGGTCTAAAAAGAGGAAAATTTTATTACCATTTACAGGATTAGGGAAAAAAGTTTTTAAATTGTTCGGGTCCAGATTACATCCCAGTTTTCTTGCTGTGGCTTCATTGACACGAGGAGCATCAAACGTTAAACTTTTGACTTCTACGCCTGATTCCTGGAGCAGGCTCACAGCGGTCAGAATCAGGGTAGACTTTTGCTTAGCTTTAAGGCCAGCGGTAGCGAAATATCCGATGGGGACTTTGAAGAGGGCATTCAAAGCCACAAGCATGAATACCAAAACTTCCTTCGCGTGCTTATCGCAGTCTGATTGAATGTATGGTCCGTAGTCTTCAAATCCATAAGTTTTTCCTGAGTTGGGATGAAACTCTTCGCACTCCATAATTCTCATTTCATCTATAATTCAAAATGTTATAAAAGTTTTTTGTTATTTGTTAGGAAATAAATGTATTTCTATGTATTGAAAATGTAATAATAGATATAAGTTTTTTTGTTATTTGTTAGGAAATAAATGTATTTTGTTTGTTTATAATCAGGGCTCTGTAGACTGTTTTTCCGCTGTTAACTGTTGTTTGTTAATGTATCCAGTATTTCTTGCATGGTAGCTATTTTTTTCTTAAGTTGGCGATTTTTGTATTGTAATTTTTTTATTTTCTTGTGTTGTTCTTGTACCTTTCTATTTAGTCGTCGTTCACTTGGGCTTTCAATATTTTTAAAGTTACGAGGGTCATGCTGCTGAAAAGAAAATACATAATATTATTTATGCAATTTTTTTTTATCTAATTTATATTTTATTTCTCTTACGTTTTCGTAAATTTCAATATGAATAATATTCTATTTATATTTTTGTATTTATATTATGTTACTAGCAGCGCCCCCCGGTTTCACCCGCATAGTTCCTGTTCCCGTAGGAATACCGGAATAAAAAGTATTCTATGTCCGTCTCCCGTTTTCCCTCTACCCGTACACCAAGTTTCATGCAAATCGACCCAGTAGTTTTTGAGATATGAAGTAACAAACAAATAAACAAATACACATATTTTCACATTTACAATATTAGTAGGATAGGATAGGAAGTAGGATGACAAATCTTTCGGCACATATACTACTTATCTAACAGAACTAAGTGCTTACAATAACTTTATTTTTTACACACATGAACATTTAACATTATGAACATTTACCTTTTCAGTTTGATGAACATTTGCTTCATTTTGTGAGACTTCGGTTTTTGATGAGTCCTGGGTTTCAATTTCCATTGCATCCTCATGGTCATTGGTTGCCTAAAATAAGATTGTTATTATTTATTTAACTTTACTATCTTAACTTTGAACTTTAAGTAAAACTAACACTAGGTATTTTTATATTTATTTTTAAGTGTTGTATTTTGTTACTTCACTTTTCTTGAACTAAGTATGGAAGGATGCTAATAATATGTGTTGAAAAGTGGTCTGGTTTGATCAGTTCGTTGAATACTGTTAAATGTTTATCATTTCCAATATTGCAAATCAAAATTTAAAAATACTTACAAATACAGGCAAGTGCAGTGTAGGAATAGCATCTTTGTGCAGTTTTCTTTGTTTAGTGGCATTTTCATTAAAGCAATTTATCGCGAAATGCACACTGCATATTCTATGATGCTTTGTTGGGATCCATGTTTGGTGTCTCCGCACCGCTTTTACCCACTTTCTTTTTCTTGCTGGATCGGTCGGGAATCTATAAAAGTACAAATAAAGCGTTTGATTTCGTACAGTCAATATTACAAAAATAAAATGTACTTAAATAATAATTATACCGAATATTTCCTTAAAATATTGAATATGACCGGTAGCTTAAATTATCAAGTTTTATAAAATACCAAACAAAAACTGTCCTAGATATTTCTAATATTACCCCCAATACAAAATTTCATCCAATTCTGTTTAGTGATTTAGGCTCTAGTGCGAACGAAGGAAAACAGGCGCACGCACATACAGAAATTAAAGCATTTGATATTTTCGGACTCGTTTTACCATAGAGAATCAATCCTCTATCTCATTTTGTTACGATTACAATACTTCCATACTCACTCCGTTCGCTCGAAAGTAAACAGTTTCCTACACTCTTGGTACCTCCATACGATACGTGATACTTTTAACCCCCTTTTCATTCATATCGTTATTGTTAATCGATAAGGCCCTGTCCCTATTGAACGAAGAACGAAGTAAAAATGGCGTGAGTGAATGGCATAATCCGTCAGATTTAAGTAGACAGGTTTACTGTAAAATATTCATTAAAATGTAAGTCTTTTCATTTTAGGCGTATTATTTTTCACATGTGTTATTATTCTATTGATATAACATAAATTAAAGCGCAAATACATTATAAATTCGTACTTACGGGTGAAAGGAAACATCAGTTGTTCGATTGCTGTAGTTTTTACACATGAGCACTGCACATTTAGTCATTTTTCGACGTTGTGAATTCTTCGAATCGTCGATTGCAACTGAGACACATGCAGCGTTTACCGAGGTAAAATTTCCCGGTTGTCGGCTAGAGGGGTAGGGAGGGGCGAGAATGACAGTATATCGCTTTCTGTGGTTATAAATTCCTTGCTCAAATTATATCTAAGAGTTCAATGTGAACGCAGACCTTGCAATCATCGGTTTTGTATGCATTTACCGGTGAAATCGACACTGGCGCTGGGAGATGTGTAAGGCTTAATATAACTTATTAGGATTTCGAATGTGGCGTTTGCGGTGCGGTGCAGCTTAATTTACCGTAAGAATTATTAAGTACCTATTTAGGTATTTTGTGTAGTAGGTTCAAGCGGTACACAGTGGCGATAGCAGAAACAGTGGCGCACAAACAGTATGCGAAAAATAACAAATATTTAAACCTATCATAAGCGAACAAGTTGTAACCAATCGGGCAGCACACACGGCGCGTGGTTTTTGAGTAGGAGATTTTTTGTTTTTGTAAATAAAAGTACAGTTTTAAGGTAATAAATCTCTAGTTCTATCTTCATTTTCGTACTACAATTTGCTAAAACTCTCCTTTTACTGTGTTACATACTCCGACAAGGTTGTTTATGCGTCCAATTTATCCACGAATAGCGCTTGCATTTTTTTCTACCAATTTTTTTATTTAAAATGGCGATGTAGTCCACAGTGCATCAGTTAATGAAAGTACACAGTGGATCACGATCCACTACATACCTACTAGTATGACCCGTTCTATCGGGAGCCACACCGAAGAAAACGTGAAAATTCATAAAAAAAAAATTAAAAGTGGCATGTGTGTTCCAAACACCTCGAAATTATGCAAAATACCTTTCACAACTTTGAGGTTTTTTCACAACTACTACCTACTTAAAATCAATAAATAAAGAAACTATAGAATATAAAAAAAATGTGTTTTAGAATAATACGTTTTGTTTGTGACTAAGATGGTCGATTATGTTACCTTATATCACAGATTAGATCTGTGCTTATATGTATGAATCTGATAAATGATTACCTTGATCTCGTAAAGTATAGGCAAATGGACTGATTCTATAAATAAATATAAATAATGAATAAATATTTCCGGACTACTCACACAGCATCACCTAACCCCAAACTAAGCAGAGCTCTATGGGTGTTAGGTGATTGATATACTATAGATTTTTTTTTTAAATAGGTACATACTTTGTTACATAGAAAACACTCAGACCCGAAACCAGAAATTGTAGATCGTACAAAATCTGGTCCCCCGGCAGGAATCGAACCCGCAACCTCTTGCGCCTCAAGCGGACCTTCCCCCACCGAGCCACAGAGATCGTCGAACGTTATGAAATTGTTTTATTCCTATTAAATTATCCACTGTGTAATACCCCGATCCACTGTGTATTTAGGGTCTAGCCACTGTGGCGACCCCATGGTCCACAGTGGCTCATTTCTGACTTTTTTTAAAATCTGTTTTTTCTTTTTTCCTATTTCATAAGTCAATAAAATAATAATACACAATCAAAATAGTTGAACTACACTATGCCGGTTCTCAATTTCAATGTCCTAGCTCTCAATTTCAATATCCAGAGCCGAGTTATGACTTTCGGAAAAAAAGTGATCCACTGTGTACCACTTCACCATAACCTATAGATACATCTTATCAGTCATACGTCCTCACAGATTGGCGCTCGACTCGAGGAAAGGCTAAAGTGGAGACTCAGCAGGGTGAAATCGGGTTGCGGATAATGATTATCATTAATGATCAGGAATCAAACAGCAATAACACTTTAACTTTATTTATTGATAGACATAATAGTCCCACTATTTGCGATTCAACAAGGTACACTCTCGAAGCTTTCTCTGGCGCTCTTTCTATTGTGAAACTTAAATTAATATAGGTCTAACTTTATATTCATTGTTACTCCACGACTAACAAAAATATATTATTTTCATGACATTGGAATTCATTCAATATAGATAGGTACTATATCATCCATATTTTGATGGGTAGGTATAATTAAAATAATTAAGTATATTTTCACCCTAAGCAAGCTTTACAGTTACTTCACTTTCTCAAGGTTAATTTCAACAGAGATGTAAAAGAAATATAATCAATAGATGGAATGAATTTCAATATCAAATACGAATCTAATTTTAACAGCTATACATACATTAGGCGTTATTTAATACTGTGAAAGTGAAGATATTCGCCCAAACATTTCTTAGAAGTTATTAATGTAAGTACTTTTCTAAGATACATAATACAAACTGATTGTCATACAAGTTTGCAATAGTATTGTCAATGGAACAAGAGGTAAATACAGACAATGTAAGAACTACATTAATCTTATGATATAGGTGAATTTTGAACTAAATATTTCGATTTATAAGCTTAGACTGGACCCATGGGTGAAGCACGACAAGGTGGCAAACAAAATAAAAAGCAGAAAATAATATTACTTGATTTATTTTTCATAAATAAACTAAATTGGATATCTAAAGATGTGATAGAACTAGAAAATAACATACCAGAGGATTATTTACATAAAAAAACTCATTTAAAATATTTAAAAAATGAATAAAATGTACAACTTAAAAGTTCATAGGAGTAAGTAAGGACAGTGTGTACTAAAAATAATTCATAATAGTGATTAATCTATTAGTTTTGCTAAATAAAATGAAAGGATTTAAACTAAGACGATTTAGATAATTTAGATCAGTCGAATTTATACATCGAACAGTTCTGACGTAAAATCACTGGTTAGAAGTGGCAACACCATCATAAAATATTGTCAGTGTTGCCAACAACTTTTAAAAATAATTATATTGCACACGTGTAAATTCTAGCAGTGACAAAAATCAAATAACAGATCTCAACATTGCAAATGATATTGGATATCATTAATTTAAATTTTGATAAAGAGTGCGTGAAACACATAATAATTATAAATACAGTCTATAGGCAAACATAAGGGCACATTAACGCCAACTTTATACAATATACACCTATCAGAAGATGTCCTAGGTAATCCTTAATGTCATACATGAAGATGGTAAATTTAGCACTATGTACTAGGTATGTAAACATTACTAACATATTTACACAAAATTTAGTTCATTACATGCATTCAAGCATTCAAAATTATTTTCGTACATCAATAGTTTCTTACAAGACGTGTTTAACTTCCTATGTGATTCTGATTAGTTAAACCAACTAGAAATAAGTGAAACTAGTCTGATCATTGCCAGAGTGGAAAACTGCTACATTAATAAAATTTATCATTAATCATATTTTTTCTTGTCAAGTCAATACTTTGCTCAAACAAATGTAAATAAAAATTCTAATAAAGCGATAAAATACTTGAATAGCTGCAGTCTTCATTAATAAAAATATCACATGTAAATTAACCATGGAATAAGCGTATGTGACATTTGTACAAAGTATTTTAATTTAGGATTTAGCATTTTTTTATCAAGTCATCATAGTTATGTTTTTAACAAGAATATATAAAGGTAGGTTATAGTAATTTTGACAATATTTAAGCTGGTAAGAACTAGTTTACAACAAACTCTGTCTTAGGTCATGACTACGCAAGATTTACAGTTTTGCTACATACACCCGTAACATTTATTTTACAACAATCTAATGTAATAACCATTCATACAGTGAAGAATAAGTTTTCTTGATTATGTTATATGAGCTTGTTTAAATATTTCAAGCTTACAAATACGTCTACATTTTGATATAATATTAGTATTTATATTACTTAATACATCAATTTCTAACATGATAGCTATTTGTAAAAATAGGGTTGGACATGGGTCTAACAAAATATAAAGTAAATTCAAATTATTATAGAAAATTAAAAGTCAAGCTAAATATACACAATATACGAAAATGAATGAAAATATAGTATTTGAGACCGCTTTGTACAAAAATGGAATGTGATGTCTATTGCTTCGAAATAAATATATATTTTATACAAAATCCGCACCGATATTCATAAGAATTTCCATTTTCTAAACAAAAATGATAATGATTAATTATAATTTTAATAACTTTAATATACTTACCTACTAAAAAATTTAAAATAATTTGACTGAAGAATGAACATTGTATCTTTTACCTAATGACCACAAAGTATTCATTGATATATTCATATTGTTTAGGAATATTCGTATACTTCATAACAGAAATACGATTCCATTTCTTCGCCGTACTTTATCCATAAAAATAATAGTAATTAACACAAAGTACTTTGACTACGAAGTACTCAAAATGAGCATAAGGGAGCTTTTCCACCGGCGCTAAGCTATGCAACACTTCTATAAATACGTCGAAACATATTTACAGATTCGTTGTGGAAGCTTAGCTTTGGATAAGCATTCAAAGCCAAATTATTTCCATAGCTACACGCTATGAGTAACAATCTAACACTTCTAATACACAAAAGCTAGTCCAGGGTAACCATAACCGTATGATACGAAATTTATGCGATTTTGATATAATACTATTACAGTGAATACGTTAACACTAAAAAATATATGCCACGTTCTATGAATTTCTCAACTTTTGCATACAAAATATTAACAAACTATAAATGTTGACGATCCTACGCAAAAGGGCATTATTAAATTACATAAATACTTTATAATAGGCATAACCTGACAATATAGGAGGATCGAAAATGGCTGACGGCAAACACTCAACCATCATAAGAACTTGGCTATCCCGATCAGACACGTATAAACCTGAAAGAGACAGCATGACAGCATCCGCCAGAGTTTCCATAATCTCAGGTCATAGGCTATAGTTATCCTCTAACCGATATAACTTTGACATGACGTTCTAGACTACTTGTAACAAATTTCCAAGCGTTATACGTGATCTGTAATATACTAGGCTATATTTAACTGAACTGGTTTGTTGGCTGCGGTTGCACGGCCGGCCGCATGGGCGCCTGCATGCCCATCGGCATCATGGCTGCTCCGGGCATTCCCATCACCATTGGCTGTTGCTGAAAGAACACATTGATAAAACATATAACAAATATCATCATTGGCATTTAATTCTCAATGTAAGTGTGACGCCTTCTGTTATTGCGAAGATTTTTCTTGACTTTTTATTATTTCAAAAGCGTTATTTTAACGATGATTTCATTATCCTATATTATATTTCTTAATTAAATTGATGATGAAATGTTATAATGAATATTAGAAAAACATTTTCTTATTATACACAGATGGTAAAAATGTTAAGATTTTGATTGAACAAATGCATGCATCATACATTATATGTTAACACATGCTCTGCATTATGTCTTACCTTTATTATGTCTTAACTAAATCAATAAAATTAAAACAAATGTATGAAATAAGGAGAATCAAATTATAATTATCAAAATAATGTGTTTTAAGACTTGTGACCCAAGATTTTTATATCAGCAACGAAATGGGGGGTTGTAACATATAAATACATACTATAGTATATTATAATATTGCAATATACAAGAGGCATTTACATATTCTCATTCGCTTAATCAGAAGCAAGATGAGAAAATCCACCAAAGTATACAACCTCAACCTTTAAACCGTGAAATCAGTGAGGTAAAAATGCAAAATAAAAATGTCTAGCGCAACTTACCACAACATAATGCGGGGGATGGTATGTATGGGGCATGGGTAGATTCAAACCGGGGCCCTGAAACGCAAAATATAAAGCATGCTACGGGGGGAAACGAAAATGCAAACAAAAATACAGGAGTGAAATATCAATTTACAAAAAAAAGGTTACATAAATACAGGAACTGCACAGGGAAAAGAAAATTAAAGTTAATAAGGTGAACTTAGGACAAGTCAAGTTCAAAGAGTAAACAATCAATCAGTAGGATAATATTCATGCACAATTCCTGTAGTTATAGTCACAAAACTAGAAAGGATACAGGAATTAATATCTATTTACTAAGCAAAAACAAAGTGAATTCTAGCATATTAATAACTGCAACGTGTAAAGCTAAACTATTTATAAAAGAAAGTTACAATAATTAAGATCAAGAAGGATAATATTTAAGAAGAATAAGAAAACATTGTAAGATTTAGAAAAAAGTGCCAATTAAGAGCTTCTATTACGAATGAAATATTTGGAAAACTGCAAGTCAAATGCCTTTTGTCAACAGAAACGGTCGGTCTCGTGAAATAATTATTGATAACTCACTCCAGGGTTAATGTCATCGTTAGGAGCTAAATAAGAAACTCGCTATAAATTACATTCTATACATTCTATGTATAGCATCCGTATTGATAACTTATTAAATTCCATTCGTAATAAGAGAAGGTAAGAGTTTAGAGGAAATTTCCCCAAACCACGCACGGTCTCCTCAGACTTGTTAGTTTCCAATAGAAAACGTAACACTTTGTATGTTATCCTAGAAACTTCATTATCTAGGGCGATCGTGCAAGGTGTAGCCTGATAGTGTGATTCAAGTAAATAGCTTTTGTCAGTCAAATTGTGCGTTCGTCAATCAAACTGCTTCAAATCTTTACTGAATCAGACTTCATTTGCTTAGAAAGGTTTTACATTTTAGGAAAACACAGATTTGTAAAGAAAACCTCATTCCGCCTCGCTCTCAGTTTGTATAAACGAAATTTGATAAGTTTTCATACCAGAAAACCTCTCTGGCATACTGATCCGCCATTTTGAAAAAAGAACAGGTATTAGTTTCTTTTTAAAAATGGCGTCGAAACGTAGCGTAGGTTGCAAATAGAGGTTTGGACCTCTGTTTTCCTAAAACGTAAACTCGACTGCAACAAGAGTTATGTACGTACCATTGGTCGGTAGCCGGCTCCGGTGGTCGCTTGCATGGGCTGTGGACTCCACGTGGCGCCAGGCTTCTGTGCGTTCTTCGGTGAGCTCCATTGCATCGGTCTGACAACGCGCGTCGGGTCAGTGTACGTGAATGAAAGCTTTACGTGTAGGTGAGCCGAGATAATGCCAACGTAGTGTAATGTGTAATCGAATCATTGGAATCTTATCCCCGGTTACATGTTCGCAAAAGTTATGAGGAAAAAACATAAGAGTGTCAGTGTCTTGAATAATAATTATTCATGCATGACACTATTTTGTTACTTTGTGTCTCAAAAACTTTAAAAGGTGACGGTATATTGAAGAAGCTAATAGCACTAAAAAAAACCCTTGTATATTAATTTCAGATAATTCAGTTATTTTATAAAAATCTTGAAAGCCAAATTAAAGGGTCTAAGTAAATTTGACTAAAAGTATTTTTCAAGTGGAATTATTTCGACTCTAGTAGGATTAGTGGTTGCTAATACACTAATATTTAGCCAGCCCATTTTCTACTAGTGATTGTGTGCTATGTAGTGGTGGATTATGTATTTTATGTACATAGCCATAACGGCAGTGTATAAACTATACTTGCTTTCATTCACGTAATAAATAGACTATTGAATTTTCAGAGCTTTGAAAACTAAACAGTCATGGTTGAGTCAAACTAGCATTGTACTCATGGTTTCCTTACACTTATTTTTTTTTAATTATGGTACGTATTAAACGCCATGTATGTCAGAAGATATGCAAGAGAAACCATTATTGTATAATTTATAAAATTTCAAAAAACTAGACTACAAAATTCACTCCACAACTGCATTAAGTTTCACACTGTAATCGTATGAAACTTGTCAAACATACTACCTACCACACAATAAAAATTTTAAATAATTTAAATAGCGTTTTTCATTCTTAATCATTTCATTCAAGCTAATTTTTGTAATACTGTTGAGTAACTATGAAAACAAATGCTAATAATAATGTTGCCAACGTTTTGCTTCTAAACTTGAATGTTGCCACAGCACAAAAACAGATATCTACTATAAAAAAATAATATGAAATCGCTGCAAATTGCGGATTTGTTACTTTAGTTATTCAACAGTACAAAGTATTCAGGCCATTATAACAAGCGTACTAAGACTCACTTTTGACCAGCAGCAGTTTTATTCATGCTCAAGTTGTTTGCCAACGAAGCCAGGGACGAGTCCAAATCACCGGTGAGAACCTTGCCGGGCTGTTGAGCTGGTTGTCCTAGAAATATAGACACTATTTGTAGTACAATAAGGTTGTTTTATTTAATGGCTACAATAGCAAAGAACATGATGCTGTGATTGGCTTTGACAGTTGTTATCAATAAACGTAGTAATATTAATATGCCAAGCACAAACTCAAAATGAAAATCTAGAACATTTGATGGTTTAATAAAACAAAATTATGATGATCTTAGTAACAACGTAGGTAACGTGATTAGGGATGTCGACACTGAAATTAATAACTAAAACGACGTCACAGAAAAACACGAACGCACGTCATGCTACAAACTGAAAATAATAAACAATCTATACAAAAACTAGACAAAAACTGTGCAATGGCTCTAATGAAGCACACTAGCGGTAATTTCAAACCAGCCATCGGCATCATAGGTTGGCGAGCCGGCGAGCCAAACATCATCGGCTGGGACATCTGCATGGACATGACGTCACCGAACTGCGAGGCCATCGGCTGCTGCGTCACTATCTGCTTGGCCGGGGAGCCGCCGAGCGACATCCGCATGACGTCCTCGAGGTCGTCGAACGCCGACTTGGGCTGCGCGGGGGGCGGGGGGCGGGCGGGGGACGCGGATATAGGCTGGGTAGGGTTCCCCATACCCATGAATGGGTTCGGTGTGGCAGCTTGCGCAAAAATTTACAGTTTAAAATCTATGTTGGATTTACACTAGATTACCGACACCAATAAATTAATTTACATGTTTCTTTCTGAGACCAAACAACTTACATTCGCTTTAAAAGTCTTTGTACTCATTAAGAACAATATTAAGCCATACTAAAATTTACAGTTTAAAATCTATGTAGAATTTACACTAGATAACCGACACCATTAAATTAATTTACATGTTTCTTTCTGAGACCAAACAACTTACATTCGCTTTAAAAGACTTTGTACTCATTAAGAACAATATTAAGCCATACTAAAATAGTTCACATTAGTATTAAAATAACTGCATAGGTAATGGAAAACTTAAGTGAGTATTTATTAATAGGTATGGTCTTAGAAAGAAAGTTGTAATAAAATAGAATATCAGTAAATCAGAAAGGAAAATTATTGAGGTTTAAGTGAGGCTGCCATTTGTTCCTATCATGTATAAATCCGTTGTTATCATTTTACACCAAAATTTGTAACGGTGAGCAAAGAAACAAATTAAAAAAATACAATACTAATCAAAGTTACCAGCTCATAGAGAAACTACCATTATGGTTATATTTCATGTAGTTACTATAAAAATACATTGTTCAATCAATGTTACCAGGTTGTGAAAAAACTACCATTTTGGATAATTTCATTTCTTTTTGGTTAATTTGAATATAATTAAAAACAAATGTATAGCTTGTTAATTTAAAATAAATGTAGCTGGAGAATTCTTAAAATAACCACTTACTAAGCCCTTATAATAGTACATAATAAGGTGACCGATACTATACGCTATATACCATAACATGTCTCAATGAATATAGTAACAAATAACAGCCCTATAGCGGTGCTCACCTGCCGAGCTGTCAGTGCTATCGAATACGTTAGAGAAGTTAGCCTCGGAGACGAAAGTGTTGTTGGCCTGCTGCGGGAACGACGAGAACCCGTTGGTGGGCTGCGGCTGGGTCCACATCTGGCTGGTGGGCGCGGGCGTGGGCGCCGCGGCTAATAAATGTTTTATATACATTTACATAAGATTAAATAGTTATTTTAATAATAGTTAAAGCTGTTCTATTTGTGTAGATGTACAATGTTAGGTGTCGAATTTGTCTAGATTTATCTCATGACATAAAAAGGGATACCATGGTATACCAAGATTTGACGGTTTTTGAGTTGTTTCCGTGATCATGGCGCTTGCAACAGCATCGAAATACCCAAAAATACTCAAAACAGTTCAATCATGGTATGTTACCCGTTTTAAGTCATAATATTGTTAAAAAAACATGATAGTTTAAAAAGTTGTATTATATCTCTTGAAAATAAAAAAATACATTAATTAGGGGTGAGAGTTGTGTCTAAGATCTATACGTGTTTTATGTGAAATTGAACTACATAAGTATTAATATAGTTAACTCTGTATTACAGTGTATTTTTGTACCAACCCCACATCTATGTACAGTTTAGTGTAAGAGGTCTGTGAATTGTAGAGTTTCTTATTATACATAACATCTGTAAAAACTACTGTAAATTAGTTGTTATTTGTACAAACTGTTATTCAGTAAAATAGTTTATACATATAAGGCACTATTCACACATATAAGGGTATCCGTTATAACGTCGTTACCCTGACGCGTTACGTCAGGGACGGACATAACATTGTGTTACATTCGATACGTTAAAACTTTTATACACTTCATTCTTTTCTGTCAGGGTTATCAGGGCTGCCACGGCCGTGAGTTCGGGTTTCAGGGAATTTTAGTTGTGAAAGATCTGTCTAATGTATGGGATTACAACATGTTTAAAATTTACAGCACATAAAATGTCAACTCATGGTAAGGCTACAGCACACTGAAAAACGGAACTGTGTGAGCTAGTCCATAGAAGTAGTTTTTATCGTTTTGACTGTCTCAGTGGCCTGGCGGACGAAAGTCCGCTTGCAACGCAAGGGGGTTCAATTCCCGCCTAGGGGTCAAGTGTTTGTATGTTCTGCAAGCATTTTCGACTGGATTTTAATATCTATAATAATAAATATATATGTGTGTCTATATTTATGTCTATTATATCAGATGTTATTATGTATGTCTATTATATCAGATGTTTAGTACCCGTAACACAAGCTAAGAGCTCCCCACACAACAACATAAACCCCGTGGTACGGGGAGATGTTCTTGTGTAGATTATCCGGAAATATTTATTGATTTATAACTGAGAATCACTCCCGTTAACGAAAACTGCTATATCTACTACTACATTCAGAAGTAAGTAAATAAGTATTAAATTTACCAAAACATATTCGCAGGCATTCAAAAGTTTTAAGCCAGATATACCCAATTTTTGGATTTGGACTTATGTATATCGTAATTAGACGTATATTAATATTTATCCTCTAAACATAATCTTCCTTACCTCCAAACATATCAGCGAAGGGGTTCCCTAGGGCCAGCAGATCGTCGGAGGCCTTGGCGGCGGTGCCGTTGTTCTCGGGCGCGGGCCCGAACAGGTCCACTATAGACTGCTGGTTGTTCGCCGGCGCGCCCGCGGATAGGAACGGGTTATTCGCCGCGTTTGTTGGAGATTGGACCTTGTTCTGTGGAGAGAGGGTGTATATTGTATTTGTGAATACAATACAATATAATACTCTTTATTGAAACACATAAAAATATATAATACAACAGAACAATGCTTGTGAATGTTTGAGATTGGTAGCTTGAGGCAAGATACCTTCTAGGTCTTCATGTCCCATCTTAGACCACATCGTCACTTTACATCAGGTGAGATTGTGGTCAAATGAAAGCATATCGATCAAAAAAAAAACGGTAGGGTAGTCGTTTATAGAGGAATACAATAATAATACTGCAATATTCTGGCGCCAGGGCGCAGCACTGGCGTGGTCATCATTTTTAGAAGAGCGATTACATCTAATATGTATAAAACTATAAAGGAGGTTTCAAAATTGATGTACCTCTATTTTGTATTTTTTAAATATATTATCTATATTTATGGTGCTGTTTATAAGCGACAGATGTGCAAATCACACGATCCAAATGATTTAAGCGGGATGAAACCATATGACAACAGTACATAGGTCGTACCTATGTACTGTTCTCATATGGGTACATTTTTGTTTTAATAAATACACATAATATATAACACTTAAATAAACATATTTATACAGAGTTGATTGATGACTCAGATGAAACAAAAGCTGAAGATAGAATTGGCAGTAACTGTCGAACCATTTTTAAAACCCAAAGCCAAAGCAATTAATATAATATTCCAATCACATTTATAGTTAACAACATAGCTGTATTTTGATAAATGGAAATCCACGACATAATGTTATTTGTTGGTATTCCCAAACAAACAGATTAAAACTTTTAAAGTTAAAAATGAAACTATCCTTTAAAATGTCCTCAATTCAATTAAATTCCTTATAATTGGACTGTGCGCTTGAAGCGTCCGTTTGCCAGTGTCATGTTAAATAAAATTATAAAGTGTAACAGATATTAATCAGTTGAAAGCCATTTTGCGTCACCTAAAATGTCCTATTTAAACGTTTACTAAACTTTTATTAGATTAAAATGTCGTTAGCATTCGTTTGTCTTTGTCACTTTGACATTTGTTAGAGACAATATGCCAACTTAGACCGCTTTGCTATCTGTATATATATATTTTGCATATGAAAGTAACATTTGAAATCTGAGATGACTAATTTTATTATTGAAACTGGAATACTTTGAAAACCTTCAAAACTTCTAAGGGGAAACACACCCAAACTTCTATAAATTATATAATGGGAGCAGTATTTATTTGTTCCCTGGGCAAAACGGTTCGACAGTATTCCCTGCAGCTAATTCATCAATGAACACAATCCTCAATCCCACCGAGCACCTAAGCATGAGACAAACAAGACCAGTCCCCGAGTCCAAGACTCCTTACAATGATCTCCGAGACCTCCTCCTCGCCCGTCCAAGCGGCGCCTTGCAATAAATGCACCTGTATCAATAGAAGTATAGGTTTAACCTACTTTAACTAGAATTAATGTGTACGAAGATACGTGTTTGGAGGTTTTTTCTGTTCACGTCCGTAAGTAAGTGTTAACCCTCTGAATCCTTACACGTGACCTCCGGGTGGTGCTAAGAACAGTCTCTGGTGGTAGGCTTCCCAGAGGCCGGTGCGTGAAACGATTTTTTCGTGTTTCGTAATGTGGTCCGGAGAAGCCATCTAACTTCTAGGTCTTCATCCCCATCTTAGACCACATCGTCACTTTACATCAGGTGAGACTGTGGTCAAATGAAATGCGCCTCCCGATCCGTGGTCTCGATCGAGAACTTTTCTGCTCCAATGGTTATCCGTTCTACGCATTACATGGCACCCATTAATACATTCTAGACAGAAAGTTTTCAGCTCACACTAAATGCCACTTTTAATTTATAAATACCACATTTGACGAAAAATAAATACACGTGATATTTCGTTTGAGAGACATGTGCAATTCACCAACCTGCACTCAGTCAGCGTGGTAAATTCCCTGTCCCAGTAGTGGGAACGTTAACAGGGTCTTGATGATGAGATCGCTCACAGCGATAAGGCCGCCCTTTGTACTCCAATGTATTGTCTTGTTATTGTTTGCTGTTTGTTTTATTTGTGTACAGTAAGCATCACTAAGTGGTAGCCACCTTGCATTGGTGGTTTGTATGCAGAAGGGTAATACCAGTTAGCGACGCATGCCGTACAATAAAGAGTTATCTATCTATCTATCTATGATGACCCCTTTCAAGCCTCACGTGATTAATAATAATAATAATAATTCTTTATTGCGCACACAACTATAATACAAACATAATGATATTCTTAATACTATGCGACAATTGGCGGTCTTATCGCTCAAGAGCGATCTCTACCAGACAACCTTGTACAACCTACATTTGTGTACTTCAATCTAAGTTTAATTTAATAATGTTATCTGTCTTATTTTTAATTTTGTACACAAATAAATATTTTTCTTTCTTTCTTTCTTTCTTATTTTTAGTTTTGCGATTTTAACTATGTGTGCAATAAAGAATTATTATTATTATTAATCACGTGAGGCTTGAAAGGGGTCATCATAGATAGATAGATAACTCTTTATTGTACGGTATGCGTCGCTAACTGGTATACCCTTCTACATACAAACCACCAATGCAAGGTGGTTACCAGTTAGTGATGCTTACTGTACACAAATAATGTGTGCAATAATGAATATTTATCTAATCTTATCTTAAGAGTGTCACCTTGTACTGGTTCATGGCAGCCTCTTCCTCCGCCAGCACCTGCTGCTTCAGCGAGTCGTCGATGAGCAGGGCGCCGTTGCTGGCCTTGTCCAGCCGGGAGGACGCGGCCACGTAGCCGAACGATGACGAAGTGGATGATAGAGCGCCCATTACGCTGGCCACGTTCTTCTGCGCGCTGGAATTAATAAGGTATTTAATTAATTATCATTCATATATTGAAACAAATCTTTACCATAAATCCAAATTAAATTTAAGAAAAACCCCCGATTCCAATCCCTTATTTCCTTAAACGTAAAACAACATAATATTATGTAATGTGGACGCGATGCGATTTCATTTGATACCCCACACTAGTATATTTACAGATTTTCGGTTTTCCTTACCCACTCTCACCCCCATAACTTTTAAACGGCACAACCGATTTTCATAAAACATGTCTAAGAACACTCGCGCCAGACTCACCTTTCATACAAAAAAAACTAAATTGAAATCGCTCCATCCGTTCGGGAGCTATGGTGACACAGACAGACAGACACACAGACAGACAGACACACACACAAACTTATAACAACCCTCTTTTTTGGTCGGGGGTTAAAAATAACTAACACAGTATTTTAAAAAATATAAACGATTTTATAAAATGACATAATTAAAATTGTAATACTTTCATGTGGCGTTGGTATCCCTGCGTGTGACGTCACTGAATAGTTAAAAGTTATTGTGTCCTACACCGTCAGTAACAGTTTCCTGGTTCGTGACGTCACACTAGCGCCATTTTGGAGGAGTCCGTTTTCGTGCACTTTTGGCTATTTGAAATTAATTATTGAATTTTTAATGTAATGCATTGTTTTCTTTTTTACGGAAATATTAATTTGGTATGATTATAAAAACCGCGCACATAATAACCAACCAGACGTCAAAAACATAGCCAGCTGTGAAGTTGTACAGAGCTATATCTACTTGGGATCTACCATTTCTAATGCAGGAGGTTGTGAAGAAGAAATTAAAAGACGTTGCGCTATCACCCGCTCGGCCACAGAAAGACTCGCAAAGATTTGGAAGGATCGACAGATAACAAAAGCGACCAAAACTCGACTGATGAGGAGTCTTGTCTTTCCAATTCTTCTTTATGGAGCTGAGACTTGGACCCTGAGACTTAATGAGCGGAGGAAAATAGACGCGTTGGAGATGTGGTGCTGGAGACGTCTTCTAAGGATTCCGTGGACTGCACGTCGAACTAACGTCTCCATTCTCGAAGAGCTTCATATTAAGGAGAGACTATCGTCGACTGTGCAAATACGAATACTGAAGTTCTTTGGACACGTGGCGCGAAACGAGAACTCCATGGAGCGCCTAGTTGTACAAGGCAGAATGGAGGGAAAGAGGTCTCGTGGTCGCTCTCCAACAAGGTGGTCGGACCTCATCTCAAAATTGACTCAGTCCACCATTACCGACTGCTCCCGCACCGCAACTAACAGGGAACAATGGCGGCGCATTGCAAAAGCAGCAACCCAATATAAGGACCCCCCATAACCACGACCACTCTGTCAAGAGTGACCGACTAAGAAGAATGATTATAAATCTTAATTTAAAATCTAAGAAAAACCCTCGATTCCAATGCCTTAATTTCCTTAAAAGTTGAACACTAAAATATTATGTAATGTGCACGCGATGCGCTTTCATTTGATACCTCACTCGAGTAAATTTGCATATTTTCGGTTTTCCTTCCCCACTCCCACCTCCATCACTTTTAAACGGCACAACAGATTTTCATGAAACATGTTCTTAGAACACTCGCGCCAAACTCACCTTTCATAAATAAAAACTAAATTGAAATCGCTCCATCCGATCGGGAGCTATGATGTCGCAGACAGACAGACAGACACACAGACAGAAACGTCAAACTTATAGCACCCCTCTTTTTAGGTCGGGGGTTAATGATGTAATAAGTTATCATTTAAAATGGTTGAACGAAATTAGTCAAATAGCATTAATATATGGTTCATCGGTCGCCTACACTGCAAGGCGACACCGCCGTGACAGATGATTCTATGACACGAACACGATGATATTTTGGTATATAAGATTTATATGTGTATGTATGCTGGTCTGTAAGGTATATATTTAAATGTGCCTGAGATGCGTATAGATATACTTATGACTGCTTCAGTGGCACGGTGGGCGAGGGTCCGCTTGCGGCGCAAGAGGTAGCGGGTTCGATTCCCGCCGAGGGTGAAAGTGTTTGTATGTTCTGCAAGCACGATCTCCTTGGTCTTGGGTGTTTAATATGTATAGTAAAAATATCTATATATGTATGACTATTATATTAAGTATATCAGATAATCTAGTACCCGTAACACAAGCTTAGAGCTTACCACGGGGCTAGATGTTGTTGTGTGAAATGTCTGGAAATATTTATATTTATACCTGGCGGTCTGTGTTGGCGTGTTGGCGGCGGAGCCCTTCTTGCCCTCCAGCGAGGCCAAGTGCCCTTCAAGCGCGTCCAGTAAAGAGCTTGGTGCTTTTGTGAGATCAGGTATGTCGCCCTTGTCTATCCCGACGCTTTCTGCTACCTAGAACCAATAATAATAATAAATAATGATAAATAATAATAACGTCGCTTAGAATAGAATAGAAAATTCTTTTTTACACACACCATATGTTATACAAAATTATTTAAAGTATAAATCTAAATTTAAAATTTAAGAAACACCCCCGATTACAATACCTTAATTTCCTTATAAGTAAAACACCATAATATTTAGTAGTTAGAGCACGCGATGCTCTTTAATTTGATACCCCACTCGAGTATATTTGCAGATTTTCGGTTTTCCTTCCCCACTCTCACCCCCATAACTTTTGAACGGCTCAACCGATTTTCATGAAACATGTCTGAGAACACCCGGGCCAAACTCACATTTCATACAACAAAAACTAAATTGAAATCGCTCCATCCGATCGGGGGCTATGATGCCACAGACAGACATCCACAGACAGACATACAGACAGACACGTCAAACTTAAAACACCCTTCGTTTTTGGTCGGGGGTTAAAAATTAAACCTAGCATGCGTAATGGACGTATACGAGAAATACTCGTTATGATCTATACTATTATTATATCGTGGATCATCTGTTACTGCAAGACGACACCGCCGTAACAGATGATCCACGATGCTGACACTTTAGTTTAGTTTATAAGATTTATATTTTTATGTATGTTAGTCTATAAGGTATATGTTTATATGGGCCTTAGATGCCTGAAATAAATGATTTATTATAATTATAAAGAGGTTAAGTTTTTGAGATTGTTTGTGAAGTCGTAGGAGGTAATCTCTTGATCTATGAGTATTACTTAATAAGATGACATATAATTTTATGACCAGCGGCAGAACAGTAATCTCATTGTTAATAAACTGTTTGCAGTTTTTATGAAAAATAAATATATCTTTGAACCGATCTAATGAACCTTTTTGAATGATTTTTTCCATTAAACGCGGGTTACAACGTACGGTACTCCTAGAGATAAAATTATGGCACTTAAAACAATAATACAAAGTGTTTAGGTTCAAACATATTAATTGTCTCATTAAAACTATAAACAGTTCATTTACAATGAGATTTCAATTTTTTTAATTATTCTATGCAGTTCTATGGACGTTATTACTTATTCAAAATTATTTTGATTTGGTAATACAAGATTGTATTGTATTATTTGCCAGTCGAGCAGCTGTTAGGGAGGACGAGCCGTGAAGCGTGTCACAAGTGGAAACATCCAGTGATGTCAAAGTCAAAACGTTTATTTCCTTAGAAGCACATAGCCTACATGGACAGGTCAACTTAAAATTAATAAAACTAAATTGCTTAAATAACAAATATCAAGAAAATAACATTGTCTTGACAGTTCGCTTCAGTGTTTTATACTGAGTTGAGAAGCGAATAGAACAACACAGCTTTATCAGTTATTACAATTTTGTAGTTATTACAATTTTGGAGTTCTTATTTATAGGTAACTATTATAAGTTTAACATTTACAATAAAAAAAATGTTTGTCATATAAGGAAGCTATTATAACATGAGCATATCAGTCCTGGTCAACCAGAATTATGACCACGACCATTCTGGCAAGAGTGTACCGATTAAGAAGAAGAATACAAGATTGTGAAGAACACAGATAAATACCTTTAGGAACTCTCCAACCCTATCCATTCTGATGAGGAACTTCTTGTAGAGATCGAGAGCGTCGCGGCAGTTCTTCTTGTTCATGTCGAAGTACTTCTCCAGCAGGTTGATTATACCGTCGTTATAGCACGCGAATAATCTGAAATACCAATAAAGGCTTAAAAACCCGATTCCAAAACCATAGCTTTAACGACCTCTGTGGCTCGGTGGGCGAACGTCCGCCTGAGGCGAAGGAGGTTGCGGGTTCGTTTCCCGCCGGGGGACCAGATTTTGTACGATCTACAATTTCTGGTTTCGGGTCTGGGTGTTTTCTATGTATCATATGTATGTATTTACAAAAAAAAATGTATCTATGTAGTATATCAGTCACCTAACACCCATAGTACAAGCTCTGCTTAGTTTGGGGTTAGGTGATGCTGTGTGAGTAGTCCGGAAATATTTATATTTTATTTTTATAGTTCCCTTAAAAGTAAAACATCAAATTATTTAGTTATGTGCACGTGATGAATTTTCATTTGACCCCACTCATGTGTTGCATATATTTGGTTATTCTTCCCCACTTCCACCCCTAGACCGACAAATAATCTAAACTTAAAATAAAAATAAAACCCAACTAGTTTGTAATGTGCACGTCATGCTCCTTTATTTGAGACCCCACTCTAGTATATTTGCAGATTTTCGGTTTTCGTCCTCCACTTTCACCCCACACACAACTTTTGAAAAGCTTGATCGATATGCATCAAACATGTCTAAGGATACTCGCGCGTAAGATACCTTTTATACAAAAAAATCTATAATCGCTTTATCCATTCGGGAGCTATGTCGCCACAGACAGACAGATAGACAGACACGTCAAACTTATAACACCCCTCTTTTTAGGTTGGGGGTTAGTAACAGAGGAAACCCTCTCTCACTACGACGACAGACAACGAGAGATGCCGATTTCCAGCAGAGGACCACATAATTAAGGATATTATTAATAACGAGGTTTTGTCTGTTCACGTCCGTAAGTGGTAACCCTCTGAATCCTTACACGTGACCTCCGGGTGGTGCTAAGAACAGTCTCCGGTGGGAGGCTTCGGCCGCGGCTTGTCACCACCCTCCGGGCTGGGCCAGTGCGTGAAGCGATTTTTCGTGTTTCGTAATGTGGCCCGGAGAAGCCTACCTCTACCTTCTAGGCTTTCATGCCCCATCTTAGACCACATCGTCACTTTACATCAGGTGAGATTGTGGTAAAATGAAGGCTTACCGAGCATATAAAAATACTTAAATCTTGATGAAATTTCAAGTGCTTGATTCCAGATTCACACAAGACACTTTGAGTTGGTGATATTTTTTTAATAATATAACACTTCCTACATTGCTCCTCCCCGCTAATATACACATATTATATACCCATAACAAAAAGAACTAACAAAAAAATATTTATAATAACTTACAACTACACTATTTGCTAATCAAACTCTTAAAAACCGTATCTCCGTATCTCTTTGGAACTTTGCGAATCCTACTCGAACAGTAGTGTAGTTTCGAGGGTATCCGTATACCGCTGTATCTCCTACCGGCCCGCTCGGGGAGCGCCCGGTGAGATTTGGCATCAGTCTCTAGGATAGTGCTTGAAGAGCATCATGAAGCACATGTTGATGAACTCGTTGGCTATCAAACTCTAAAAGGGAGTCTAGCTGGTCTTGCAGAACTGGTAGCTTCTTCATAAGCTCATGCAGCATGTATTACCTGATAAGATCCCTGAAGAGCAGCATGAAGCACATGTTGAAGACTCCGTTGATGAGATCGTTGGCTGTCGAACTCTAAGAGGGAGTCCAACTGGGCTTGCAATACTGGTAGCTTCTTCATAAGCTCATGCAGCATGTATTACCTGATAAGATCCCTGAAGAGCAGCATGAAGCACATGTTAATGACTCCGTTGGTGAGATCGTTGGCGGTGCAGTCGAACTCTAGGAGAGAGTCCAACTGGGCTTGAAGTACTGGTAGCGTCTTTAGGAGCTTCTCAGCGTTCATCATGCGTAGGGAGCCTTCTTCCTTGCTGTAAGGACAAAGTTGGTTTAACACACGACCACCACTCAATATGTTTCTAAAATATAAGAATCTATGAAGGAAGTCTATATCCAGTACTAGATGATATTATATGCAGTGCGCTTAGTCTGAGCCTTCCGAGGTCTTCTCATTTTTGGTGTTCAATCAGTTGTCCGCTTGTCGCACTAAACATGCATCCCATCCAGCCCAGTTGTTTTCGATCAAAATTATAAATCTTAACTTATTTCGATGTTATGAAAACGCATGGTAATGATAACTTATTCCCCATTTAACTTAGCATAAGTCCATAGCTGCAGCCTCTCTGTTGAGAGATTATACTTGCCTGTTTCTTTGATCTAAATTATATGTAAACTAATGGTAATGACAACTCACCCCCTTTTAACCTTGCAGAAGTCGAAGGCCACAGTCCTGTATGATAGCGCCTTCTCATTAAGGTATTTCGCGTAGCGGCGGATGAACGGTGACATATCATACCCTGGACATAAACATACGTGAAAACATCGGATTGATAGATTTAGGTTTGCCAAAACTGTTGCCGGAATGGTAATGAGCGAAGTGAATGTATTTTATTGAATGGATCATGTCCACCAATCTTAACATTTATAAATATGCTAAACATGGAATTTACAAGGAAAAAATATTATTATGTAATCTTGTTGTTTTATTTATTCTTATTCCATTTTACTAAAGCAACAGTTATCCTCTCAACAATTCTTTTATATGTTAACTTCTCATTTACTCTCAGCTTGAACATTAAAAATTTTACATAAATGTAATATTTTAAGTTACTGGGGTGGACTTGTTATAGTTTATTACATTGAAAGTGGTAATTAAATATCAATTTAGTTAAAAACATTAGCTGAAAGCTAAGCCTTAGCCTCAAACTTGCAATCAATATGAATGATATATATAAACATATGTATTTTTTACAGTTAAATAAAAGCCCAGCATTTAACAACATTAATTAAAAGTAAAATTGTAAAAAATATTTTGATCTCATTACCATCCAAGAACATAATTGGACAACCTAGAATAATAATATTGAACAATAAGCAACAAAACAAATGTTTGACTAGACAAAACAACACTTAAAAAACGATTATTATCTTTTTTCTAGAAAAACGGCAATTAATAATGAATAACTATATGCTTAATCGTTTCTGTGAGAAGCGCTAAATACGTGCAGCATACGTTTAACAGTGGTATTCTTATACATTGCTCGATTTGTTTAAAATGTTTATAATTTCAATGTAACCATTTAGCTAAGGACTATCAATTGAATCTTCTTGAATGTTACGTTTCTGTTTCATTCAAGAGCAACTGTCACCAGAGAGGCACGATAGCCCATTTTCAAAGAAATAGAGCAACTTTAGTTCAGAAAGTGAAAGAACAATACCATACTTTTAAATAATAGATGAATAGTAAACACGTAGGTATTATTTTCGAACAAAACAAGCAATGTACAAAGTGTGGTGTAACTGTGCATGTTGGCATTCGATAGGTGCATTGTGTTGAGGTGAATATACCAACTTTGTAACCATTAACGTGTTACAATAACAAGGTTGCTTGTCATACGCATTCCGGCGTTATTCAGCCATAAATTCAATCTAATGTTCGCAATTCTACTTAACGACAAGATAGAACAACTAAATCAATATTAATCGTCTTGATAAGTAGGTCACTAATTGCATTGTTTATAATATCCCAATAAATCAATAAATATTTCCAGACAATTCAAACAACAACATCTTGCCCCTGGTAAGCTCTAAATTTGTATTAAGGGTACTAGACATCTGATAAACTTAATATAATAGACATACGTGACAATGTATCATTGGCAAATAATATATCATTGCAGCATTAGCAAGAAAATTAGAACAGTGTTATCGAAACTCAACATTTCCAATATGATGTAATTTAATCTATAAATTCGGAAAACATATGGCCTAGATACATGATAATACTTAACAGATAAATTGGTGTATGTATGGCATGTAACTCTAACCCAATTCACCTGTTTCCTCGTCATCCCGTATCCAAGGAAGGATACGGCGATCTCATACATGCCTACAAAGAAAGCAGAGACGTGCGACAACAAATTGCAACCAAAAAATCTCCAAGCGTGCGTGACGGACAGATAGACAGAAGCCGCCGCTGTTTCACTCACCAATCCGAGCACCGGCCGCGCCTTTTTGTGCGAAGAAAAAGTTTATCAGTATGTGTAGTTACAATATTGTAGATACAAGCCTAAGACTAACATTATGGATACATATTTTTTGTGGTTCTGTTCTCCTGGTTGACTCAGGCTTTGGTTCTATAAAAGTATAGTCACCATTTCTGCCATGGGACTTCCATAGCTGGACCAAGGCCTCCCTAGGTAATATAAGTGGGGTCAGACTGTAACCCGCTAGTCCACTGCCTGTTTCAAATAGGGCAAGCTATCCCGGTGAGAATAGCTTGGGTCTTGGACAACGTGTTAATAAAGTATTGGAATACCGGTAACACTCCCAAAAAATAATCATAATTTGGCATTTGCCGTGATAATTATCGCGTTTGTGTCACGGAGTAAAAATCACTTTGGTGAACAGTCAGTTTCAGAGTTAATTATCTTAATGTTCCATTGGTCTTTATGCTGACACATAACTTGAGAGCTGATAATTAAGACCAATTATTCCAATGTTAATCAAAAGATACCAGGAATTGTGACTAAGAGAACAACTCCAAACGACCAAACTCAAAATTTTTACGGTATGTAAAATGTATTTCAATTAGGTAATCCCCTTGCATTAGAGGTTTTTTGCAGAAGAGGTTACCAGTTAGCGACGGATCCTGTACCAATATTTATGTGAAATTCAGACTAGTCTTATACTTAAATTGTGGTAAAATTAAAGCCCTTGTAACTTATGCCCTATATTATTGGCATCTTTCGAATGATATGCTCTTTAAAATAAATTCTTGCAATGTAGATTCTACAAAGTCAATCAATCAAAATCTTGGTAGAACGAGATTTCACTCAAGCAAACGGGTACATTTATGTATGTATAAAGTACATGTGTAGAAAATATTTAAATCATGCACATAAATGATTTCAGTTCGTGACAATATCCTTTATTTACAAATAATTACACAATGCAGTGCATGCTACATAATATGGAAACACTGGACCATGTTGTCCATCTTTGCTAATATACATTGTCTAGTTAATAGGTTGAGACACTAAATAAAGTTTGTAGACGATTAACTGTTTCTTGATTCCTAGTAGTAAATGTATATCTCCTGCGTATATATTATTTATTTAATGTATCACTAGACTAATCGGAAGCTCTTATTTGGTGGAGATATTAAAATAAAGTCCCAGCAAACTCCTACATTTTAATCAGACACGCTTGATTGTACCAAATTTAGAATCATCAGCTTAAAACAATGTCAGATACGTAGAAACAATAACATTCCATAATTGAAACCAAAATCACAATTGCATAATAATTAGAAATCAGTTTTAATAAACCTGGGCATAATTTCCAATTGCATTATGCTCTTAATCACTCAACTAATGTGAGTGATCGCAAACTAAGCAATTCTAGGATACGCCTCCTAGGCAAACGGTCAGTTGCGTGATAATAACAATGTAACAAGATAAACAATTATATAAAAAACCATTTGAAACTATTAAATTACAGCGATTAACAGAGGTCACAGTATCGACGGACTTATCAGCAATTAATACAACGCCGAGTAAACATTATTGTTTAGATAATGTGGTGCGTTAGGTATTTGACTAGCATTTTTTTTGTAAATATTATATTAGTTACCTATAAATAAGAACTCAACTCAAAAACTGATGAAGCTATGAAGTTCTATTTGCTTCTCATTAGTATAAAACATTGAAGCGAACTGTTAAGACAATGATATTTCCTTGATAATTTTTGTTTAAACAATTTAGTTTTATTAATTTTAAGCTGACCTGCCAATGTCTTCTAAGGAAATAAATGTTTTGACTTTGGCCTTATTATTTGTGTTGATAGTATTTTTTAATGTGGTAAAGTCTCCCATTACACAGCAAGACCCGCATTGGTAGGTATAAGTCGTGCCTTAAGTGGAAATGGGCAGGACATGTTGCAAGGCGGAATGACGACCGATGGGCAAGGGCGGTAGCAGAATGGTAGCCTGTGAGAGCCAAGCGTCTTCGCAGACCACCTTCTGAGACGGAACGTCCGTCGTGCTTGTAGGACGGCACTGGTGAAGACTTACACAGACCGTAAATTTGGGGTGATAAAGATGAGGCCTTTACCCAGCAGTGGGTGTAAACAGGCTGTTAGAATAGTGTAGAGAAAGACTCGCATTTATTTATTGAGTAATTAACGTGGGTTCGCCTGCGTAAATTTGCAAAGATGTCTTTTCCATACTCTTATATATTTATTTATGCGACTATTTTTCTGCATTTGGTCTCATAGCACAAGGGTACATAGATGGTGCTAAATAACTTAGGTCTGTACAATATTAGCTATAATTTTTCTAGTTTAAAGCACATTTATAAAAGGATCTTGCAGAACATACAGACACTTGCCCCCTCGGCGTTAATCGAACCCGCTACCTCTTGCGCCACAAGCGTACGCCCACCGCGCCACTGAGACAGTCAACTAAGACTAATGTTATATAATTAATGTGCATGATGATGATATACATACATTTTCCTAGTAATAGGACGTGTTTAAGACCACTAAAATGTTACTGTACATTGATGATGTACAGATAACTTGTGAGATGACTCAACTCGTTCAATGATCTTTGCAATTGCGATACTGACCTATACTAGGTTACTTCATAATTGACGTTCTAGTGATTTACTTGTCACTACGTTTTATTACCTGCGTAGGTGTGTCACGAGATGTTTAGAGTACCTAGATCCATTACATTTATTTAAATAACTTAGAACTAATACTTTTGATAAGTATGAGATAAAATAAAATAAATATTTCCGGACAATCCACACAACAACAATTAGCCCCGTGGTAAGATCTAAGCTTATGTTTCGGGTACTACCATTTGATATACTTAATATAAAAGACATACATCTTTATATATATAATTCTTCTGTGAGTGTGTATGTCACAAAACTTCTCTCAAACGACTAGACCGATTTTGATGAAATTGTTTGTGTGTGTTCAAGGGGATCTGGGGATGGTTTACATTCACAATTTTGGAAAAAAAATTGAATAAAAACCCGTGCGAAGCCGTGGCGGGCCACTAGTAGATATATATTTTTTAATTATGCATATCAAACAATCAGGCCAAGGAGAAAAGCACGTGTTTAAAGCGCACATAATTTTTTCTAGAAGAAAAATCCAGAGGAACGCGGTGATGTTTGAACCCACGACCCTCGGAATGAAAGTGAGCCAACGTATTGTGTTGTGCGCTCTGTCATAGTGCTCCTACGGGTTATAATGGCAGATGCATTATGCTGAGCCAGGAACCCTTTATTACACAATGTTTAATTTCACGTGGATTTCAGGTTCATTTAATTAATAAAAGTTTTAGATATTGTTTTTTAACCCCCGACCAAAAAAGAGGGGTGTTATAAGTTTGACGTGTCTGTCTGTCTGTGGGATCATAGCTCACGATCGGATGGAGCGATTTCAATTTAGTTAGTTTTTTTTGTATGCAAGGTGAGTTTGGCCCGTTTGTTCTTAGACATGTTTCATAAAAATCGGCTGAGCCGTTCAAAAGTTATGAGGGTGAGAGTGGGAAAGGAAAACAGAAAATCTGCAAATATACTCGAGTGGGGCATCAAATGAAAGAGCATATCGTGTTTTACTTATAAGGAAATTAAGGCATTGGATTCGGGGTTTTTTTTTTTTTTTTTTTTTTTTTTTTTTTTATATTAGCCTACGTTGTCCCACTGCTGGGCAAAGGCCTCCCCCAACTCCCTCCAACAATCCCTGTCCAGAGCTGTTTGCCACCAGCTTTCCGAAAAGTCTTGAAGGTCGTCTCGCCAACGTTTTCGGGGCCGACCTCGCTTGCGACTTCCTTCCGGGTTCCAAGCAGTTGCAGCAAGTGCCCACCTTTCGGGGTGCATCCGACGAATATGCCCAGCCCACCGCCACTTGAGATTTGCTGTTGAAACTCCAACATCTGCAATGCCTGTAAGCGAGCGTATATCCGTGTTCCGAATGCGATCGGTTTATTAAAAAATAAATTTAGATTTATTATAAAATGTTTTTAACTGTAAGTTTTAGTGTATCAATAAATATTTTTCTTTCTTTCTTTGTGTGTATTTATGTATAATTGCAATCCAAGCACCATGAACTATCGCACTCAGCACATAGCACGTAGGGTGACGGAGTTATTGACCGCTGACCTCGGAGTTCGTTCACTCGTCCGAGCTATTTTGTTCTAGTTTCATAACTCATATGGACGTTTTATTATTGAAGCTTTAATAATCTAAATTTTATAATAAAAAAAAAACCCTGATTCCAGAACTTTAGTTCCCTTAAAAGAAAAAAGATTTAAGACTACATAGTACTTTTAGTACTATTTTGTTATGTGCACGTGATTCGCTTTCATTTGAGACCCCACTCGAGTATGTATATTTGCAAGTTTTCGGTTTTCTTTCCCCATTTTTACCCTCATAAGTTTTTTTAAACGGGTCAACCGATTTTCATAAAAAATGTATCAAAAAATAACGTGAAAATTTTCACCTTTCATTAAAAAAAAACTAAAAAGAAATCGCTCCATCCGTTGGAAGCTATGATGCTATGGACAGACAAACAGACACTAATATAATACCCCTCTTTTTGTCGGGGGTTAAATACAAGATGTAACTGTGACGTATAACTTTAGTATCAATAAATAAATATTTCCGGACAATCCACACAACAACATCTAACCCCGTGGTAAGTTCTAAGCTTGTGTTACGGGTACTAGACATCTGATATACTTAATATAATAGACATACATAGATGGATATCTTTTTATTATACATATCAAACACCCAACCAAGGAGAAAGTGCTTGCAGAACATACCTACAAACAACCCCTCGGCGGGAATTGAATCGCTTCCTCTTGCGCCGCAAGCGGACATTCGCCCACCGCGCCACTGAGACAGTCAATAAATTACTATTATTAATGTCTATACTTTGCCCAGCAGTGAAACAAAATAGGCTAAAGAAAAAAAAAAAACTCATAGCATATCGTGACACACCTAAAATGGTAATATTAACGTAGAGTGACAAGTACCTAATATTAGGTCCTTACATATGAAATTGGCGTTTTGTATGGGAGGAACAAAAAGTCGAATATTTTTTAATATAATATATTTAATTAATCAAAGTATGAACCATTATTTTCTATGCACTTTTGCCATCTTATAGGTAGTTCATTGATCCCTTTACTAAAAAAACCAGTCGGACGGGAATCAATAAAATCTTTGAAGGCGATTTGGACTGCCCCATCGGAGTTGAATTTTTTCCCTTGCAAGAAGTTATCCAAATTTCGAAAAAAATGGTAATCTGTTGGAGCAAGGTCCGGGGAGTACGGAGGATGTCTTAGACTTTCCAATTGAAGCTCTTCTAATTTAGTAGCCGTCTGTTGCGCAGTGTGTGGTCTAGCGTTGTCGTGAAGCAGCAGTGGCGTGGAGCGATTGACCAGCCTAGGTTGTTTAGCCGCTAGCTTTTCCATCATGGTTTGCAATTGCTGACAATAGACATCAGCCGTAATAGTCTGGCCAGATTTGAGAAAACTGTAATGAACAATACCGGCACTAGTCCACCAAACGCTTACAAGTAACTTTTTTGGGGTTAATTTTCGCTTGGGGCAGGATTTGGCTGGCTGGCCAGGATCCAACCATTGCGCTGAGCGCTTCCGATTATCGTAAAGAACCCATTTTTCATCACAGGTAATGATTCGGTTTAAAATACCTTCATTATTGTGCCGGTTTAGTAATGTAACGCAGCAGTCGACGCGCGTTTGCCGGTTTGCTTCAGTCAATTCGTGAGGTACCCACCTTTCAAGCTTTTTAATCTTCCCAATTTGCTTCAAGTGAATTAAAACAGTTTTATCACTAACACCGCAGCCTGCAGCTAACTCGGACGTGGTTTGCGGTGGATCCGCTTCCACAATAGCCTTCAACTCTTCATTATCAACTTGAGTCTCAGGCCGTCCACGGGGCTTGTTCTGCAAGTCGAAATTTCCAGAACGAAAACGTTGGAACCAAAAACGAACTGTGTTTTCTTTTGCAACACGACCGCCATACACATCATTCACCCTTCGAGTTGTTTCCGCAGCACTAGTGCCACGGCGGAACTCGTACTCGTAAATAATGCGATATTTTAAGTTTTCCATTTTGTAAAATGAGTGACGCAAACAGAAAAAAACAGAAGAAAAAAAACAAATGAATGACGATCATCGAAGCACAAATACATGAGTCTATAGCTGTACAAATTTGAATTTGGAATTCCTTACCAAAGAGGAGAAATTTGTGATTAAAGTGGCCAGTACGAAAAACGCCAATTTCATATGTAAGGACCTAATATTATAAAGTAGGTATTCATATATAACTATGAATAACTGTAACTGAATGTTATTAATAAATGAACTGAACTGAACTAACAAAATCACGCATAAAATTCAATTTCACAATTTAATTTCCTGTTTCATCATACTGTCTAAGCCTCGAAACGCGACTTTGGAGGATTAACCCGCCAGCTCTATAGTATAGAGCAGGGCCTTATGGTGGTTAAGTTGGCAAAATGTGAGGACCGCTATATGCTAAATTTTGTTTAGCAGAGACATCAGAGATATCGCGGACGAATGTTAAGTGAAAAATTACGATTTCTTAATGATGTTTAATAAGTGATAAGTATAAGCCTTACTTCTTAGGTTAAACGAAGATTACGGAAGCGTCTTTATTTTTTTTTACATAAAATAATAAAATTTCGTTTTTATTGCCATCAATGAATATCAAATCTTCTGTTTGACTACTTTTTTCATTTAAACGGCTTAACACGTTTTTATGAAAAGTAAAGTAACACTTTTGACTAACCATCCTTTTACACAAAAGATACAGAATCGGTTCAATCACGTGAAGAAGGAAGATAGGAACGGGAGCAGAACAGCCGCCAGATTTCAGGTATAAGAACGATTATTTATCTAAAAAGAATTTACAAAAAAAAAACACTTAATTTTGTTTTTATTAGCATACTGCTGAGTTGCTTGTAGTTTATGCTACTACGGTCCTATGCTAACCACATCCACTGACGTCCCGCGACGCATACTTTGTTAAACATTATACATATAACAAACTTTTTTAAATGTTCAAATAGCTAGAAAAAATATTTTCAGGTAATAATTTGACCTGCGTCGGCGCCCTCAGATGTTTCTTTTAACCTTTATTTATGTCTCTCAAATGAACGATAAAACAAATATATGTTTATATTCAACTGCTTAGTTTTGATAACCTAAATGAAGGTTATCAAATAAAGAAAATCCCGAAAATAGTTTCGTTATAACGTTATTTTAACCCCGCTTTGCACGCATATATAATTTCCACTTGAATCCCATTACATATTCAATTAATATTAGGTACTTCATTTAACTATTTTTTTACAATCTACACAACAACATCTAAGAGCTTCGTGGTAAAGCTCTAGGCTTGAATTACGGGTACTAGACATCTGATATACTTAATATACCTCTAATATACATACATTCACAGATTTTTATTTTATTATACATATTAAACACCCAGACCAAGGAGAAAGTGCTTGCAGAGCATACAAAAACTGGACCCTCCGCGGAAAGCGAATCCCGTCACATTGATACATAATTAAAACCACATATAGTAAATACTCAAAATAAGGTAAAATATTATAAATTATTAGTATACCTATTAAGAATCAATAATTGTTAATACTATTTATAAATTAATTATAATGTTATTAAGCCTAAGGAGGGCGATGAGGAAACTTCGCAGTTTTTACAAAGTTAAATTAGTTACAAAAACTTTTGTAACTTCATCATATTATTATGTCTATGACACTATCTTTGTTCACTGATTAATAAATTACTTTTTACTTTACTTCTTTTTTAAAATAGTTATTGTGACTAAATAGAACCCGACCCAACTACAGGATTACAAACACAGATTTGAAGTTTTTTTTATCTGTCCACACAACAACATCTAGCTTCGTGGTAAGCACTAAGCTTGTGTTATTTAAAATATTTTCTTAGACATATTAAGCACCCACACCAAGGAGAAAGTGCTTGCTGAAAATACAAACACTTGACCCCTCGGCGGGAATCAAACCAGCCACCATTTTCTTCCCTAACCAAATAACTCAGGAAGATCAGCGTTATTTTGTCACGTGCAAAATAACACATGCTGAGTTGAGGGCCTTTATGGGACACTTGCTGTGTGTTTGTATGTTATATATTTTTTTGTACTATGTTTAATGTGTCCTAAATAAAATGCGTTTTCTTTCTTTCTTTCTAGTAGTTGGTCATAAACCAAGATTAAGCATTCAACAACCGTATCTATCATTAACATGTGTGACGTTGTTTATCTGCGCATGTAAATGCACGAAGGCGCCGACGTCACGTCTCAAAATTAGATTTATTTCATAATACGAGGCAAAACAATTTAATCATTAACGCTTTGCGAAAAGGAAATTTCAGAATGTAAAAGTAATTATTTGTTATTTATTTCGACAAACTATTGACATATTTAAGATTTGAAATAAAGTATTTTTAAGCCCCGACCAAAAAAGAGGGGTGTTATAAGTTTGACCTGAATGTCTGTCTGGGACATCATAGCTCCCGAACGGATGGAGCAATTTAAATTATATTTTCTTTTTTATTGTATGAAGAGTTTTTTCTTAGACATGTTTCATGAAAATCGGTTGAGCCGTTTAAAAGGAAGGAAAACCTAAAATCTGCAAATATACTCGAGTGGGGCATATTTGCAGATTATCGGGGGTTTTTCTTAAATTTTGATTGATATTATATACTTTATATAATATATTAGTCATAGTAGCATGTAGAAGGATAATTTAATAATAAGGCAAAAGGTAGCCCACCTTTTACCTTGTTATTAAGACATGGTCATAAGGAAATAGTATATTATGCCACTGGTATATAATTATGGGTCTAAAAACACATACTTAGTGATTTTCGGCCTATGACTACATAAAATGATAGGTATTCCGTTTAGGCTGTCTGATAGCCCGTCCAAAATACTGGACACCTATTTTTCTCAATTAAATAAGTGGCAAGATATAGAGTATCAAAGTTCCGATGTGGGAACGATTGACGCATAAGTTAAGACATTTTAACATCACGCGATCAACTTCAGTATACTGTATCGCCTTATTTTTTCGTTTGTAAAAAAATTAAAAGCATATGGTGTACAATTTTTTAATATTTTTTGTTTGTTTCGGAAAAATATTTCGTCTTATTCCTGTAACGTAACTATTATACCGTAAGGTTAAGTACCTTACGTTAGGAATTGGTTCCGTGGGTAGTTTATACACTTGTCGCAATAAAAACACCAAGATTTTTTTTTTTATAAAGTGCAAAAAGATTAAGTCGGTTTGGTCAAAAATAAATAAATAACTCTCTCACGGTTCGTGAGATACAGCCTGGTGACAGACACACACACGACAAAGTCTCAGCAATAGGGCCCCGTTTTACCATTTGGGTACCGAACCCGCCGGTACCCAAATGGTAAAACTCATTTCGTAACGGTATCAAGACGCGTTTTAGAGTTTTTTTTTAAGAATTCTGGCAAAGCCGCTATTCGGAATATTCTAACAGAATAAGATAATTAACAGCGTTGCATGACGAACCTACACTTAGTAATTTCAGTACTAATAGATACTAATACACGTTTAAAATTACCGTTTCTAGGCGGAAAACAGCAATTGTGTCTAATTGTAATTGCTCAAACACGGTTAAAACATTGTGATTTAAAGCAGAAACATTGTCGTTTCTAAGGTGAAGGAACTGTGCACAACATTAAAGAGCCCGATTTGATTTTGATGACTGGTGTCAAAGAATTGCCCAGTAATACGCCGTCAAGATTTCGATAACTGGTGGAAAATAATAGTCCAGTAATACGCCGTCAACATTTCGATAACTGGTCGGTAAAAATTGACCATTAATACGCAGATCAAGATTATTTGATAATAAGTGAAATAAAATGTCTAGTAATACGCCGTCAAGATTTACAGGTACACATACTGTTTTAGCATGCGATATTAAAAGTTAAGAGATAACTACGCAAAAATTATCTACATCGCATCTACTTCCGGCCAAAACTAAGCCGTGTTATTTTTGTACAATAGGTTTGTATATACATAATAATTTAATGATTTTTGATTCTTCTATATTCTATATTTCGACGCCATGATAAAACCATTATCATTTACTGAATATGTTATAAAGTATTTCATGTTTTATTAATATACGATGTATGATCGAAATTCAATAGCGCAGAGCGTTCCATGTCTTGGCAGTGCGATAAAAGACTTCGTTTTATGTTTCGTACGAGGGATTATCCACTTGAGCGGAACACAGAGGACGAAGAAATTTCCATAAAATCAAATATGAATAATCTAAAATTTAAATTAAAAAATACCTGATTCCAAAATCTTAAGTCCCATAGAAGTAAAAAATCATAAATTATATTGTAATATGCACGTGTTAAGCTTTCATTTGATACGACTCCACTCGGGTATATTTTCACACATTCAGTTATTCATGCCCATTTTAACCTCTCACGGCTTTTAAACAGCTCAACCGATTTTCATCAAACATGTCTAAGAACACTCGCGCGTAATTCTCCTTAAATACAACAAATTAAAAAAAATGAAACCGCATTGGAAGCCGTGTTGGCTAAGTGGGAGGACACTCGACTTTCATTCCGAAGGTCGTGGGTTCAAACCCCGCCTCGCACCTCTAGATTTTTCTTCTTGAGAAATTTATGTGCGCTGTAAACACGTGCTTTAACGGTGAAGGCAAACATCGTGAGGAAACCGGCATGTTCTGAGAACTTTAAAGAGTAAGAAGGACATGTGACATTCACCAACCCGCACTTGGCCAACGTGGTGAATTAAGGCCTAATCTCTCTCGTCAAGAGAGAAGTCCCTGTGTCCCAGCAGTGGGAACGTTAATAGGGTGATGATGATGAAACCGCATAATCCATTCGGGAGCTATGGTGCCTCAGACAGACAGACACGTGAAACTTATATAACACCCCTATTTTTCGGTCGAGGGTTAATGAATATACGCGAAGGATGATTTAAGTTTGCGGAAACTAGTATAAATACTTTTTCTAAAAATGCAGAAAAAGAAAAAGACACTTTCGTAACCTTCGCGCGCACAGTATATAGTCGAATAGTTTCACCTGCAAAGTGAGGTTTATCACTTATTAAAAATCATATAAAATGTATTATAAATACATCTAAGGCTGGGTCTCCCAAAACTACGCCCGTGTATGCCTTAATTCATATTCAATCATATTGTTTAACCCATGTTTTAACGCTGATAACAGTACTGTGCTCCCTGATAAGTCCATCGTTTTCCGTTTCTCTACAGTAAGGATGTTGATAGGCCCCTGCATTGGTCCAATCAGTATGTTTGCTTATTTATATTTTATCTTGTTACATTGTTGATGATTTTGTTCATTATTAACATTACTGATTGAATCCGCTGATATCGTAAAAGTTACTGACATAGGTTTGACAGTAACGATAGTCTATTTGGTAATTGAAAAATCGATTCTAAGTTAATATAGATTGTATATGGATATATTCTTGATTATTTATCCTACAACAATAAAATAAGATATTACGGTTAAACATAACTAAAAAGTTAATGCCAAAGCTTCGTTCACTTCTAGTCGCTGGACATTAAGCACACAATTTGAAAATAATGGATACACTCTGAGTTTTGAAGTATGTTTACTAAATAATTGTTCTATAATTAAGTAGACTCAAATAAAACAGTTTTTTTATCCTCTTTAGATATCAAAACGTGTGTATTGCGATCGCTTTATCCAACTATTCGGTCTAGACGTTCGTAATCGTATATTCGGTCTTTATCGCTCGTTCGCTTGATGAATAAATAAATAAATGATACATACCTTGGACCCCGCTTTTATCCAGAAAATTACTAAGCTGAAACGTGGAATTACTCGACGCCAGGTATTGTGTGAACCTCTGGAATAAAAAAAATACATAAATTAGAAGGGGCGATATATGTTGATTGAAAACGGTCTCTGTACGAAAATGCTGACACTTATTTATTTACGTTACAGTGTCTTTTTTCGTGTGTTTCAGGTATAAAGGGTCTTCTATTCCTTTTAATATTATATTATATATTAATACGTTTAGCCTTATACGGTATATTAAGTAGATTCAAACGCCTTCATAGATACTCAAACCAACTAAAGAGGGGGTGAAAGTGAAATTTGAAACCGTTAATGTGGAATCCTATAGCGCCTTCTAGGTAGTTTTTCGTACAGCTTTTGGACTGTTTTCCTTTTGAAAGAAAAACAAACCTTATTCTATTTAGTCATATCTTTGGTTGGACGCAAGCCGCTAACGAAAAGTTCTCTTCTTCTGTAATAATTATGATCTTAGACTGGACTTGCAAAAATAGTACCTACCTAATTAACCAACTTAGTGACAGTGTTGCATAAATAGGGGAACTTTAAATTTAACAGGCTCTTATAATCCGGTTAATAAGTAAGTAATAATAAGTTATAATCAGATGTTCGTGTAAGCTATAAAAACTTAGTTATACATCTACAAGGTCAAGGATACCATTATTAAAACGAAAGAAAGAAACACAAATTTAGGGAATGTTATTCATTATTATGAACTTGACATTCTTCTAATCTGTGGGTCCTTGTTATTCAAATAAATACGAGAGAATGCTGAAAATTTCAGATATTTTTGTCAAGGTAGGATTATGTCACTGTATTCGATAGCAACACGCGTAAAATTAATTTATGATAAGGCTTAACCGCATTAATTTTTGAATGTTTTCCATTGTACATTTCGTTTCCTACGTGTTGTTGTATTTTGTTTCCCTGTGTGTGCAATAAAGTGTTTTGTATTGTATTGTATTGTTTTTATAGTTTACTAGTAGTGGTGGTAATAATGGAGGATTTTCCCGAGGTAAAAAGTAGCCTTTGTCCTTCCTTAGACTCTAGAGAATCTGTATATCAATTCGTGAAAGAGGAACAGATAGACAGACAGAGGTACAAAACACATGTGACATTACAGACTCAAGATGTACTAAAATGGTTTCATGGAGATATTAGGTTACCTATTAAATTAAAAAAAAAAAGGAGTGGTCAGCCATTCTATTATGGAAACTTGGCACGCATACAAAATAGCGGGCGTGACCTTTAGGAGTGAAACGATTGTTTAAAGTTCGTTAAATATATTTTCTAAAGTAACAATTTTTTTACCTTAATTAATACTTTTTTGTTTTCTTAATACACTTAAAATGTACCTGATGGGTAAAACTTGTTTATACATTATAATATGTGCCGAAAAATATTAAGACGCAACTGTAACCTTAAAAAATACATACACTACCAGGATATTACCGATCTCTTTCTTTCAACAAAGATCTATCATCCATAAAAAACATCTACCTAGGAAGATTTTATTTCATACTAGCTGTGTCCCGCGGTGTTACCCGCGTTATAATGTATTTTCCCGCGGAATGATTAGCCTATGTTATTTTTCAGGCTCTAGAGATTCTGTGTACCAAATTTCATTTAAATCGGTTCAGTAGTTTTTACGTGAAAGAGTAACAAACATCCATACATCCATACTTACAAACTTTCGCCTTTATAATAGTAGTAGTATATAGGATTCATCTTAAGTTTATATTATTAATTGCTTTAACCGCGTAATAAGGGATTTTGTCGCGGTAAAAAGCAGCTTTGTAATTTACTGGGAAAGCAGCTATGTTCGTGCCAAATTTAATCTAAATCGGGCTTCACTCGCAATAATTGATTTTCCCGCGAAAACTGATATTTTACCGCGGTAAAAAGTAGCCTATATGTTATTCTGATGTATAAGCTATATTGTGGTAAAGTTTCATTCAAATCCATTCAGTAGTTTTTACGTGAAAGAGTAACAAACATCCATACTTACAAACTTTCGCCTTTATAATAGTAGTAGGATAGGTCGATTAATTGTCAAGGCTGCTGGTTCACAGTCATTGTAATTCGCTTCTGACAGAAATATCTGGAAATCGTTGGAAGCCTATGTTCACCAATAAATAGGTAGATTCTATTAACTACAATAATATAGCCAGTGTGCCAATGGCTTATGGCTCCAAAACGTGGTGCTTCACCATAACATGCTCAGAGTTGCGCAGCAAGCTATGGAAAGGGCTATGCTCGGGGTTTCTCTATGTGATCGACTCAGGAATGAGGAGATACGTAGAAGAACTCGGGTTACCGACAAAGACAAGCGAATTAGCTCAATAAAGTGGCAATGGGCAGGCCATGTAGCATGTAGAACGTAGTATCGGCAAACGTAGCGTAGGACGTCCACCAACTAGATGGATGGACGATATGGTGAAGGTAGCGGGCCCGCTGTGGTTACAGCCTGCTACCGACAGAAGTTACTGGGAGTCTTTGAGGGAGGCTTATTGGCTTGGTTGTTTATAGCAGTGGTCGTCTTCGGTTGATGATGATGATGATGACATCAGAGAACATTGAATCTGATGATGATGGACACTAGGAAATCACATTACGCGAAACGTGCAGGCGACAATGCAACATAGTAAGGTACGCACGGATACGCAACGTGGCCATAGTATTCCAATTAGGCGAGCGTCGGTCAAGTACGCAGATTGACCCTCGGCCATCTTTATTGATATCACTTGTACCTATCAGACGTAAGGCATCAATTGATAAAAGAATGTCTGAATTTCCAGAACAAGTTTAGAGAAAATACTTTGAGCTAGTTTATGTTTAGTCAGAAATTCCTCACTAGAAATCTTTGTCCAAGAGATTTCATCTGTTTTTTAAAGTGACCCCACATATGTCTTCATGGATATTGCTCCCTCGATAGGGGGGCAAAGGAACAATGAGGCCGGACTCCCAACACAGCAAAAGTTGCGGTGCTGCTTGCGCATTCTTCCGCGGTGATTTAACCTGACTGATTCTGTCTTCACAACAATCAGCCAAAGCTGATGAAGCTAAATAGATGACTTGAGGTTAATTTAACAGTTCAGATTCTTTGCGATTCCTGTTAATGATGAAACGAAGTCAACTCGTTTGTATGAATGACTTGTAAAATAGTACAAGTCATTTTATATAGGCACGTGGCGTGGACAACTTGGAAGTGGTCAGGTTGAGAAGTTTACAAAGTGGTACGGAGCGATATCAAAGTTACCTATAAACTTTTGTGATATGATATGAGACTATTCCCTTAATCCTCGTTAAGATTAGTTTAAGTAGATTGCGAGAGTAAGAGCTTATTTCACAAAATTCGCAAACTACGCAATGGTTAGTTATGTCAACAACTTTCTCGCTTTGTCACATGTGACGGAGCGAAAATGCTATATTTTAACCATTCTCTAATTTCACTCCGATATGATGACACAGAGCCTTTATCTTATATTTCCGAAGCATTTTCCCAGTGTTCCGTCAAACACTGTTTCAGAAATAACCTGAGGACACTAACATCAGATACTAAAAGGAGGTCAAACTGGAGTTGTTTTGGGATCAGATAATACTAATAAGGGGTAGGTTTTTGTAGCTCGAATGAAGTTTATAAAATTTAACAAGTAACCCACGTCTGAACCTGTTTCACGCAAAAACTACTGAACACATTTAAATGAAATTTGGTACACAGATTTTCTAGAGCCTGAGAAAGGATATTTGCTACATTTTACCGCGGGAAAATGTAAAGTTACACGAGTTACAGAATAATATCAATGGTCTCCTATTCCCTAGGCCGCAAAGCAATATACGCAGGGCGACTTGCCTTTCAAAGAGAAAATTTTCTATTTCCAAAGGTCAGGCAGAGACACACACACACAACGCCCACGCAAACTCACACCCACTTGGTTAATTGATTCTGATTGGATGCGAGAATATTTTCGGATCATAAATAGAGATTTATTACTGAAATTGGGACAGTGCAGTTGGCAGAGGAAGGATTGAAATTTAAAACGGCGTTTTTTGTGACAAATCTATATAAATAAAAATGAATTGTTGTTCGTTAGTCTGATTAAAACTCGAGAACGGCTGAACGAATTTATCTTATCTTATTCTTGAAATGTTCGTGGAGGTCTAGGGAAGGTTTAAAAGGCGAGAAAAAATCGAAAAATTGGCGGGAAAAAAATTGAATAAAAACCCGAAGCCGGGGCGGGCCTCTAGTATTTGATATATATCTAGTCTTTGTGGATTTCTTATACATGTTCAATAATCTAAATTTAATAAAAAACTCCTTTTCCTAAACTTAACTAAAAAAACGTGTTTTAATAGTAAAAAATCATGTTATTTTCTAATGTTTACGTGATGCGCTTTCATTTGATACCCCTTTCGAGTATTTTTGCAGATTTTCGGTTTTCGTTCCCCACTTTCACCCCATACCTTTTAAACGGCCGAACAGATTTTCAAACCATACAAAAAAAAAACAAAAAAAAATTGAAATCGCTACATACGTTCGGGAGCTACGATGCCACAGACAGACACGTCAAACTTATAACAACCCTCTTTTTTGGTCGGGGGTTAAAAGCATACTAGCTCTTAATGCCCTCGCATTCCTGTGTTATGTTCTATATATGTGCTCTATATAGACTTCCCCACGAGCATAACCTATTTCCCCGTAAAAAGGTCCTTTTCCTCCAGTTAGCGTCCAAGATCCGGACCAAGGAACACCGCCAGAAGATAAATAGCATCTTTCTCATAGGTTTCAGCTCACGAAATATAATAGCCACTGGCACATCAGCTAATTCGCTTGGCTTTTTCAGTAAGTCACTTATTTAACTGGTTTTAATGAAACAAAACGGCTCGTTATGTTGCTATGACGACAACCCGTAATCGCCAAGAGAAAACGAGTCGTAGTTGTTACTTAGACGGTCCGTTGGTTTAATATTGCTATCGTATTATAAAGAAGTCGTTTAATAACCTATAATCAGAAGATTTTTTGTTTTTAATCGATATAAAATAATTTTGTCAACATTTTGCCTTCAAGGGCTCAACTATTCGCTTGAAACGATTGATTAAAATTCTTTAGGAAACAAACAAAAATTACAGACATTTTAGGTTTTATATTGAATTCGTTATTATTATTGTCAACTCTCGTACCTTCCGGTACTTGTGTTTAACATAAACTTTTAGTAATAAACTTTAATTTGATATCTACAAAGAAAAATTCAGAATAGAATAGACATTTTTATTTACCATTAAACATGTGTAGGTACATATTGGTTTCAGGATTTATAGATATAAAAAAAAAGAAACCTAGAACTATGGATATGTTATATAGCATTTCAATCTGAATCTAAATCTTTCACTGCCCTTCTATCAATAAACCTCATTCCCTCTCAAAGAAGTCAATAACAAACCTACATCCTTCAGACTCCTGACTAGGTACATAAAACATCTTATTATAACTATATCTCTCCCATATTACATAATCTGATAGACTCTCGAAACCTTTTCTAGAACATTCTTAGCGGCACGTACATAGGTTGTTCCATCCAATATATTGCTTCAATAGCCAATACGGTTCTAGGTTTCCAAGCGAGTTTTATTCCTGTAAATATTTTAGCTAGAAAGCTTTCTTTGTAAATATTGGTCTGGTTCAAGTGGATTTCAAATGCGAAAAGGGTTATTTCTACGATTCTGTTTTCAGGTCAGCTATTATTTATACGTTGTATAATAATGATTATATTGATCTCTTTTCATTCAAAGATTGCGTGAAGAGATCGCATTTAGTTATAAGGCCGCCCATTGTTTTATTCTATGCTATGCACATCCGTGGTGTTGGTGTTTCAATAAAGAATATTGTATTGTATAAATTAATATATAAGGTTTGATATTAAATTTCCTTCAGGGTAACGTAATTTCCTTATATGCTTACCGCATAACGATCGTATTCATAAAAACGGCTATTTCTGGCTAAAACACACAATAAGCCTATTCAGGTATGCCTTATTTTGCGAGATAAACAAGGGTGAAAAGCTTTTATTGAACTGTTATTAAACAGATTTAGAACTAGTTAAGGTTTATGGTTAACGTTTTTTATCAAACATTCTATTAACCTCCTAAAAGTCTGAGATATATCAGTGTATGTTTTTAAACAGTGAAATATTTTTATGAATACGGTAAGAATATTATAAATCGATGTAATTACCTTAGCATTGTGAATGACATGCTAATTACGATAAGTAACGATTTGTTAGTCGTTCCCTTTTGTTATTTTATCCACTTAAAACGACATTTATGCCACAAATTAATGTCTTATAAATATTTTTTATGTTATATTAGCCTTCATTTGACCACAATCTCACCTGATGTAAAGTCACGATGTGGTCTAAATGGGGCATGAAGACCTAGAATGTGGATGGTGGATGATTTAAGTATAAGATCTTTTTTTTTTGTTATAGAATTGACGCTATTTCCATATTACCTTCTTGCTCCTGTCCACCCATGTTCACAACTTGTTTTTGAATTTCAAACTAGCTAATGTTTTTATTTAATTTCATTAAAATTATCATCATATCAGCGGTAAGACGTCCACTACTGGACGTATAAGCCTCCCTCATAAATTTCCAGCTATTTCGAGAGGCGGCCTGCATCGCTGGGAAGCGACTGACCGTATCTGGACCAGCCGCTATGACAAAATATTTTTTTTAAGACAAACATAAATTGTAGAGCAAAATATGTCAAAGTCAAAAAGTTTACTTCTTTAGAAGCTTAGGGCATACATGGACAGGTCACCTAAAAATTAAAAAAGCTAAATGTTCGCCTGGTGCCTGCCATTCACACCCCTTCCGCATATAGCACTTTTGAAACGCCTTGTGGACGTCCTACGCTGCACTTCCCGACTTTCTTTCTCCTTTTCTGCATGGATGGACAAAATATAAAAGTGTATAACCATCATCTTCCTGACCTTATCCCACATCACGTGGGGTCGGCACAACATGTTTTCTCCTTCCATTTCCCTCTATCACCCGTCATCTCAACACTCACCTCTTTCTTACACATATCATCTTTCACACAGTCCATCCATCTTTTGTTCAGCCTACCTCTTCTCACATATCCATCTACATTCATATCTAACGCTCTTCTCGTTTAACTAAAAAAGTGTATAACCATAATAAGATAAATAACCGTATACTCTCACCTCATTCCCATACGCTAGTAAATGGTGCACTGTGATGAGCGATTTATAAACCACCACCCAGTTGGTGTTCTGTGTACGTTCGACGAGCAGGTTCGCGAGCTGTGGTATTGACACGTTCGGCTCGTTTGTGCAGTGGACTAGATCTGTGGGCAAAGCAAAAGAATATTAACAAATCATCATCATCATCATCACCCTATTAACGTTCCCACTGCTGGGACACAGGGACTTACCTCTTGACGAGAGAGATTAGGCCTTAATTCACCACGCTGGCCAAGTGCGGGTTGGTGAATGTCACATGTCTCTTCAAACTCTTTTCAAGTTCTCAGAACATGCCGGTTTCCTCACGATGTTTGCCTTCACCGTTAAAGCACGTGTTTTAAAGCGCACATAGATTTCTCAAGAAGAAAAATCCAGAGGTGCGTGGCGGGGTTTGAACCCACGACCTTCGGAATGAAAGTCGAGTGTCCTCCCACTTAGCCAACACGGCTTATTAACAAATACCAGATAGAAATTCCCGCGAAATGATATGTTTCCCGCGTAAAAAGTAGTCATATTTCAAGTTATCATCTATCTCTATTTCAAATTATAGGCAAATCGGTTCAGCCGTTTTGCTGTTAAAGACGGGCAAACAAAAAGACACACATACATTACCACTTTAATATTTGATGGTATGGATTATAACCCTAAATGAGATAGATATAACATAGTAGAACTATAAATTAAGGTAAATTAAGGAAATCTTCATCAAGTGTAGTAAGTACCTCGGTATAGATTATAACCCTAAATGAGATAGATATATAACATAGTAGAACTATAAATTAAGGTAAATTAAGGAAATCTTCTTCAAGTGTAGTAAGTATATTATGTTAGTGGTACTTAATGGGGGTCTTAAATACCGAGTCCGTTTTTTCAGATAATAATCATTCTGAGAGTGTTTTAAGATTATCTTAATTCTATGCCTTTCCATACATAACATTATATTAATTTAGGCTTTAAAGTTTAACCCATAATGTCCAAAAAAATTAAATAAAACACAATATTTTTGTTTTTCTTATAACAATAACAACTTATAACAAAGAAAGTTTATGAAAAATTGCAAAAAAAAACTCAACCTCTGCCACGACAAGGTCAGATTTAAACATAGTTTTTAATTTATTTTATTTATTATTACTGAGCCATTTGCGTCCCACTGTTGGTCAAATGTCTACCCTCACTTCTTCCACACCTCGATTGGATCTCCGGTTACCTCTCAAGAGTTGTCAAAGATTTTATTAATCATATAAAATAGGTACCTTGTAAATTAACATTAACCTATATTTCAACATAATATCGATGCTAGTTCTATGTAAATAGCGAAAATTAGCACAGCATTGAGTAATAACAATAGCACACGTTTAATGAACCTACCTATAAAAAAGACATTTATAATAGTTCTTTGACCTTAGAAATAATCAGTATTGTATTAATATGAAAACTGGTGACAAACAGGGACTGACCAGAGCATGCTTGGACTGACCAGATTAATTAGTGTAACCGTGTTAATTAATATTTAAATAAATAATAAATGGTAGTTTACAGCGAATTCTTTATTTTAATTATATACTTAGGTACTCGTATATTATAAAGCGATGAAACACGAAAAAATCATTTCACGCACTGGCCCAGCCCGGAGGGAGAGACCAGACTGTTCTTGCTTGTAGCAAATATGTGAGTTTATGTTGCCGACATGAGGGTCTGTATGTCGGGGCTGCCTAAAATGTATTAACAAATATGTATAAAAGAAAATACCAATACTTGTACTTGAATCTAACAAAACGTTGGCAATATAACAACTGTGTCTACACACAATTCGGTACGGATATTGAAGTCTCAACAGCTGAGGAAAAATACGCACATAAAGTTTTAAGCAATAGTTGATAGTGGAAGCGATTAATATGCGTTCATTATTTACTACTAAAGATAGCAGAAAATAACATATATTTTAACATAAATCTAAATTTAAAATTTAAGAAAAACCCCCGATTCCAATGTTTAATTTTTTTAAATGTAAAACAACATAATATTATGTAATGTGGACGCGATGCGTTTTCATTTGATACCCCACACAAGTATATTTGCAGATTTTGCGGTTTTCCTTCCCCACTCTCACCCCCCCTAACTTTTAAACGGCACAACCGATTTTCATGAAACATGTCTAAGAACACCCGCGCCAGACTCACCTTTCATACAAAAAAACTAAATTGAAATCGCTCCATCCGTTCGGTAGCTATGATGCCACAGACAGACACACAGACAGACACGTCAAACTTATAACACCCCTCTTTTTTGGTCGGGGGGTTAATAAAAGAATAGACTCATGTCCAATCACAGCATTTCTTAACCCTAAATTAAGCAGAGCTTGAGCTTGAACAACGGATGTTGGGGGAACTGATAACAATTTATGTTGATTTTTTTGTTATCTGTTAGTTAATACGTATAGCGAAAACTTTGTACCCAGTTTTAAGGATATTTCTAAAACGGATCAACATGATCATTTCAGCCGTAGCCCGTCCCGTCCGTAGGAGCTCGACATGGGTCTCCCTCAAACATTTCCAGTTGGAAGCGGTCACCACATCCACTGTCGCGTCGCGTAAACACAAAGAAGTACATGAAGATATTTTCGGGTAACTAAGAAATAAATAAATAAATAACCCAGCAATAACCTCTTATCATGGACTAGCTAAAAAAAACAATAAGTTTTTTTCTCAGTACAATTTCAAAACAAGCGCTAAACTCTACCATTATTTTGCATTTTATAGCCCCCTTCATCGCCAGTCAAAGTCATAAATATCTCGGCTCAAGCGCCACGTCCTTCAAGCCCAGTCATTAGCACAATAATTACTTGTTCGGATTTATTTACCAACAACAAAGCTGTCTGTGTAATCCACACTGTAGATAGAACAGGTCAATTACAGCACAAAGCCAGTGAGGTCAAACTGAGCAACGTAACAAATCGTATGCACTTGACCTCCTCTCGCGATAGGAACTTCCCTGTAGGTCAAGAATTTGCTTTGGTAAATTAGTTTTGCGAATGGAGTCTTGGTACAACATCACGTCCCATTGGAATTTATAACGCGATTAAAGAGCTTTGAGAACGACTACTATCAAATTGAGCAGCGAGTTTCGCGACCCAAGAATGTTGACTCTCATCTCCTCCTGTGAGTGTCGTTGGACCCGGCCGACCTGAGACTAAAATGATGAAGATAACTTTCAATTTAAGAGCGCGAAGCTTGGCCTAATTTGAGAGATTGCTTAGACTAATCATGGACTGATAGGTAATTTTGTAACTAGGCAGTTTATCTCTATTCGGCTCTAGACTAGACCACTTTTGGACTTCAGCTTAATATAATTCAATCATATAGCTATGGTGGACTGTTGCCCATCTTAGCCGGTTAGTTTCCCTAGGCAGAGTTGTAAAATATTACAAATTTTATGATCCTAGGAAGGAAAATCGGGAGCATTGGCATTGTTTAAAGACAAAAATTGTGTTACTAAATAAGCAAAGCTTTTAATTGTTTTACAACCTTTAACAGTAAGACTTTGCGCTGAGCAAACGGTTTGGCGACTGACTACCGCCTCACAGAAAAGATGAAGCCGCGCAAACTGACTACGACAAGTCTGTGTTGAGACTAATATGTTTTGACACAGACTTGACTTCAATGAGCGCGAAGCCTAACACAAGTATTCACTCGAGTGGTCACAGTAAAAAAGTTTTATATTCAGTTGTCACTATACCGCGGTATTCGCAGCTTTGCGAACAGTTAACATAGCAAACAATAGCCAGTTGGCACCTTGAGAGACATCAAAAGAATCAAATAGCTACTATTGTTCTTAGTTGATGTATGGGACAAAGACCTACTAAGGAAGTGAGATATGAATATGGACATACTTAGGTAAATACTCATTATTCCCTGTTATATGTTCCTTATAAATTAGGTTAATTATAATTAGTAAATTGTGTTACAACAAGAACAAGCCTTTGTATAATCAACTGTATGGTAAGCTTTGTGGTCTGAAGTCGTGATTGAGCTGGTTTTATCGATGATAAACAATTGCCAAAGCATCTTCTATGAATAAGTCAGAAAATTAAATGTCAAAACTGTCCCGATGTTGGTATGTTTGTGACCCCAACTGAAAAACAAAGTTCTTGCTGAAGCATCCTAAAATGTTACGAGTACAAACAATTTTTTATTTAATTTTCATATTTTGCGCCGGTTTCAGGATAAGGAAATGAAACGTGTACCTAACACGACTTTCTCGTATAAAGGATATTTGAAGAGTGTAAATTATTTTCCAGCAGTGCGCGGCGAGGTTTGAACATACGACCTTCGGAATAAAAGTCGCGAGTGTGGTTCCACTTAGTCAACGCGGCTTTTAACGGATAAAATATCACTTCTGGGTATTAGCGGCCAGTTTTGTGTTTACGCTGAACGTTAGAGAAACGCATCCCACATTCTTAAAGAGAGCGAATATTTCATGTACCAGTCGCTACTATTTTAGTATAATAGCTCCAGCAGTTGGCGTCCATTGTTCTCAATAAACAAACGAAGCATGCGGGCGGATAGCATGCGCGACGTGGAATTAAGAGGACAAGTGGAGGATAGCTGCGCGGTTATTTATGAGAGCAGTCAGCTCGAGCAGTCACTATGACTAGCGACTGCTTGACCGCTTCATATACATTCAATGTGTTGCCAAACGGCCGAAGCAGTTGCAACTGTTTGAGCGGTTCGTGTCGTACGTAGTTGTGCAGTGCTAGCGTCATGCAGTCCTGACTGTTTCAAGCAGTCCGTGAATGGCCTTTATACCAGCTGAACCCAACATTATTTACAACACAACACCATTTGCCAACCCAGACTTTTCAGCTTCCTAATATCAGTTTAATCTAGGCGTAACTTGGTGAAAGGCACATCATTTTTTATTTATGATTGATATACCTTTTTTGACCACAATCTCACCTGAGGTTAAGTGACGCTGTGGTCTAAGATGGAGCATGCAGACCTAGAAGGTAAATCTATATCCTTACTATTATTTTATAATTCCTGTTCCAAATAATACGTCATCTAATGCACTATTTGATTTGATTTTATCAATTTATAACTTATTTGACACGTTTGTGTATTCATAAATAGTAACATTATGTAATTGATGGTAAAAATCGTAGTTTACTTTAAATAAAACTTCTTTAAATTTTGTACAGAAAAAATTAAGACACATCCGTAACCTTCGCGAACAGGATTCGAACCTGCATCGCCGGGATAGCGCCCCGACGCGCTACCAAATACATTAACGCGTCATTACGTGATAGGCCGAAATTTTTCTGCACTTTGTATTTGTATTACCGAGTGAAGCCCCGAGTAACGACATAGGTAATACAAAGTGCAGAAAAATTTCGGCCTATCAAGTAATTTAAAATTAGTTTAACCTGCAATGTAAGGTTTATCACTTATTAAAAATCATAAAAATATAAAAAATCGGTCAAAAAACCGCGAATTAGCTAACTGATTTGAGTTTTCAACAACAAACGCCTTTAATTTGCATAACCTGTCCTTACGTTAGTTCTAGGCTAGGTGTGACATTATGTCGAAGAGTGTTTTTATGATCACAATCGATGTCTACCAAAGATTGAATTGCAAAATGACAGACCATCAAAATTATGGGTTGTTGCGTTGAAGTGCTATTAAACAGATTTGGCACTATTTTAAGTTTATTACTGTATTGGTCTGGGTGTTTAATATGTATAATAAAAATCTATATATGTATGTCTATTATATTAAGTACATGTGTATATCAGATGTCTAGTACACGTAACACAAGCTTAGAGCTAAGCCAAGGGGCTAGATGTTGTGTGGATTGATCGGAAATATTTATTTACTCCAATTACCTTAGAAGTTCCATAACTATGTAAAGCCGAGGTTTGGCCTTGGGCAATGCTTACAATCTGTAGTGTACCAACACTATTAGTCCTTGACACCGTGCTAGTGACGTAACCAATAATCTGTGACTGTCCATTCATCGTACCATTGCAGATTTATTTCGCAAAGTTGAGACTTGACACGGAATTCTTGTTAATTTTCGATAAGTATGACATAGACTCGTAAAGCGTAACGATAGCGTCGGACACCCACCAACAAGATGGACGGATGACTCGGTCAATCTTGCTGGCTCACGGTGGATGCAAGTGGCGACCGGTCGGAATAATTGTTCGTCTTTGAGTGAGGGGCTTATGTCCAGCAGTGGGCGTCTAGTGGCTGAAATGATGATGAGACTTGTACTACAACTAGGGTTCTACAACTAGGGTACAGTTTAAGGCCACCTTGTTTCGAAGATTTAGGCTTTTTACTCGCCCAGTCGACTTGCATGCGCGTTACGCGGGAGCCGACTTGATATGAACTCCGGCGAACTTTGTCGGCAGCAAGAACGCCACAATACAGCATAATGCAGTAGCTACGGTGATTTTAATTTTATTGACTGTATTTTTTTAGTATATTGATTATTTTATTGACTATATTCTTTTATTTGATTGAAATGAAAGTTTATTGTAAGTAGTAGGTATGTAGTATGTAGGTATTGAATGTAAACATAATTTTTCTTACTAAACTTTTTGAATTAGTGAGGTGATAATTATGATTGAAGAATTTTTGGTAAAGAATACAAACAACAAAATGAAAACAAACATAATTGTTATGTACAATATTTATTCTCATTTATAAAAAAAATACATTTTATATGAGGAATAAAATGCTTTTTTATTTCATTGTAATTTAGAGTTCTAGTGCTAGGTCCTGATTGCAAATTAATAATGTTTTGCGATAAAAAAATCTCTTTTTCTTTTATTAAAATTATTTACATGTTTATTTTTTAATTATATACAATTATTATTAAAAATTTCTTATTATTAAATTGTTGTTAATCAAAATGTTGCACGCTCCAATGGGCAAATTATATTGATACAAAACCTTATATAATACCTACCATTTAAACTACATGTAATAATGCAATAAAGATACTTTGACTTTGACTGGTTCTTTTTCCCCGGCCCAAATACCAAATAGACATTGCCGTCGCGACGGCAATGTCGCGCAGTTGTCCTTGTACTTGTAAAACCAATTACGGTTTTTATTAATTGTTGTAGTTTCACTTCTGTCGTGTGTGAATCGCACACACACCTTTTTTTTTCACGTCGCACGTCGCTCGTCGGGCGGGAAGAGCACTGGCACAGGTCCGTCGTCGGTAAGCGCCACCGCGCGACTAACGAAGCCCGCGGGCGTCGCGCCGCTCGCGGGTTTGTAGGTATTTAGGCATAATTAATAGGAAAATAATACTACAACACGCACCTCAGCGATTTGCACTAGAAAAATGATTTATCTAAAGATTGGTGTAAAAATAAGGTCAATAAATTTATTATTTTAGGCACAGTATTGAAAATGTTTTTTAAAAAGAGGCAACTTTGGTATTTTTTTCTATCGAGCGAAGTTCATCTTATTGTGTAAATGTAAGCGAATTGCACTCTGTAAGATCCTCAACTGAAACATATATTTTTTTCAAAATTTTACGTCAATTTTTGACTGATTCATATTGATTTTAAAAACAGCATTTGCGGTATAAGGGGCCCTTAATCACATTTTGCAATAAAAAAATCCCGATTCCAGAACCTTAGTTCTCTTAAAAGTAAAAAGTCATACTAATTTGTAATGTGCACGTGAGGCGCTTTTATTTGAGACCCCACTCGAGTGTATTTGCAGATTTTCGGTTTTCTTCCCCACTTTTACCCTTATAATTTTTAAACGGGTCAACCGATTTTCATCAAACATATCTAAGAACAGTCGCGCGGAACTCACGTTTAATAAAAAAAAACTAAATTGAAATCTTTTCAACCGTTTGGGAGCTGTCACTAAAGACATGACGTTACTTTAAATTTTACATAATGATTCAAGGACGCCATTTTGTAAAAATAAAAAAATTATAAGCAAACAAACTATGTCACGTTCCCTACATGATCGTTGAATAGGTATTTAAAAATTAAATTATAGTTTTCTTTCAACATTTTACGATCCGTCCGACTGACCGTTTAGGATCTATATGGATTTGGGCGTTTTCTATGTAAATACATACATATGGTATGTATTTACAAAAAAATGTATCTATGTAGTATATCAGCCACCTTACACCCATTGTATAAGCTCTGCTTAGTTTGGGGTTAGGTGATGCTGTGTGAGTAGTCTGGAAATATTTATATTTAATTAAAGTTGCGTAACGACCATTTTCAATAAAACGCTTATAGTCACTAAAAATTCCCAAAGTTTATTCACAGTTAGGTTTTATATTACCTAATATATATTTTATATTATATCGTGTGCACGAGAGCTTATTCTAGTCTAGCTTCATTGTTAGCCAACTTTTTCCTCTGATTTTTCACTTCTCATAAGCATACGTGCTGTGATCTCAACTAGGTCAAAGGTTTGTTACAATACTCCGGTTTATTGATTTATGCTCAGCTGAAATCTGTATTGTATTTCTATTTACTAAGCTAGCAGGTACATACATTAATGAAGAGCCTACAAAGAAGAGATAATAATAGGGTTTACGGTTGATAATCATGCACCGTAACTGTTATATCATGATCATGAGCTGTGACATACACGGCTCTGCTAACAAACTAAGTGAAAAGTTGGTTTATAGTAAAGGTTTTTGCTTATTCAAGTCGGCAGACCCTTGTAATGACCAAACCACATAATTATGATAAGTGTCGTCGTAGTGTAAGAAGAATCACTTAAAGCTCTAGATGGTATCTATTCGTTATTGTCTTGAAGAGAGTCAGCAGTAGATACAGCATCCCGAAAGCTAACTTTTGCGGTTCGAAGCAAACATTTCTAGTCTTAAATTAACTACAGTGATTAAGTCATTAATACTGAGTATCAGTTAACATCAGTAGGTAAGGGATATTTCTGGTGATCTAAAGACGGTAAGAAGTCGGGGATAAAATGCTTAGAGTGTTAACCCGAAGTTGCAATAAGCAAGGTTGGACGTATTGGTGTTTTGGGTCATTGTTACGAAAACAATGGTACAGAATAAATAACGTACAATGGCCTGTGTTTTGAATTACTCATAAAAAAAATTCTGACGAAATATGTCCGTGTTTCAATGAAAAATAAAAACCTCGTAAGAAATTTTGCAGATATTTACCTACTAATTTTACCTAAGACGAATGTAGAAATTGACTATGCGTACTATTATTTGCTGGCCGCTTTCAGGTTAAATGAATTCTTATCTATGGAGGCAATATATGGCTTAGTTATGATTATTCAGCTTTATATGTGGAAAAATAAAGAAGCTGAAGGATTTAGTTCAGTTATAGGTAGTTACTTAATTGTAGAAAGTGTTAGATCAGAAGATTATCTATATATATAAAAATGAATTGCTATTCGTTAGTCTCACTAAACCTCGAGAACGGCTGAACGGATTTATCTTATCTTAGTCTTGAAATGTTCGTGGAGGTCTAGGGAAGGTTTAAAAGTCGAGAAAATATCGAATAATTGCCGGGATTTTTTTTAGCCATGCGGAGCCGGGGCGGGTCGCTAGTTCTTACATAAATTTGATAAGTATGAGATGGAGTCATACTACATACACCTTGTACCATGTACCTACAGAGTATAGACATTTTGCAATAAAAAAATATCATTTATTTATTTATTTAAGTGCTGACCTCACGCAACGTTGGTTTACTTTATAAAATCACGTTTGCTGTATGGGAGCCCCTTCTATATTTACATTATGTGTTTTTAGTATTTGTTAATATAGCGGCAAGAGAAATAGACCATCCCTCAAAATTTCAACTCTCAAATAACGGTTCTAGAGACAGCCTGTTGACAGACAGACCGACCACGAAGTCCTAGTAATAGGGTCCCGTTTTACCCAAAGAGGTTACGGAACCCTAAAACTAGTACCTAGCTGTCTTGTATCTAAATACACACATGCATGTAAACATATAAAACTGTAAATATTTTCGTCTCCGTCTAAGAAGTCGAGCGGAAGTACGTAAACTGTTTACGTAAACTGGCGTTTATAGTTTTAAACTTTATCGCTGGATCCATTTAATAAATGGCATTTATTGTATTAATATCATCAAAACTTGATTCCGAAATGCTTTTTTTTTATGCTAGATAAGCCTTCGTTTGTCCACAATCTCACAATCTCAGTGAAACATGATGAACTTTATATGGAATTTTTAACACCTTTGTGGTATTAAAAATATTATTTTGGTTTGAGCAATTAAGACATTCTATTATATTCTAAAACAGACTATTGGGTCCAACAGTAGGTATGTTTATTGGATTATAAGCTGTGGATTATTGAAGGATATGACCCTTTCTACTTGTTGATAGCCCCTATATGGTCACATCGTACCCTTTACTCTATACGGACGGGTGGACGTAAACCGATAACTGAGTTTGATGTTAAACGGTATTGAAAAGTTTCGATACATTAATGGTACGGGTAGGTATCTTTTATCGCTCGTATTAATACACTCATCTTTCATTCCGAAGGTCGTGGGTTCAAACCCGGCCACGTACCTCTGGATTTTACTTCTTGAGACATTTATGTGCGCTTTAACGGTGAAGGCAAACATCGTGAGAAAACCGTCATTTTTTTTATGTTAGATAAGCCTTCATTTGACCTCAATCTCACGTGATGTAAAGTGACGATGTGGTCTAAGATGGGGCTCGAATTCCTAGAAGGTAGATGGTTTTTCCACTTGAGAACTTTCTGAGAACAAGAATTTAAAGGACATGTGACATTCACCAACCCGCACTTGGCCAGCGTGGTGAATTAAGGCCCAATCTCTCTCGTCGAAGACAGAAGTCCCTGTATCCCAGCAATGGGAACGTTAATAGGGTGACGATGATGATATCCTTGAATATTTCATTGAGTTTACAATTCCAAAGTTTTATTGCATGTATGTCTGACTATACTCTGCCATATCAACAGGAAACAATACTGTCATGCTTATCACAACAATAAAACTATCACAATACACACATGTTACTAAGCAGATATCTGCTCTGTTAACAGAAACCAGATTTTAACGGAACATAATATTTAGTTAAAACTATGACAGGTATAAACAGATGGCCAGACACACAATGATGTAAAACTAAATGTATGCTTGAATTTAAGCAATTGTAATAAACACATACTTATTGGATTCACAGATCTTGTTTTTTTTTTTGTTTTAATCTCATATATTTGAATACTGTGTTGTCAAATTGTGCAAGGTGTCATATCTAGTCTTACGCTCCATTGATCTCTGCGCAGGAGACGGCATGTAAATGCACCTGATTTTCAAACGAAAGGTTAATTAAGCATGATAGAAGTTAACACATTACTATTGAAAAATACTTGATTTTTCTTTGTATGGGTCCGAAAATTTATTTTTGCATGATTCGCTTTTTTATGCTTATTTCAACAATTGTTTATGCCTATTTACATGCATATTAAATAAATAAATATTTCTGGACAATCCACAACAACATATACCCATGTGGTCAGATCTAAGCTTGTGTACACATACACTACTAGATTTTTTTATTATAAAAAAAAAAAAACACCCAGACTAAGGAGAAATAAAGCCTTCATAGCATTTCCCTATCATAGGTTATTATCACATAATCATAATTTATCAGTATATAACATACAGAAATAAGAATAAGAATAAGAATAAATTTATTGGTCTAAAAAGTACATACATAGTTTCTTAGATCTATGGCCTCCAAACTAGGAAAAACCTGTATCTTGGAGACCTCCTTCCATTGTTACATAACAAAGTATGAAAATACAAGTGAGTGGACATATAATCAATCAATAAAGTTATAGTAGACAAATAATATAAAACAAACATTTAAGAAAAAAAAAAAATATTAACAAGGTGATAGATTAATTGAAAAAAAATAATAATAATAAAGCGAGCAAGTGAACCTATATTGAGTGCTCATATTGCCGTATGTGTGTGTGTGTGTATGTATATGCGTATGTGTGTGTGTGTGTGAGTGTGTGAATAATTCAGAAGACAAAGACTCGTAAGAGTCCAGGCAGAAATACAGTCTTACTACTTTTTTTTTCAGTTTAATTAGGCACTTAAATTAATGTGATCATAAATTGCTGTTGCACAATGAAATATTATCTATAATTATGGGTGACTAAATCTAATAAGGCACAAAATGACTGCCTTATCACATGAAAAAACACTCATTAGTTTAATTAAACAGATGTTTTAATACATGAATAATTCTAGGCCTACGGATACGGACAATATTTCACAACTGTGCAGAAAGTATTATGCATATGTTGGAATGTTTATTTGTATTTACCTAGTTGTGCCCTGCATTGTTACCCACATTATTATGGATTTTCAGACAGTAAAAATTCCCTATGACCTCTTTCAGGCTCTAGATAATCCAATCCAATAAAAATTTAATCAATTCAGTAGTTTTTGCGTGTAAGAGAAATAGACAGACAGATTTACTTTTGCATTTATAATATTAGTATGGATTCCTAGATAAACTTAACTAGATAGGTAAGCACTGAGATAAGATTGTTATTTTATTTTGTTTTCATTCTACTGGTAGTTTAATCTTTGCATAAATGGAATGAAATAAATGAAGCGCAGCCCCCTATAGATTTAAGTTAAGTTTTATGAAATTCTATAAGTAACAAAACTATCTCTAAATTTTAACATGCAAATCTAGTAATTTTGTGTTTTAATATTAAAATAAACCTAAGAAGTCACATGGCCATTTGTAAGCTGTTTATATACTTAAAATTTCATGAAATTCTACACACCATTGGTCTTACTTATGTAGAGCTATTCAGATATTTGTTGGTTGGTAACCTTCATTGAAAAAATACCTATGCACTTGAAAAAATATTTGCTTCTCAACTCAGTATAAAACATTTAAGCAAACTGTCAAGACAATGTTATTTACTTGATAATTTTTTTCAAGATACAAGATACAAAATCATTTATTTCCATAGTTTGGTTTTACAAAACTTAGACTTTTGTATAAACAATCTATTTTTATTAATTTTAAGCTGACCTTTCCATGTTAAGCCCTGTGCTTCTAAGGAAATAGGTAAATGTATTGTCTTTGACTTGAAGCTGTGAAGCTTATTATGTTCAAATCACCTGAAATGCCACCTGTAGTAGTCTAAACTAAACAATATCCAATCCAGAGAAATTAAGACTTACAACAAAACATGAAATAAAATGATAGCACATTAACACATTAGTGCACATTCCATAGTACAAATACGAGTTACATTCTTACATAAAACAATGCAAAGTGGGTAGTTTGCAATCATGTTTTTTGCAACATTGCTCCCAATTCAACCCTCAACTTACCATGACATAATAGTAAAATCTATGTCAATTGTTAGTAATCCCTGCGTAAGAAACTTGGCATGTATTGGCACAAATTGAATATGAATAGTTGTTCCAACAGCAGCATGAAGCGACCAATACCAAAAGGTATGGAATAATTCGCAAGGACGTAGCAGAGTAAGTCCCGATATCGACCATCCCCTAGCGATTTGTCATTGTGGAGATACCACACCATTTCCGCATAACTAGTTATGGGCACTTTGTCGGGACACTTCATGACGAATTGCTAATAACGTGTAAATACTCACAATCTAAGTGTTTCTTCTTAGGGGCTATCATTTCCTCTGTAGTGGCTTTGCATACGGACTTAGCTAATCCCTGCCCGGCTATGCTGTGGCGAGCGGCTAAAAGCCTATCGTTTATAGTCTGACCCGCCATCTTCACGTTCAGTCCTGACATAAACTATTTACACTGTGAAACTACAATTAAATTCGCTTTTTATCAACGAAATTCACAAAATTACGACGATGACGGGTAAAATATGTCACCGCCCCCCCGACTGGCACAATACTAAATTCAAGATGGCGGAATAAAGTGTTGCCGTAAAATGGTAGGTTTGTTATCTATATTTCTACTACAAAACTCTTTGTCTATGGAATGGGATAATTAAATTATTGCCAACTAAATCGAAACGAAATGTTTATTTATCCAATTCCTTCCTTCATTCATTCCCATTCACATTCACTCTAATGTACTTTTCTGATGAAAATGAAAACGAAATCGAAAATGCTTGTTTAGCCTTTAGCTACGAAAGCAAACCTGTGTTTGTGTCTGTTCTAATTATTTATATGAAAATACCACTTTCGTAGAAGAATGTGCATCTCTGAATTTGTGCTAGTTTGCTGAGAACTAAAATATAGGACAAAATATCAGTTTGCTAGCGGCCAGTATCTCCCGTAAATCAACCAAATTCATTTTGTTATTCATAAAACAAAATGGCTAAGAAGAAGGCGAAAAGGGCAGCTAAACCTTCCACAATGCCTAGTACTGTTTCTGCCAATAATGACAGAGTAGAGGATGTTATAGTTGCGGCGCTTAGCGCAGCACCCGCGCCTGTGTTACTGAAAGTCTGCAGACTGTGTGAGGCCAAGGATGGACCCTTTCTCAACATCTTTGATGCTGATAAGGTTACTGCTAAGAAGATTGACGATTTGATGCCATTTGGGGTGAGATCCAGAGATCTAAACTTATTTAAACTGTACTTTTAGTATTGAGTCTTGCATAGAATTAATGTAAAAGCAGCTCTAATTTATTGCTGTCTTTTTTACGTTGTTAACCATAAAACAATCTATGGCAATTATTTTCCTGAAACAAAATAAATATTTTAGTAAGATTTACTTTTCTAATTTCAGGTTGCTGAGAATGATGACCTTCCTCACAAAATATGCTTTCGGTGCTCTGCCAAAGTTGAGGAGCTGTATGAATTTATCCAAAAATGTATAAAAACTCAAGAGAACTTGCGGAAAATGATGGGTAAGCAAGGTCCTCTTACTATGAAGTCTAAAGACAGGGTTCATTGGGAAAAGCAATTACATAAAACAAAACTGTCCAATGACGATATTTGTGATGTGTTAATCAAACGGGCTATGGAGGGAATACCACTAAATGCACCTTTAAATAATGTAGAAGATAAATCTTCAGTAACCAAAAAACCTAATCAAGAAATAACTACTTCAGTTGAAAGTACATCCTCATCATCAGATGATGACGATGATGATGATGATTCTAGCTTGAGTTTGAGACAGGTGAAAATGTCTATTGAAAAAGCTGAAGAGCCTCCAATTCCTGTAAGAGCATCAAGATGCAAAAATCTCCCAGAAACTGTCACTGAACAAACACAAAACTTAGGACCTAGGACTTATCCTAAAAGAACACCAGTTGAAAAAGCTAAACCCACAGAAAACAGTATTCCTGAAGGCAAGAAAGAGGCCAAAGTGGAAACACCTAAAGAGACATCAAAACCTGTAGAACCAGAAAAAAAAGAGGAAACTAAACCATTTGACATAATGGACCATGTTAGCAAAATCAAGGTGAACCATGTAGGTGTCCTGTTCCAATGCAAACTTTGTAACAGAAACTTTTTAAAAAAAGAGTTAGTGCTAAACCATGGATGTGCTAAAAACCATGCACCACCAAAAGAAACCTCTTCATCTAGTACCCCCACTCCAGGCCCACCAAAGCCATCCACCGTTCAATACATAAAAATGGACAATATAAAAAAACCACCACACTCACTCATCGACAAGACTGTTGAAAAACCCGAAATAATGAAGCCGGTTTTGCCACCTGAACCAGCAGCTAAACCTAAACCTAAAATAGGCCCTGCCAGCAGGGTCAGGGTCAAAGATCTTCCTAAAGAACCTACTCCTCCAAAAACACCTCCAGTGGCAGAAACACCTATCCTTCCACCTTCTTTTAATTTACCAAATGCTCCAAGTCTGAATAGTCGCTACAAGCTGGTCCCTGGACCTAATAACACCTTCCAATTGGTTGAAGAATCCACTGCATCTGAAACTATAATAGAACCTGAGACAAAAAGCAGAAAACGGAGACATGACTTGAATTCATTTAAACCCAAGCAGGAGGAGAAGTCTTCTAGTCCTGATATAATTGAGTTGGACAGTCAAGAATCTCAAAGACCTGAACCATATCCGGTAGGGCTGTTCCAACCTGTACCTCACCACTCCAGCCTATCTCCCATCAAACCTCCAGTCCCATTCACAACCCCTGCAATGAAGAAACAGTCTTACACAATAGTCCAAACAGGGAACCCTAGCAAATTACTTATATCTACTAAACCTCAAGCTACAGAGGAGCCAACCAAAAAAAAATCTAAAAAGAAAGATCCCAAAGAAAAGGAGCCATATAAAGCCCCTGTTAACCCACCTCCTGAGCCTGCTACTAACAGCTCACAGCAAGGTTTCTTCACATTTGTATCCTTAGATCCTGCAGATATATTAAAACCTTCATTTGTCCTACCCACTGATAATATCATCCAAGAGTCTCAAATCACCACATCTTCATCAGCAAAGCCTTCGACAGTGCCACCGGAAGCAAACAGCAGTAGCAGCTATTCTTGTAATATGTGCGGAGAGACATTTTCAAGAGAAAAGAAGTTACTCACTCATATTCAATCCCATTACAATCAGATGGATGAAGAAGATGAGCTTAGGACCGGAAAGCCCGGACCTAAAAGAAAAACTAGGAAGTCTTAAGATATTGTTACAATTGTGTTAAAGTCTTGGTCTGTATTGGCCTTGTGTATTGGTGCTCCCAAATAACTTGAGCAATGTTGGCCTGTCTTAGTACATTATTATTACATAGGCATCAAGAAAATAGTGTTATAAAATTAAATATAAAACTATAGGAATACATAGATAGTAAACATTTTTTAGGATTTATAATTAAATTAATTAAAAGTGATGTTGGCATTTACTGCATGTAACAAATATGTATGATTTGCATACTTTTGAACTGAACCACACAAGACCTGGATATACAGGCTGTGTCGTTAATTAATGGATAATCTGTTAAGGTGTGGTAGCTCAGCTACGAGGATTCAATGAAGTTATATTATTATGTCATTTAAACCAACATGGTAAAACTGGTGATGATTTTAGATTTTTAATTAAATTTTTGCGGTTTTGGCTATACAATCAGCTGCCATCTCAACTAAATTAAGTTTGCTTGCTTAGGTACACATTATTATACCGTTTTTAAATCCGCACAAACGAGGCATGCTATTAAGACAATATGCAACTATGCATGTTTTTTTCTCAATTATGGGTCAAAATTACTTAAAATGTAATTTTCTAAATGATTTACGATAATAGCGCCACTGAATGTAATTAGATTAAACTAAGCAAACATTTACAAATAATTATTATATTTTTTTGGCTACTAATAAAAAAAAAATTGTTAACATGGCATCGCGAAAAATGCAAAAATCAAAAATCATCATCATTTATACACTGTTTGTTATAATGACAGAAATATGATTTTATTGTAGCCTCATAGCTGGGCTACCACCCCCTAACGGATTATCCATTATTAACGACACACCCTCTATAGGTACATTTATGAATTAGGTTTTTAAAGAAACATGATATATGTTTATCATTAGTTCTCTGGCCCAATTTCATAGACGTAGATTCTTAGATTTGATAATTATATCAAGACAGATCTCTACTTCAATTGTTGCGGCCAATTATGAAACGCAATCGACGGAGTATTTAACCAGAGTATTAAATATTTAATCTGTCGATTAACGTGCGTTCATCACTGGCCGCAAAATAAGTTTTTTCAAAATGGTGGACATGTAGTTTTGCCAAAATGTTGGAACCATTGAAAATGCTCTTCTATACGTTACCTTAATTATAGTGTATTTGGTATTATCTGATTGTTAAACTCAGCTCGCTATTTATCCAATAAAACAGCTCAACAGATTTTAATATTATTTTTACGATATTCATATGATGGCGTTTAATTTATACCCCACTTTCAAATATATTGAAACATAAGACACTTTTCCATCTGTTCTATAGCACTTTCTCCTTGGTCTGGGTGTTTAATATGTATAATAAAAAATATCTATGTATGTATGTATATTATATCAAGTATATCAGATGTCTAGTACCCGTAACACAAGATATGAGCTTACCACGGGGCTAGATGTTGTTGTGTGGATTGTCCGGAAATATATAAATATATATAGGTATATATATTTATATATATAAAAGATATATATATAAAAGATATATTATTTTAAAATTAATAAAACTAAATTGCTTAAACAAAAAATATCAAGGAAATAACATTGTCTTGACACGCATGTAGGTAATACGCGTACATATAAAAGATAACTTTTTTACCACTGCTGATTAATCAAGACATCTGAAAAATAACTACCTACACCTACCTACCAAGAAGCTTGAAATTTAGCAGATATGTTTCTATAAGAACGTTATATCCAAAATTTTAAGACTTATTTACTATATACGTATAATAATGTTTACGTTTTGTGAAGGCTTACTTATAATGTACCTTTAAATATAAAAGTTTGTTTGTGTTTTCACAAGGTACTATTTAGCTTAATAACAAAATCCATACGGACGAAGTGGTGGACGGGCGTCCACCACTTCGTTTATTGGATTTTCGTTCTAGTTTATTATTTTTGTGGTGACTAAATTATATTTAAATTTTGATCAGGAATGTTTAGCTAAATTATTCATAAATGATTTAATTTTGTAACTTGAGAATTTATGTGTCCAGTTTTAAAATTGTCAGGGTTATATTAAGTGTTTAAAACCCTGAAAATTTTAAAACTGAACAGGTTAATTAAAAAAATTATTTCAGATGTAAAATATAGCTATGGATTTTTTTGTCGTGAATGAAATTAATGAATGAAAATAGCGTTATTATCGTAAATTTTATTCTTGTGTGTGTAAGTTAATAATGTTATAATAATTAAATAAGTTGCGTTATTCATTAGAATCCTTTTCTGTTTTTCTGTATTTTTATTATATTGTAAAATATAGGTACATACGTACCTAAGTACCTATGTTAGATTTAAAGACTGCGATAGTGTTTAAATTCTTACATGTTATATTTCACGCTGTGACTCATTCACATTTGTTTTTCTTCTTTTGTTTCTATTAGTCTATGAATAGATTAAGCATTTTAATTTATAAAAAACCGAGTCATTCATTTATTTTTTTGCTTTTTTAAACGAATTTAAAATAAAGACACTGTTGATAATACCTTTAATTATAACCTAGTTGCTTAATATACTATTACAATTGACATCTACAAAAGCTTTTTTTTTGTTGCTATTTTATTATTTGTAATTATTATATTATAATTATATATCTATTTTTATTCTTCCTTGGGATTTAATTTTTTATTATTTATTTCGCTCTATCTGTCATTTTTTTAAATAGACATATTCTATAAAAAAATAGTTTTTTTTTTTTGCTGGATAATCCTTTATTTGACCATAATCTCACTTAAAGTGACGATGTGGTCTAAGATGGGACATGAAGACTTAGAAGGAAGGTAGATGGCTTCTCCGGACCACATTACGAAACACGAAAAAATCGCTTCACGCACGTGACTGGCCCAGCCCGGAGGATGGTGACAAGCCGCGGCCAAAGCCTACCACCAGAGAAAAGTTTTTAAAATAAATAAAATAAGTTTTTTTTAAATAAATTATATTTTAGAACGTCTTATTTATTGTAACTTTTTTTATATTAGCGAAGTCATATTTTAATATAGACTTATGCATCAACCGAGTTTAGCTAAATAGATAGGTAAGTTTGTTAATAATAAGGGGCTTTTGCCCAATAAATAGTAAATCTAGGTCTTCATGCCCCATCTTAGACCACATCGTCACTTTACATCAAGTCAAGTAAACAAATAAAGTTTTATCTAGCATAAAAAAATAATGGTGAATTTAGGGCTAAGAAGCATAAAAGTTAAGCCTAAGCATTGTTACGTCCAACTTATTATTATGCACCTTATTATTACGTACCAGCTAGTGGTACGTTCTGATATTTAAAAAAACTTGTGCGACTTTTATTAGTAGAAATTATTATAGAAATAAAACAGTGATTTGAGATGATTCATTTATTGGTTTGTTATAAGAACAGTAAGCCTTATAATAATTTTAAAACACATCCTAAACAGAGATTGAAGTCCATAAATTTTAAAGATCTGACGCAAGTTAAAACAATACAAATTTTCTTATTCTATCAACTACCTAAGATAAAATAGTAAATTCAAGAACGCTAGTTATAAGATTGACTTAAGTTTACAAATGTCATATATCCGGCTGTGGTCATTGATTCAAGATTTAAGAAGTCATGTTTGCTTTAAAGAATAATGATTACAGCCGAATACAGAGCTCGTGCAATATCTAAAGAATCCTATAGTTCAGAATATATGCTAAAGGTACACACAGATCTCCAAAGTTTGGCTAAAACAAGGTTAATTGTGAAATAACTTCTGGCAAATACAGGCTGTTTCAAGCAACCGCCAATCCTTGAACATGAAAACATTCTTCGAACTTGAAAAAAGTAAAATGAACGAACTAATTGAAATCATTAATGTAGAGCCAGCCATACATACGTCTTTGTTTTTAATATAATCCATTGCGGTAACCTCAATCCGTGTACCAGATCCATTTAAGTACTAACATTATGTTAATTCGTTGTTTCCCTAGCCCGCATTTGACAAAAGTTTCATTTATACACAATCTAGTGAGGGATGACGGAATGGAACAATTTTCGTGAAAATGAAGGTACGCTACAGTAAAATCTCCCTATAATAACTTGGAAATACCTTACACTAATAAACATTTAATAATCTAACATTAATTTAATCACATAATTTTGATATGTCTCGGTAGGTGCAGCACCGTTAATATATGCTTTGATTCAAAAATGACATTTAAAGTCCTACTAAAAGGTCTATAAAATGTTACACTACAATACCGATCATAATAAAATAATTGTACTTTATCAACTACGGATTTAACCTACGATATGTTTTAATTTCGTCTAAGGCTAAAATGATATGTTTCTTAATTTTCTTTCCGTGGTCCTATTCTGGATTTTTCCAAAAGCCAGATATAAAGCGCTTACATTCTTTTAACGATTCATTTACATACTAAGGACATAAATCCCACTGTTGCTTTATATCTCGCTTAGAATGGACGCATAACGTTCAATCATTGTGGAGTCGCCTCTTGAATTATAAGGGGTAGGGGTGGGGTTGGACGACATTCACGCATCCATCAATCACTCCTCACGGTGGTGTTTCTAACGGGGTACACGAAGGGCAGGGTGAAACATACAATCCCAAAACATTCCTTAACACATCACAGATTCCCTACTCTCCGTTTCATCTGCTCTTCGTTCGAGACGCGAGTTTCGAACCCCGATAACTATGTTTCCAAATTAACGGGTTACAAAAATAGACATTCTATTCTACGTAGAAAATAATACCTTTAAGCTTGAAGCTCAGAAATGTCTGATAAGATGGATCGCTTAGTGGCCGGTCGCGATGCCTGTCTTTCAGCCGTTTCTACCGGTTATATCACATTTACATTCTCTCAGGAGCGGGATAGAACAGGCTACTTCCTGTACCTAGAGGAGTCATAGGGAAGGTAGGAGTAGAAGGAGGAGCTTAGGGGTGCGAATTGGACGATGTAGTGGTCAGAGGCAGACTCCGGGGCTATTCAGTCGAGGAAGCCGGTGTTGACCAGCTTCTCGAGGAAGAATTTAACGTCGCCGAGCTCGGAGTCCTTGATGCCTAGGGATTTGAGCATGCCGAGGTCGCCGTTCTCAACTGCCATGAAGACGGAGCGGAGATGTTCCAGGTCAGAGCGCATGAGGTGCAGTGCGGCGCCGAAGTCTTCGATCGTTTGGGATTCTGGAAGATAAAAAATGTTATTAGATAAGAAATGATCCTTTAGGTCCAAAACGGTAACGTTAGGGAAAGCGAACCAGGAATGAAGGGTTACCCACATAGAAGAGCGCGGGACATTGGAAAAGCCAAGGTCGCGGGCTCACGGTGAATGCAAGCCGCTACCAACCAAAATCTTTGACGTGGCTGAAATTTTTGTCAGACAATAATGATAATGGCTAATTACTTAGGGCCGAGAGGTGAATTTTTAATTATTATTACTTTTGTCTGCTCGTTATACTTATCCGAAAAAGCTAGGATCTTAAGGGGATAGATTTGAATCATATTGATTGACAAAGGCCCAAAAACAGCTTTCCATAGGATTCTGCTTTATAACATGCTATACCACGTTGGACGCCAACTAAATCATTCACAATAGCGCCATCTATCGATCATACCTGATAGCGCAATGGCAACTTTCTCCACGCCACCGAGTGGTTCGAGTGCGTCACGGGCCTTGCTTCCGAAGAGCTTCTCGAGGTAGTTCGGACCATGCGACGCCAGGAGCGATTGTAGGAAAGACGCCGTCTCTTCTACAGGTGGCCTTTTAGCTGTGGACAAAGTGGATTTGAACATCTTTATTTTAGCTCTATGAGGCTCTACAAAATGAATGTTGGCGGATCTGGGGGCACGGCAGTGCCCCCACCAAGTCGAGCAAAAAAGCGGCACGGCCGTACCATCCTTTTCTCGAAGCAATTCAGGCCATTTTCGACCCCCTGTAACTTCGTTGTGGATAAAACTAGAAGACTGAAATTTTCAGTAACCATGCAGGATTGTAAAGACACGGTATATTTCAAATTTCATTAAATTTGAACCAGTATTTTAAGAATTATAACGGGTCAAATTTCGTAATTTTGTCACTCACTGACTGACTCACCGATCATCAAAATTCTAAGGCACTTCTAGCAGACCTAGAAGCTTCAAATTTGGAATATAAGTAGTGTTTGGTGTATGAATCAAGGAAAAACTAAAAAATCTAGAAAAAAAACGGTTTGAGGGCGCTGTCGTACCTTTTCTCGAAGCAATTCAGGCCATTTTCGACCCCCTGTAACTTCGTTGTGGATAAAACTAGAAGACTGAAAAAATTTTCAGTAACCATGCAGGCATTGTAAAAACACGGTATATTTCAAAATTCATTCAATTTGAACCAGTATTTTAAGAATTATAACGGGTCAAATTTCTTAATTTTGTCACTCATTGACTCACCGATCATCAAAATTCTAAGGCACTTCTAGCAGACCTAGAAGCTTCAAATTTGGAATATAAGTAGTGTTTGGTGTATGAATCAAGGAAAAACTAAAAAATCTAGAAAATACCGGTATAGAGGGCGCTGTCGCAAAGCCACGTATATACGAAATATGTACTAAAGTAATAACAATGCGAAATATAAATAAATCCAATCTAGACCGGCAAAAAGAAAATTATATGGACATATATACAATAAGTAGAAGGTACCGAAAAGGAAAAAAGTAGAACTGTCTACAAAATACAAAAAGAAATGAGATCCCATCAAAAACAACACTTGTCAAAAAAACCAAGTCGCGCAACTCAGTTGTTCTGCGGTAAAAAGTTGTGAGATCCAAGTAAATCCAAGTCTTCAAATTTTGTCTCAAAATTATTTAATATTTTATATAAATATATTGAGACTTGGCCATCAATAATTGAATTTACACGTGTTTTCAGGCGATTGAATTAACACGTGTTTTCAGGCGATGGCCAAGTCTTAATATATTTATATAAAACATTAAATAATTTTGAGACAAAATTTGAAGACTTGGATTTACTTGGATCTCACAACTTTTTACCGCAGAACAACTGAGTTGCGCGACTTGGTTTTTTTGACAAGTGTTGTTTTTGATGGGATTACAATTATTTCTAGAAGGGAGATATGTTTTTTACACCAGCGTTTCGAACTTTGGCTTTGCTTACGTATAATACGAGTATATGTTACTAGTTGTGCCCAAGTTGTGACAAGCTACTTTCGCATTTATAATATTAGTTTGGATTAACCAAGTATTCTTACAAAGAACCAATTTCATTTTCAATTATATTTAGTCAATAGTCAACAATTTTTCATTATATTGAAGCTTATCGCGAAAAAATCTTTTAAAATGTGCGCAAAATCTATTGAACTTACTATCTAAGTACCTACTTTAAAATATATTCGTTAATTTAAGGGTTAAAACCAAATTTAAACAACTAATTTTAATTGGTAAAAAAGGATATAGGTATACGATAGCTAGCAGGCAGGTACATTAATATAAGAACCTAGGTACTTAAAACCTGCTTTTGATTTCATAGTAAATGCCAAAACATTGGTAAAACAACCCCAACTTTGAATGGCGTTTCATAAAGGGGTGACATTAATGAAACGGGCCTGATAAAGGCTACGTAATAATGTCTGACTGAACGCAATTTAGAAAGCGTATTTCAGAAACATTTCGCTGTTGAATATGCTTGACATGTCGCCCTTGCAGACTTATATACGGGATAATGAAACTTGAGTCTTTGTTATTCTATTGATATGAATTTGTTTTATTCAAAGAGCAACTTGCGTTCGCTTTGGATTGTTTCGGAAAGTTTTTACAAAGCTATAGTTAAGGAGCTTTTCTGAGTGCGGTAGGCGATAACCACAATACTTATCTAGATAGGTAGGTACGTACCTGGTGTACCTATATGCCTATGCAAATAGAATATTAGTTATTGTCAGGCAAATAATTCAGGATTACTTAGTCTAGTTTTCATTTAACACCAGTCATAAGATTGATCCTACATTGAAACAATCTCAATGTTCGAAATGGATTTCATTCATGTCCTACCTATAGGACATTTCATGTGTAGGTAGATAATAAGTTTCGTTTGTTTGTAGGTAGCTAAATAACGTTTTTTTTTACCTATCTGTTTAGTTTCCATAAAATTGTAGTTCTAAATTCAAATTTCCCAATCTCTATTATTTTGGTTCGTTCATCGTGTATCGACAAATCAGGCATCGAAACGTCATGAACGACGTGCACAGGTTATATAATGTCAAGACACAGGAGCGCGCTAGCAGCGACAAAAACACAAGAAGAAGGAATCAGATCGATCTCACACGAACCGCGCGCGCGCACCGCAAAATCTATAATCCTATCAAAATCCAATAATAAATAGCCTGGTCAGATTGTGACATAATTATCATGCGTGTTGTGCTAACAAAGGACAATGTTGTCAATGCAAGGCGGAGTAGGCAGTCCTGGATATTTAAACTGTGAGTATCTTTGTCTGTATGCTCGCCTCACGTTATATGAACCAAACCTTTCCTAAACCATCGTTGACCATAACCTGGTCCCACAAAGTGTTGCTGTGCCTATTCTATTGGAATGCAACAAAAAACCAAAAGACCACTTAGAAAGCGCAAGTGATAGAATTCCTTCTTACGCTTTGAGAACTAATTTCCAGTAGAACAGAATAAGATTTATTTGGTTACACTATAAACAGTGGCCAGGTGGGGTGACGACTGACGACCTGCGAAAGATTGCAGGCAGATGCTGGATGCGACAAGCCGAGGACAGGGCTCTATGGTGCTCATTAGGGGAGGCCTATGTCCAGCAGTGGATTAATATAGGCTGATGATGACGATGACTATAAACAAACACTAGTTTAGAAGGAGACAATACCTTAATAAACCTCGCCCCTTATTTCATCTAAAGTCATTCAATATTATACAACCTTTAAATTACCCACGCAAGAGAGCGAAAGATAATTTAAACAGCTTACAAAATCAAAGCAAACTTTGAGTCTTGGTGGTTATGGTTACCCACAGAATTTAATTATGAAACACTCTAATCTTCTAGTTTGTTAGCTTAATTATGATTAGTACCTATATATCTAATTCTTAAGTACTACAGTGGTTGGAAATCTAATTATTAGGTAGGTATCTATAGAACTGTTTGTCTGTTTGTATCTTGTTCGAATTCAGAAATATCGATAGCAATTGAAAGATAAATAACTTAAACTATATAGTTATATTTCCCACATTTGGCCAGGGTGGTGAATTAAGATAAGGGCCAATCTCTCTCGTAGACAAGTCCCATTTTCCCAGTAGTATCAACGCAAATATGCTCATTATTAGGTATATTGTTCTACTTCTATAGTAAATAATATAAAATAATTCGCAAAGTTTTCATTTTGTCAATTGGAGTGCCAATTTATCAATCGCCAGATATACTATCTGACATTATTTTCCTATGGTTAATCGATATCAAAGGATTTAAAAAACTACTTCTGTAGCTTTTGGGAATGAAAAGTTCAAAACTAATCGTCTGTAGGGGCTTTAATCCTATAATTCAAGTTTAGAAGGAATTCGACGCGTTCAGTAATGTTGATTTGGTGTAATTGACTATTATCGATGCGTATAATCTGAGATCTAGGTCTTATTTTTCTACACGAATCTAAATAGTTAGACTTGACTTCCAAGTATAAACTAGTTTTCATTAAACAATAAATTACTCAGTATTAGGTTTAATTGAATTACCTATAGGGTTAGAGCCAGAAACTTACCTACCCAAAGATTCCTTTTAGATATTAATTTCGTACCTACCTACCTACTTGGACTAAAACAGATTGGATTTCGATCTATTAACTATTAAGGTTTGCTACTAAACCTGTCTTTGTTCTTTCCGCCTACAATAGATATACATTCAGGCTCTAATAACTGCTCATTTATTCATGTACGGTATTCAGTTCCAAGGGCGACGCCATTTCAGTGACTAATTGAAGGCGTAAACAATTTCTGACGTCAATGGAAACCAAGCGCTAGCGATATAAACACTCTTTTGTAAGCTATTTGTGTCAAATAATCTTGATTTTATTATAGGTTCCAGTTGGTTTGAATAGTAATGAATTAAAATATGTAGTAGGTAGGTAATGAAATAAAAACAAATAGATGAACAATACACACCAAAATTTTGCTTTCTGGTAAGCTCGAAGCTTGGGTTTCGGATGAGTACTAGAGATTTGATAGAGGTTCCTGATTGACCGAGCAACGCGATGGTATCTTTTTATGGGTATTTTTAATTTATAAAGCACTGGACAACAATCTGAGGCCAATGGCTAAGAATTAGCTTATAAATACATATATCTTGTTATAATAATATGATGTTTTTTGTAAGTAGGTAACTTATCTAGATTTCGAAGTAGGTCGAAATTTTCATTAATTTATTAATGGGTTTTCTGATAGGACTTTGGGGTCCCGGACTTGAGGGTCCCTTGCCTAGCTCGACGGCAGCTATGCACCCTAAACAGCTTTAATAATAGGAATGTGAACTAACCAGCAGTACACAGCTTGGAGTCCTCATCATATCCATCGATGCAGTCGGGAGCCCCGTCGCAGAGGTACTGGATGGAGATGCAGTTGCCGTCCACGGGGCACTTGAATGGCTCGTACGGGTGACAGTATTCTGCAAGAGATACGCATTATGAGACGTTGATAAAAGCTATCTATATCTATACTAATATTATAACTCTTAAGTGTTTGTTTGTTTGTTCGAACGCGCTAATCGCAAGAACTCCTTTTCCGGTGTGAAAAATTATTTCAGTGTGAGATAGCCTATCAATACCCTATCCCTATCGAGCCTATCGAGAGTCGAATGCTATACAATGTGTCGAACCTTGATCAAACGAAATGTGCTGATAAATATGGGATAAAAAAATTATATGTTAGGTTTTAATATAGCGTATTTTTAAAAAAAAAAAAAAAAAAATTTCCAGACAATGCACTCAACAACGTCTAGCCCCGTGGTAAGCTATAAGCTTGTGATACGGGTACTAGATATCTGATATACTTAATATAATAGTCATAAATATATAGATATTTTTAATTATAAATATAAACACCCTTTTTTTGAATGAAAACTACTTCATCTGCTTTTTTCTTCGTTTCTGTTTGAGTAAACGGTGTATTTTATTCAAAGTAGTCTCATTTGAAAGCTAGATAGTTTACATAGCTAAGAAAATTAAAAGAAAATACAATGTCGGTACAAAGGCTTATTAAAAACTTTTTTTGTAGAATGAAAAATAAAAATAGATTTTTATGAAAAAACCATATGAAGTAGTTTTTATTAAATAAATATTAAATCGTCTTTCTTTTGTAAATAGCTAACATATAATCTTTTTTTATCCCATATTTATCGATAAATTTATGTCGTGTATCAGCACATTTCGTTTGATCAAGGTTCGAAAATACACATTTTATGGGATAAGTACTTTTTACTTTTTATTGATCAAGGTTCGAAAATACACATTGTATATAGGCTACTGTTTACTGCGGTAAAATGCGTTTTTCCAGTGGGAAAATCCTAAAACACGGGCAAAGCCAGTAATATTAGGTAAAACACGAAAAGAACAACTCAACTTAAATCAGATTATTTTATTACAAGCACTTAGAAAACTGTTGCATGTTATGCTGATTGCTAATTATAAGTTTAACTACTGGAATAGTTAATTTTTTCTTGGTAGCTCAACGCTACTCAAATTATCTTAATACAGAAATAAGGTAACCTTGACGTTTACATTTTTATTACATCCGTATTACGTTTCATTTTTTATCGCTATAATAAGTAATTCCAACACTGTGGGACACATAAACCCATCAAACACAGATATCTATTTATTTATTTAATTGTTATAATGGCACCAAATGGCCAACAGCACAAAAAAAAATTAGTAGACATTTTTTAATACTTATTTACTATGGAATATGTGCCTATAGTAGGCGAGCACTACACTGATATTTAAGTAAGGCAAAAACAACAAAATAATTTTTATTATAACACCCCGCTTTTTTGAGGGTATTATAACACCCTTCTTTTTGATATCCAATGAAACCGAAAATTTCAACAAAAATTAGGTACATACCCACGATTTCTGAATAACTTCAATTTGTATTCCAAGCAAACGCTTAACCCTAAACTCGTAATCTCAGAAAGTTTCACAAAAATATACTTAAGGTTTTCCTCCTAACGCCCGTTAGTGATGATAGCAGATCGCAAAATGTCGTTACAGATAAACAGGACCCCCTAATTGCCTACCTAAAAAAATAAGCCGGACAGAACCCTTATTAAATGGCACCCATTAGCTTAAAATAACGGACAAGCGTAATTGCTTTATGTAGATAATTTCTTCTTGCCCTTTGCTGTGGAAGAAATAGATTTATTTTTAGGTTTTCTGCAAATGAAGCTTATTACTCTTTTTTAAATATTTTTTTTAATAAGTGATAAACCTCACTTTGTAGGTGAAACTATTTATAATTTTTTATGCAGAAAAAGAATAAGACACATCCGTAACTTTCCTGTGCGTGCGAAAGTTACGGATGTGTCTTATTCTTTTTCTGCATAAAAATTTATAAAAAATTTATTACTATTGTTGGAGAATCGTCACAGCAACATTAAAACATTTATAAATTAACCAAACACAACCCAATTAAATTTATTTTAATGGACTCCTGCGCTTGAAGCGTCAGTTTGCCAGTGTCAAGTTAAATAATCTAAATTTAATATTTAAGAAACCCCCCGATTCCAATGCCTTAATTTTGTAATGTGCACGCGATGCGCTTTCATTTGATACCCCACTCGAGTATATTTGCAGATAAAAATCGTTACGTCAGGTGAAACTACAATACGATGTTACGTCAAAAAACACGTTAAATCCTACAGATATATATGTTTGTCTCTTTCTACGTAACTCCTCAACTTTTAGTGTTACACTTGATTTTACATAAAATTTCCGTACCGGGCCTTATAACTCAAATCGTTTCTTAAGGAGTAAACTCCAAAAAACGCATTTTTTTTTATTCAGTGCAAAAAGATGTATTCATAGCTGTCACCCGTCCAAGAACTGGCATAGCGCAATGTCTCTTAACTCTTTAAAATCACGTTTGTTGTATGGAAGCTGTTCTATATATTTATTTATTGTGTGTTTTTAGTATACCTTTCTATATTTTTATTAACCCTCAAAATTTCACTCTCTATCTATCACGATTCTTAAGATCAACCAGCCTGGTGACAGACAGACAGACGACTATGTTTCAGTAATAGGGTCCAGTTTTACCCTTTGGGTACGAAACCCTACAAAATACGCTTCGAATTGAGAGCCTTAGGAACTTAAACTTACATACCTATATCGTACGCACCTACAAATAAATCTGTAATAATTTTATGAGAATCCGAGAACATTAAGCTTGTCATGTCTGTTAAATGTCACATCGTATCTAAATATTTATCTACCTTCATGAATTACGTTCCAACTCCAATAAATTATTCAAGAAACCGTCTCAAATAAATTATGCTAGCGAATGATACTCCCCAAGAAAACATTCTGACGCAAAACGAAGCGACGCAATTATATTTGCCTTTGCAGGTATTACGAGTCGGAGCGGGACAAAACATGCTGTTTGTTCTGAATAGACAAATATTTATTCGTGTTCTGTGAATGAGATAACGCTCTGGTCAAATAACAAGTAATGTTTGTAAAAAATACTTGAATTGAAGATGACTTACCGAAATCTATATAAATAAAAATGAATTGTTGTTCGTTAGTCTGATTGAAACTCGAGAACGGCTGAACGGATCTATCTTATCTTAGTCTTGAAATGTTCGTGGAGGTCTAAAAAGTGGGAAGGTTTAAAAGTCGAGAATAAATCGAATAATTGCCAGGATATTAATTTTGAATAATAACCCGTGCGAAGCCGGGGCGGGCCGATAGTTTTAAATATATTTTTAAATGGTAAATATGCAGAAAAAGATAAAGACACATCCGTAAATTTAAAAATTGTTCAACCTGCAAAGTGAGGTTTATCACTTATTAAAAATCATTAAATTTTTATTATACTTTCAAAGAGTGAGTCATCAAAATCTTTGAACTCGTCAATTTAGGTTATTTTTTTTTCATTGCTCAATATCATTACTAACTCGCACTTGGCCAGCCTGAGTAGTTACGTTACTTCTAACTGGACACTTACTTCGGTTCCTTGCCCAGTCAGACACCCCTCCTCAAGTTCCCTTAAGTTTATCAGATTGTATTTTTGATACTTCCGTTGTAGTAAAAAGATCTATCTGAATATATTCCAAGGGGTATCTGGCTGGGAATTCCTACTGTGATTACTACAGTAGGAATCCGGAAAGAAGTGAAGTAATTGGTGATGCTATCCCAAAGAAAATAAAAAAAAAATTGAGCTTTATAGTTAGTATAAATTACAAAATTAAGGCCATTTTTGTCATCTTTAATAACTACCTTCTTATTCGGTTTCGCTTGCTTTGGTTGGATTCTGCATGTTTTGATGGTCGTAAGTGTGATCTTCCGGTAAGCCTGTGTGTGTAGGGCGGGCGGGCGGTGCACTTGCACGTTATTTTTATAGAATCTTCTCAGGGAGGAGTGGGTGTGGAATTACTTATTATTTGGTTCCATTAGGGTATCGTGAATGGATTTCCTCATAGTAACTGAATATATGTATTACCTTTACTAACTTATATCTATTAAAGTCTGTATTGTTACATACATGTCAACAAATGCTGAGTTGGAAGCTTTTATGTGACTTTATTAATTAATTTTACTTCAATTTTATTCTAATTAATTTAACATATTTGCAGGTTGTGTGACTAACTAAATGTGTTAGAGCATGCACAGAGAAACTTTAAGGTTTTATAATAATAACGAAGGTTTGTTCTCGGCTCTAAGCCTGTCATATCCGGGATGTCATTTTGTCAGTGTAAACGTAGTTTGCATGTCAAAGCCAATTTAGTAAATGGCAGTAAGCAATGTTTATTTTCTTTTCTATTCATTTTCAATATTTTCAAATCGTTATAATTAAAGTTTCGATACTCTTAAAGATAACTTTATTTTTAAATATTATTTTTTTGATTTCTAGGGTATTGTAATTGAATAAGCTTTAGAATAATTTCTAACTTTATAACATAGTAGTTTCGTTTCTTTTGTATAAGTATTTATAAATATTGAGGTAGTCCAAAAAGTTTTGGTGTTTTCGTTTATATATTTTCATTAATATTTTTAATTCCTTAACGAAATCTAATACTACTGCAATGTGCTCACGCCAGAGCCAGGGCAGCGTTAGCGTAAACAGTAAATACAGAAGAAAAGAGTTTCTTGATTCTAGGTAAGCAGTTTTATTAATGACGAGTTATTTAAATCAATAAAAGAGTTTCTTTATCATGTAGGTAACAAATACAAAACACATAAAAAACAGAGACATTAACTGTCTGTGCGAATGGCGCCATCTGCGCTGAGTTTCGCGCAATATCTCTGGCAGCTCACCCACGTCAGAATTTTTGTAGGACAGAATAATCAGGCCGATTTTTCTTTCGATGTTATTTCTGACCGAAGACGTTTTGTAGGTCGTATGCGTAGCGCTATTGCGAATACCCTTTTTGTACGGTACTGCTACGGCGTAGCATCCTCTACGAGCTGCTACGACGCGTAGACAATCTACGAGATAATTGCTTAACCGTTGCTACATTTGTTTTTCATGATGACGACTGGAGTGGTAATAAATAAATTAGTAGTAAGAATTAGTATCTTAAGTAGTCAAGATAATTGTAATTAAAAAACTGTTTTATTAATAGAGCATAGGCAAACGACAAACATTATACCTAATAATCACAAATATCAGAAAATTGCATACCGTAATCTCATGGAAAATTTTGATATTTTAGCAACTATCTTTATAAAAAAAAGTCAAAATAGCGGGTAAACGAGACTGATCCGAAAATTCACATTTACTGAACTTCAAAGTTGTTAAAGTCTTTTAATTAAACGATATAATTTTAATTGACCTCGTTCCGTTATGCGTGTCTAATTGGCCCGATTCAGATAACCTAAATGGGTTATCTGTAGCATAACATTACGTATGTACCTGTGTGACATAGGCGCTTTTAACTTCAATTACCACGCGATCCATTCAGGTGTTTTCATAAAACAATTTCAAAAAGTTCTAATTTAATGCTTTTTATTATTTAGTAATAAATAAGCATTAAGTTAGAACAATTGTATTGCTGTACCCGTTTTAATGATCAGTCAGATTTCGAAAATACCACTTAAATATAGTAACTAATACAATATGGGAACAGAAAAAGTAGGCGGCCGAAGTTTCAAGATAAATCTCCCTTAAATTTACCACGAAATCGTCAAGACTTGGTAGCAATAACCAAAAATGGCAAAAAAATATGTTTTTCCAAAAATATTAAAATTTCAAGATCTTTTCTTGTACATACCAATCTACATATATTACACTCTCCGAGACTAATTGCTAAACATTAATTAAACATTTTGGCCATAGGATACTGGCATCAGAAATGGCTCATTATGGCCACTGCTGTACATAGGTGTCCGTCAATAAAATGGGGGGTTAAACCATAACCCACCACGCTGGTCCAATGCGGATTGGTGCCACCAATATATCCATCAATATAGCCTTGTACGGCGGGACACCATGTACCCGTGAGGAGGCTTAGGTCTCTTAGGTGGTGTTGGAAACCCTTTGATGTAAATGTCTTAATCATCATCATCATATCAGTTGTACAGTGCTGAACATAAGCCTCGCTCAAAGACTTCCAGTTGTTGCATTCATCGTGAACCCGCTGCCTTTACCAATACGTCCGTCCATCTAATTGGTGGACATACTCCGCGGCACTTGCCGATCCGTGTCATCCGAGAACTTTTCGGAATAATGCCTTTTACGAGCTTTCGTAGCTCAGCATTTATATATAAATACTAGCTGACCCCAGCAAACGTTGTTTTGCGAAATGAAAAATGATAGTAACAGATTCACATACCTACTGAATATGCTATAAAATTTCATAATAATGTTTTGGAGGAGTATGGTAACTAACACTGTGACAGGTGATATAATATATCTCTGTAATAAAAATGTATTTACCAAAAGCTTGAGAATCGCTTGATAATATTCACAATATAACCTACTCGTAACCTTTCGCCATCACAAACTCACTAATAACTCTTCTGACTCATTTTCAATTACTATAATAGTGCATGGCGTGTCAGTTTGACGTTCAGAAGTTTTATGACGCCATCGCCTGACGAATGGGCAAAGAATGCTCATTCTAAATGCAGCCCTGTTCCTGTCGATGTACATACTATTGGTTATTACAAAAATATACCGCATTAATTGTAAATTATTATCTGGGAATACAATGCGTATTTGAAGAAAAGGTAAAAAAAATTCAGCAAATTTCTCAAGCAGAAGAATTTAATAAAAATGAATAATTATTTCCGGAAAATCCACACAACATCATCTAGCCCCGTGGTAAGCTTAACGCTTGTGTTTTGGGTACTAGACATTTGATATACTTAAGACATTTGACCTACATTTATCTATATTTTTTATTATACATATTTATAAAGCACCCAGACCAAGGAGAAGGTGCTTGCAGAACAAATATAGTACAGCAAATTGAAGGTAAAAATATCTATTATTAACTGGATTAAATATATGCAAAAGTGGGATTTATATCTGCCAACGAATTTACCAAGGGGTACAAATTATCTAAATCTAACTAAACTTTAAGCGTACGAGTTAATTAGATTCGGATGAACCGTCAAAACTATTACTTTCTTTTCTCCTTATGGTGTGGCGAATATTCGCGTCAACGCGATGTGTATGGCCGAGTACACCTACCCGAAGTATTCGAAGACAATGTTTAGTATAAGTGCGGTTACAATAACAATTGTAATAGTACTTATATACTCTGTAATAAAAAATAAATAAACGTTTCGTGAGACGTAATTATTCACGTCTCGACGTTATAAATCATGTTTAAATTTTGCTTCGGCTTGGTGAAGCAAACCTTTATACTTATAAATATTTGTTAATGTAATGAGGGCGATTTACAACGCGAAATGTATGCCAAATCCAGGAGCAAAGCTAAAAGTTAAACGGGAGAGAACCATGCTCAGTATTAACATATTTTATGCTTGTTGGATTCATAATGTTCCCTTTTCATTTGCAAAGTTTTTCGCTAAATATTTATGAAGGATTTGATGCTGCGACCGATTTTGAAGACTACTAGTAGTACGGTAGTAGGTATTCTTTTCGCGAATAAATATATTACTGTTTTTATATTCATATACCTAGTTTTTATAGATAGTTTATTAACAACGAATAACTGTCATAATTTTTTTTTAATTGTTCTATTTTATTTGTAATTTTAAGATAAATTTTAGTTTTTAATATGATATGGATTGACATTATCTGAAATAAATGAATATAATAATAATTAATTGAATACAAATTGAACGAAAGTGTTACAATTGTGTTGAAAGTGGCAATTCAATGCACAATATATCATATTGAGCATATTGAAACGGCCAACATCTATTTTTCATTTTGCAAAACATTGTTTGCTGGGGTCGGCTAGTAATCTATATGGCGGACTAATTATTTTTTAAGCCTACGAATTGTGAAGGTTCTGAATGAAATGTGATATTGCAGACTGGAGCACTATTCCGAATTTATACTCGTACTTACCGATACTAAGTACCTACATCCAGTGCATTAGGTGGCAAGGCTAGGTACAGGTTGTACTCTTGGCGCGTGAGTGGTTAATGGCGTTTTTCTTTTGAATAAAAAAACGATTATTTGACACAAACAAACACACACAGCTCCATACCGTCATCTGGGTGACATCTTGCTGCTTATTATAACTATTATTATAAATTTCTAAATCGTGAAGGTATAGTAATTCTGATCCATCCATCTAGTAGGTGGACGTCCTCCGCTGTGCTTACCGATCCACGGTCTCTATTTTAAGTAATTTTCGGCTTCAACAGACATCTGTTCTTTAACAACTTTAACTAATTTACTTATTTCGGTATACCACGTTCTTTTACGAAGGTATCCCCGAATTCCTGATTCGACCTTACGCAATTAAATTACCGAATTCTGCCTGTTTTCCGCTACTGATTTTTCCTTTTTTTTGTGGTTATTAAGGGAAATAATTTCTCCTGGGGAATCTGCAGGATGATCATTATTTCTCAATCTTGTTACGTTAATGCCTGGCAATACTTTTTACAGGCTCCTGTGGGGGAAATCCACCATTTTATTGCCTTCCTGAACTATAGTTAATGTCGGACGGTTGTGGTAAATAATTAGGTACCAATACCGTCATATTTCGGATAGAATCGTTTCAGGCGATACTTTGATAGAATCCTTAAAATATACCTATATAATAATAATAGCGGCCCGCCCCGGCGTCGCACAGGTAAAAAAAGTTCCCGGCAATTTTTCCTTATTTGCTCATCGTTTAGACCTACCCTGGACTATGACAAATATTTTAAAACCAAAATCAGCTCAATCGGCCCAGCCGTTCTCGAGTTTTAATCAGACTAACGAACAACAATTCATTTTTATTTATATAGATATTTTTTATATAATAACCATTAAATGCAAATAAGAGAGGTTTTTCCCGTGAACTGATTGTGTTGCTTTGTCTTATATGATAGATGTTTCTTGCAAATTTAAATTTAATACAATTCACTAAAAGCCTGGTAACTATTATAATTGATGAATTTCAAACCAATTTGGAAACAGCTTGATGAAATCATTAGAAATAGTTTTAATAACTATTTCTGAGAAATTTTTATGTTAAAAACTGAATATATAATTTATTTGTATCATCTTTTATTCACAACAACTATTTTATAATTTTAAATACAGCCTACATCTGGGGGCACGGCAGTGCCCCCACCAAGTCGAGCAAAAAAGCGGCACGGCCGTACCATCCTTTTCTCGAAGCAATTCAGGCCATTTTCGACCCCCTGTAACTTCGTTGTGGATAAAACTAGAAGACTGAAATTTTCATTAACCATGCAGGATTGTAAAGACACGGTATATTTCAAATTTCATTCAATTTGAACCAGTATTTTAAGAATTATAACGGGTCAAATTTCGTACTTTTGTCACTCACTGACTGACTGACTGACTGACTGACTGACTGACTCACCGATCATCAAAATTCTAAGGCACTTCTAGCAGACCTAGAAGCTTCAAATTTGGAATATAAGTAGTTTTTGGTGTATGAATCAAGGAAAAACTAAAAAATCTAGAAAAAACCGGTATAGAGGGCGCTGTCGTACCTTTTCTCGAAGCAATTCAGGCCATTTTCGACCCCCTGTAACTTCGTTGTGGATAAAACTAGAAGACTGAAATTTTCAGTAACCATGCAGTCATTGTAAAGACACGGTATATTTTAAATTTCATTCAATTTGAACCAGTATTTTATGAATTATAACGGGTCAAATTTCTTAATTTTGTCACTCATTGACTCAGCGATCATCAAATTTCTAAGGCACTTCTAGCAGACCTAGAAGCTTCAAATTTGGAATATAAGTAGTGTTTGATGTATGAATCAAGGAAAAACTAAAAAATCGAGAAAAGACCGGTATTGAGGGCGCTGTCGCAACTCCACGTATATACGAAATATGTACTAAAGTAATAACAATGCGAAATATAAATAAATCCAATCTAGACCGGCAAAAAGAAAATTATATGGACATATATATAATAAGTAGAAGGTACCGGAAAGGAAAAAAGTAGAACTGTCTACAAAATACAAAAAGAAATGAGATCCCATCAAAAACAATACTTGTCAAAAAAACCAAGTCGCGCAACTCAGTTGTTCTGCGGTAAAAAGTTGTGAGATCCAAGTAAATCCAAGTCTTCAAATTTCGTCTCAAAATTCTTTAATGTTTTATATAAATATATTGAGACTTGGCCATCGCACTAAATACTTGAATTTACACGTGTTTTCAGGCGATTGAATTAACACGTGTTTTCAGGCGATGCGATGGCCAAGTCTTAATATATTTATATAAAACATTAAAGAATTTTGAGACGAAACTTGAAGACTTGGATTTACTTGGATCTCACAACTTTTTACCGCAGAACAACTGAGTTACGCGACTTGGTTTTTTTGACAAGTATTGTTTTTGATGGGATTTGATTTTCTATTATGAAATTTATTTTCAATTCGACACACAAAACTAGTGAATGACTAACCTAGTTATTTCGTAATATATTTTCATTTAAAATTGTTTGGCAACATAGACAGGTAAAGATGGTTGGTACTTTGTTCATGGTCTGGGTGTTTAATATGTATAATAAAATATATGCCTATTATATTAGTATATCAGATGTCTAGTACCCGTAACACAAGCTCAGAGCTTACCACGGGGCTGTTGTTATGTCAATTGTCTGGAAATATTTATTGATTATATCTTACTGAAAACTTTTTTTCTTTTAAATTTATTCTCTCTCGTCAAGAGACAAGTCCCTGTGTCCAGTCAGTAGCATCATAAAGAGGGGTCCTTATGCATTATCTTTATTAAAGACTAGCGGACCGCCCCGTCTTCGCACGGGTAAAAAAAATCCCGGCAATTAATCGATTTTTCCTCGCATTTTAAGCCTTCCCTAGACCTCCACGAACATTTCAAGGCTAAGATAAGATAAATCCGTTCAGCCGTTCTCGAGTTTTAGTCAGACTAACGAACAGCAATTAATTTTTATATATATAGATAGATGATAAAATAGTTTCGACCGAAGCAGACAAACAATAAGTTTATCTAGTTAAATTATTATGTAACTCACATTGACTGTCGTATTAAAAGTAATTAATGAATTGCACCAGCTGTGCTGACTTGACTTCACATTTCTCGCTACAACTATTCGGAACCAAGTATTTTCCATTTCCTTTGGAATTTCCCTCGTGGGTGTGCTGCAAACTGGAAATTCTAGGCAATTTATGAAATAGTGCCTCAATGGGGCGGTGGGCGAAGATCCAGTTGCGGCGCAAGAGGTAGGGTTCGATTCCCTCCGAGGGGCCTGGTGATTGCTTTTTCTGCAAACATTTTCTTCTTAGCCTGGGTGTATTATAAAAACAATATATATGTAAGTCTATTATATATTCTCTAATTTTGCCACTTTCTTATGAAATTGATAAAGGAAAAAAGGCGGAATAAACAGAATACCTTTTTCTTTATGTAGCCATCAAGCCTCATGCCTATTATAACTTTTGAAACTATCATGGTTATCAATATTATTTACGGAACGACGTGTGTGGACGTTTATATTATAACGGAGGTCCAAACGGACACCGTCAGTTTTGTGTGTCGCGATAGTGTGTTAGTGGGGTGTGAAACATGTCCCAACCCTAGTGAAGCATCGACTCGTAATAAAAGAGTGAGAAAGAGGGTAGATCGATTTGTCTGCCAATAAAACTGTTACTCCAATCGCTGCAGCTTCAGTTCAACCGTGATCATGGCGCATGTAACTGTGCCGAAATATCGGGAAACTCGAAAGACAATCAATCATGGTAAATATCGCGTTATAAATCTCAAGCCTATTGTAATAAATTGAAAGATCTAAGTATGTAAAATAAACAATATAAACTGCTCTTTTGAAAATGATCTCTTGTCCGTCATCCTATGTAACAGAGCGCATTAAACCAAAAGTCATCATCATCATCATCACCCTATTAACGTTCCCACTGCTGGGACACAGGGACTTCTCTCTTGACGAGAGAGATTAGGCCTTAATTCACCACGCTGGCCAAGTGCGGGTTGGTGAATGTCACATGCCCTTCAAACTCTTTTAAAGTTCTCAGAACATGCCGGTTTCCTCACGATGTTTGCCTTCACCGTCCAAAAGTCCAAAAACCAAAAGTCACTGAGCTGCAACTTTTACAACTGTTGTATACTTTAATCTGCTCTCGTATAAAGTTAGTTCATAACCTCGTCGGAAAGCTTCCAGCGCTGCCAAGAATGTAATTCCATTGCCCACAAAATGCACACGTACTGCAGCACTTCGTGAACAATTACGGATACGGAGCTTTACACAAAATATATTTTATCTGTCTTTCTGTATTTCTTGTGAAGCGACATTAGTGGGCGAAGATTTGTGTCGCGTTATCGCGCTTATAACATCGTAAACTGGGGTTTTCAACTAATTTATTGTATCTGGCTTTCTGTATTTCTTATATTGCATCTATATACATTGATACAACGCTATATATAACACGCTGGCCAAGTGCTGGTTGGTGAATGTCACATAGATAGACTTTTAGTAGGGTGTCTTTAAGCAGTTCTTACAGTTTCAGTATTAACGAACAATTTTTAAAAGAAACAATCCTTATTCATTGATTTCGGTCCTAATTCTTTAAAAGGTCATTTTGGCGACCACGCAATTCTTAATTTTAAACTTGGCTCCAATTGTTGCAGCCTTTAAATTTTAAGCCCTTTACCCAAACCTTATTAGTCAGCTAGTCTGAATAACGCCTACACGTTTTCCATTGACCTTTAATTCTTAAAAGACAGTATTGCCACAAATTTAATATTTTTAAACGCTCTGGCTAAACTTTGTGCTCAATAATTGTATGGCAATACGGTTTTTACCAAACCCTATTAAAAATCCCAAAATATGTACACTTTTTTAATCAGTTTATTTATTTAAACAGGGTTATGTATACATATCACCCTGATAAAGTAGTTCTTGTATAATATATAGTTTTTTTTAATGGACGTTAGATGTTTGGATGATGTCCTCATCTCACCAGAAGGTTGAAAACCCCATAAATACAGTAGGTATTAACATAAAAATAAATAGTGAGAATCCGTCCAATGACACACAAATCCAATCCGTCCAATGGCTTGTACAGTTTTATATTTAATTTAGAACTATCTTAATTTTTTGTACTAATTCTACACAAAAAAATACTTTCCATAAAATTTAAAGAACAAAAAAGGTAGTTAAAGTAAGAATATTTAATTATTTAAAGGCTCTTTAGTAGTCTGCTTATTTATATTATAAATACTTATATATTTTCATATAACTTAATTAAGATCTACAAAAAAATAATGCGAAATTAAAAGCATGAGGAGTTTTCGGGAAAAAATTGTAACATAATAGAAATTGTTGTAAGCAATTTATCTTAAGAGCTTAGGCGTAATAGATTTCTGCGAAATTCGGGATATCCACAATAGAATATTAATTATTATTTACCCGTCGCGCCGTAAACATTAGATACTGTGTTCGTATAATTAAAACAACAACCACATTTTCAAACAAAAATCGGAGTGAGCTAAATTTCTTTGTTTACTTTTAAAGCATAGAGTATGTTCAAGATAAAATATCCAGAGGTACGCAGCGAGGGTTGAACCCATGACCTACGAAATGAAAGTCGAGTATGCCTAAGCGAACACGGCTTTTTTGTTTAATCACAATAAGTGTCCGTTTCGTAATCGAGGCCATTTCAGAGTAAGAAACATTAGCCTTTATAACTAGGTCTTCAGCAAGTCTCGCTACAATGGCACTGTAAAATCTATTGTTGTGCAAGTAGGTCAAGCAAACGTCTGCTATTTTGTAAAGAAATGCTGTTTTAATATAATAACATCTGTGTTTTATAGCTCCAGAAATGATTGCATCTGTATTTATCCTACATAGGGACATAGAAAATACTTTTACTACAACTACTATAGCCACTATATATAAAAAAAGCCGTGAGGGCTAAGTGGGAGCACACTTAACTTTCATTCCGAAGGTCGTGAATTCAAACCCACTACGCACTTCTGGATTTTTCTTCTTGATAAATGTATGTGCTCTTTAAAACACGTGAGGAAACCGGCATGTTTTGAGAACTTTAAAGAGCTTTAAGGACATGTGACATTCACCATCCCGCACTTGGCCAGCGTGGTGAATTAAGGCCTATTCTCTCTCGCCAAGAGAGAAGTCCCTGTGTCCCAGCAGTGGGAACGTTAATAGGGTGATGATGGTGACTACTACTATTGTACAATAAGTATCTACCGTATTGCTATCTCTTTAGTCTAAAGTGTAGCAAATGTTATAACTGGCGTTCTTATCGCTAAAAGAGATCTATTCAAGCAACCTACGGACATAACTTGAGAACGGGTGATCAATCTTATCAGATCCTTTATTCAATTGGGTTTTTATAGAGGTTATGGTTTATTGTTGCCAAAAGTCATGGATAGTCATTATTTCGGGCATGGGAAATCTAGATATAGGTCTAGAAATATTTTTATATAGATATGAACAAAATTCAACAGCATAAAATAAATAATTGTCCCAATAAGCTCTAAAAACTCGAATCCCCAACACAAATTACTCGAAAATGTTTAATTCGCACAATAATTTTCACGTTTTGTACACATAAATTCTCCGAAAATTATTACCAATCCCATTCGATTCGGGCAATTACTGCGTAAATAAATACCTCCTTCTACAATTCACAACAAGCAATTGCGTGCTGAAAAAAAATATGTCTATGGCCTGATATTTGGTACTAAATAAATGGGTCTCATTTATGGAACTGAAAGCCTAATGGGTGCAATCAGTTTGCGTCATAAAAATGTAATACTTTAGGTAAATATCCTAACTAAATGAAACTAAATTTTACTTTATTATACCAAATACCAGCGATGTAAATGCCTTAGCTACATTAGAAGGCGAATATTCTTGTCGCATTACACGAGAGACATACAAGCAACAGTGTGGCTACATTATCAGACTACGAATATTCTTATCAACACGATGTGTGTGGCCAGGTACATCGTCACAACGAAAAGTATTGGGGAAAAGACGATGTTTGGGCGTGGCTAAAATTACGACACTACAGAATCTTCTAACGCAACACAAATCTTTGTCCGCTAATGTAGACAACAACAACGCGTATACCCGTTCACAATGATTTTAGCGGGCTAACGCAACACGAATATTCATCCACTAATGTAGCCGCATACTAAGCGAATATTATAGCTACAAATCCCACTGTAAAAATAATTTTCGCGTCACAACGATCTACCAAATTACTCGGCAACACGCCACACATATCTTGTGTTTACGCGAATATTCCGTAGTCCGCCAATGTAGCCACATCATTAAATGGCCCGCTGATATCTTCTGGTCTTTACAACTCTTCCAATGAAAATGTTCAATTCAATTTCTTATAATTGGAATCTGCGCTTGAAGCGTCGTTTGCCAGTGTCAAGTTAAATATAATTATAAAGTGAAAAAGATGTTACTCAGTTGAACGCCATTTTCTGACAATGTTCGGCTATCTGTTCCATTTTAATTATGTCAATTCTTTTTTAACGCTTTTTCACAGTCTCATGAGCATCTAAATAGATATTTGGCGTATGTTATTTGGCAAACGACTTACTTTATTATGCAAAATAGATAGCAACGTTGTCTAAGTTAGTATGCATTTTGTCTTTTTCTTACATACACAAATGACAAAGCGAATGACAAGCACAAACGTATGTTAACGTCATATTATAAAATATAGGTTTGGGTGACTTTTTCGCAGGGGTTGGATTATAGTGCGTTCGATCACTATTATGCTTCATTAAGCGATTAATTTAATTATGTATGAAAACGAAGCAGTATCAGTCACTTAGTTATTACTGGGTCAGATTTTACGGACCCAGTCTACTACAGAAATTAGGTTAAATAAGAACCCAATCAAAATTCTAATACTCGTAAAGTCGGCCTTAAAGGTAGTTGAATTTGCTCAAATTAGTTTTTATTATTAAGAATACTTTATTGCAAAAGAAATTTGGAATTGTACCAAAGGTGGGCTTAATGCAAAGGCATTTTCTACCAGCCACCCAAAAACAGGTTAGAAGAAACAAGAATCTACAAAAATTGCCTAATCTAAAGAGTTACAATCTTACGCCCTTATGCGAAATAGTAAACTAAACCTATTGTTATATACCATGTTGCTAGCATTCGCTTGTCTTTATCGGTCACATTGGCGTTTGTGTTTGTTAGAAAGAGAGAAAGTTCATGCTAAAATATAATTCAATCGTTTGCAATATATAGATAGGATATATATAGGTTTGCAATCCATTTTGCATGAGAAGGTCAGAGGCTTATAATATAACGAATTGTTCCCAATTCTACAGATTCCCATCAAATATTTTCACATTAGACATAAATCGAACGAACTAATATTCTATCAGGTGTCTTAGTTATAGTCCACTAGTAGTCACTAGTGCCCCGCGGTGTTACCCACGTTCGCAGCATCATTTTACCGCGGTAAAAAGATGTCTTGTCTCAGGCTACAGAGAACCTGTGTACCAAATTATATTTTAATCGGTTCAGTAGTTTTAGATTAAAAGAGGAACAGACAGACAGAGTTATTTTCGCATTTATAATTGTATTGTATTTATTCACCGTAGAAACACTTGGTAACCTTGCCCTTTGCCCTTTACAGTAGCTTAAACATTTTATGTAACATGTCTTTTAATATTCATCTATTTTAAGCTTATGTGACATTATTGTTAGATTATTTATAATTATTTTTATTTCACAAATGACAATGCCACTTTACAGCAGTATTAATTTATTGATTAATATTTTTTACTTACATTATGAGATGTCTTTCAATTTAATCATTTTAATATACCTTATTTTAGTAGTTTTTATTTGACAATGCCACTTTACAGCAGCAACAATTAAATATAAATTTGGAAATAAAATATAGGACATAAAATGGGGAAGTAAAACCGAAAATCTGCAAATATACTCGAGTGGGGTATCAAATGAAAGTGCATCTCGTACATATTACAAAATATTACGGTCTTTTACTTTTAAGGCAATTAAGGCATTGGAGTTGGGGTTTTTCTTGTATTTAAAATTTAGTTTTATTATTGTGTTATATTTGTGTCTTTTGCTGTATTTTCTGCGTGTTAATTATAGTACATAATACTTAATAATAGAATTAAATTAATAAAATTGATTAATGAATAAACTATGAAACTAACGTAAAAAACATAGAACATGTACAAAATCTTATCTTACAGATAAAATGGTTAAAATAATTATTAGTATGGATTTAGTTTCAGTGCCTACCTCTTGTCATGTCACCTTGTAAACGTAATGGAAGTAGGAGCATGTTTCATGAAATATCTCCATAAATCCTGGTGAATAATTTATAAGCATTTGTTTCATCCAGACTCGTGGATATTTGTATCTTCTGTCTCTGCCTACCTATATCAGGTTTAGTACGGCTTTCGAAGGATCGCGCTTGAATTTATTGCTTCGTACGGAATTAAGCGGTTTAGGGATTTTTGGTAAATTGTACGCAGGTTTTAGGAAATAATACGGGAAATTTGCTGGAAAAAATACCTACTACTAAAGCTGCTTAAGATACAAACTCTTCAAATCGAACGAGAGTAATATGTTTTCCAAATTTACTTAATTACAAATAAATTTGGTTTAAGTAAGTAATTTACTGTTTTGTTAATCATGCTCTGTTAACTCATATCGAGATGTAAATAACTGTTATATGATAGAAATCCCCTTAGACAACTACTGTAGCATAGCATTTTATCTCCTCGCTGTAAAATCTTTTGAAAAACGCTCTAACATGATTGTCAAAGTATTATTTATAAAAAAAAATGGCCTACCAACAAATTTAATGCAGAACAGTAAAGTCATGTTCGAATGTAGCGCTAAAAATTAGGACGAAAGCGGATTTGTAACATGAAATTAGTAAGGGGCGAATGAGGAATAGAACTGGGAAGAACGCGCACTTTTTGTGAGCCGAAGTTTTACGGGACTAATACAGCATAAATAACAGCAAATGCCACATTCAATCCACATCGGCCAATTTCAGCAGTAGTAGTTACTGCTGAAATTGGCTCTCAAGGTTTTCCTTATATAGTTAGAAGCAACCTGCATCCACCTTCAACCCACTTTACTAAGCCCCCTGCTGTATGCCCCTGGTATCCCTATGCAAATCTACAGTCCCCGTTTGGAACGTTAACGTCAGTAATATAGTATAGAGTAACTACGTAAAACCGGGCTCTTTCAATACCTTATCGTTTCCGGACAATCTAATTCACTGCAATTGATCGAACGACACAGGATCAGAGATAGTAACGCAACTGGGACGCTGTTGCTAAGACTTCATTGTCTATCAGCCCATCAGTGACTAGGCAGTATAGTAAGAAACGTGAAACGAAACGTTTTATCATTTATTCCAGTCCATCCAAAGGTTGTCTGGTAGAGATCTCTAAAAGTGATAAGGCCGCGTATTGTGACTCTATTATGTGTATATTTAATTTTTTGTTTTGTAAATTGGTGTTAAATAAAGTGTATTGTGTATTGAAACGTGATAGACAGAATGTAGTTCTCATTTCCATACACCAAATGAGCATTTCCATAAAACAAGTATGCATGTGCTATTTTAGTGCGATGTTCCACGTTAAGATTCAATAATAGCTTTGTAAACTTTGGGACCACTCCGGGCTTCCTTGTGTATGTGTGTGAAAAGTGGTCCTTTGGTAGTGGTATCCTTAGTATCTTAATTGTGTTTTATCTCTCAAAGCAAGCGTTCAAAGGATGATTGCAGCTAGGGGCATTACGTTGCTGTAACATAGTTTCTAACTAGCACAGGAGATAAAGTCCTAAAGAATGCGTAAATTATGTCATACATTCTTTGGTTTTTAATAAAATTATAAATGCAATGGTTAATATATAACTAATATATATAAGTGATAAACCGCACTTCCTTGGTTAAACTATTTAAAATGTGATGCAGCAAAAGATTAGGACGGATCCGTAACTTTCGCCACTTGAAAAGCCGTGTTGGCTATGAGTACAATCAATCGACTTTCATTCCGAAGGTCGTGGGTTCAAAACCCGCCACGCACCTAGGGATTTTTCTTCTTGAAAAATGTATGTGCGCAATAACACGTGTTTTAACGGTGAAGGTAAACATCGTGAGGAAACCAGCATGTTCTGAAAACTTTGAAGGAACTTTAAAGGACATGTTAATTGATAATTGGTTAATTAAGGCCTAATATGGCTAAGGCCTAAGTGGAAACATTCATAGAGTAATGAGGATGTAATCGCACGCTGGCGACCTGCACCTCCGGGACTCTTCCTTTTTCTGCATAAAATTTAAAATGCAATGATGATAGGTAGGAAAATGTAAATCACATTTCCAAGTTAAGCAGAGCCTGTAGGTATAAAGCGAGCTGACTCTGACTGAGCTAACTTTGAATACATTATGTGCTTCAGTGGCCCACTCGCAGTTATGAACGGTCTTTGAATATAATCAGCGCAGACAACTGGAAACAGGGCTTGTAGAGGCAGAATCACTGTAATAATTAAATATCATCAGCATAAATTATGCAACGGTTGGCACTTATGGACCTTACTTACGTAACCAATTATTGAATATTGAAAGATTAGCCTACAAGCGTTATTAGGAATACTATCTACCGAAACATTGTACGCCTTATGGTAGAATTATATAGATACAAATTGATTACATTATAAGACGTATGTAATAGATATATGTATTCCATGCAATGGGTAAATAATCGGGATCGGGATTGTGTAAAGTCCAAAACATTTATTTCCATATACACGCCAGAAATGCAAAAAAGTAAAGATATAATTATATCCCTGTGTTCATACGAAACAGCTGCCCACGTGCTGCTGGGAGGGAGTAACTGCAAAGCGACGTGATATTCTCAAGAACCCAAGGTCACTCCGAGAAGCCTGCGAAGACCCCAGGAAACCTCTGCGCTTTTGGTCGGAGTTGGACTGGTTACACTAGCGCCCCACTTCACGCACAATGGACCACCTTGAGTCAAAATGCGGAAAATCAGGGCCCCCCTAACTAACTAACTAACCCTTGTATTCGTAAAAATATTTCGCTTTTATATCAGATTTATATGAGTTTATAAAAAACGTTATTAATACAACTAAATTTGTGCGAAATCTGTTTAATAATACAATTAAAACACTTCACCCTTGTTTATCTTTAAAGTAGTCGTTAAATAAGGCATAAATAGGCTTACTGTGCCTTTTGCTTAATTCAGTTATATAAGCCAGATATTTAAGTTTTTATGAATACGGTAGTAAGTAATTTAACAGAATGGATAAACTTAAAAGTAAATCTGAGAATTCGATTTACGAAACATAATAGTTAACTTTCTGTGTATCTATTTGCTAATGATTTGTGTCAATTGGAAGGAGGTTCCCATAGTACAGGCTCAGCCTAGTTTGGGAACCATTGATTACTGTAAATGTTATATTATGTTTTTGGAAATAAATATTATTATATTATATTAATTACTAGCTGTGCCCTGCGGTGCTACCCGCGTTATAATGGATGAAGTACTCTTATTATGTTGATACAACTTAAACAAATTATTTCGACCAAATTAGGTACCATAAAAACGGTTTTTGTGAGTTAATCTTAAAAGATAGACATATACTATTGCGGACTGTTTTTTAGATCATTTAAAGAGCTATTATTCTTTCATACATATTTTTTGTGTATCTTGAACCGTTTTCACGGCGCACGCAACGGAAGGCTTCAAAGATGAACAATTTCTCCCGTTTTTTACACATTTACCACTATACCTTTGCTCCTATTGGTCGTAGCGTGATGTTATATAGCCTATAGCCTTCCTCGATAACAGGACTATCCAACACAAAATTAATTTTTAAATTCGAACCAGTAGTTTCGGAGATTAGCGCGTTCAAACAAACAAACAAACAAACAAACTCTTCAGCTTTATAATATTAGTATAGATGAACGGATTTTTCATAAAATACCTTGCACATGGAAACATTTAATCGAGTTTATAAATAAATTTTCCTAAAAATATGAGTTCCTCAATCTCAACTTTAAACCTGTTTTTTTTTTATTTTTTTTATGGACGATAGATCTTTGTTTGTCCACGATCTCACCTGATGGTAAGTGTCGATGTGGACGAGGATGGATCACATAGATCTAGAAGGTACCTATTCACTCTCTTCTCTGGGTACCTGTTTCTGGGAAGTAAACTTTCAGACTTACAATGTACGCTCGTATTCATAAAAACTGCTATTCTTGGCTAATATAACATATTTTGCGACTATCAACCTAAATGAGTGTTAAATCTGTTTAAAAAATACATTGTTTACAAATACAAATACAAATACAAATAAATTTATTCATAACACCAAGTTACATGTCAGATGTAAATTAAGTTATTTTTTGAATAACATTAATTAATTAACAAAAAGTTTATACATTTTCCTGTTACAAATTCATAATATTGATCCATATTTCATTACAAGTACAATTCATTAATAAAAATAATTACAATTCTGGCAGTTCGTAGAGCTCGTTTATCGAGTAGAAACTCTTGTCAAGAAGCCACTTACGTAACCTCGACTTAAACACCGCAGTGGAAGATGCATCCCTCCTGACGGTGTCCGGTAGCCTGTTATACACCGAGGGACCCATCACGTACACGGACCTCTCCGATTTGCGCAGTTTGTGCGGGGGTACGACTAACAGGTGCGCCCGATTGTTGCTGCGCAGTGCTCGGGAGGGGTTTACTCCCCTACGACTGTAGCTTTCCAGGTTGCTGTGTGTGAACATTGCAACCTGAAATATCAACTCGCAAGGGAGGGGCATTATTCCTAGCTCTTTGAAGTAATCGCGACATGACACATCGTTCTCCAAACCCACGATGGCACGAACCGCCCTCTTCTGCATAACAAAAACTCTGTCGGCGTCAGCGGCACGTCCCCATAGCTCCACGCCGTAGGTGATGGTGGAGTGCACCGTTGCGTGATAGCACGCCAGTACTACGCTGCGGGTTGCGGTTGCGGCGATGCGGCGCAACGCGAAACATGTACGTCCGAGTCTACTGCAGAGCTCGTTTATATGAATATCCCACTTGAGGCCACTGTCGATTTGGAATCCTAGTAGCTTTGTGTATTCTACCATCTGCAGAGGGGTGTTTCCCGCCGTCACAGAAATCCGCGGCCTTGGAGAGCCGTTCAGACGAAACGTCATGTAGCAGGTTTTATCCCTGTTTAATGCAAGGCCATTAGTCTCGAACCAGAGCTCGAGGCTTTGTACTACGCTGTTAAGCTTTACTTCAAGTTTCTGAGGGTTCGGTGCCGTTATTATGACTGCTACGTCATCAGCGTACATGTAGGCCTGCTCCTCTCCTACTGCCTTAGGGAGATCGTTTAATAGGAGGCTAAATAGTGTGTTTGAGAGGCATGAGCCTTGTGGAACGCCGATGGTATTTTGCAGCTCCGCGGATCTCTGCCGGCCGCGGTCACCAATTACGGTTTGTGTCCGTCCCGACATGAAAGATCTCAGCAGGGACAGAACCGGGCCTCTAATACCGTAAAACTTTAATTTCTCGGAGATAAGAAGGTGGTCTGCGGTATCAAACGCGCGCGACAGGTCGCAGCACAGCAGCGCTACGCACTGGCCCTGTTCGCGCGCGCTCAGAGCCCGCCACACCACCTCCCTTACCAAGTCTGTGGTGGCACGGCCGGTTCTGTATGCATATTGTCGGTCTGACATAATGCGCCGTTCGCCGATAAAGGACAGTAATCTTTTATTGAGTCCGACCTCGAATATCTTGCTGATGGCGGGAACGAGGGATATGGGTCGGTATGATTTTATATCTGACTTCTTGCCTTTTCCCTTGTACAGAGGTGATATTTTTACTCTTTTGAGGGGGTCCGGGTATGTGCCATGTCGTATGCAGATGTTAAAAAGGTGGGCAATAATCATAGATATGGATTTTGCGATGGTTTTGAGCAGGTTAGATGAAATTCCATACAAGTCCGTGCTATTTTTTGAAGCTATGTGTTTGTTTACTATTAGAGATATTTCATCCACAGTAAATAGGTTTAGGCGAAGAGAGCTATCGCATGCGAGTGAGTCGGCGCTGAGACACGCGATTGCGCGGTCGGCGACCGCCGTCGGGGCCCCGCACTTCAGGGCGGCGGTGGTGAACTCGACGTTGAGCGCGTCGACCAGCGCTCTCTTAGAGGAGAAAGGGACACCTCCAACGTCGCGGACGAGGTCCGTGTAGTCCAACCTCTCGCCACCCCTGCGTCCCACCTCGGTGCTGATTACATTCCACATGCATTTAGATTTATTTGGGTGGTTACGGATCTTTTCGCTGTTATGTCTAGTACGTTTCTCTTTTATTAAATTATTGTACCTATAGGAAAATAAATCATGTACTTCTTTAAGTTCTAAATTTTCGGGGAAAACTTTTATAAGGTTAATTATGTCGAATAGTAGATTTTTATGATTTCTTACTTCAATATCCACCCAGCTATTCTGATATGCTGAGCAGGGTTGTTTTTTAATCGGAAAACATATGTCGAACTGATTCACGACAACCGATAAGATGATGTCGGCGAGCCTATTACAGTCGCCATCTGCACGCTCTACCAGCGGAGTCCAATCGACGGATTCAAGGGCGTTACCGAAACTAAGTTTATTAGCCGCGCTTAGTGAGCGTTTCTCGATGAACTTTGGTGGTGGCTGCATGGCGCACGATATTGAGAGGGACTGCGCGTCGTGGTCGCTGAGGTGCGTGGCGACGCCGGCGACGCGCGCGACGCGCTCCGCCGGCAGGTTCGTGTACGCGTGGTCCAGGAGGGTACTGCTGTCGCCGTCCACTCTGGTGGCCTGCTTCATCAACTGTGTAAAGTTGTGCACTGATAATATGTCTGTCAATTGATTGTATAATCTATTCATTTTTAATAAATTAATATTAATGTCACCCATTATTATCGTATTCAGACATTCGTCATTAATTTTATTTAACAATTTGTCAAATAAATTTAAGTATGCATTGTCATCGGTTTGGTTGGAATGGTAAATTCCAATAATTAGAATTTTGTCCGATACGATCTGCACGGCGCACACGTCAAATAATTGTTCTTGAGATAAATCACAGTAATCTTGTCTATTAATTACCTTGATACCTGTCCGGACGTAGATGCAACTTCCACCGTGGGGTATTGTAGGTCTACAATAATAAGAAATAAGGTCATAATTATTCAGCGTTACTGATACTATTTCGTGGCAACGAAGCCAATGTTCCGTTAAGATAAGGACGTCACATATCAATTCTTTAATTAAAAGTACTTCTAATTTCTTCGTCTTGTGGGTGAGGCATCGGATGTTCTGATGGCAGATGGTGAGGTGGTCAGTGCGCGGGGTCCCGTGCACTCGAGGCGGCGGCGGCGGCGGCGGCGGCTGGGGCGCGGTGACGCGGGGCGCCGCTGGGTCTGCGGGACGGATGGGATCCGTGACCGCTTGTGGACGCGGCCCTCGCGCGTCCGCCGTTGTTCCGAAACCACTCGCTTATCTCGGTTCCTATTGGCCAGTGCTCACCCGACATGAAAAAATCGAACTTACTATGTGGAAGTGTAATTGCAAACGACGAGTAATAATTATGCGCAAGCTTTAATTTTTCGGCTACATATCCTGTGCCAGGGTTCTTTTTATTCATATATGTCATTATAGATACCGGCGTTGTTTCGGGCTTGAAAAAACAAGCATGTATTTTTCGCACTCGCTCTACTGTTTGTATTTCGTCATCTACGGACCCCTTCCCTGCGATAACAGAGCGCCGTTTGACTGGTTGCTTTGTTTTAAAGTTTCTTACAACATTCCATCCGTCATTAGATTCGACATCGTCGCTAGAGCGTTGTTGTGTCAGAGACGGTGCGTTGGGTATCTGCGGCGGGGGCCTGCGTAGCGGTGTAGCCGCCGGCGCGGCCGGCCGCAGACTGGCGCGCGGAGGCGGCGGCTGTGCAGGCGCAGGCACACAGTGCTGAGGCGTGAAGTTAGTTGCGGGAGATGGCATCGCTGCGCGCGCTCGTGTGGGTCGTATTTCTTCTCGGTGGCGTTCGGCTGTAATCGCGCTCGTCAGGTTTTTTGAGCCGCTAAGTGTCGGTGTTTTAACCACGCTACCCGCATTATTCGTAGACGACTCGTTTTTGTTATCGAGTTTATCGATTTTTTCCTCTAGTTTCTTCAATTCTTTCATCACAACCGCGATTTTAAGCTCTATCGGGCTTATGAATTTTTCAAGGAGCTTTTCGAGGCAGTTTATTGTGGATTTTGCCATACTTCGGATTTATTGTATACAGAACGTGAACTACAACCGACCGGAGCGAGTGCGCGCACGGTACTTAATCATAGAGATAAAGAAGGGTGAAAAGATGTATTGAACTGTATGTAATTTACTAAACAGATTTAACACTCATTAAGGTTGATGAATTACGTTATATTAACCATCTATAAGCCTAACATAAAAAGTGATATATTTTTATGAATGCGGTGGTTAGAATGTCCGTGTACTTTACGAAAATATCTCTAAGAAGGCGTATTTTCACGGAGAGAGCGTTTTGCACATTTTGTTTCCGTGAGAATGGCATAAAACTCAATTTCGCCCGCTATTTTCTGCGGATATTGAATTTCACTGTGTTTTTGGTGGAAATATTTTCCTTCTAGTGTGTAGGAGGGCCTTTTGGGGATAAAATTGTAGGATTCTCTTTATCTTTCTCACAGAGAGCTGTGTAAAGTCTTTTTGCGAGATTTTCTACATTTAAAAACACACAAACGCGATATTTTGTTCGCATCCAGGTTGATTTATCATTTATAAGTACTGTATGATTTCCGAATATTATAAAATAAATAAATATTGTTTTGATGTTTTTGACTCCCTGCAAAAACTAAATATATTTTGTAGCTAACTCTTGTATCACTATCATTGGTTCTAATCGATTACTTTGAGGTGATGTTAAGAAAGTAAACAAGAAGCAGTATTTTTAAACGCAAATGATTAAATAGTATTATTCCTTCTCTGGTTGAAAAGGTTCTTACTGACTCATAAGTTATGAGTCAGTAAGACGACTCACGACTCACCAGATCTCTTAGTAAGATGTCCATACAGACGATTCAGGTCTAAAGTGGACACAATGCGAAAGCGTAGATCTACATTTTGACTCATGACTTATGACTCACGAGATCACTAAGTATGTTGTCCGTAGAGGCGGCGCAGCTAATCGCCGTTTTATGATAGAATTTTAAACTGCATAAAGACTCATGACTCACCAGATCGCTTGGTATGATGTCCATACAGACGGTTGAGGTCCAGCGCGGACACGGTGTGCGGGAGTGCGCAGCTGACCGCTGCAAGCGCAGCCATGCACGCTACCACACGACACGACATCGCTGTAACAAAGACAATAGCTTAAAATATATGCTACCATTATTGAACACAAAGCCTTAACATAGTCATAATACAAAAAAATCAACCACATTAAAGACACGAGTGAATAGGCTGTTTCTTGCCAAACTTGTTCCATCGATGACCTCGTCTTTGCCTTCTGGCTAGACTGTAGTCAAAAGTAAGCCCAAGAAGAAGTACAACAGCATGCTTAAAATCTACGCTAGTAACATAATGGAAAACCTCCTTTCTTTTCTTCATAATGTTTTTAGCAACAAACTTAATAGTGACTCACGTCTCAAAAAAAACACTTATCAAAAAGCAAAAAAATGTATTTACATACGCATCGAATTGAGAACCTCCGCCTTTATTTAAGTCGGTTAAAATGTAAATTAAATTTCAGTCAGAAATAAATTTTTTTTTAAAGAATATAGATACTTGTAAAAGTCAATTTTATTATAAAAAATATTTTATAAGTACCTATTTAATATTTATTTCAAAGATAAAGAAACTTATCTCACTCGTTATTTAATTCGAAAATATGATAAAAGAAACTTGCTATCTGTCTGTATTTATTTAGGTCCATGATAAAATGAATCTCTAACTCAAACCTAATTTAGTTTTTCCAACGTTCCACTACTGATTTTCCACTCTATATTTCATTCAGGTTTACATAATTCAATCAATTTATAGTCCTAGTCTGAAGATAATTCATTTAGAGGGTATATTTACATTTTATTCTGTTAACGTTCATTCTACATACATATATTTTGACTGCCTCAGTTGCGCTGTGGGTCACCAATTGTTCGTCAATTGTTTGTATGTTCTGCAATCACTTTCTCCATGGTCTAGGTGTTTAACAAGTATAATAAAAAATATCTATGCTCGTATGTCTATTATATTAAGTAAATCAGATGTGAAGTATCTGTAACACAAGCGTATGAGCTAACCACGGGGCTAGATGTTGTTGCGTGGATTGTAATATTTATTTATTTATCTTATTATGGTGCGGGTACTTCAGCAGGCGAAGATTCTTGTCGCGTTCGCGCGATTAAAACATCGTAAACGTAATCATTATAAATTTAAGTCCTCAGCCGCCTCTATCAGGCTTCTTGTTCGTGATAAACTCAAAAGGTGTACTGAACGGTTCTTTATGCAGTTTTCAGCATTCTGAAGATAGAGTGGATTCAAGAGGAATCTTTTTGAATTCTTGGAATCTTGGATTCTTGGCTTCTAAGGAAATAAACGTTTTGACTTTGACTTTTGACTTGCAAAGCCAGAACGGCCCAGTTAATCATACTATAATTAAAAATGCCAAAGTTTGTGAGGATTTTAGTAAGTTTGTAAGTGGATAGATTTTGATGAAACTTCACAATAATATAACTTACATATCAGAATAACACTTAGGCCACCTTTAACCGCGATAAAACAACGCCTTTTCGGGAAATACAATAATGACGAGCAAAGTCCGATTTGAGTCAAATTGAACGTGGACATAGCTGTTATACCAGTAAAGGACAAAAAATACTTTTGGATAAAAATATTATTACGATAGCAAAGCCGGCGGCCGCTTGTTAAGACATACAATTTATTAAAATTGAAATCATGAGTTACCATGATTTTAAGGTACTTTGAATTTCCGATATTAATGATTGAAGCAACTAGACGTGCAAATAATATAAAAATGAATCGCAAAATGTGTTGCTAAGCGCATAACTCAACAAAGCCTGGACCAATTTGGCCAATTTTTTTTTTAATGTTCGATGGAGTTCACGGATGGTTTTTACAGCGAGAAAAATACAAATTATTGCCTTGTAAATAATTACCCGTGCGAATCCGGGGCGTGCCGCTAGTCTATATATAAAAGAGAAACGACCTTTTTATCATTCACTGATAAATCACGAAATTTCAGAAACGATAACATCTGGAAAATTAGACATCCGCTAAGAACAGATTGTACGAAGCTCCACCCTATACGGGGGTGTATAGGGGGTTGAAAGTTCGTATGAAAGTCCAATTTTCTTAAAATAAGACTTACAGCTTATATTCGTATTGACCTCGGTCAATGACGCCGTATGATATTACCAAGACACCGAGTCAGACAGTACGTGATAGGTTAAAGATTACTAAGAAATATCCTTTCTATCATAAAATTAGTATTTATTGAACGCTGCACGATCGCACGAAGCTTTCAAACTCAGCTTAACTTCCTACGTGATCTTTATTTCAATCTATTCAGATAATTGTATTCCCATCAGACCGACGCAACATTAGCAAAATGCACCCTGTTCATTTGTAATGTAAAATATACTAAACCTCCCCCGATTTCCCAAGGGTAGAAATTGTAGCAATGTTGTTGCAATTACGCTACAGTTAAGATAAAGTTTTGCTGAAGATGAATCCGTTGGATTTCGCGGTGAAGTTGAAGAATATTTGTTTTATGTAGTTTTAATTGGATTCTAAGATAGAAGAGAATTGAAACAATTATAACCATCAAGAGTTATACTCTAACTAACATAAACAACAAAAATGTTATCTCTATTTGTTAAATGGGATTACAACATGTTGTAATTTCCATGTCAAAGGTATACATACATTCCTCTAGGCACACGTCATTGTATTTTTAACCCCCGAACAAAAAAGAGGGGTGTTATAAGTTTGACGTGTCTGTCTGTCTGTCGGTCTGTCTGGCTGTCTGGGACATCATAGCTCCCGAACGGATAGATCGATTTCAATTTAGTTTTTTTTGTATGAAAGGTGAGTTTGGCCCGGGTGTTCTTAGGCATGTTTCATGAAAATCGTTTGAGTGGTTTAAAAGTTATGGGGGAAGGAAAACCGAAAATCTACAAATATACTCGAGTGGGGTATCAAAAGAAAGCGCATTACTAAATATTAAGGTGTTTTACTTTTAAGGAAACTAAGGGATTGAAATCGGGGGTTTTTCTTAAATATTAAATTTAGATTTATTGCTAACAAAATCCTTAAACCACGCCCCTATAGTGCAAACAAAAATACAAAGTTATTTGTTTGTTTGTAAACACGAAAACATTACAGACTCAGTTTTACATAATTTCCAAACAAATTGAACAGTCCTTGTGACTTTAAAGTCCGTGGTACAAGTAAACACATTCTAAGAGCAGTCGTGCAAAAACCCACAGAGCCAAGCGAAAACCACTTAATTAGCAACTTGGGGAGTTTGAAACAAAGTGCGGATTCGAATCCATTAATTCTAGAGTTCCAAAGCAAACTTACTTGCTTTAGCTTCAATTTGTATCAGGTGCATTCTCTAGAGATAACTTTCAGAGGAAATGGTTGATTTAATTCTAAGTTATTTTTAATTAACAAGTGATCCCCGAAGGCTTTCTAAGCGCTCCTGTACAGTACACACGAGCCACCGTCGCGCTGCCACCACCAGCATAGCACCATAAGCTGTTACCGGTCCACTGTACGGATTTTAGTAATACATTGATTAAGTTACGAAGAACATTACAAGTTGCATTGCTAGTTAGGAATAGCTACCGGTAAGTAAGCAGAGCCGCGGAGGGAAAAGCGGTGGGGGCGCGGCGGCGACGCGGGGGCGACGCGGTGCCGGCATCATGTGTATGAGCGCCTTGAGTGAATATTTATTTTATCAATCTTCCTTCAATCAATTAAAACTACTAATATTCGTAATGCTAAACATTTAAATAATTTCCTCAGATTCTTTGCACATTGTTTATATTTTAAGGTGAAGTGAATAGCGTAATTCAATGTTGATTAAATTTTGATTTCACTTACACAAAACTCCCCGGCAAAGCTAGTAAAATATGAACCTCAAACGACGGTAAAATAAGGATACACTAAGGTTCCAAATCGCAGCGTTTCCTCAACGACTCATAGCCTTCGTAACTGCGACGATTTATGCGACAGCGACACGCTTGCGTTTGACAACGAGCACGAGCGGCGTGCGCGAAATGTCTGTAACATTTCGCGCAATCAACCACTTGTCGCATCGCTGCGATATCATCGTCGTGTGGAGACACATGTTAAGAGAGTGTATAGAAATACGTGACACAACGATATCATCGCCGAGATTCCTCCGCTCGTGGAGACGGTTCCTAATTATAAAACAAACAAGATACTATCACAATCGCTGGATGCGATAAATTGGCTGTGTGGGTGTTATTGAATTAGAAGCTTAAGGGCACAGGAAGCCAGGGAAATCCTGAAAACCTCCGAAAATGCCCGAGTCGCTTCTGTGTGAAACGGGATAAAGCCTTATTTAATAATAAATTGTGAGCTAGAATGGTGCGTAAAAGGCCAACTGAGTTATTATAGGCTTTTGCTTGGACTGAAATGGCTCTGGATTTTGTGATGTGGAAAATTACAACATGGTTTTATTACAGACAAAATATATTTTAATTAAAACTCGTATTTTATCTAATTATTAATTGTGATAATGTTGCTAAAAGTTTACAGTTTATCTGACTAATATGTCGTTATTTAACTATAATCTATAATAGGATAATAAGGATTGCCAAGGAATTGTTATTTTTGCGAAAAGCCAAATTATTTTATATAAATAAAATCTTTATAAAATTCTCGTGTCACAGTTTTCGTTGCCATACTCCTCCGAAACGGCTTGACCGATTTTTATGAAATTTTGTGAGCATATTGAGTAGGTCTGAGAATCGGAAAACATCTATTTTTCATTTTGCAAAACAACGTGTGCTGGGGTCAGCTAGTAATAAATAAAAACTTGTTTATATTTTACTGAAAACGCACGTAGGTACATTTTTAGCAAAGAACGATACCACCTAAATAAGTTAAAACCTTTGTCAAATATTAAGTGAAAACAGGAACGGCAACAATTCTTACCTATTGTACAGTCAACAGCAAAATAAACTAATGAAAAAGGGGCCTGATTTAATTTATAAAATAAATGAAGTCTTAAGTCACTGACTATTGTAATTTATTAGAAGTAAAGGAACAAATAACGTGTCGTAATGAATCGTTCTCATTTATTTCGAAATACGGTTTGTTTTGATCATATACATAAGATTCATTAAAACTTTATTTATATCTGACACTTTGGTATAACTTGTTACATTAAGTACAATTGACAGCAAAAGTAGATGATCAAAATCAACGTTTTAAAACATCTAGTACGTCACGTTACGTCTAGATGATGTTTTAAAACGTTGATTTTGATCATCTACTTTTGCTGTCAACTGTACTTAATACCTATTGCTAGCACTCCAAGATCAAACGTTAAACATTGAAAACCCATTGAACGTTATATACCTACCTAAGTTTTTGTAACAAAAGCGGGTAGGTATTTGGGCCCAAAGGGTCGCTATAAGTGGTCCTTTGGTCCGAGCCGAAGGTTTTTGTTGTGATCATCCCTAAGCTAGTAAGGAAGGTCATAAAGAACACTAACCTTTCTAGAGCAAAAAATTCTGGGAAAATTGTGCTAGCTTTGTTAGGAGATATTTATTTGGGACTGGGGTCCTTGTAGTTGGGCGGAGAAGCATCTATCTTCAAAAAATATGTTAGTCTGTATATAAGGCCGATTTTGAAGAATTCTAAATATTTCAAATACTTATAGATTTGAATTTGCGTTGAATGTATATAAGCTGCAGAAATTTTATAGATATAATTTAAGATAGGTAATAATTTATTCCATAAATTTACATAACGTACACTTGGAAAAGTCATGGATACATAGCAAATACCTATTAAGAAATAAAAAACATTTAAGTACGTAAGAAGTATGACAGTTATCAGCAAATGCTTTGTCAAGATTGTAGTATGATTTATACAATAAAAAAAAATCTCCCAATGATTTAAAAAATAGACTCCCGTGCATTTAACAGGTCAAAAGGAAACTTGTTAAAAAATTGAATTCCTAAATATACAAAACTACATATTTCCAATTTTTTCAGTATATGAGATGGTAAGCACAAATAGTTTTTATTTTTCGTATTATATTTATGTCACAATTCTAATTTATTCATATTCCATTTAACATACCGTAATTATTATATTCTCTTTGGGTTTGCTTTTGAATGTTCAATATATGAAGTTTACTGAGATTGACTGAACACAAAAAAATGAACAAAAAAAAAAAAAAAAATAATTTTTATACATACTTAATTAAATTAAAAATGTAAATTGACATCCATTATTAATTACTAATTATGTTTAGATAATATAATATTTGCCACCACCCTCCGGGCTGGGCCAGTGCGTGAAACTATTTTTTTCGTGTTTCGTAATGTGGTCCGAAGAAGCCACCTTCTAGGTATTACTGCCCTATCTCAGTCCACATCGTCACTTTACATCAGGTAAAATTAGGACATATTTGAAATGATAAGAACCCTCAAATTTTACCAAATTGGTTAATTGCGAATAAATGTTCTTTTCATTTCATTACGTAGAGCCCAGAAAAGAAAACGTAGCCCACGATAAGCTACCAAATGAATAGAATCTAAATTTAAATTAAAAAAAACCCGATTCCAGAACTTTAGCTCCCTTAAAAGTAAAAAATCAAGTTACATTATTTTGTAATGTGCACGTGATTCGCTTTCATTTGAGACCCCACTCGAGTATATTTGCAGATTTTCGGTTTTCCTTCCCCACTTTTACCCTCATAATTTTAAACGCACGATTTTCATCAAACGTGACTAAGATCACTCGCGTGAAACTTACGTTTTAAAAAAAAAAGAAAATTTAAACCGCTCCATCCGTTCTGGAGCTATGATGTTTTAAACAGACTGACACGTGAATTTTATAACGTCCCTATTTTTTTTCGGGGGTTAAAAATAATGAAATGGTTATACCTCTTGTATATTACCCAGAGCCCAGAGCCGGCTCTTTCAAACTTTAGCTGAAAGGCGAAAAGTTAGGTACCTACATAATTTAGGAAACATCATAAAACTTCGAATTGTACAACAAAGTTTGGAACATCTTTAACAAAATGGAAAAATCTTTGAAAGAGCTTCCGTTGAATAAATTGTCAATTTAGTGAAATTATTCAGGACAAAAAAGTTGAATTATAAGTATCATAATAAGTTATAATTAGGTACTTAAATTACTACCAATTTTTTCTGTGATTTGACGCGACCATTGAAGTTTTTCTACAAAAAATTGTCTTGACTTTTTCTTTTGATTAATGTTATTAAATTTTTTTAAATGTGCAATATTTGTCAAGGAAACTACTTGACATATTTTATAAACTGGAGTGACTATTGTTGTATTTTCCGAACCGACCTTGAAGGTGCTCAATCATGCACTGTTATAGTTATATTTTTTGGCGGTAAAATTTGCCAGTGATCAGAGAGAGCAAACATAATAGGCAGAACTTTTATTCTTAATATGTTAAAGAATATTCTTAATATACTCACAGGGCATATCAAACGATATGAATCGAAAGACATATCGTTGGAGAAGTTATCGAAGAGAAGTTGGAGGTTTTGTCTGTTCACGTCCGTAAGTGGTAACCCTCTGAATCCTTACACGTGACCTCCAGGTGGTGCTAAGAACAGTCTCTGGTGGTAGGCTTCGGCCGCGGCTTGTCACCACCCTCCGGGCTGGGCCAGTGCGTGAAGCGATTTTGTCGTGTTTTGTAATGTGGTCCGGAGAAGCCATCTACCTTCTAGGTCTTCATGCTCCATCTTAGACCACATCGTCACTTTACATCAGGTGAGATTGTGATCAAATGAAAGCTTATCGAGCATATAAAAATAAAAAAAGTTACTTGAAGCAAAAATAGGTATCTACTCTTGTTAAATTTTGTTATAGCATTTGTCTCATCATTCCCCTTTCTCAATTTTACGATTCACACCCACTGTTTTGTGTGGGATCACAAAAGCTAATAAAGAGTAATCCAACATGAAGCGTGGGTCGTGAAGCGACACTAGTTTTGTAGGTCTACTTTGTAAACGACTAAAGGTTAACACTAATAAGCATCATTTTGTAAGTGGTAATTTGGAGGTTGCTGTGGAAAGGTTCAGTATTTAGAATAAAATAATCGTATGGGGAGTCCCTTTTACCTACTGGTCACTGTAAAATCTCGGAAAGAAACAATATCCGTATGCGGAAAATTATATGGACAACTAGAGAGAATGAAAATGTGGGGTGGGTTTAGTTTACTCAAGAAAATGTTTGTACGTGTTAATCTTTAATTGGCTTTCTATGAGTATTTTTCTTTTATTAGAAGTGTTTGTTCAGAGCCTAAACATGTCTTCCTTTTCTATAATAAAATATATATAAATATAGTAGCTTTAATTGTAATATATCAACTGTTGAATTAACAATGATTAATTATGAAAATAATTAATAGCGAATAATCACCGAAGCGCCAGAAAAGTTAAATTGTGTTTTGACAAATTGTATTTTCGGGGAATTGGTCTCGACAAATTGTTCGTAGAATTTTCTACAAATTGACACCGTCATGTTTCTAGCCTCTTTTCTGGCTTTGCAGTAATTATATATACATTTGTGGCTTACCGCACTGCGGAATAATAATTATTACTTTTTATATAATGAACTATATTAACTTCAAAGCCAGAAAAAAGGCTAAAAAACATGAAGGTTTTATGGCTCCGTAATAGGACTAACTCCTCTATAACATCCAGGAGATAAGATAAGATCAAGTTAGACCTAGGTACATACGTTAGTCCTAACATGCATAGGAAGTTCCCATATGGTTCCGAAGGTAAACACACCTATGTTGGGTTTCCAATGAGTAAACACTTGCCTAAACTAGTACGTACCTATACAAAGTGCTTGTTAGTTAACGTACGTGTCAGTGCCTGAAGTGTAAACTGGCATCCAAGCGTTGTGGTGTAATCCTGATGTGGCTTCGATATCAAAACTACACTCGATTCCAAAAAAACCGGGTCAATCAAAAATCTAAATACCTCCGGAACTATTAAAGTTAGATCAATGAAATTAAAACAGAATAGAGAAAATATGTTCTTTATTTTTTATGCAGAAAAAGATTAAGACACCCGTAACCTTCGCACACAGGATTTTGAGCTTGCATCTCCAAAGCGTCAATTATGTGAAAGGTCGAAATTCCTCTGCACTTTGTAATATCGGGTAAAGTCCCGACTACAAAATAGATTAACCTAAAAGTGAGGTTTATTACTTATTAAAAATAATTAAGAGAGATTATATATATTATATATGAGATTATATAGTTGCACTTCCAAAAACATGTTATTTAATCTGGTTGTTAATGAGATTGGTGGAGAAAGTATTTCTCAGCACCGGCTCCGAAATTTGGTGTAACAGCATGCCATATCGCCTGGAGTCTGTTAGTAGAGCTCGTGGAAGCAATACAAAGTAATAAAATAAAGATAGTGATGAAAAATAGCAAAAACACAATCATAAAAATATTTAATTTTCAGAATAATGTTACTTTCTTTTATTTATTTTTCTCATTTCGAGATGGTGCACATACGTTCATTTTTAATCTTTATAATAAAGTTGTCGGTTGAACAGTCTTCGTTCCATTAGGATAGCATACGTAGTTCGGGAGTTATTCAGGTTTACTGATACTGGCCCGTTATTTTTGGCATCGAGTGTAGTCGACTTGGTTGGATTCTGCATTCAAATTCTGTTCATCCCGTGAACGTGTCAGTCCACGAAGAGTTAGCTACAGCTTGACAAATGCCTATTCGCTGGTAACCTAGTTGCAGATAATTTTTGTAAGCGCTTTTAGACCCACATATTTCAAAAACAGTTTCAACCGTCAAAAGATTATATATTTATAAAGAGCAATAAAATACATTACGTTATTGAATACGTAATATATTACGTAAAATAATAAACCAATTAAACATGAAATTGAATTCAATTTAAATTATATAAATTATTATACATATATTTAATTAAAAAAAAATGAGTACTAAGGAATATTGGAATAAATTAATATGAATTCATGTATACATTATTGAAATTTTGATTGAAATTGCATGTTACTAAGGAATAAATAAGGCTTTATTTATTATTTCAAAAACTGTATGACTTATTGCAAAAATCACTATTTAACAAAAAATATTTATTGCAAACACCACAATATAGGAACATAAATAGGAGATACATATTATAGGATGTTGATATTTACTCTTTCGATGGACATGCTTTTCATCATCATCATCATCATCTCAGCCGTAAGACGTCCACTGCTGGACATAGGCCTCCCTCAAAGATCTCCAGTGGTTTCGGCTGGCAGCGGCCTGCATCCACCGTGAGCCCGCAGCCTTCACCAGATCGTCCGTCCATCTAGTTGGTGGACGTCCTACGCTGCGCTTGCCGATCCGTGGTCTCCATTCGAGAACCTTTCGGCCCCAACGACCATCTGTTCTTTGTGCTATATGGCCTGCCCACTGCCACTTCAAAGAACTAATCCGTTTGGCTATGTCGGTGACCCGCGTTCTTCAACGAATCTCCTCATTTCTGATTCGATCCCGTAGAGAAACCCCGAGCATAGCCCTCTCCATAGCTCTTTGAGCGACTCTGAGCCTGTTTATGAGACCAATAGTGAAGCACCACGTTTCGGATCCGTATGTCATCACTGGCAACACACATTGATTGAAGACTTTCGTCTTGAGGCACTGCGGTATATTCGATGAAAAGACGTGTCTTAGTTTTCCGAACGCTGCCCATCCGAGTTGGATTCGGCGACTGACCTCTTTTATCAACGTAAAATCACGTGTTTATTTTTTCAAAATTGTGTCCTAGTAGTGCCACCGCCGCGGCGCTACCGCGCTGTCGAAGCCTAAATAAACCGGTTCATTATTATACGGTTGTTAGTAATAAATTACTAGTTACGAAGAACATTACAAATTACTTTGCTAGTTATGAATAGCTAAGTAAACGGCGACGCGGAGGGAGAAGCGGCTGGGGCGCGGTGGCAGCGGAGCGGCTTTCTTTCCAGCATAATTCTGCCTTTGGCCCATCCCGAATGGGCCGTAGGTATATATGCATAAGCATCCCTTCACTTTAAGATTAAGCTATCATTGTATATTCTTGCGCGCCAATTTCTTATCTTAAACCTGTTTGAGGTTGGCAGGTAGAAAATGCCTTGTCACTAAGCGCATCTTTTGTACAATTCTTTATTTTCTCGTGCAATCTTGATCAATAAAGTATTTATCTATATAAATAAAAATGAATTGTTTTTCGTTAGTCTGATTAAAACTCGAGAACGGCTGGGCCGATTGAGCTGATTTTGGTTTTAAATGTTTGTCGTAGTCCAGGGTAGGTCTAAACGGTGAGCAAATAAGGAAAAATTGCCGGGAACTTTTTTTACCCGTGCGACGCCGGGGCGGGCCGCTAGTTCTTAATAATAATATAAAAACAGAAAAAACCTTTTCCTGATATTCTCTGTATTCTTATTAAGGTACAACTGCCAACTATTTCAAAAGCAAGTAAAAGAAGGCAACCATGAAATAAAATAGGTTTTTCCCCAGAAGATTTTGCGTGTTTCTTAGATATGAGGAAATTTGTACAGAAATTTCTTTAGGTATTTCAAATTCAAGTTCTCTTGCCTTTGTTATTGTAGCTCTAATGAAACCCTGAGGGAACATTCAAAGGGCTTTCAATATGGCCTGAAGTGAACTAGAGCAAAGTTCGTTAGCGAACACAAAAGATACCATCGCTGTGCGTTTTTCTTCAGTCCTAGAGAATTTAATGGAGTGTAAATAATTACTATAATGGGTTCATAGTACAAAGCCGCCAGTCCTGTTATACATAGACATGCATATACATGGCCTATTAAGTATTTATGAGAGGGTTTTTCTTTTAAATTATCAAAAACAGTCCCACTCTTCCGGCTGATCTCAATAATGGAATCACCATAGGTTTGTATCAAATAAATAATACCCAGCTTAAGTTCGTGGAAATATGTATTTAGCGTCTCAAAAGAGCAAAGGTTCATTGTTCTGAGCATCAGTTCAGTTCAGTACTTTTATTTGGACTCTGCGCTTAAAGCGACAATTTGCCAGTGTCGAGTTAAATAAAATTATAAAGTGTGAAAGATGTTTCTCAGTTGAACGCCATTTTGCGTATTCCGTTCTGAGCATCAAACAAATAGATAAATATGACATTGACGGAAACAAATTTTCATAATATTAAGTCTTTTATTACCTGTTGGTTTCTTTAGGTGATGTTAACATTTGTAAAGGTAATTACAACTTTTTTTTCTCAATAAAAAATGAATTGCTTTTTATTAGTAATATTGTTACATTTTCAGTCTTCATCCTTATTTAATATGCTGTTCGTTAGTTCCAGCGGGCTAAGCACAGCTATTTCCTTTCTATTCCACCCTGGAAAAGACTATGTGCTGGTAAGGAAATAAACGTTTAGACTTTGACTTTGACTTTAGTCAACAATCGCCGTGCTAACCCGACAGGACGATGAAGCTTCATAGCTAATTTACTTAACTTCACAAAGGATAGGTGTAGCTCGGGGCTTAGCTAATTGTTTGTGTGGCGAAGTTAGTATTAAAAAGTTTGTTCAGTGCCAAAGTTTTATAGTTGAACATAGAGTGTTAATTTGCTTAATTGTTGTGGGACCTGTGACTTGAGCAGCGCAAAAGCTTAAGTTTTTGTTTTTTAAATGTGATTACGAATACGTAGCTGTATAGTAATCATATTGTATTACGTGTGTTGTTGTAGAACTAGGTTTTTGGAGTTTACTCCTTAAGAAACGATTTGAGATAAAAGGCCCGGTACGGAAATTTTATGAGGACTAAAATCAAGTATAACACGAAAAGTTGAGGCGTTACGTAGAAAGAGACAAGCATATATATCTGTAGGATTGAACGTGTAAAAGAATGAGATGGAATACATTACACAGCGTATCTCATTCTCGTGGTCTCCTCTTTGCGCGATACTTCGTAGTCTCACTGTATTTTATTTATATTATTTTGTAACACACTTTATGTAATACGCTTTATTGAAGTAATTTAATAATCCGAATATAATAAATTACAGATATATGTTTGTTTCTCTTATCAGTTTAGCAGATACGTTAATTTACCTTTTTTTTCTATTCGATATATATCATAGTTATCGTTCGTAAGGAGTAAACTCCAATCGTGCGTCGTAGCTGACACACATACACTTTTTTGTTTAATAGAAAATCAACTATTACAGTTTTTTTAATGGATTGTATGATTTTTTCGCCAATATTTACATGGCGATATACATAGATATTACATAAATAGGCTACTCACTGACTACTACTACTGCGAGGGTGCTACGGGTTCGATTCCCTCCAGGGGCTAAGTGCTTGTACGTTCTTTTTATTTATTTATTTTACAAAATTTATTTCCCACAGCCCTTAATTAAAAAACTTTATACAAATAAACGGAAGTACTTTTTCCTTGGTCTAGGTGTTTAATATGTATAATAAATAATATAACAGATATTATTTATTCAATCTTTTCAATTTTGCAACATCCGTCGTTTTTAGTTTTTCTCCAGTCCATCCAAAGGTTGTCTGGAAGAGATTACTTTTAATGATAAGGCCGCCCATTGTTACACTGTTATTTAGATGTATTTTAGTTTTTAAGCATTGTTTTGTAGAATTATAATATTTGCGTTTCAATAAAGAATATTGTATTGTATTATGTTCGTCTAATATATTAAGTGAATCAGATGTCTGTCTAGTAGTTACAGTTGTAACACAAGATTAGACCTTACCACGGGGCTAGATGTTATGTGGATTGTCTGGATTTTATTGATTATTATTTATTAATTAATAGCGTGCCGAGCGTCTATCCTAGCTAGCGTCACAGCATCCAAGCTCATTGAGGTTTTACGAGCTGTTAACGCCGGCCATTCTTTTAAACAGGGTTTATGTACATATCAGTATTTGCCTCACGTAGGACTTCGTTCAAAGGGTCCTGGGCAATGCTGCTGACTCGTTGCTCGAGTAGCGATTTGCTATTTCTTGATCGATTGCTGAACGAATGTTATATTTGTTATTTCTTGATCGATTCGTACGAAAGTGAAAGCGTAAGTGCTTTTATCCCACAAAATCCGAGTACCTTAACTAAAATAATATAATATAGTGTTTATGGTTAGTTATGCCAAAAGTGATCTCGCTTTGTCACGTGTGACTGAACGAAATAGCTCTATATTTTAACCATTGTATAGGTAATTCCACTCGATATGTGATGGTTGAGGAAATACTACAATAAACTCCTATATGGAACCAAATTTTAACAAATAATTAATATTAAATTATTAATGACGCACACAACTTCTCCCTGGCAAGATTCTACAAAATTATCAATCAACTGCATATCTCTCCCACACACTTAATTTTTAATAAGCATGCACACACACATGCACATGCTTATTAACTTGACCTACAGGTTATAGTTGAGAATTCGTATATTATAAAAGGCATTGTTGTACTGACTTTACTAAAGTACTAAAGTATAAAAAATGATTATTATTATTATTGCAGTAATAACGTTTAAATAAAACTATGTCAATCCGCCTGCCAAGAGTAACCAGTATTATCAAAACCCCCGCGAAAAACGGGAAGTCTCAAACATTAAACAAAGCTAAAGCATTAAACAAAATCGCATTTCCATGTTCTCTCTCCAGTTATTTGACGAATCAATAGCGAAAGCCCTGAACGCCGAGGCCCAGGCCCAGGCAAGTATAAACCTATAGTACCTAGGTCACCTAAACCAAGATTTTACGAGCTGTTAACTCCAGCCATGCATTTAAACAGGGTTATTGTATTCTGTTTGTATTAGCCTCACGTATGACTTCTTTCGAAGGGAGCAGGGGGCCTACTCTTGTTCATCGAAAAACGAATATTCGATCGAAAGTTCGCGTAATTGCTACTCCGGTTTCATTTCGTTCCGTAACTTCGTACGAACGAAAATTGTATGACATTAAAATTTTCTAAACCTACTCTAATTCACGAAAGTACCAAACGAACATTTGAATTTGACAGATCTTTGTTCGGAGTTATAACCTCAAATCGACGAAACTAAAAGTGTTATCTTTTGATTTTCGTTTTTGTGGTTTAATAATTTAGTAGTCAATTTTCTTGACTTAAATGGCTGGGAGATTAATTTTGCTGCCAATTTTTCTGCTATAATAGGTATATTTTGTTATTGACTGCTGATAAAAAGTAAAGCAGATAATAATTATTAATTATTTAATAAGGTACTTAAGTTGCTTAGATAAAACAGAAAATAATTAATAAACTACGAAATATATGTAAAATTTAAAAACAAAGCGAAATATTTTGTTTATTTCATATTAAATAGAAATTGGCATTCTATAACACCTAACCATTCGCTGCTTTGCAAAAAGAACGTCCTAACTCAAAAAACGTGATTTTGGGGTTGAGTATACACCTAGGCTCCGAAAAAAATCTAGTTTTTTTCTTAAAAAACGTCGTTTCTCTAAGGGTAAGGTGAGAGCAGGACAGAAGATGTGACGTTGTTGCTCTGTTTCATTTTGTGAGGTGGTTTGCGGTAAGAAGGTCATTACTCAGTAGCGGTGCTAGTGTGTTCGCGATGGGTTGTGCACGTTCTCTTCAAGGAAGACAAATTTCTGGTTTCGACGTTCTTCGTGAAAAGGTGGAAATAAATTCAACTAGAATTTATTACGTATTAGTTTCGGAAATAATGTATCTAAGTGAAATGTGTCGTTCTAGCTCAAAATATGCATGTGATTGCTTGTGTATTTATTTTGCGTTATGTCATTTTAGCAGAAAATAGTAAGAACTACTAAAGTATTATTATAAAATATGACGATAATGACTGTAAACAAAACACAAATAGATGATTTTAGTTTAAAATTAGATCAAAATGGATCATTTTTGCTTAAAAAAACATTGTTATTTTTGTATTTATTGAGGATTATTTTAAGTTAAAACGTTTTAGGTAAAATAATAAATACATTTAGTGATCGTACCTATTTTACAGTAAATTATTATTTTTGCAGACTATTTGTTACAAATGGCGATGCCCGGGAGTTCAAGAAGCAAAAAAATATTGGCTCTCATCGAGAGAAATAGGAATAAAGCACCCGATCAAGAATCTACAATGGATAAAAGTAGTATGTACTGCTATATTCATTTTTTTACAAGTTCTACTGGTCATAATTGAATGAATTGAATAATGTACACTATATTATTATTGCTCTTAAAACATTACAAAATTAAACTTATGATAACTATGTTTCAGTTGATGTTTGTTGTGAATTTTATTAAAAGATTTTTCTAGAAAGTCATTTATTGTTTTATTAAGAATATCTAAAATCAAAATCAAAACGAAATATTGTCATTAACGTCCTAAGTCTATATAAAACAAATTTCGCTTTTTAGTTTTTCTGTAAGAATGATACATTTTCTACCTTGTTCTAAAAAAATACGCATAAGATTTAAGGAGATCATCGCACCCAATAATTGCTGATTTATTTCAATAAATATTGACTTGGGTATTATTTTATTCTCAAGAAGCTTCTTTCAAAAAGCAATAATTCTAACTTTAAAAACGCTCTCCTGTAAAATCGTGTTTTTTGAGTTATGACGTCCTTTCTTCTGCAAAGCAGCAATATCATTCGTTCAAGTTCATTCACGAAAATTATCTATGAATCCGAACTTCGTGTGCGCATCCGAAAATGAATTAGAGTAGGTTCATTAGCGAACCTTCGTTTAAAATTCGTTCGTTTGCGAAACTTCGGTTTGAAGAACAAGAGTAGACCTCCAGGGCTGCTGAATCGATGCTCGAGTAGGGATTTGCAATTTCGTGATCGATTGCAGTACGGGTTGCGGTTGGAACGATTGTTTTATGTTTCTTACTAGCTATTTCCCCGCATAAATAAGCCTTTGCACTTTCTTAGGCTCTAGGCGACAATACGTGTAAGTAGCTACTAATATTTTTTTATGCTTGATTAAGTCTTCATTTGACCACAATCTCACCTGATGTAAATTATATCAGTTCAGCAGTTTTGAGTTGAAAGCGAGACAGACACCGTTTTATACACATGACGCAGTATTAGATTCGCATTTATAATATAGGGAATAATTAGCTGTTTGTTAGATACCTTAAATAAAAAATCTGTCCCTTTCCTACTCATATTATAAACGCGAAAATTTGTGAGGATTTAAGCGTGTTTGTAAAAACTACTGAATAGATTTTAATGAAACTATACAATAATTATAGCTTACATTTCAGAAAAACACATACATAGGTTACTTTCGAAATACCGCTTTTCGCGGGAAATTATAGATAATTTCGAGCAAAGCCCGATTTGAGTTAAATTTGGCATGGACATAGAAATTTTCCCAGTAAAGGACAAAAGTTACTTTTTGCAGCGGGAAAATTGATTATTACGCGGGCAAAACCACGTGCGGGCAGCTAGTATTGTTAAAATGTAATATTATTCCACCGAGAATACCAAAAGTCAAGTTAACTTCAGTAGTTAATATATTCTCATATTCGCACTGCGTATTCTCTCCAAGCTTTCAGTAAATTGACTGTTAGAACAATCTTCTGGTGGGTTGTAAAAATTTAAATGCAACTTAATGCCATTTTAGTAAGATTATGTGTGGAGAATAGTTTTACTTATACCTGGTCTCTTTCAGTTTCTATTTATCAAAAAAAAATTAATTTGCATTATGTTCAGCAAGCACTTTTCCTTGGTCTGGTTATTTCAAAGTCAAAGCCAAAAACGTTTATTTCCTAAAAAAACAATTTTAATACAAAAATAACAAGAAAACATTATATTAGTACATTGTCTTGACAGTCCGCTTAATTTTTTAACACTGAGTTGAGAAGCGAATAGAACAACACAGCTTTATCAGTTTTTGTAGTTAATTTTAGTGTAATTTTGTAGTTATAACAATTTTGGTATTAATATGCATAATAAAAAAATATCTTATGTCTATTTTATTAAGTATATCAGATGTCTTACCCGTAACACAAGCTTAGAGCTTACCGCGGGGCTAGATGTTGTTGTGTCGGTTGTCCAGCAATATTTATTTAACCCTACACCAAAAACCTTAATCACAGACAAAATTACAATATGATCAGTGCCTTAATATCTATATTGTCTCGGTATATGTTTTAGGATTGAATAATGTAATTTCTCGCTGTAAAAAGTAGCCTAAAGTGTTTCTCAATAAATGGGTTATTTAATTCTGAAATAATGTGAAATACAGTCGCGTGCACACTCATATATATGGTGACGCAGAATACCAGTCTTCGGCAGCTCAAAGCTGCTCGAATATTATGCTGAGCGTTTACCTTTTTTGTTGCCTTTATTTTATTGTACTGTTCATAGTTTTAAGTTTTACTTTGTGGCACAAAATAAATATTTTATTACTATTACTATTTACTATTACTATAATTTATCAAATCAGGCCAGTAGCTCCTGCAATTACTAGCTACACTTAACTGCGGGAAGACACCACGTTCCCGACGAAAAATCCAAAAACACAGCCAGCGCCGTGGCTCGTATAGTCAGTCTACGATATTTTGAAACTAAACATTTCAGAAGACCTCAAGTTCAACTCTGAGTAATATAATATTTTGCGTTCGAAGCCTCACCCTCCACCCTATCGAAACACTACGTAGATCAACAAAATATAATTTAATAAAAACAGAGACGGCCTTACCCTCCAATAAACCAGCCTAATATTTAGAACAAGGCCTGAATATTTAATATATTTTATCCAGGAATATCGGGTTATTTGTAGGTAATCGGCGTTTGTATCCAGGGTTTTCCAGACTAATCCATTCTGGGATGTAGTTGGTGACAGGATTGATAAATTAAGGCTTATCGCGGTAATGGTTACAAGGAGAAATACAGAAATATTTAACTATAAACAGCAGACATTTTCAACGAGGCAATTTCTTTGTTGTAAATTAGCAAGGTACTATTAAAATTAACAACGGATATTTATCATGATCCGTTTTCGAGTTTTATGATATTTCGATGCAATTTCAATTCAATTCAATTCAGTCAGGAACAATTTACATCGTATTGGAATCAAAATTAATATTAAATCCCTTAGCAAAATATCTTATCTAGCAAAACAATTTAACGACTTAACTCTCTAGATTCTATATATATAATTTTGATTTACCGAACCGAAATACATAGATATATTGTTCTAAAATATTTTTCAAAACATTTTTTAAGAAACAAGATGTTCATTTTAGTTGATAAAAATCAATTCCGTTTGAGAGGCACATAAGAACATACTTATACCTTACAGACAAATATAAATTTTAAATAGTAAAATAACGTGTTACGGACATTTATGCAAGTTTCGTTATGTAGAAACCGACCCTAATTTGGAAATTAAGGTCGAAAGTAGGGTCAAATATAAATATTATTTTTTTATGCTCGTTAAGCCTTCATTTGACCACAATCTCACCTGATGTAAAGTGACGATGTGGTCTAATATGGGACATGAAGACCTAGGAGGTAGATGGCTTCTCCAGGCCACATTCCGAAACACGAAAAAATCGTTTCACGCACTGGCCCAGCCCGGAGGGTGGTGACAAGCCGCGGCCGAAGACTTCCACCAGAGACTGTTCTTAGCACCACCCGGAGGTCCGAACAATCTATACTACACAACTACATCTAGCCCCGTGGTAAGCTCTAAGCTTGTGTTACGGGTACTATATGTCTAATGTACTTACTATAATACACCTAAATGTATAGATATTTTTTATTATACATATTAAACACCCAGACCAAGGAGAAAGTGCTTGCAGAACATACAAACACTTAACATACAATCATAATTAAAATCGTTTCAGTGTTTCGTAAGCTCAGCGAATAACATATTCGTTAGATTTTCAATCAGCAAATTCCTAGTAATACCTAAATTAACCTTTAATAGTTTGGGTTCTGGGAATATGTAATGCAACCCCAATGTGTGGGCGGAACCTACGTCATAGCTGATTATGCTATATTGTTGTCAACGGCTTCTATTTCCGTTAGCTATTAATCAATCATACGAAGGAAAAAATCGTTTTTTTTTTTATTTTTTTTTTATGTTAGATAAGCCTTCATTTGACCACAATCTCACCTGATGTAAAGTGAAGATGTGGTCTAAGATGAAGCATGAAGACTTAGAAAAGTTTAAAGAAAAGGTGGAAAAAATAGATAAAAAAAATTGGGTTAACTCAAAAACGTGTATAAAATTGAAGCGAACTATCGAGACAATGTTATTTCATTGATTAAATAACTTTGACTTTCGACTTTGAACGAATGGTGAGATACTTATCTATTGAGATTCACTTGAAACAAACTTTAAGCAAAACAAAAGGGAATAAATATCACCATAACCCATAAAAAAAAAGTTTTAAAGTTTTAACTATTATATTTTTTACAGTGTTTTGTATTTTTAACATGTAACTTATTGTTGTATGATTTTTTAAGTCATTAATGTTACTTTACGTCTACAGAAATTACGCGGTAGCTAGATATAGATAAGATAAGAGAGAAGTCCCTGTGTCCCAGCAGTGGGAAGGTAAAAAGCGTGCTTAGGAAAAGCGAACCGGAAGTGTGCTAATAAGAAACCAGCATTCCAATAATAGTAATTTAGTTAATTTTTTTTAGATTGCCAGTTGAATAAGAAATTGCTGTTTGCAACCGGTTGCTTAGTAACAATAAGTTAGATTTTTCCAAACTGATTCCATAATCGGACCTTAGACCTTTAGCCTATTTGGCTGTAATTTCAATAAAAGGGCAAAATATGGGTCGGCCGAATGATTCAATAACAGAGTTATTGGAAAAGGCCAGGGTTTAGTACCAAATGTTGAAAATATTTCTTTCTTTGTGAATCGTAATAGCTATTTACATAGAGAATATGGCGGGTCAGAGCTTGTGAAGTGCAACCATAAAATATAAGACATCTAATATATAAAATTCTTCTGTCACGGGGTGCGTAATCAAACTCCTCCGAAACGGCTTGACCGATATTGATAAAATTATTTTTGTTTATCCGGTATCTATGAGAAACGGCCAACATCTATTTTTCATTTTGAAAAAAAGGATAAAAAATTTTTTGCAAAACAACGTTTGCTGGGGTCAGCTAGTATCTTATATAAGTATTTTAAAATTTCCATGTCACAATGTTAGTAACCGTACTCCTCCAAAACGGCTTTACCGATTTTTACCAAATTTTATATGCGTATTCAGTAGGTCTGAGAATCGGCTACTATCTACTACTATAGCAAAACAACGTTTGCTGTACATCTATTGCTTATTCAGAATAAAGTGCATAGTACCTTTTCTGAATTGTTGCTTATAACAGTTAAAAATATCTAAGCTAGAGAAACGTTTTTTTTTTTTTTTTTTACATTAGATAAGCCTTCATTTGACCACAATCTCACCTGATGTAAAGTGACGATGTGGTCTAAGATGGAGCATGAAGACCTAGAAGGTGGCTTCTCCGGGCCACATTACGAAACACGAAAAAATCGCTTCACGCACTGGCCCAGCCCGGAGCTTTATTATAAACTGCACCGATTCTATTCATTGTTGCATTCTTGGCATAATTAGTGATGTGTGAGGGAATCGAAAATAATTTAGTATGTCGGGTACGTTTACTTGGTACATTAAAGTTTAGCCTACGACTGCTACTTAGTGTAGGAGAGTCGAGACAATTATTCGAAAAATTGTACTGAAGCATGCAGTCGAGCAACGAGCATCTGTCTTCTAACGATAAAACTTTATGATAATAACAACCACATTATATAAACATATATATGTCGCTATGGGGTCAATAAAAGGAATCATCGAGGAATCTAGTGGAACGCCAGGGCAACTGGTCGGCGCTCGACGGGAGTTAATAATTCCTCGGCTGAACGGCGCGCTACACTTTTCGAGAAGTCAATTATTGAATCCGACGGGCGTTGCTTATACTCTGTACTTATCGACGTGCCATATTACAGTTGTTGATTTGAAGACTGAGTTTCGTTGCTGATCGGTAGAGTTGGATACCCATCGACGCTCACAGCACAGAGATTCCTCCTCGAACATCATCATCACCCTATTAACGTCCCCACTACTGGGACACAGGGACTTCTCTCTTGGCGAGAGAGATTAGGCCTTAATTCACCACGCTGGCCAAATGCGGGTTGGTGAATGTCACATGTCCTTCAAACTCATTAAAGTTTTCAGAACATGCCGGTTTTCTTTACCGCTAAGCACGTGTTTTAAAGCGCACATAAATATTTCAAGAAAAATCCAAAGATGCGTGGCGGAGTTCGAAACCACGACTTCCGGAACGCGCCTCCTCGCACATATAAATTTCTAATATGACATTGTTTTGGGGTTTCCCTTATGGAAATATACAGGTTAAAAAATATACATAGAAAATTTGTTGTAGTAGTTTCAAAACTGAATGTAAAACAAACTGTTTTACAGATCTCTCTATAAGCTCTACGCTTCTCTGCTTGATGTTTGAACAGTTACCAAAGCAAACGCTGGCTTTGATATCCAACTATTCGCTACTCGGTGTTTGCATCTCTGTTTGCTGTTTGTCCAAGGTATGTAATCGTAGGTAGGTGTAGATAGATAGAAAATACTTTATAACCAAACAAAGAAACAATACAATAAGAAATTAAAACTAAACCTAGAATGCGTAATGGGCGGTCTTATTGCTTAAAGCTATTTCTTCCAAACAACTGTGGATGGGGAGGAAAAATTACTAATGACGACCTCTGTGGCTCGGTGGGCGAATGTCCGCCTGAGGCGCAAGAGGTTGCGGGTTCGATTCCCGCCGTGGTCCAGATTTTGTACTATCTATTCTATTCTATATTCTATTTTATGTAGTATATCAGTCACCTAACACCCATAGCACAAGCTCTGCTTAGTTTGGGGTTAGGTGATGCTGTGTGATTTAGTCCGGAAATATACATTTATTTGTTTATTTAAATGTAATGGACGGTGTATATTTGTGGTTATGCTGTAACTGTAACGGGCAGCTAACAGAGATATATAAAATGTATGTAATACAAACATCCTACTAACATTAAAACGCGAATGTAATTAATTTTTATTAAACTTTGTTTAACTAAATACAATCAGTTGGGTACTGAAATAAATAATTATGAATTCAGTAACCAAATGATTGTATTTTAAGTATCTTGATTAGTGTAAGTAGTCATTGTTAACCGTTCTAATCATTACAAAAAATAACGATTTAGAACAAAATTGCCAAAAAAATTACATTATACCACAGGTACATCTATGATAGGCATGACTACATAAAAAAAATAATTTTACAAGTATTCTGTATAGTCCATCTTCTTAGCCCGTCCAAAAATACTAAACACCTATTTTTGCTTGCTTCGTAAATTTTTTTTCTAAATACTTCAATGTAATGTATCGATGTGATTTTTCGTTTCCAGGAAAAAATAAAAATTGGTGTACAATTTTTTAATAATCTCAATGAGGTATGGATGATTTATTCTGTTCACGTCCGTATGTGTTAACCCTCTGAATCCCTACACGTGACCTCCGGGTGGTGCTAAGAACAGTCTCTGGTGGGAGGCTTCGGCCGCGGCTTGTCACCACCCCCCGGGCTGGGCCAGTGCGTGAAGCGATTTTTTCGTGTTTCGTAATGTGGTCCGGAGAAGCCTAACATCTAGGTCTTTATGCTCCATTTTAGACCACATCGTCACTTTACATCCGGTGAGATTGTGGTCAAATGAAGGCTTATCTAATTAAATAAATAAATATTGTCGAACAATCCACACAACAACATCTAGCCCCGTGGTAAGCTATAAGCTTGTGTTACGGGTACTAGACAATTTGATATACTTAATATAATAGACATACATAGATAGATATTTTTTAGACCAGACCAAGGAGAAAATGCTTGCAGAACATACAAACATAGGCTTGACCCCTCGGCGGGGATCGAACCCGCTACCTCTTGCACCGCAAGCAGACCTCCGCCGTCAGTGAGGTGATCTAGCATAAAAAAATGACGAACTAATCATCTACCCTATTACGCGGGTATAGGGTTATATTTATGTTTTTTTTTTAATTGTTTTTATAACAATGCTGAACCTTTTGACCGTTATGTCTCTACCTGACATAGACCTCTTTTGCGAATATGCTTTCACAAGGTTGTAATACACCTAGTTCGCTTCGAGTCTGACGGCCCCAGGGGCCATTGGTTCTACGCACTATAATAGCCTGCCCCCTGCCATGTCAACATTTTCAACGAACTTCCCCGTTTGACTTCCAGATTTACCTCGTTGGCCTACGCTATTTAATTGACTCGAGTAACTTCTTTTATATTATAGAGAATTATTCAAGGTCCATTATTTAAAAGGTTTCCTTTCAAAGAATAAATAACCTTTTATTAATACAAATCCTTTGAACTTTCCATTGCCTCATTTTATTAAAATTTATGGTTACGAAAGCTTTTATAAAATATCAAACACCGGTTGAGTAGCTCTTTACAAACCTTGTAATGGTATTAAGACCTTAAAACCAGTCAGCTAAGTTAAGTCAGAGTTGAAAAAGGATCTCTTTTTCACCTCTGACTTAATTATCATGGTGACTGATTCCTGATTCCCATCGACGGATAGTATTTGTATGATCTGCAAGAACTTAATACTTGGTCTTAGGTGTATAATATGTATTAAAAAATAAATTTAACAAGTTGAGATACGCTCATAAAATACTCATAATTAAAAAAAGACAGACGACGAAGTCTCAGTAATAGATTCCCTTTGGGTAAGAAACCTCTTAAATATATATTATTATATTTATAAATGTCTATTGTATTAATTGTATCAGATGTCTTATACCCGTAACACAAGCTTAGAGCTTACCAGGGGATATTATGTTGTTGTGTGGATTGTCCGTATATTCTATTCTATTCTATTCTATTCTATTCTATTCTATTCTATTCTATTCTATTCTATTCTATTCTATTCTATTCTATTCTATTCTATTCTATTCTATTCTATTCTATTCTATTCTATTCTATTCTATTCTATTCTATTCTATTCTATTCTATTCTATTCTATTCTATTCTATTCTATTCTATTCTATTCTATTCTATTCTATTCTATTCTATTCTATTCTATTCTATTCTATTCTATTCTATTCTATTCTATTCTATTCTATTCTATTCTATTCTATTCTATTCTATTCTATTCTATTCTATTCTATTCTATTCTATTCTATTCTATTCTATTCTATTCTATTCTATTCTATTCTATTCTATTCTATTCTATTCTATTCTATTCTATTCTATTCTATTCTATTCTATTCTATTCTATTCTATTCTATTCTATTCTATTCTATTCTATTCTATTCTATTCTATTCTATTCTATTCTATTCTATTCTATTCTATTCTATTCTATTCTATTCTATTCTATTCTATTCTATTCTATTCTATTCTATTCTATTCTATTCTATTCTATTCTATTCTATTCTATTCTATTCTATTCTATTCTATTCTATTCTATTCTATTCTATTCTATTCTATTCTATTCTATTCTATTCTATTCTATTCTATTCTATTCTATTCTATTCTATTCTATTCTATTCTATTCTATTCTATTCTATTCTATTCTATTCTATTCTATTCTATTCTATTCTATTCTATTCTATTCTATTCTATTCTATTCTATTCTATTCTATTCTATTCTATTCTATTCTATTCTATTCTATTCTATTCTATTCTATTCTATTCTATTCTATTCTATTCTATTCTATTCTATTCTATTCTATTCTATTCTATTCTATTCTATTCTATTCTATTCTATTCTATTCTATTCTATTCTATTCTATTCTATTCTATTCTATTCTATTCTATTCTATTCTATTCTATTCTATTCTATTCTATTCTATTCTATTCTATTCTATTCTATTCTATTCTATTCTATTCTATTCTATTCATAATTTTAAGTATATCAGGAAGGCTCATTTCCGGAGCACCAGCTTTCAAATAATACATTCGATGAGTAAAACTGAACTTATCGCTTCATGTGAATATGAGGCTGAGAACTTCCTATAAATAAGTACTTATTACTATTGGCTTATTCCTATTATTTTTACATCTTATAATGATTATAAATTTTTTTAGATTAGCACATATAATTAAGACCTTTTCGTCACGATCTGTAAAATAGTTTTATGAAATAAACTAGTGGCCCGCCCCGGCTTCGCACGCGTTTTTTATCCAATTTTTTTTCCCGGCAAATATTCGATTTTTTCTCGCCTTTAAACCTTCCCTAGACCTCTACGAACATTTCAAGACTATGTTCAGCCGTTCTCGAGTTTTAATCAGACTAACGAACAGCAATTCATATTTATTTATATAGATGAATATGAATTTACACAGTTTATACACGAATGAACGAACCACAACATCCGCCGGAAGCATGTTTTTTTATTTTCTCTATTCTATTAGCGTTTGAGCACATTTGACGATCCTCACTTTTGCAAACTTAACTTCCTTCAGCGCCTCCTCTATTTATAAAACCTTTTTGTATGAGCCTTCTTAAATATTTATTTAATAACTACGAGTTTCAGTAGGTTTTTTTTTTGTTACAAATAGGCACATAATCACAAAATTTCAACTCTATATCTCGGTTCTTGAGTAACAGGCTGGTGACAGACGGCCGGACAGACAGGCATACATTATAGTCTTAGTAATAGGATCTCGTTTTACTCTCTGGGAACCTACGGACCTACGGAACGCTAAAAAATAATCAAAATGAAATCATAACACGTAGAAAAAGTTCTAACGCAACAAATATCCAAAAAAAAAACATGTCAAATTGCGGTTTTTCATTAAAGTTGGATGGAATTTGACATTACAATTAGAACTTTTCAGAAAGACGCGTAGTTGTCGAGAACTTAGCAGAAATATTTTACATTCATTTAACTTTTTCTATACTGAGAATAACTGCCGTAAGGCACACCGAAATTACATTTATTAATTATTAATTTATTTAATTAAAAGACACGTTTGGTAAAAACGTTTTACTAATGTTTTGTACGTTCAACTTTCGCCTAATAATTTCTGTTTTATATACTTGTTTACTACTGCTGTTCTATTTGTAAACTTGTAACTTAACCGTTAAAATAAAAAAAAAGGTTTCATTATTATTATTCTCTATTGAAAAAGAATAAAATATCGAAATATCGGGAACTCGAAACACAATCAATCATGATAAATATCCGGTTATAAATTCTAAATATTATAGTATTGATAACCATGAAAGTTTAAAATGTTGTAGGCTAAAATAATACCTACCTTGTATAAAATAATCTCGAGAATGTTACTCGCTTAAAACTAAGAGGTAACTTGAGCTCTATCCTAAGAGCTACTTACTAAAGAATGAATACTTGTCTACTTCAGTGTCCGTTCTTCACAATTACTGCGAAGTATATTATAGTATTCTGAACCCTACTGCTTTCAGATACAGTTCTCATTTGATTAAAGCAGCTCATTTTATTTAAAAGCTGCTGAAATGTGCTCGGATTTAATAAACTGAGCTCTTGTGAAATTTAAAATATTTTGCGAAATTTGTACTACATTTATTTAATTTTTAGCAGAAATGCATGAATACAATAAAATAAATTAGCGTAACTCTTTCAACTCCAGGTTTATTCATATTTAACTGGGCTCATACACTTTAATTTGGAATGATGGAGTTGTTTTTTTTTTTTTAATAAATAAATAGCATTAAATTTGTTTTCAGTTTCTTTAAGGTCCATACACATAAAAAAATTTAAATGATATGTATTTAATTAAAGCTATAGGTATTAAATGAATCATATTTTTAAGAAGTCTTGCGTGGTTTGGGCATGTTATGAGAAGGAACGAAAGTAATGTTACGAGAAGAGCGTTAGATATGAAAGTGGATGGATATGTGGGAAGAGGGTGGCCAAAGAAAAGATAGATGGACTGTGTGAAAGAAGATATATTATGTGTAAGCAAGGGGTGAGTGTTGAGATGACGGGTGATAGAGGGAAATGGAAGAAAAACACATTTTGTGCCGACCCCACTTAGTGTAGGACAAGGGCAGGATGATGATGATTTTTTACAAGTCTTTTCGTGTTTTATCTAGCTGGGTTATAATTTAAATAAATGTATAGTGTCTCGAGCAGATTTTTGCTACTAAGTTATTTTATTGCAAGCCTTTTTTGGATTTTATAGGGAGTTTAATATTCAAATCAGAGCAAGTAATTCCTGAGAATACTACGCTCATACAAACACTTCAGCTTAATAATATTAGCATAGATAATATGTCTAAGATGTTAAACTAAACCCCTACATCTCTGGACCCACTATCTCAAGTTTCGAGACTGGCCAGTAGATTGGACGTAACTTGGAAACTAATCCACTAAAACGCTTGCTAGATTAACATTTCAAGGATCTAGAATAGTTTGTTGTCTAAATTGTAGATTATTTTAGAGTTAATTGAAGTTCTAGGACAAAGTTAAAGTGGTAGGCTTTGTAATATTTTAGAGAACGTTTACTTGTTAACAATATATCACTTCTAGTTTCATAATCCATTTATAATTAGAAAACAACGCAAGCATGACGAAAATTCATTCCTAAATATTCTTAGGATATTAAACGACCGATAAATTAATTGTATTATTTTACGCACACATTTTCGGAAATTTATAAATTTGCGGCGTCTCGTAGCAATTAATAAAATAACGGCAATAGTAAGATTCTAAGCGGTTCGACCAATCAAATAAGAGCTTTTCAATTGACAGTAAGGAAAATAACAAGCTGCCCTCTGATTGGTCGGTTTAAACTTATTCAAGAATGTATTCATCCCATCGTTATTTAATGTTTAGTTTATAATAAAAATAAACCTTTGATGCTTTCTGGCGGCTCGGCGTCCGCTAAGCTAAATAATACAAACATAACCTAACCAATATTATCGTTCTATAGTTCAACCCATCAGCTTCCACAAATTATTTTACCAAGTGAGTTCGTAAATTTATGATTTTCCGAAAATGTGGGCGTAAAATAATACAATTTATCTCTCGTTTAGAATCCTACGAAAATTACCGTAAAATTATAAATTTACACGGTGCTTGTTATTTTCCGGGACATATGTACTGTTCGCATATAATTATTATGTACGTAATATATATGTAGGTTTACATTCATGAGATCCTGTGTTGGGTCGGGTTTAATATTACGGGCGGGGTTAAATTTAGTAAGAACGTCATAGTTTTTCACTTTGTAAATGAATATCAGAACAGTGAAAGAGAAAAACCGTTATTTTAATTAATACATGATATGTTTTAGTTATTACATACATTACTTAAGCGACATGGAAATAGTAGTTCTTACAACATCTGGTCTGTCTGGGAATTTAACTCGCAGATCCTTACGTCTCAGGTCTCAGAATACTCACTTATCAAATATTATATTGTCACAGGACCGTCAAATATGCTTGTGAAACAAACATTACGTAGATACAAGATACGGATTGGACTAAACCGCAAACAAGACCAGGAAGCGACGGTACCTATTACAAATCCCAAGGCTTTGTTTGTGGATACATATTTTACACACTCATACATAATTCAGGACTCCCACTGGGTGTGATTCAACCCTAATAATTATGTTTGAACAGACCAAGGTTATAATTAAGAAAAATAACGCAGTAAAACATTCTTGAGGATTTGATAATGCGTTTTTTTCTTTTAATACCCCAATTTTGTCGGGCCAGTCGCATTAGCCTTATAAATGACTATTGTAAAATTGACGATTAGTGCCAAAATACACGAACCACAACCACACAACTACGCTACCAAATGTGGTTAAGATGTGGTTGCGTTGTGGTTGCGTCGTCGTTGCGATGTGGTAGTGGTCAATACCGACTGGAAAATGTGGTACGTGTGAATAGTTTTATTCATTTTCTCTACAAAATATTCGCCTGACCACGTGGTTGCGATGTCGTTGTAGTTGTGTGCTACGTGTATTTTGGCCCTCAGATACATCATGTCTCTCTTGTCTCAATACAAAAAAAATCTATTAATAAATTGTCTATTGTGATTTCAAAGGAAACAAAGCTAAGAACCAATAAATTCCGTAAATTATAAACACGGTAGGCCCAACGGGAACAAACCCGTGATCTGTTTATTGAAATTGGAGCTCAACCCGAGGGCATTGTGTTAGAGCCTTTGTAATAAATCTAATATAGGTACGAAATGGTGTTTATTATCAAACAGCCTGTCGCCGCTTCATTACGGGCTGATTACATATGCAGAGTAATCAGGGCACAATGACGTTACAATCAATCGAGTTTAGGGCTGGTGCTGCGTGAACTAGTTTTATTTATTGATTTAAAACTCTTTTCATTTTGAAAACGGGTTTTGCTCACGTAAACTGTTACGATATTATATCCTCCGCCGTTTTAAAACCCGTTTTCAGATTAAAAGTGTCACTCGCGTTTGTATTGTAGGTAAAAGCTTTATTTGCACAATGTGAAATTGTGAACAAAATGGTGGGTTCAATGATTAGGCATTTTTTACGTCAAACACGTACTTTTTTTTTTTTTTTTTATTATTGATAAGCCTTCATTTGACCACAATCTCACCTGATGTAAAGTGAAGATGTGGTCTAAGATGGAGCATGAAGGCCTAGAAGATGGCTTCTCCGGACCACATTACGAAACACGAAAAAATCGCTTCACGCACTGGCCCAGCCCGGAGGGTGGTGACAAGCCGCGGCCGAAGCCTACCACCAGAGACTGTTCTTAGCACCACCCGGAGGTCACGTGTAAGGATTCAGAGGGTTGCCACTTACGGACGTGAACAGCCAAAACCTCCAAAAACCTACAAAAGTGACGTGACAAATTTGTATGTGTACGAGTATGTTCAATTTGTTTGTGTTTTTCCTTGACTTTTTCAATAAATCCATGTTGTTTGAGTTTTCTTGATTTGTGAAATCAAACTACCTAAACTACTTGACGACCTTCGTGGCTCGGTGGGCGAACGTCCGCCTGAGGCGCAGGAGGTTGCGGGTTCGATTCCCGCCGGGGGACCAGATTTATACGATCTACAATCTCTGGTTTCGGGTCTGGGTGTTTTCTATGTATCATATGTATGTATTTACAAAAAAGAAAAAAAAATGTATCTATGTAGTATAGATAGATAGATAGATAGATAACACAGTAGTATATCAGTCACCTAACACCCATAGTTCAAGCTCTGCTTAGTTTGGGGTTAGGTGATGCTGTGTGAGTAGTCCGGAAATATTTATTTTATTTTATTTGTTTAACTATGGAAATAAATGATTCTGTATCTTGTATGAAAACAAGCCCGCGTTAGCGTCAGGCCTTAGGGTCGTGATTAGAATGTTTTTACAATTAAGTCAATAACATTTATTGAATCATCAAAGCTGTGTTTGTTGTCAGATCTAAACGTTCTTCACTATAGGACTTATAAAACGGCTCAAACTTCGTTAATGAGCTTTTGCTCGGGGGTTCTTGACGAGATCGAATCAGGAATGACGCAGAATAACGCGTGTTGCCCACATAGCTATGGATAATTCGGTAATTATTATCGTATTTATTCAATTAATTATCTGTAAACTGGTGGTTGCAGCTAACATATCACGTAGAACGGCCGTCGTTAGCGGCAAAAAAAAACTCGATTGGAGACTGAGTTTCGGTAAGCGCTGTCTGGTACATCCACCAACTAGTGTAGTCTATGCCCAGCAGTGGGCATGCTACGGTTAAAGTAATGATGCATGTGTTCGCTGGCAGCCCGATGCTGTGGTAAGACTTTATACTTGAATAATCGAATGAATAGGCGTCCCTAGATACAAATTATTTTTTTGCATACAAGAGTAGGTATGTATAGATATACCTACTCCTTTGTCGTCGGGCTGTTTGACGTCTAATTGGATATCTATGCAAACATAATTGTTGTACAGGTTGTAGCAAATACCTGCCAGTGTTCGTTGTGAGGATACCTACAGGGTGTTATTCGAATGGCTTAAACAACCGAAAAGAGTTAGTTCTATTTTTATACTTCATGAAGTTGTGCTTGTCATATTTGTATTTTAGAGTCTTTCCCTATATTTGCAAAATTTGAGTCTGAGAGAGTGAGTTTGAGATTGTCAAATATGCTAGAAAACATATTTTATGAAACACAGCTATGAGCACTTTTGACTAACCCACCTTCCAAAGAAAAAAAACAGAATCGGTTTATTCGTTCGCAAGAAAAAAGGGCCCCTGGGGCGAGAAGAGTTAGCTCGGTCAGAAGATTATCTATGTCAGATCTAATAACATCTTGACATGATTGTCTTAAAAATTTAAGAGGTAATTTGTTTCCTTTGTCTAATAACTTTAAACAACAAACAAGAAGTTTTATTTTAAAATAAAAATTCAAGGTATCCTAAAAAAAGACTATTTTCTCCTTTTACGACAGTTTTTATAACCTCCAGCCGTATAATAATATGAAGGAAAAATTGCTGTTTAGAAATATTTTTATCGCATACACCAACTTTTTCCTCGGAAATTTGGAAACGCTGTTTAAGTTAGTTCCCGACGAAATGTTTTTGGGTAGTTTATTTTCTTTATCGGAAACTGTATGGCAACACAATTTAATTTAAGAAGTTTTGGAAATACTTTTGTGCAGATTTTTGTAGGGTTTTCGATTTGTGTAGGTTTTTGAAGCTCAAGTTGTCAAGGGGCCGAATTAGCTGTGTTCCATGTTAAAAGTCAAAGTCAAAACGTTTATGTCTTTAGAAGCACAGTGTATACATGGACAGGTCAACTGAAAATTAATAAACAAAAATTATCAAGGAAATAACATTGTCTTGACAGTTCGCTTCAATGTTTTATATTGAGTTGCAAAGCGAATAAAACAACACAGCTTTATCAGTTTATTCAGTTTTTTCTAATCGTGACTCGCTTTGCCCACAACTAGGCGGCATAAGGTTTATGTATCTTTCAAAGGGCAATGTATACGCTATTATAACAAGATTCCCAAAGAAATGCAATAGTAACTTACACGAAATTTAAAAATTATGTAAAACAATCTTTGTAAAAAACTCTTAATAACATATCGGATTACCTTGACGACAAAACTGCATGGGACGGAATCGGCTCCAACAAAAAAATAAAAATAACAAATAATTAGTGTAAAGTTCCAGAACAAAAATGAGCTCGAGTTTCTTATCGCTTCTTTTCTCTAATGTAAAAAAAGCGAAGCGACCAGATACGATAAATTTATTTCCTATTTATCATTAAGTAGGTACCTACGATCATTTCAGTTCCTTGTAATTGGACTTTGCGCTTAAAGCGACTATTTTCCAGTGTCGAGTTAATTAAAATTATAAAGTTAAAGAGATGTTATTCAGTTGAACGCCATTTTGACAGTCTGGACCTACGTTCAATTTGTTCATGATTTATGTATTTAATTTTTGACGTTTCTAAGATTTTTAAAGTCGAACAATAAAACAAATGATTTTATATCTTGAACCCGCTGCATAGTGACTTCATCAGTAACCGAAGATTCGTGTCTATAGCATCTAGAATATTAAATAGACATTTAATTATAATCATAATCATAATCATTTATTCATAGAAATTCAGGTTAGTACAAGTTCTTAACAAAATATTTTAGTTACACTGAAATATGCCTTTTCGGCGTATGCATATTGCAAAAAAAGAATTAATTAACTATTTCATTATTAGATCAAACACACACAATATAAAAAAAAAATATGAATCCTTAAAATGTCAAACACGTATTTAGTCACTTATTTGTAATGTCAATCCTATAATATGACTAAAGCAGAACAGACCTAAAAAGTTCTCAAACAGAGAAAGTTGCTGAATGAACTATTCGAAGTGGGAACGTAAATAGGGGGGGCTCTTATGCTATCTGTCAGCGCGTTTCCGCCTGTTGCTGGCATCATGGCAACTTTTAAGATTTTCTTCAAGCCTCCACAAGTTCCAAAATGATCCAATCCAAAACAAAGTCACTTACCAAATATACTGTATAACTACAAAATTGTAATAACTGATAAAGCTGTGTTGTTCTATTCGCTTCTTAACTCATTGAAGCGTACTGTCAAGACAATGTTATATCTTTGATATTTTTTGTTTAAACAATTAAGTTTTATTAATTTTAAGTTGACCTGTCCATGTAGGCCAGCTTCTAAGGAAATAAACGTTTTGACTTTGACTTTATTGACATAATATCATTAAGAAATTGAATTACATTCTCTTATCAATTCCTAAATTTCAGTTCGACATCACCTATGGTATAATTTTAGTGATAATTATTAATTGACATAACTTTAATAGATAATTATTCAAGTGGAATCAAACTCTTTTTACCCAACGGGGTGCATGTGTGTTGACTTAAGCTTATGCTGTATAAATGAAGGTGAAAGCATAATAAATAAATAAACTTACCAGAAACAACACGCTTCTAACAAAAGCAGCTTACCTGAAAAAATAAAGTAATGTCAAATCGCAAAAAAATCTTCATATAAAATAACAAAACCTCGTCTGTTCTTAATTAGCGATTCGTATGGTTTTACGTCCCTTTGTATGGCGTTTAACGAGGCCCTGTATCGGATAAGATCCTCGTAAAATATAATTTGTTCATTTGGAGCCAGAACGGATTTGTGGGTACTGTTATTATTGGTGGATTTTAGTTATAACATAAAATAGTCAATCCTATACTACCAAACCAACTAATATACAGCACATAATAAAAAGTATAACATTCCTTTTTGTCATTTATTTATAGTATGGTTATTTTGAAAGGTATCAATTAAAGTAACGGTCGACGGATTAACGAAAATTGGTCGATAGGTGACCTAAATATCTCCCCGATTTTTCAATAGTTTCAGAGATATTTAACTTTTTTTAAATTACAACAAGTTGCCTGACAATCTAAAATCCCTGCCTGTAAATTATTTAAACTGAAATGTAATAATTTGTTTAAGATAAATGTTTCAATGACGTATCCATATATTAATAATTATTAAAATTTAATGTTTGACATCCTTATCTATCTAATAATGAATAATTAATTACATTCATCATTCTCTTGTCCTTATCCCACATTACGTGGGGTCGGCAAATGTTTTTTCCTAATAATAATTAATAACATTAGATGTATTTTTAAAATTAGATGGATATATTCAAAACAAATTTATATTTTGTCATGTATAGTAACTATTTTATTTAATAATTTAATATTAATTACCGTCTTTTATGTGTAATTTTGTTCAATTAATATTATTTATAATTTGCACGTCTTTATGAGGCAGAATGTAAAAGGGGAGTTAATTTTAATCATTTTTTTTTGTATTTTCCGGACTACTCACACAGCATCACCTAACCCCAAACTAAGCAGAGCTTGTACAATGGGTGTTATGTGACTGATATACTACATAGATACATTTTTTTTGTAAATACATACATATGGGTTTTAATAAAAGTATATAACGACTCACCCCCATAACCATTTATTTAGTTATTCTCAAATGGTAATTGTCTAAAAAGTGTATATATTTAGAAAATACCACGTCCTTGCGTTTTAGTCACTATTGACACATAAAAAATACGTTTCAGTAAAAAAATACTCGATACTTCAATGTTACCTGTTTGCATTTATATTGTAAACGAATTTACCGTTCTCATATTTCCCTGTAGAAAAATATTGTTTGCTTTTCGTTAAAAGCGAATGACGGCGCGTTTAGTCCGAGCGAGTTAGTTATCAAGTGGATAGTTTGTAGTTATAGCCAAGGACAAAATTAAAACAAGAACATAGCGATTGTGTTACACATTTTGGTGACACGCAAGTTTTAAACTCTTGTTTCATACTATATTTTCTAAAACTATGTTCAATGTGTTAAACTTGTTTTCAATTTGGTGAAGATTAATAATACATACACATTAAATTTATAGTAGAAACTGTTGATAGGACATTAAAACATCCTAGGAACAGCCTAGGATGTTTTAATGTGTGTTTCAAGGATAGGCTATTCCTAGGATATTTTAATGTCCGTCAGTTTAAAGCCAGCGTATGTATGATGACACTTGAACGCAGTATGGTTTGATTATCATGTAAAAAGTAAATTTGCTGTTCCACGAGTCCCTATATAAAAAAAGGTACTCCACACAAGTAGACCTTAACCCGTTGACGTAGGTGAGACATGTTAGCTTTAGGACTCTTTAGTCCTAGCCTTATTTTGTCCAATAAATGTCAGTGTCACTGTCAAAGTCCAAATGTCAGATTCAAATTAGTGTGACATCTTGTTTAAAGTCACGGACGCCATCTAATAAAAGAAGAAGAAGAATCTTGTTTAAAAAGTAAACAAAGAAGCTGACGAAAAATGGCGTTCAACTGCGTAACATCTTTTTCACTTTAAAACTTTATTGAGCTTGACACTGGCAAACTGACGCTTCCAGCGAAGAGTCCAATGAGAAGGAAATAAATTGAAGAAGTTTAGCTAAGAAAATTTATTCTTACCCAAAAAACGCCCAAAAAAACTCACTTCTGTTTAAAACTCTTAAATATCTTTATAAAATTCAGAAGATTTTATTTTTCTACTTCTATTTATAAGGCCTGTGTTCCATTTGACAGTGTAAACAGAGCACAGATAGTGTACCTCGTTAAAACTGTGTTAGCGTAGTGCTGTGAGCTGGAAAATCGATGAGAAACAACGCAGTACCACGTACACCCATATGTTTGTTAGCTTTGAACCGAGCCCGATTACGTAAGCTGTTGCAATTCAATTATTTAAGGGTAATTCACTATAGTTCGGCGACTAAAATTGTTAACTAATAACGAATAATCTATAAATGATCAGATAATCTCCTGTCACATTGTGTAAGGCTGATTTTAGTTTCACGCTGAGCATCGGCGCTGACGTCTCAGCGCGTAGCATTCTGAATGGAAAACCTGTCAGTCCCAAGTCGGCGTTATTCTAAAAGGCGTATGAAGCGTGGCACGGAAATCAGTATAAAATTATTCCTTCCACATAAAAGTTCCATTTACATATTTACGAATAAAAGAATAAACAAGGCCTCCCACATAAAAGTACCATTTACATATTTACGATTAAAAGAATAAACAATAGGTCAGTGGTCTCTCTTTGAAACAGGCCTTTGCTGTCTTTAACGAAATAATCCTTTTATATCGGAAAACCGCGTTCTTCTACTTATTTAACCCCCGACCAAAAAAGAGGGGTGTTATAAGTTTGACGTGTCTGTCTGTCTGTCTGTCTGTCTGTCTGTGTGTCTGTCTGTCTGTCTGTCTGTGTCACCATAGCTCCCGAACGGATGGAGCGATTTCGATTTAGTTTTTTTTGTATGAAAGGTGAGACTTGCGCGAGTGTTCTTAGACATGTTTCATGAAAATTGGTTGGGCCGTTTAAAAGTTATGGGGGTGAGAGTGGGGAAGCAAAACCGAAAATCTGCAAATATACTAGTGTGGGGTATCAAATGAAAACGCATCGCGTCCACATTACATAATATTATGTTGTTTTACATTTAAGGATATTAAGGCATTGGAATCGGGGGTTTTTCTTAAATTTTAAATTTAGATTTATTCCTCATTCCTGATATATGATCATGGAAAGAAACCCAAGCCTTACTTTCTCCCAAAATTCGTTCGACTCATTGCCCTTATCCTTAGGCAAATACATATAAGATAAAGCAACACTTTCCGAATACGCAACTTGACAAACTTGGTAAAATGTTGAGTCATCGTAAAACGTAAACCCATCAAACAAGGTGAGTCATACACAAAATAAAAAACCCGCAACACGGCGAGTCATCCGCTAACACAAAATAGTAAGTATATTTTATTAGAGATAATATTTCCAAGGCTACAACGACAAACAACCGGTTGCTAACAAATTCGTTAATCGACCAGTTTCGAAGCAGTTGTCAAGTTTGATTGGAAAAAGCGTTACAGTTTTGTTTGGACGCTTCCAAACGCTCCAATTTATTTAACTTTTTCACAAGTTGTTTACGTAAGCTTCTGGAAACAACGGAAAATGCCTAAAATATTTTCGAGGCAATAAATTAAATTATTTAGTAAGCAACACAGCCGTGTTGGCTAAGTGGGAGCACACTTGACATTCATTCTTGTGTTGTGGTTTCAAACCTCTGGAATTTTTTTCTTGAATTTTTAATATTTTTTATATGTGCTTTAAACTCATGCTTAGACGGTGTAGGCAAACATCATGAGGAAACCGGCGATCTTGTTGTGAATTAAGACCTAATCTCTCTCACCAAGAGAGAAGTCCTTGTTTTTTATTTAAAGAAGTTTAAGCTCTTTCTTTGGTAAAATGCTATTTATTAATCGGGATCTGATAAAAAAAATATATTGTGTGTCACTATGGTGTGTAAAAACGTGTAGAAATCAGCCACGTATTTGACAGTTAGAGAAATGCAGTGAATATCGAAATTATCAATAATATTTGCCGCAGTATTTTGACCTATTCCCGCGGGATAAAAAGACACGTTACATAGTTAACAAGAAGAAGAAAAGTGGTACGAGGGCGGATATCCGGTCACCCAAGTTAGAATTACCAGGATTTTCCTGTCCAAGCCAAGTTTGAAAGTAATTGCGTAAGTTTTAGTCCCCAATTGGTCTTTGTTCGAGCAAGAAGGTACTTAGATAAGGACAGGTATGATTCTAGGCATATCTAGGTATTGTTAGAAGGCCTGGGATGTTTTTAACGACTATCAACGAAGAAATTAGATTCACAAAGGCATGATGACTACATAAAAATAGGTATTCTGTATAGTCTATCTGTTAGCACGTCCAAAAAACCTGGCCAACTAGTTTTTGCTTTATGAATTTAGTAAGAAAGTGCCAGATATAGAGCTTAGAGAGCCGGAGTGGGGGCTTATGACGTAAACGTTCAGTACATATTGCTCGCATTACGTCACGCGAAACTTCAATGCACTTTTGTCAAACGTCGTTTTGATTTTTCGTTAGCAAGAAAAAAGTTCTGGGGTTTTGTTAGAACATATTAACTTTGATTTCCGAGAACGGATTTGGATGTTTTTATTTTATTTAATCTGATACTTGCAAGTTGGTTAGCTGCCCATTTACATCAGTTGTCTTACTTGTGACGTCACACGCGCTCCATTTTGTAAGCAACTGAAAAACAGTTGCATACAAAATGGCGCGCGCACTTTTGGCAATTTTAATTTCATTAATACATTTTTAATGCAATGAATTTTTTTTTAAACCGTAATATTAATGTAATATTTTTATAATGTCGTAAGGAATCATTTATATAGTTTTCCGAAATTAGTCAAAGAGCCTATTTTATAGGAATCGCTCCAATATTTCCCGAGTTATATCTAATCCTACTAATATTTTAAGCGCGAAAGTTTGTGATTGTGAGAATGTAACTGTGTTTGTTTCTCTTCCACGCAAAAACTTTAGGAATTTAATGACATGTTATTCAGATAAGATATGTAAGTTACATTTTTGTAAGGAAAAATGTAGCTTACATATCAAAATAACACATGGCTAAATACCTTTTTTCGGTTTAAAATGATATATTGCGATTGCATTGGCGTAAAGCCTCATTTGGTTCAAATTTGGCACGAACATTGCTGTTTTCCCAGTAAATGACAACATATCCTTTTTAACGGTGGAAAATCTGTGGAAGATAGACAGCTAGTGATATATATATTTTGTCCGATTCTCTCTTTTTCATCCTAAAGTTGCCTGGAAGAGAGCGCTCTTAAGCGATAAGGCCGCCCTTTGTACTAAGTACCTACTCGTATTGTTTTGTAATGAAAACAAATAACACTTGATGAGCGATACTCGTATACGCTTGCCAATTTAAATGTAATTACTAAACATCAATTAAAGCCGTAGTTGTTTATCGTAATTACTCTTGTTTTTAGTATTTGCTATTATAGCGGAAACAGAAATACATCATCCATCAAAATTTCAACTATTAATTTAACACGGTTCTTGAGATACAGTGACACAGACAGACAGACAGACAGACAGAAGTCTCAGTAATAAGGTTCCGTTTTACCCCTTTCAGTCCATACACAAATGTATATTTTTTTGGTCTAATATATATGTATATCTTATATGTATGTATGTATATTTGACGACCTCTGTGGCTCGGTGGGCGAAAGCCCGCCTTAGGCGCAGGAGGTTCGATTCCCGCCGCGGGACCAGATTTTGTACGATCTGCAATTTCTGGTCTCGGGTCTGGGTATTTCCTATGTATAATATGTATGTATTTACAAAAAAAATGTATCTATGTAGTATATCATTCACCTAACACCCATAGTACAAGCTCTGCTTAGTTTGGGGTTAGGTGATGCTGTGTGATTAGTCCGGAAATAATTATTTATTTATATCCTAAATTTAAATATATTATGTGTTTTTTTTACTTCATTATACCTAAGGTTTTTAAACAAAACCTTAGGTGCGCGAGAACGACTCGCTCTTTGTCGCTTTTATTTTATAAACTTTCTGTGTAATATCTTTATATACATAATCCAAGCCAGACATTTACGAATGGGCTAAGTGCGTGTCATAAATTGGTGGTAATTTGTGAGTAAGTTCATGGCTTGATCGTAAAAGCTATTTCACCGGCATTAAGCCGATTGGCTCATGTATTATGGTACGTGGTTCAATGTTTCTTTATGACAAGTAAATTAATTATTAACGTGTCCTTGGCTTCTGAATATAGGTACTCTATGACGTCATAGTGCGATATCCTGAGCCTACTTATGTTTACTTGTTTAAGTTTGTTTTTATTTTTCTCTTATTTTCTTAAATGTTTGGTTAATTATAATGTGTCTGTATTTCTTTATTTTGTTTTTCTTTGTTTTTAATTTTTGTATGTTTGTTTTTATATTTACTGTGGTCCGAAACAAATGTGTCTTATTCTTTTAGTCATAGAGTTAATTCATATAAAATTGAGCATTGTTTTGTTTGTTAACAATTTTTTCTCAATGTTCTCTTGTTTTATCCTACTAATATTAATTAAGTCTGTTAGGATATAAGTTTTTGCTTTTTGCTCGTTCACGCATTTACCTACTTCCTTTCTACCGGTGAATGTAATTTTTTTCCATGTAAACAATTTATTATTTATATTTTTGTTACCAATATTCTTACTTTCTTACTTAAGTAAGAATTTATTTATAGAAAATCCCTTGTATTAACAATATTGAAAAATCTGTTATTAATTTATCGTACCAATGTGGGATTTCGATCGTAAAGTTGGAATGTCTTTTTTAATAGGTACTTAAGATTTACGTGAATATTTTTTTGATTTCATCTTGTACCTACCTATATTCTGACGGCGAATTTTATAGGAATAAGTTAAGTCAAACTTTTATTGAGATACTTAAACGACAAATTCTCGATCGGTTTTAATACCGACTGTGAAAATGGATAATTAAATTAAATAGATTTTTTTTTAAATTTTAACGTGTGTGTTATCCGACTAAAATTCTCTCGGTACATGTCATTCGAAGAGCAGCCCTTCCTATGGGCTTTGTCGGCGGTCGTTTCCGATGGCATGCTTGACGGTCGGAATCTATCATGGCCGCGATGACGTCATGTTGAGCTGTCAGTTGGTGGTCGGACTGGTTCGAAAAGCAGGTCTCTTACAGAGAATTTTATTATCACACTCACATTACTTTCGAATTCCATTATTTTCGAAGGACGTTATCGAATTCCTATAGTTATTAAGACATTATAATGTTCCTAGTTAAAAGTCTATTAAAGAGAATTTTATTAGATTAGCAAAATTTAAATCTTATATATAAAAATGAATAGCAAACTGTGTAGGTAAGCGCATGACTCAACAACGACTGGACTAATTTGGCCAATTCTTTTCTTTTTATGTTTGTAGAAGTCCTAGGATGGTTTTTATGGCAAGAAAAAAAACAAATTATTGCCGGGATCAATAATTACCCATGCGAAGCCGGGGCGTGCCGCTAGTTTTAGATAAAAATGTTACTGAAAGTACTTACAATTTGTTAATTGAAGCCTAATGCCGCATTTTAGGGTTCGAAAGTGTAATAACGAAATAAACTTTATTTATCATCATGAAACGGCACCTTTATACTAAAAACCCTAGTATAAAAAATAATTAAATCTATTTATCTCAACCCTCAACATTTTAATGATAATAAATCCTTTTCTTAATTATCAAAGTTCAAACCTGTTTTATCTTCAGAAAAGCAAACAAAGAAGCGGTTAATTAACAAAGAACTTTTAAAACTTCTAAAATTAATTAATCAAAACAAAAGCTTTGAAATTTATCCGACTCACATATTATTAACATAACTCAACCATATCTTATTCAAGCGAACTTGGCAAAGTGTGGAACATTTCATAATGTTATCTATTCTAAAGTTTTATTAACTTGCATTGAATTCAGTTGCACATTAAAATTAAATTCAATGGAAGAAGGTACGTGAAACATTTTAGTTTGTAGTTTTAATATTATGTAGAATGAAGAGTAAATGTTATTTGTATACATTAGAAATATACACTAGGAGCTCTTATTCATAAAAACGGCTATTTCTGGCAAATATAACTGAATTAGGAATAAACCTGTTTATGCCTTATTTTGCGACATAGAGAGATAAAAAACATTAGAAGTATACCGTTGTAGGGAACAATGAACTTAAATAAATATAGTGCTTGCTTTTTAGTCGGGTTTTTGTTTTATATATTTTTTCAAATTAAAGTATACCTGTTGTTATTCACACAATTACGAAGAATCAAATGATTTTTGGCACATCAAAATTAGTCAAGCCTTTCAGGCTGTAGTAGGTGACAAAGCTTCTTTGCTTTAGTGTAAAAAAAGCGAAGCGACCAGATACCATAAATTTATTTCCTACTTATCTTTAAGCACTTATGATTATTTTGTTTTTTTGTAATTTATTTTGACGTGTCTAAGTTTTGTAAAATCAAACTATGGAAATAAAAGATTTTGTATCTTGTATCTTGAAAGAAATGGTGACATACATTTATTACCCGCGAAAAACATTATTACCCTTCGCGGTAAAAAACTGATCTCCTGTCGAATTCAGAAACCTCCTTTTTTGATGTCGGTGAAAAGGGTAAAATGCTTTTATTGAACGGTCATTAAACAAATTTAGCATAAATTTAGGTGTAAGAATAAATTTTTACCAACGTTCTATTAATACTCCTATATATATAAAAAGTGAAATATTTTTTATGAATATTGGGGAAGAACATTAGGTATTTTACAATCAGAAACGTAGGTATTATTGTAAGATCTAGAATTTGAGTATTGGTTTATTTGCTAGTTGAATACCATCTTGTTAATTCCACCTAATATTAAAAACTTGTGAATGGATTTTAATGAACCTTCACAATAATATTGCTTAGATCAACTGACTATATACATCATTGATAATCAGCAATAACCCACCGAAACACACCACAACCTCTAGTTTCCGATTCAGTCACAGAGCCTACTGGCCACATCAAGCTAATCAAAGGCTGGCTACAGTTTCCGCTTCCGTTCACAGACCACTGACCGGAAATCCACCCACGACGTGAGCGGACATGCTAAATGATTGGCTGTTTCAACGTTCTACGTGCAATTATAATTCAAAATTAGCTGTGGCTATTTCAAAGTTCAAAGTGCAATTATGATCCAAAATTGGCTGTGGCTGGATCAACGTTCTTCATGCAACTATGATGAGAATTGCCCAATAAATTTACTGAAACTTTACAGTGTTTCAATTATTTTGTGCAATTGAAACTTTGGTGTGTTTTGATCGGCTGGTTTAATAAAGTGTGGTTTTAAAATGCGTTTTATGATATAATGTAATTTAAGTAAACATTTGGCTAGTCTTATGACTTAAAAACATGCTGTCATATCAATTATTTTGCTAACTACCTAGCTTAGTATTCTAAGTCAAGTTTATTTTTTAAAATTTCACCTTGTATGGAACAATTTTCACATAAACAATAATTCTAATTTTGAGGTGTAAAAGTGCATTTATTCGTATTAATTATTAATTACTATCACCATTAATTAGTAAATTAATGGTGATAGTAATACGAATAAATGCACTTTTTCAAATGAATTTCCTAAATTAATTATTCACTATAATTTCAGGTCTTCAGAAGTCACTGATACTCGTATATAGAGGGTCTTTCAACAAAGACAGGTCGATGTTGATGTTTAATTAAGTAGGCTGTCCGTGAGACATTATATTTTTATTTTCTAACCTCCGACAAAAAGATGGGTGTTATAAGTTGACGTGTCTGTCTGTCTGACTGTGGGTCTGTATGTCTGAGAAAGCGCAAGAGCAATGTGCACGTACATTAGGTACAGATTACATAGTATGACTTGTTACTTTTAAGGGAATAAAGGTTCTGAAACCGGGGGGTTTTTTTAATTGTAAATTTAGATTATTATGTAAGCCTTTTTGTGGTGGCAATGATCTGAGATATAAAATGTTCAGTGACTCTGCGGCATTATGTCTGGGTAGATCTGAACGATGGTCACCATAGATACTGTAACTTTTTGAGTTGCACTTGGTAAACCTTATTTGGTTTAGTGGTGATATTGCTCATAAACCAAAGCATTCATACAAATATGAGCCTCACCGCTTAAGAAAAGGCCTCGGCGTTGAACCGCCGGCGCCGAAACAGTCAGCAGTTATGAAAATCGACGGATTATAAAATCTGATTTCTATGACATAGACAAGTATCATGCATGTTCTGAGAACTTTGAAGAATTTTAAGGACATGTGACATTCAAAAACCTGCACTAGGCCAGCGTGGTGAATTATGGCCTAATCTCTCTCGTCAAGAGAGAAGTCCCTGTGTCCCAGCAGTGGGAACGTTAATAAGGTGGCGATGATGATGACGATGACATAGACTCTATGTGAAATTGGAGGTTTCTCGATCACTTGTGTCGTGTACGGGTCAAGTCCTGGCACAAAATTGCCCTAGTTTGGTCTGCTATGGCTATGTTCTTGTGAACGGCGTTAATCGACTACCTCGGAATCTCCTGCACATTATCACGAACAGCTGTTTTCGGCCGATCTGCTGCTCCTTTGATATAAAAGTGTTGGGAGATTTTATACCGACCAGTCGTCTTGAAATTGGCCACCAAACAACCCTTTATGAAAAAAAAATATATTCTGTTATGTTTAAATTACTCTTATTGTTCAGGTACTAAGTAAACTTTTGTTTGTAATTTAGAATTATAGATGTCAGAAGACGTGTTACGAGCTTACGAGGTTCTAGCACACGAATATAAATTGCTTCCAAAAAGAAAACCGCCGTTTCAATTCACGTAATTAATTTATACATTTCATTGAAATACCCTTTTTAACTTATAATGAACGTTCACCTTGCGTCCGTTCATGAACTCGATTTACTGTAAATATAATTATACACCCCTTTTTAGGCTTTATGTTGAAATATAACCTAATTATTTCTGTTACGGAAAATTTTTCAATAAATACCAAAGGGAAAAAATGGTTTATCATTACCAAATTATTTAGTCAATTTCAACCCTTTTCAGGCAATATGTTAAAATATAGATACCAAATAATTTCTAAGAAGATTGTTATTAACATTTTCCCTTAAGACCAGGAGTATAAAAGTCTGTAATTTATGACAAAAAAGTGTTGAATAAAGGGATAAATTTCCGTATTTTAAAAGCTTCATTAGCAAAAAGGGTTAATTGAAACCCGGGTAACAAGACGGTGTGGTAGTTAAAAAAAATTACAAAAGAACTCCGGGAATCAGACAACATTGTGACATTGAAATTTTATATTTATATTATATTTATTTATTTTAGATTATTTATTAGATATTAGAAGAAGATAATTCCGCGGGTTTTTTTTATCCGTAAACCATTATAATTTAGGTTTAAAGAACTTTATTCTCATAAAAACACAATGGTTCACTAATATCATCATATTAAAATGAGATACATAATAAAATTAATCTAGGTTTTACATAAATATTACTTAACCTTAAATAATTCTACAACTTATTTATCTTATTTAAATAGAAAAATAATGTATTTTACTTTAGACTACTAATAATTAAATTTGATACTTCAAGCTATAGGTTACACACATGTTCTTTAAGTTTCAATTTATAGGTTTTCAATTGATCACATTCCTTTATGGTTTTTGGCAAGTTGTTAAATAATTTAGCACCTTCCGACAGTATTGTTTTTTTGCCATAATTTGTGCGCGTTTTAGGTAACTGTAGTTTAATTTTATTTCTAAAACTATATCTAATATCTCGTATATTCAGTTTTATTTTTGATTGAATAGAGTTTGTTGTGAGTTTTTTAATTAAAATACATGTATTATAAGCGTAAAGTTTTTCTATATTCATAATTTTAGTTTTTTTATACAGTTCGGTAGTTGGTGTAAAATAGTCATAATGGTATAGCTCTTTTATTAATTTGTTTTGGGTTCTTTGTAGTGGGTTTAAATTCGTAGTTGCAGCCGTACCCCAAATTTCTATTAAATACTCAAGATGTGATTTTGCTAATTATGTACCATAACTGTATAACGCGTATCTAATATACGCGTCGACTTGAGAATCTCTTCCATTTTTTTCGTCGGTTGAAAAACGTGAATTTATGTAGTTAACACGAAAACATATCGTTACCCAGGTATCTACTGAGTCTAATTAGATTTTCGCGGCCTTTTTAATATCATTTTGGCTTGTGAAAACTCGAGTCATTTGTTTTTAAAACGAAGTGTCATATTACTTCTGAGACGAAAATTTACGTGAAAATGTTTATGGAGTTGAATTTCCCTACTTAACACTTACAAAAGGAAGTACCCACATCACTTCCGGTTTGACAAATGTATACCCTTCCTTGAAAAGGGAGTTTTACTCGTAAGTGTACCTTGTCATAAATTCTCATACAAGGTAATAAATAATACACAAGGAACACATGCCAAAGACTAGTGTCAGTATTCCGGAGTAAATAATAAAAACGAGTGTATTATTCTGAGAGTAATGTACTGCCGGAACGTTTGATAACAGGCAATAGATAACAGCTGGTACAGGAGACTATTGAGATTACTATAATAATAAACAGTTAAAAAAAAGTTAGTATTATTCCAATAGTAACAACATCTACAGGATTAATTCCAAAACAAGTGTTCCAATGGGTAGAATTTTTAAACCTGCCTAAATCCCGTCTACTGCCTAACTCTGCGGCTCCACTGAAAACTAGCGTCTCAGCTGCCTCTTTGGCTCCTGTTGCATATGCTGAGTGGTGACCCATTTCCGTACCAAGCTATGTGTAATTCTATTAACAATATTGAGTATAATAATAGTATTTTTTTATAATATAAGATATAAGTCACAATTTGGGACTTAACGTGGTTACCCAATGCCAGAACTCATTCAAAATATTATAACTAATGTTACTAAATAATGTCATAATAATTGTTATATATTATGTCAAAATCTGAAATACATTAATTATATAAATGAACTTGAACCGAGAAGGTGGGTTTCAAACAAACAAACTAAATAACTATTAAAAACATATACTTATTCACTTAACAATTATTACAAAAATAGAGACAAACACATAAAAAAGAAAACTATCTATCGATTATCAATTATATGTTTAAATTATTTGGAAATTCTGTTGTGAAACTTTGCAGATGTCGGAAACATTTTTTCCGTCTGGACTGATACCGTTAGGCCACGTCCGCACAGACAGGCGGCTTACTTAGCGCCTAGAGCCTAGCGAGTCACCTAGTGAGTAGCTTAATAAAACGAACGTTCGAGAACGTTCGAGATCGGCCGCACTGCGCGCTTGGCGCCTGGCTAGTCGCTTAGCGTGTATCCAAGTAAACAAACGTGTTGGTTTTTTGTCGCGAAGCGTGAGGCATTTTAGAAGAAAAAATGGATGAAATATTAATTGCACCTAGCGACCCACCACGCAAACCACCTTCAGTGTGGCCACCGTGAATCCTAGTAGCCAGAATGCAAGCCACTAGGCTCTAGGCGCTAAGTAAGCCGCCTGTCTGTGCGGACGTGGCCTTAGTATTGTATGTCGTTCGGGTGTGGAACATGTCCCAACACTAGTAGTGCGTCAGTTCGTAATTAAAGACTGAGAATGAGGGACAAAGCGGTTTTCCAATTAAACTGTTGTCTAATTTGCTGCGACTTCTTCATATTTTCTGGAACACCTTTAAAACCAACTCTATGTAGGTCTCAACCTAAAATTCACTTAAAGAAAAGTAAAAAAACTATTTTATTACTAGATCTTTTACTCACTGGTCCTATACACCTACTCGTCAAGATAACACCAGCTACTACAACATCAGCTGTGTCTCACAGACTGTGTTTCTGTTATTGCAGCTTTTCCGGAATAGGAGAATTTATATGTCCTTTATTTGGTTAGTAACATTGAGAATAATGCAGGGTTGAGACTTACGTGTTGCTTACGCACTGATTTATAGACCTAGGGTTATAGTGTCTCCGTTCTTTATATTAAAACTTGAAACGGGTAACATTTGATTTGACGGTTTTCAAGTTTGCCGAGATGGCGACGCTGTTGCTGCTAAATCATGGTATGTATGTAAATGTAGTAATTAGACCGTTTCAAGTTTTAATCTTATAAATAAAATTCTCGTGTCACGGGGTGCGTAATCGAACTCCTCCGAAACGGCTTGACCGATTCTCATGAAATTTTGTGAGCATATTCAGTAGGTCTGAGAATCAGCCAAGAACTATTTTTCATTTAGAAAAAAATTTTTTTTTTTTGCAAAACAACGTTTCCTGGGGTCAGCTAGTATTGTTATAAAACCATGATAATTTACAAAGGTTTTTTAGAATATACATAATATGTATGATGGAAGGTTATGATACTTATCTATACTAATATTATAAAGCTAAAAGGGTCTGTTTGTTTGAAAGGGCAAATATCAGTAACTACTGCTATGATTTCATGAATGATGTGTTCGATATCGAGGATATGCGACTTTCTCCCGCGGGAGAATCTATACAACAGGGGCATCGTGGCGTTACAAGCTAGTTATACGACGAAAAAGACGAAACTGCCAAACTTCTGTTGAATTCAACTTAGCCCGGCTCTACGACACCCATGTGGGGACATGTGCAATTTTTTTAGCCTTGTGTATGTTTGCTCACCTTAAACCTTGTTTCATTACCACGGCTACGTCCGCTTTTGACATATTCATTCGATATTATCACGCGCTAAAATAAACATTGATTTTATAAGAATTGAATTGGCTGGAACTTGAACAAAGTGTCTCTGGTCTTCGACGATTCGAGCTGCTGCAGACGAAGTCGGTACAAAGTGTTATTCATCAAAAATCGCAATCTCTTATTCACATATTTGAAGATCTCTATATCTTATCATCTTAATCATTAAAAAAAACTTGGGAGGTGTCAAGGGACACCCGGATGGAACGAAGTTCCTTTCGATTAATTAGTGAAGGAATTAATTTTTTTTTTTCAAATGTAGTGTAAACTACAAATAACTTACAAATAAAACTGAATTTTACCCGAAACTAAATTTTGGAAACACAAAAAGAATTGACCCCGACGTGATTTGAACACGCAACCTTTTGTTCTGGAGTCAGATGCGCTACCGTTGCGCCACGGAGTCGATGACGGGAAGCGCGAAATTAAGCTATTTTGAGATTCAAAAAGTGTCGTGTCGAAAGTGTCGTGTTGTGACAAAAATTATCAACATCCCCAGCTATTCTATCAATAAAAAAAGTGTCCAAATATAGAGCATCAAAGTTCCGATTTATCGGCATGTGACCTACATTATATATTATAATATATATATTATATACACTGTATCGTCTTGATTTAACGTTTGCAAGAAAAAAAATGGTTATTTAAATGATGGACTAATTATACTCTTTAAGTCATATACCCTATTCTTCGTGATGAAACCGAGGCGCTCTTGGCAAATTTATTCTGACTGAAGGCGCAATCCATTTCATGTACAGATGCTAATTAAATATGGATGCTGTGAATCTGACCAACAGTTACCTTTATCCGGATTAACCTCCCGTTTAGTGTTTTTGCATTAAAACCTACCCTATTTGCTATTCAGGGCAGAATCACTGCATTTTAAAGTATCGGCACTTGGCGGTGAAAATTTCAATCATTTGCCGTAAAATTAGGTTTTTTTTTTTTTTTTTTTTTTTTTTTTATTGTTGATAAGCCTTCATTTGACCACAATCTCACCTGATGCAAAGTGACGATGTGGTCTAAGATGGAGCATGAAGGCCTATTAGATGGCTTCTCCGGACCACATTACGAAACACGAAAAAATCGCTTCACGCACTGGCCTAGCCCGGAGGGTGGTGACAAGCCGCGGCCGAAGCCTACCACCAGAGACTGTTCTTAGCACCACCCGGAGGTCGGTTAATCCCTATATTGCTAGTTATATTCCAGTGAAAATCGGTCAAGGTGTTTAGGAGATTATGAGTATGAACCGACAGGTTTATGTTTAAATTACACCAATTAAATTACACATTACAAATTTAAAAATCGTTAAAATAGTATATAAATACACTACTAGCGGTCCGCCCCCGCTTCGCGCCTTGTTGACTGTATTATGATACATACAAAAAAAACATCAGAATCGATCCAGCCGAGTAGGATTAGATCAATGACTAACACAGAAGATTTATATATATAAAGAAAAACAATATGCTATGAGTGGTTTTAATTCTTGAACAAGACAGAAAACTAGACTTACTAAATTTATAGGAGTTAGTATGTTACCTATAGATAGTTTTTTTTATCATTTCCTTTCCGTCGTTAACCTTTTCATCCTGTCAGAAGCTCCTGTGTCCTATGCGAAAGATGCTTTAATATGCCAAAAGTCGTTCTATCGGTAGTTAAATCGATTCGGTCTACAGACGAAATCAAATTTGCGAATTTCCATTTCAATCTCAATATTCGTGATTTTCGTTGGTAAAGGAAATAATTTCGTTTGAAAACTGAATGACGCAGCTTTCGCCCGAACATTTGTTGATTGAGTCTTGTAGTAAAAATCATGATTTGTGTCAAATTCTGAATATATCGAAAATCATAAAGCAAATGTATGTTTTATTAAAACTTCGGGTAACATACTAAATTTTGACTGTCTTTGTGTTACGATAAAACCGTTTCCGTTTAAATATTGTTTCATCATCATCATCATCATCGTCGTTTTAATATTGTTTAAACTTTTCAATTATGCTTTTTTTTCGGGAATAAAGTACATAGATTGATAGATACGAATGAAAAGGTAACAATTGTCACTTTCGCATACCTCTCACCCGACTGTTTATTAGCGTTATTCGCCTATACTTATATTATAAATGGGAAAGCGTACGTGTGTGTCTGTTTTTTTGTCCGTCTTTCACGACAAAAGGGCTAAATCGATTAGCCTGAAATTTGTAATAGTGCTGGGATTAGGATATTAGATTCTTTTAACCGTGGGTAAACATGTGGTTCTGGGAGAAAACACTGTTAGCACATTATAATACTTTCATTTAAAATACTCTACTTATTGTCGATTGTTGAAACTGTTTTTGTTGGGCCTGATTAGTATCGCGATGACAATGAAGTGACGTATTGTAACCACGCCCACGCCAAACATTCGTCTTCGCCCGAATACTTAGCGTTGCAACGATGTACCCTGCCACTCATGAGCTAACACGTATCACACACACATAATAAAAATATGCTAGCTCGCCTAAAGGCCCTATGGGGCTCTATGGGGCCCGCGACGAATAACTTTTGTATACGTGATTGACATAAATAAAATTATTCGTAAAATTATTATAATTAGTCTTAATATTTTTACCACGAGTTGCCACTTACGACTGTTGGAATTTAAGCATGTAATGTAATGTAATGTAATTGTAATCATGTAATCCCATGCATTTGACAACTACAATTTTTTCTTAATTTGTGAAATGCATTGGATTACAACATGCTGTTATTCCAACAGTCGTAAGTGGCAACTCGTGGTACTGTGGGGCCTATTGTTTACGAATCTCAGTTACCCTAAGGCGTTAAAAGGGTGTCGGCTCACAAAAGGCCGGATATAAAATCAGGGATACCTAAAATCATCGCAATCGTTAGGCGTCGTTAGGCTACGCTCGTTACAGATAAAAGCCTTTATAGCGAAGCGGAAATGCTGATTTCAGATTCCAATGTTCACTTTTACAACTCCTAAAAGAGACGTCTAAAGGCTATGTGTACATTCGTATGATATTCATAACAAGATACTTGTTTCAGTGATAAAAATATGAAGGGTTAGTACTTTTTTATAGGTATGTGTCGTTAAGTATTGATGTGTGACCTCCGGGTGGTGCTAAGAACAGTCTCTGGTGGGAGGCTTCGGCCGCGGCTTGTCATCACCCTCCGGGCTGGGCCAGTGCGTGAAGCGATTTTTTAGTGTTTCGTAATGTGGTCCGGAGAAGCCATCTACCTTCTAGGTCTTCATGCTCCATCTTAGACCACATCGTCACTTTACTCAGTGACGATATGGTCTAATCAGGTGAGATTGTGGTCAAATGAAGACCTACCTATCATAAAAAATTTATTTGGCTTTATTCTACGATAGTGTTAAAATAAACAAACCAAAAACAAAATAATATGTTAACATTTTGGTGAATTATTCATTATCAATTACACCTTCAACGAGTTGCGTTTTTTTGTCTCCACATTTATTGCCATGTTTAGAAGGACATGCTGAACTATATTTTACCTTGTATAAACTCGGCCGGACTGACCTCAAAGATTTAATTAAAATTTCCTAGATACCTTATGCCCTAAATGCAACATCTGAAGTGCTGAAACATAAAAACAGTTTTTCTTGACAAGGTATTGAAATCCTATTATTAACTGAACAATATTGTTAATCTTTTACTGTTTTATTACTATTTAAAGATAAATTTTTATTTGTTATTATGAATATTACCTACAGTTTTTCTTATCAACGTGTTTCAAAAGTTAATTTCCTCTTGTAGACTTTAATGTATTTTTTTTGACAGGCAAACTGACAGTTCTTTTCAGTTCAAGCATATTGAAGGAGTCGTCCTTGACTCACTGCCCAGTGCCTCTTCTCCTAGCCTATCTTGTAATAGACAAATCAATCCTTTGTTCTGTCTATCGAGTAATATACTTTTTGTGTCATTTAATTTAATATTCTAGTACACGTGTAAAACATTATTTTACTTAGTAAACAAGAAAACAAACTCATCATTAAATCCTCCTCCTCTTAACTTCGTGGTCAAAGTCAAAGTCAAAGCGTTTATTTCCTCAGAAGCCTATGCTTACATGGACAGGTCAACTTAAATCTAATTTAAATAAAAACTAAGAATAATCAAGGTAATAACATAGTCTTGACAGTTCGCTTCAATTTTTTACACTGAGTTGAGAAGCGAATAATACAACTCAGCTTCCATCTCTTATGTTGTCATTATAACAATATTTGGTGTACAACATGGTTATCACTTATACATTTAACATTTACAAACAAATGCTGGTCAAACATGCACATAACAGAAAAAAAAACCTAAATTCAGCTATTTTGTCCATCCTAGTGGAACCGAGCTTCATCTGTCCAAGCATTATGCCTCTATGGTCCTCAATGCTGAGGGTCGTGACCACCCTTAAGAATCACTTTCTCTCGCACGATCTTTTGCCATCAGTCTCTGTCTCTAGCGGTGTAAAGGGCGTTGTGAACTGACGAGTTAAGAGTGGTGCGGTTCTGGTCGGACCAACGAACGGGACTGCGTCCACGTGGCCTCTTGCCATCCATTTTTCCGGTCACAATGAGCCTCACGAGGTTGTTCATCATTAAATACCTTTGTTTAATTCAAAGCAAAGCAAAAAAAATGCACAACATACATTTTTCAATATCTTTTGGTGATTTTTTCAACAACAAAATAAAAATAACCTATATTATCTTTAATCATACACTTTTAACCGATACTTACCACATACATTTTGCAACAATATTTCAATTCACAGATCTTAAATATCTATTTAGTACATAATACGAGTATGTAAGTAACAGACAGCAATATAAATAAATAAATATTTCCTGACTACTACTTAGTTTACTTAATTTTACTTTGTTCACACAATCACCCTATTAACGTTCCCACTTCTGGGACATAGGGACTTCTCTCTTAACGAGAGAGATAAGGCCTTAATTCACCACGCGCTGGCCAAGTGCGGGTGAATGCACATGCCCTTCAAACTCACGTTCTCAGAACATGCCAGTTTCCTTACGATGTTTGCCTTCACCGTTAGAGCACCGTTACTATGTTATTAATTGCCAAAGATAGCCTTGCTGATACGGGAATAACGATGTTCCCAGAGGCGATGTACGGAGTATTTTTGCATAGGTATTCCTGCCGGCACCCCAAATGTTAATGATGTTTTAGAATCACAAACTTAGAGCGTACCATTACTTTATCTTCTAGAGGATAAAAACGGCTTTTGCGCTCAGATACAGATACAGCAAAATACACTTTCCGAGATGGGGAGATGAAAAAATATTTTATATCGACATAATATAACCTAAAACATATTCGGTATGTTCACTGCTTTTTTGTTAACTACAAAGAGGTTTTCACCTCGAACTCATATAATGTTTTCTAAATAGATGTCAGTAGTCTATTTTTTTAACAAAATCCGTCAGAACGATAAAAGCTGCGAGTTCTTTGTTCTAACATAATAACCGATAGCTTAAGTTTATCTTTAATTGTAAAAATTTGAGTTTGTCGTTTCTAGGTACTACGAAAGGTTTATACTAAGCTGTCTGACAAATCTCCACCCAGCTGTGTTTAATGATGACACTAGAAAAGCCTTTGTTACGAATCAGAAACAGATACTAGAACCCACCTCCCCAAATTTACTTTGAAAGTCAATATGGACCTTTCTAGGATTTCACAAAGCAATCGAAAACACCCCAAAGCGAAAACAACTTTTGTTACATGAAACAACGAAATACTTACATACTTACGGTTCCATTTTGCGGTATATCAAAATGGATTCTTGAATTTTCAGAAAAAGGTCTCGGTAAGAAGATCGTATTTCCAATTTTCATCACCGTTTGTCAAATGTCTTTTAAATTGGAGAACATGGTTGCTGATAAATTTTGACATTTGATAAATAATTAGTATGTATGTTCTTATTTATTTTCTGACTAGCGGTACGCTCCGGCTTCGCACGGGTAGATTATTCATAACTGTTTTCCCAGAAATCATTAGATCTTTCTCTTAGATTTTAAACAATTCTTGAACTTCTACAAACATTTATAAAAAGCATTGGTCAAATTGGTCCAGGGTTTGTTGAGTTATGCGCTTACCAACACATTTTGCGATTCAATTTTATACCTTACTAGCGTCACCCGTAGCTGGCTGACCCCAGCAAACGTTGTTTTGCAAAATGAAAAATTGATAGTAGCTGATTCTCCAGACCTACTGTATACGCATATAAAATTTGGTAAAAATCGGTAAAGCAGTTTCAGAGGAGTACGGTAACTAACATTGTGACATGAAAATTTTATATACTTTTGATAGATATGATCTTTGACGTTAGGAACACACCTACATTGCTGAGACAACAGTGAGTGCTTGTAATTTAATATGAACTTTATATCATAGCAATAAAGCTCAAATTGACTACGTTTTAGTTACAAATCATTTGTATGGGAAAAAGAAAAGGGCTATTTTTAGGGTTTTTCCAGCAATAATTCGCCGTTAAAATAATTTTTCTCGCCGTAAAAACCATCCTTGAACTTCAACGAACATTTTAAAAAAGATTTGGCCAAATTTGTCCAGGCGTTGTTGAGTTATGCGCTTACCAACACATTTTGCGATTCATTTTTATATTATAGACGAGCGGCCCGCCCCGGCGTCGCACGGGTATACAATTTTCCCGGAAATTATTTGAATTTTTCTCGCCGTAAAAACCATCCTAAGACTCCAACGAACATTTAAAAAAAAGTTGAGTTATGCGCTTAGCAACACATTTTGCGATTCATTTTATATATAAGATTAATGTTTAAAATGATAAAAGTTGTTGTAGTGACATAACTACAATAGTTGGACATATGCTACCACGGAGTTTTTTGTAGACATTATGATGTTCTTCAATATTGTTGTAGGTACATTATTTTGTTCTATCGCTAATAGTTTCGGCAGCGCATTCGACGACGACATTTTAAGACTCATTTTTCTACACCTTCGGTTACATTGTTCAAATTTTACCAAGGATCCCTATTTTATTTCAAAATGAAATGTAGCCTTAGTCAAATTGAAAGAATGTAGCATTCTATTGGTAAAAGAATTGTTTAAATCGGGCCAGTACTTTTCGAGCCTATTCATTACAAACATACAAACATACAAAAATAGGTACAAATCTTTCCTCTTTATAATATTAGTGTAGATGTAGATTATTATTTTCCAAATACCAATCTAACTTAAAATATTATGATATTTACTATTAATATTAAATTTTGGATGATTGTTGTAGGTACTTAATATTGAGTATTTATTTTATGTAAAGAAAGTGGCGTGATTCTTGTGCTGCTTCACTTTGCTCCCGTGATTGAGAAGCACGAAGTCGAGCCATACTATCGCGGCGCTGTTCACGTGCAATTTCTTGTTCTTCTTCATTCCTTTCATTTGCAGTATTTCGTATTCTTCTTGCATTACGGCTTTGTCGGGAAAGATTCGATCGTCTTGCTCGCGGCATTATTAATTAAACTTCACGTCACTTCAATTCACCTAAAAATTTATTTCAATCATTTGCGTTTTGTTATTCCAAGTCAGTTTCTTTTTTGTTCTAACACGTTTTATAGTGACCGACGTTTCATGTCAAGTCACACGGGAACGCTGTCGAACGGGATGAAAAGTATCTTATGTCCGTCTCCTGGCTCTAAGCTACCTCCATACCAATTTTCATCCAAATCTGTTCTACCGTTCTTGAGTTATAAGTGGTGTAACTAACGCGACTTTCTTTTATATATATAGATTATAGATTATTATCCGGCTATATAAGGCGAATATACGTGTCGCGTTGGCACGCTAAAATCATCGTGAACGGGTGTACGCGATGTTCTTGTCTAGAGGTACATTATCGGACGAATAATTGTGTCGCGTTGAGCGCTACAAGATTCTGAAATGACGTAATTGTAGCCACGCCCTCGCTTTACATCGTCTTCGCTCGAATACTTCGCGTTGCATCGATGTACCCGGCCACACACATCGCGTTGACACGAATATTCTCTGAAGGCCGCTAATAGTTTAAACCTAGTTTAGTTAAAGCCGTGTTGGCTAAAGTGGGAGGACACTCCACTTTCATTCCGAAGGTCGTGGGTTCAAACCCCGCCACGCACCTGTGTATTTTTCTTCTTGAGAAATTTATGTGCGCTTTAAACACGTGCTTTAACGGTGAAAGCAAACATCGTGAGGAAACCGGCAAGGTTCTGAGAACTTTAAAAAAAAAAAAGTTTGAAGGGCATGTGACATTCACCAACCCGCACTTGGCCAGCGTGGTGAATTAAGGCCTAATCTCTCTCGTCAAGAAAAGTCCCTGTGTCCCAGCAGTGGGAACGTTAATAGGGTGATGATGATGATGATGATAGTTTAAGTGTGGAATAGTTCGTCTGTAAGACATTGTACTAGCGATAAGATGTACCTTTAGTAATTATTTTTTTACAATAAAAACCATCTTATTTTTTTTTTAATATAACCGCACCATTAGCCTAAAGTAAATTTAAATCTGTTTGTTTTCGAAATAAAATAAAAATACTATAGTGATAAATGGTGAAAACGGAGAAAACGGATCGGTAATGAATTGTGCACTGACGAAATCCGTAGAAGCTATGGAGATCGTTCTGTATTTTTGGAAATATCTCGCTAACCCGACCTCGTACAGAAAAGGCAGTTCATAAAAGTTTTTACTGTGATTTGGACTATTTTTCTGTTTAAATTCTGTATTTTTTATTCCACGTTTCCAAAAGAAAATTATGTATAGCCTGTGTTTCTTGTTTAACCAGAATGTCCTAAAGAGATTTATATGGTCACAATTATAACTAATAAAAAGTGTTTCCTGATATTCCTGTTAAAGGCTTATTTATTCTTGCTTTCCATCATTGGCTTAATAGTCTTAAAACGTGAATTCCTGATCAAAGGAGGCTTAAATAAATACTTCTGCTTGGCAATATTAATGGCCTCTCCCTCGACAATTCTAGGGTCTGAGAGAAATGATTCGATTCTGAACTCAGCTAAAAATAATAAACAAGTTACACAGACCGATATCATGAATACTGTATGAATTCTCGGCTCCATAGTTGAGGTTGGTAGGTTTTTAAAATTGAAACAAAATTCAATCAAAACAAGGTTTCAAGATAGACAGACAAAGGTTAGGTACTTTGCTGAATTAAAACTAAATAAATAAAATTATTGCTGCACAACCACATAACAAAACATCTAGCCCCGTGGTAAGATCTAAGCTTTTGTTACGCGTACGAGACATCTCAATTACCTAATAAAATTAGCGTGGATATTTTTATAATATACTAGCTGACCCCAGCAAAGGTTGTTTTGCAAAATGAAAAATAGATGTTGGCCGATTCTCAGATCTACTCATCGGTCGAATCGGTCAAGCCCTTTCGGAGGAGTATGGCAACGAAAACTGTGACACGAGAATTTTATATATTCGATATTAAACAAAATATACTCAATATTAGTGATTTTGTACCGATGCAATGTTATTTCTTATTTATTTAATAGCAACATTCACGATCTATTACAGGTGCAAATTATACAAACCGGTCCCTTAAACCACCTAAATAGTGCCGACATAGGCGGCCCGGCGGGCTCACTGTGTAATGCGCTTAAAAGTGCCATAGGTACCCCATATTGAAGTAAAATTAAAATTTTATGAATTAAGACGCATACATATAGGTCACGTAAAACTTCCTTGTAAATGAAGTCCATCGAATTAAGATTTTTAATAAAATATCCATAATTTACATTTAGCTTATTTTGACTTTTACAAATACTAAGTATCTACTCCTGGACATAATCTGAGCAAGGCTGAACAGAGGCTATTCTTCGAGGGAACTATTCTAAAATTCAGCATGATTGAAACGATCCAAGGTTTCAAAGGTTTCCTAAAGTCTAGAACGAGTTAGAGACTAACAGAAATAGATATTGATCGCCCTGGTTGCTGTCTGTCGGCGCGTTAAATGCAGACTGTAAAAGGTCAGATTCAGAAATTTTGTAAAAATAAATGTTACATCATAACCCATTTATATTCCGGCCATGATTTGAAAAATGGCCTCTGTGGCTCGGTGGGCGATGGTCCGCCTGAGGCGCAGGAGGTTGCGGGTTCGATTCCCGCCGGGGGACCAGATTTTGTACGATCTACAATTTCTGGTTTCGGGTCTGGGTGTTTTCTATGTATCATATGTATGTATTTACAAAAAAAAAATGTATTTATGACGGTAAGGCCGTCCAATGTATACCAGTTTGTTTTTTTACGTGTTGTCATGTAATGTCATAGTGTTGTTATGTAACATAAGCTTAGGCTTACCACGGGGCACGGGGGGATGCTGTAATATTGATTTATTTATAGTTATAGTAATGTCATAGAATAATAAATTACTACGTAAATGTCCCGTGTGTCCAATAAAGTGCTTTTGTATTGTATTACTAGGTACTTAACACAATGTCCACTTATCTAGTTTCACTGGGGTACATGGGACCCTGGGCCTTCTCTCTTGACAACAGAGAACTCTTGTTGAAGATTAAACTCTTTAAAGTGGTCTAAGATGGAGCATGAAGACCTATAAGGTGGCTTCTCCGGACCACATTACGAAACACGAAAAAAACACGCACTGGCCCAGCTCGGAGGGCGGTGACAAGCCGCGGCCGAAGCCTACCACCAGAGACTGTTCTTAGCAGAATAGCTAAAGGTTTTTATTATTATTATGGAATACTTTTTTGCAGGCTTAATATACTTCGTAAACCAAAAAACCCCCGTTTTCCCAAAAGTCTAGCTCACCTACCCATCAACTTAAATCCATTACAAAAATTACTTTAAAACTGTCATATTTTTATACAATTATGCATAAACATAGGTATTCTAGGTAATAACGGGAGGGTTGACATTTCTAGCCTCTTGGGAGTGAAAACAAAAGCTTTTACGTGCATTAGGGTTTTCCTCATGACGTCACCTTAAGTATGAATAATGTCTGCCTTTTAAGGCATAATTGAAATTCTCGTCTGCGGACAGAAGCCATGTCTTTTCCGAATTGGCTTAATAATGTTATACTTTTGCCAGACGTGATGAATTAATGTCACCGAGAAAGGAAACAGGTTTCTTGTTCTTAGATGTCACCCATGTCTTTTGTCTCCAGGTCTGTGCAAAATTAATTTTGGAAATCTGCTTTGAATGTCTCTTTGAATGAAATCTTTACTTAATATAAAACAAAGCCGTTTCCATTGTCTATCTGTCTGTCTGTACTTATATATAGGTACTTCGATCTTAAAAACTGATTAAAGAAGAAGGTTTATTATGTAATTATTAATAGGTAAAATTTGTTATTTTTACGGGAAAATCAAATATAAGGTACATTTTTTTAAAGTATAGTTGCTTATAAATTACGGACTAATTATTCTTTTTTAGTCATCTACCCTTTTCTATGTAGATTAGAATAAGTATCAGAGTGGAAGTGGGTCTCTTAAATCCTCTTAAATTAAGTTAAAGAACTTTGGTTACAGAGTCTCGAGTCTGGGATTGTAATGACGAAACGGTTAAGGTATCTCGAACATAGACATTTCACGATACAAACGAACAAGATGACGAGAAGCAAAGTTTCAATTTGTGGCTAAACTTTGCTACTTTCGGCAGTGTTCTAAACCGGCCCGAAACTTCGTAATTGCTACAAACTCAATTAAGTTCCTATCGACCAACAAAGGCTACTTTAGTGTGGCAAATCAGGAAGGCCACTGATAAGATTAACTGGTTAATTTATTGTACAAGCAAAAATCAAGAAAATAAATAAAACTGTGACGCAATTTTTTTGGGAATTTTTACTATTTTAAATCTTTATGTGAAAATGGTTGTTACGCAAATTTAAATCGATATAGATAATAAAAGATCTAAAACTAAATAAATTTCTTAAATATCTATTCAATAACACCCCCCTTGACATAGTTTCCTGACTAAATTTTTGTTTAATTTCACAATATGGTGTCCAGTACTCGATAAATTGAATTTTCACGAACGTTATAAATTGACGTGCGAATCATCAAAATCGGGCCAGGCGTTTGGTCTGCATAGCGCTTCAAAGGAACATACTCCTTAGCGTCGCGCAGTCGGTTTAAAAAAGATACAAGTCAAAATTAAACTAAATTTTTTAAACAAGCTCCTACAGCGAAGAGCGCTCTATAAATGTTGTTGGTCATCCTGTGTTCGGTGTTGGACATGGTCGAAGTTTGGCAGATTCGCTTGTCGACAGATTCTGGTTTGGGTAGATTATTGATTCAACAGAATAGCTATATGGCAGAAAACATACATTTGTGCACAGAATACTGATCGGTACAAACGCTAAACTAATCCGCTGCTGACCGCGATACCATAAATCTCTAATAAAAAACATATTAAATATTTATTAACTACAAATTGTATAAAACAATTAAGAACAAGCCTATCCTAGACAAATCAATAGTAAAAAAACTAATTTAGGGCTGTCTTACTCACTCAGAAAATATTTGATATAAAGAAACTTAAAAACTTTAAGCACGAATCAATCAAAGAATTTTTTTTCCATTGAAAAATTGGACAGCGGAAGTAATCGTCCCACCTTTCGAGACTCTTCCGGCTTATATGCCAATTTTTCAACCCCCTGTAGATACATTAATTTTAATTCAATCACTTTTAATATTCAAGTTGACCTTTTCTAAAAGGGTCTGTCTTTGTGTAACCGATTTACATACTGTGTATGAAATTTTAACGTTTCTAATAAGCTCCGAAATTTGACAGAATTTGGGTGTGACAGTAGGAAGGCCTAACTGACAAAATAATTATTCTTTTTCTCCTCTTTAATTTTATTGTTACCATTATGTCTGTCAGTTTGGTTTCAATGCTCATAAAGTGATTTTTAGTTATCAAAAAAATAGGGGACCTTTTTGGTTTAAAAATATTTAAACGTATTCCCTTTAGGGGTAATCTTGAGGCTAGGACTATATAGTATATAAATCTGCTTCTATGCAAAATATTCACGTTCAAATATAAATCCAGTTTACAATAAGAAGTTCCTAATCTGTTTATAATAGCTAAAAGCTTTTCAAATAACAGTCATTAAAATCTCATTAAAATTAACAATTCATTGAGTTTTTGAACTTTTTTTTTATTACGGTAGTCAATTATAGGTAAATTTTTTAATAGCTTTTATAGAAAACTAGAATTGAGCTTTTTCTAATCGTAAACCGGCATGTTCTGAGAACTTTGAAGAGTTTGAGAGACATGTGACATTGTCTATCATTGGCTGGCCAAGTGAATACTAAACCCCACTTGGCCAGCGTGGTCAATTAAGGCCTAATATCTCTCTCGTCCAGAGAGAAGTCCCTTTGTCCCAGCAGTAGGAACCTTAATAAGGTGTTGATAAGATTTTAAAGCTACTATTTCTATATTTATATTGGAAATTAATATATTTCTATACAATTTTGTCGCGAAAAACCCGAGGTAGATTACCAAACTTCACACAAAAATGCTTTCAATCCAGAAGGCCTATTTGGCGAGTCGAGAAAGCCTCCTTCTAGTTAAGTTTTCTCATTTTTCTGCGAATGCTATCCACGTAACGGTTCATGAACTTTGGAGATCATATTTTAGGTTCGTCTGCCTTATTTTATGACTGGAAGTTTTTATGTTCTTGTTTTTGATAGACGGTTTTGATATTATATTGTTTCTTTGGCATAATGTTATCTTTACGACCGCGCTCGGAGGGCGTAGGTTTGCTATGTTAGGCGTAGGTGTAGCTTTAGGGAATAGTATTTGCGGGTTTAATTTTACGGTTTTACATTAGCGCTCCTGTATACGATAACGCCACTGTACACGCGCGCCACCGCCGCGCCGCGCCGTCTAAGCCAAATTTTCATATTCATATTAATTTATTCATAAAACAGTTCTATAATCGTATTCGAAATATTACAATGATATATTAACCTAACTAAACACTTAAATTGAATTGATATTAAATTACATTGAAACTTGATTACATACTCGGAAAAATTACAAAAGTCAATGGAAATAAAGTCATGTCGGAAATAATCTATAAAATAAAATCAATAATTTAATGTCCTCTATGGAAATCTCTACTGGAAAATTTTTCGTTCATAAACTCTTCAATAGAATAGTAGCATCCCTTTAACAGAAGTGTCCATAATTTACTCTTGAATATTATTAGGGCAGTCAATTGTTTTCTGTTTTACTGGTTCACTTAGTAATACGGCTCTTAGTAATACATTGCTAATTACGAAGAACGTTAAGAATAGCTAAGTAAGCAGCGTCGCGGAGGTAATTGCGGTATGGGAGCGGTGGCGGCGCGGCGGTGGCGCCTGTCTACAGTGGAGCGACGCGGTGGGAGCGTCGTGTTCAGGAAGCCCTAGAGTGTTTCTCTGATAATTCCTATGTAATTCTATATTTTTGTAAATGCTTAGCGTGATTTTAACTGCGAGTGCTACTTTTATTTTAATAAAAATTAACTTTAAGGGCGACAATAAAGGCCTAATGAATAGCCCTAAACTCCCTTAGTGAGTTATTAAGAGAGCTGTTCTCGGCGTCTCTTTAAAAGAACCAATCTTGAACGAGGACACACTTAAATTAAAGCGACTAACTTATTTCTTTGAAAATGATCCTTTCTCTCTTTTTTTTTCATTTCTTTGTTGATGATTTTGTTCGGAAATATTTAATTTAATATTTAATTTAATGCTTTAATGATATCCATTCGTTAAAATGGCAGTGAGGTCTTTATGACCTGCTCAAGAAGAACAGCTAGCAGTCGTGACAAAAATATTCTTGTGTCGAGACCGCAAATCGGTACAGCGTGAGTGTAGAGCATAAATAAACATTACTGGCTAATCACACCAACATCTATCCCTGTGGTAAGATCTAACGATCTAAGATCTTGCTCGTGTAACGGATACTAGCAAGTGCGGTGCCAGCGACTGCGTACGCCCTTTTAAGACACCTCTTTAAAACAGACTTGTATACAAACTTCCAAACCCCGTTTTACCCCCTTAGGGTTGGACTAACATCATTCCGTGCTTAGCGGATGTCTACACCCTATAAGAAATCTACCGGCCAAATTTCAGGATTTTAGAATAGAATAGAAATAGGTGTTATAATATCTGATAGGTATTTTGTGATTAATCAGTGAGTGGTAAATAAGTAGTTTTGCTTTTATATAAGTATATAGATATAGAAAGCAATTCGATCAAGGTATCCTCATTGGATCATATCCGCTAATCCTTCTAATCACCGCATACGGACCACCCACTACGCGTATATGTCGTGTAAATGATTGTATAAAACATGTTCACTGCTCAGTAAAAATGTTATATTTTACTTGTTGAAACGCGCAACAGATTCTTTGTTCTCAGAAAATACAAACTTTCATATTAATATGAAAGCTTAAAAAAAATACGAGCTCAAATTTAGTTTGGCGTTAATTAATTAGAAAGATGTTCATTAATAATTCATAACATGATTCCACGAACGGTATATAATGAAAGCAATAATTTATGAATGTATTTCATTTAAACGTTAATTTTGCGAGAAATTTATTACAAAGGCCGTAGTATAATTAATTACTATAGAATTTCATTTCATTAAACAAAGATATATTCATATTGGACGGTACAGTAAAGGTTTACTATGTCCTAAAGAGTAAACCAACCTACTACAATAATTACTTGCCAGTAAAATGAACGAACACAAAAACTCGGTTTAAACATACTTGCCATCATAAAAGTATTACCTGAAAGCTCCAGGAATAACTGAAATTCATTGCCAACTTTTGAAATATTTCACAAGAACGCAGCGAGTTCTTATAAAATGTAATAAAAAGCTTACTCTAAACATACCTTATTACTCGTTCTGTAGCTCAATAGACACTAATAAATTACTTTTCAAGTCATGTGCGTCTTCTCCCGACGGCGGCTGGAATGCTACTGAGCTTGGATTGGTACCTTTACCTGTTACATTGGTGTGAGGGTTAGGGATGGGCAAGCTCGATAGACCCTCTATTTTAACGTCGTACCTTCTCGATTGAATTTGAATTATTCTCTTTGACAGATGTGTCGGGTATTGTAAGGTTCTCGCGTCTATTTAGATGATTTGTGAACTCGATCGGTTGTGGAATGTATATTTTGTCTGAGGTATAATATGTTCGCGATTATTATAACCATTTTTGGGTGTGTATGTATGTATAAATAATTAATGTTATTGTTATTTCTGGTATATTGATTAAAGAATTGTTTATTGTTCTAAAATACTTAGTAAAACAGCCTGGTTGGGTATTATGAACAATTTTCAGTAACATCATAATTTAATTCATATTCGTGACGTTTTTGACAAGAACTCGAATATTACAAAATTTTGTTTCGTTTCTATAACAAAGCTATTTATTTTAATACGCGTGAAAAATAAGCTAGGTAATTTAGATTTATAACGGGATATTTACCATGATTGATTGTCTTTCGAGTTTCCCGATATTTCGGCTAACATGCGCAATGATCACGGTTAAACTCCTATCCATGGTAAATATCCCGTTATAAATCTAAATAATATTGATAACCATGATAGTTTCAAAAGTTATAAACTAGGTAAATTGCTTTAAACATCTTAAATTAACTATTTCTATAGAAGTACATAGAATATCCAAAATCATGAATATTGTCTTATAATTTATGATACAATATTTAAAAAAACAATCTTATTCATAGAAATGTTTCTAATTATATGAACCATCATATAGATCTGTACTCAAATAAAAATATAAACATTGTCTGAAAGTTAGTTACTAAAATGCCAGCACTACAATATTTATCATAGGTCTACGAAAATCGCTACGAAATTTTCATTAAATATCTTTGCTACGACTGCTACGAATAAAACATCTACGCAGGTCCGCCTCTAACATTAAAGAAACAATGGAATATCTCCATAAATAAAGTACATTTCTTACAAAAATAACTTCTTAATTTACGTTTCATTTTACACATTATTTTTCCCGAGTTTTCCAGTTTCATTAACAGAGAAATTCCATCATAACGATTCACAACCATCCTTATTCATTGCACGTACTTCCCACCTAATATTGCCATCTTTTTCCTTTCAGGACGTTTAGTACATAATCCATGAGTTAGAGCGAGATGGAGGGATTATAACGGTTACAGCGTCACGTCAGAATTAGTGAGTGTTGCCATAATTCAGAATTCCCGTCATTTTAAGCACCGGGATGTTGGCCAGATGTATGTTTTTGTTTGTTTTTGTTTTTACGCTGATGGAAATAGAATTAAGCTTTCATTGGTAAGTAACGTAGGGTTTTCTTTAACTGTAATACATACGAGTATTAAAGTCAAACGTAAATAGTTTCCCTAAAGTGTCAGACTTTTGAAATTGTGAATGAATGAAGGTTTTAAAGCTCTGCAATAAAAGTTTGTGAAGCGTTCTGTCCAAATATGATAACGTCAAGAATCACTTGATATATCCGTCGACGCTTTGGGTGTTTTCACATCTCAAAAGCTGTCAGCTACAATGGTCATCTGTTCTAGAGCTCTTACCACAAGTTATGAATCCGCCCAAATCATGGCCATGTCAGTAGCCTCTTTATTTTTTTATTATAACCACATAAATTATACTAAAAACTAAATAGTCCAGTTATTTAACTTATGCTTAGCCTATTTCTAAATACAGGCGGCTACATTATGCTCAGTGGATAGGTACTCATTGATTAAATCGACCCGATTATACAGACTTCTCAAAAGCTCAGTATCACTTCCTGAACTTTCAGGTTTTGAATTGTGAATGTATGACCATTAATTGGTTTTACACCATACAAACTTTAAAAAAATTGTTTTATGCCACTTTCGTGAACTACTAAATGTTATAATCTTATCTTTCTATGGATGGAAATGTATGGATGGAATGGATGGAAAATCTATTCTATTTACTGCTTCTTTGCTATAGAGTAAAAAAGCGAAGCGACCAGATACGATAAATTTATTTCCTACTAGCGGCAGGCACCGCCTTCGTACGGGTTTTTATTTAAAAAATACGGCAATTATTCGATTTTTTATCTCCTTTTAAACTTTCCCTAGACCTCAAGATAAATCCGTTCAGCCGTTCTCGAGTTGCAGTGTGACTAACGAACAGCAATTCATTTACAAACAAACAAAACAAACAAACAAAATACATTTATTTCCTAACAAATAACAAAAAACTTAAATCTATTATTACATTTTGAATACATTTATATATTTGTAGGTGAAAGGTTTTGACATAGTGATTTAAACAGGTTATATCATTGAATAATAATCAATTACGGGATTTAAACGAACAATATCAATGACACAAATAATCTGAGGCTCTGTTTAACAAAGAAATAGATAAAGTCAACAAGTAACTCCTACGAGGAGCGTTTGCACAGAGCAGAAGCCAAAGAAAGAATGTCTCCCGGACTATTGGAACTGTGCTTTAAATAGCAGTGCACTTCGTAAACAACCCTTCCACCTGCGGGCACCCGATTGGCTGTTAGCCCGGTCGGCCGACACCGAGCGGTACCGGCCGCAGGTAAACATCGCGCGATCGAGTGGCGCGAGCGCCCGCTCACGCCATCGGACATTATAGGTTGATTCTATGCTACTTCCACTCGGTACAAATGTACTACAATGAAGAACCAGGACGTCGCGCCGTCATATTTATCTTTAAGTGTAATTTGTTTATGTTTTTTGTATCTTGTATTTTAGCATGAATTTTGTATCTTCCTGAAAAACACAAATTTAAATTTGATTGACAAGGACAAACGAATGCTAAAGGCTTAATTTTTGTTTAGTTAACTATTTCTCATTCAATTCACTTATCAAACTTTTCGGACAATACAGTATTTGTAACGTTATCAAAAGAAGTTATTTTCCCCAACAATTCTACCAAATAATCTTAAACAAGACAAAAAACAGGAACTCAAAATTTTATAGCTATAAAAACATCATAGATTTAGATTTAGATTTATTTATTTCACCTTATTATAACAATGGTTGCTATACTAGGTAAGTCATTTGTACATTCTTTCTTAGTTAAATTATCCATAAATAAATTACAAAAAATCAGATGTCAATTAATTAAATACATTTTCTAAATAAATGAGTTCAACGTAGGTAAATATGTAAATAGATTAAATCATTAAATTATTTATCAATAGACACACAAATGAAAAGGCAAATTAAATATTTATCAGACTTAAACAATTAAATATCTAATTTATTTATTGACTTGACTAAAATAATCACTTTAATTTCATTATAAATTCAGGATTACTCTTTTAAGGGTTAATTTTGGAGGTGATCATCTTGCAAAAATGAGTATTCTGTCAGGTTAAAATTCATGAATTCGTTTAGGCTATAAAAGGGATTAACTGTAAAGAAATATTTGATTTTTTGTTTAAACTCAGATAGAGATTCTAGGTTTGTTATAGCCAGAGGCAGTTTGTTAAATATTAATATTTTAGTATATTCTCCCTGTTTTTGTACTTTTCTTAGTCTAATTTTAGGTTTATGTAGTTTTTCTTTATTTCTAAGATTATAGTCGTGCATGTCCTTATTTTTCGGATTGTCATTTTTATATATTTCTAATAAACTTTTGTAAATAAATAGAGAAATTACAGTCATAATTTTATGTTTAACAAAATAATTTCTTGCTGAAGTTAGTTTTCTTATACCACTGATTATTCTAATAGCACGTTTTTGACACACTAAAACTTTTTTTATATCGGAGCAATTTCCCCATGTCGTTATTGCATAACTTATCAACGAATGTTCGTAAGCGTAATAAACGTTGATAAGTGATCGCTTATCAATAAAGGGTTTTAACTTAAGGAGAACATAGTTTGCGCTGGCCAATCTCTTACAAAGGGTTTCTGCGTGTGCCTTATGGCTGATGGTCTGGTCTACTGTATACCCGAGAAAAATATGATTTGATGGCTCTCGTGTTTGTATAGTTTGGTTTACTTTAGTTTGATATTTCAGTATAATACTTTTTTTGTCATTTAAGATTATTCCGTTTGCTTCAAACCATCCCTTTAAGATTTGGATTGAACTATCAATTTTAAATTGTAGTTGTGGAATTGACGTATCTTTTAGACCCACATGTGTGTCATCTGCAAATAAATTAATGAATGCCCAATCCGGTAAGCTATTTGGTAGGTCGTTGACATAGATCAAAAAAAGTACTGGCCCAAGGATAGACCCTTGTGGCACACCTATGTCAATCAACCTAGCATCTGATCTACTTCCGTTTATAGTTACATATTGTTTCCTGTTTTGAAAGTAAGACTTCATCAATTGAAGCGCAAGTCCCTGAAAACCATAGTACTCTAGTTTTATTAGTAGAATATCGTGTCTTAAGCAATCGAAAGCTTTAGACAAATCGCAGAAGATACTTGCGCATTTCCGCGATTCATCCATCGCCTTTAATATGAAATAAGTTACGTTTTGGATTGCCATTTCTGTATTTTTGCGTTTCCGAAAACCATACTGAGCTGTTGAAAACAATTCATTCGTTTCAAAATAATCCACAATTTTATTTTTTATAATTGTTTCAAATATTTTAGATATACTAGGCAATATGCACACAGGTCTGTAGTTGTTGAGTACATGTTCGTCACCTTTTTTAAAAATTGGTACAATTTTCCCAATCTTAAGAACATCAGGGAACACACCATCATGTAAACATTCATTTATAATATTGTATATTAATTTCATTAAAATGTCATTTCTTAAAATTAGTTCTTTAATTATTCTACAGTTCATATCGAATGCGTCAGTCGATTTTTTATTTTTCATGGTTTTAATAATACGTATAAATTCGAAATATTTAATTTTATTAAACTGTATTTTTGTTTCAGTTTTTTTAACTTTGTTTAAGTAGTAAATACAATTTTTCGCGTTTATATTTATATTTTTTGTAATATTCTTAGCTATATCTTGAAAAAAGGCATTAAACATATTTGCACATTTTCGAGGATTTGTAATAATTTCATTTTTATCATTTCGCAGTGATATTGGATTATTTTTATTATTATTTTTCTTATTTATTTTTTCATTTACAATTTTCCAGGACTCTTTTATTTTATTTTGAGAGTTTTTAATCCTATAAGAGTATTGTAGTTTTTTTGCATTTATCATAGTTTTTCTTAATATTTTTTTATAGATTTTTATTTTATGTCTCAACTTTTCACAAGGTAGAATTTCTTCAAGAAGCTCCATTTTCTCTAGTCGTGATTTAGATATTTCTATACCTTTAGTAGTCCATTTCCTTTTAACACGAATTTTTATATACTTTTTTGGAAATGCAGCATTAAAATAATAGATAAGAGCGTCCATTAGTGTACTCATTTTATCATTGGAATTATTAGTGTTATCTAAATCAATTTTTAATTTATTATAATCCTGAAAAAATAAATAGTGAAAGTAATCACAATTTTGTTTTGTAAAGAGTCTGGTATAGGCACTAGCTAGGTGATTGGGCTTTCGTACATGAGTTTTCTATGCTACATGTTAGTCTTATAACATTATGATCAGATAGCTTACAGTCTAATACGTCACCTGTTACATTGTCAAAATTAATCATAAAGTTGTCAATACATGTTGAACTAGAGCTTTTAGTAGTAGTTTTTGTGCGAGTAGGTTCATTTATAAGTAATCTGCAGTTAAAATTGCTAATAATATTATTAAGCTTACGTATTTTGCTATCATTTTTTAAAATATCTAAATTAAAGTCACCCGCAACTACCATTTTTTTTCCTTCCCGACAAATTCTATGCAGCAGTTTTGATTAAAATATCAAAGAATAATGAAATGTCATTACCAGCTCTGTACATACAAACAATTACTATTTTACATTTTTTAAGTTCTATTGCACACAATTCGCTATTCATTTCAAATGACAAATTATTAAGATCTTTTCTTTCCTTATATTCTATCCCCGCCTTTGTAAAAATTGCCGTACCACCATGCTCAAAAAATTTTCTATTGAAGTATGTTGCTAGTTCGAATCCATCAATTTTCATACCTTGAATCTGATGATCGTATACCCATGTTTCTGTTAAGCATAAAACATCACAGCATGTATCAGCAGTCAAACACTCAATCTGTAGGTATTTTTTATGTATGCTTTGGACATTTGCATGTATCAGCGTTAAGGTTTGCTTGATGACCTTTGACGATGTTGAAAATTTTGCCTGGTATTAGTGATTTCTGTGTCTGTTTTTACAAACGTTAACGCTGATTGGCCCCTGAATTTTCCACAAATTTTTGCAACAAGATCAGATTTCACATTTACCCGTACATTTTTGTAATATATATTTAAATCAATAAATTGCATTTTGTCATTAAAGTTTACAATTTGAGCAATCTTGTTATTTAGCTTGTGAATCTTAATATCCTCTGTGTATCTACCTATGTACTTAAAGCTAGTGACAATAATATTAAATTGACGTTGACTTGTCATAACAATATTTTTTATTAATTGTAGATATGCAGGTGTGTATCCACTACTAAAGTTCGTGATCATAAGAACCAGAGTGTCATCATGTGTCAATTTCTTGGTAACATTCTCGATATTTTCAAACATTTTCTCGGCGTGAGCTCCTGGCTTGCAATAGTTAATTATATTTATATTTCTTGAAACTTTTGATTGTAAATCTGGCCCCAAATTCCTGCCAAATTCGTCAGATAGAATTACTACTTTCTTAGATTTCATGTTAAGTTCTTTGTTACTTTTTTCATTTTTTGTAGCTTCAGATGTCTCTTTTTGGTTGGTATCCTTTTCTGCCAGTATTTTCTGCTTTAAGTCAGTTTTGCTTCTTTCCCATTTAAGTTTTCCTAATTCAATTTCTAGTTTTTTTAATTTTTTATTTAGCTTTGTAATTTCCTTCTGTAATCGCTTGTTCAAGTATCCATTTCGCGATGATTTTAGTGGTTTCGCTTTGTATTTATTTGTCTTTTTAATGTTTCTTTGTTTGTCCGTCTGTACTCCAATAGAATTAAACCATTTATAAGGTGTCAAAATTTGTTTTGTTTTTCCACTGATTCCATGACCATGTAATTGTTGAGTATTACGGTGCCTTTCAGCTACGGGGCTTTGTATAGATTTCAGCGATTTTATTACGAGGTTACAGTTCTCTATTTCTCTTTTAAGATTGTTGTTTTGAAGTATTAATGAATCAATTTCATCGTTCGCCATAGATAATGACTGAGTGGTCTGCTCTATTTGCATTTCAAGCTCAATAACTCGTGAGTTGTTACACAACGACACGTCGCGTAGACTGCGCATTGATTGATCAAATATGATTGAGTCATTCGGCAATGTTTCGTTTAGGTGTGTTAAGTCCGTTTCTGATCTATATTGTCTTTTCATATTATGTCTCAGAGTTACATTGCTATATTCATCCATTGTAAGAAAAAAAAAGTTTTTTATTTTTTTTTTATTTTTTTATGTTGTAAATTTTTAAATGTCAATAATAAATGACAATCTTATTCAACCATAAAAATTTTACAAAATTTCGGAATACAAAAAGAATATTAATTGAGAGGTAATAGATTAAGTGGTATGGACATGTCTTGAGAAGGGATGAAAGTCATGTGACGAGAAGAGCGTTAGATATGAATGTAGATGGATATGTGGGAAGAGGTAGGCCCATGATAATATGGACTGTGTGAAAGATGATATATGTAAGAAAGAGGTGAGTGTTGAGATGACGGGTTATAGAGGGAAATGGAAGCATGACATGTTGTGCCGACCCCACGTAATGTGGGGTAAGGTCAGGAAGATGATGATGATGTGTAGCAAAAACATAAGGACCCGTACTTCATAAGAAGTTTGTATCGTCAAGTTTCTGCCGTAAAGCAAGATACGGTGAAACTTTGTAAATCCTTGCAGATTATAATAAACTTAGTTTTTGTAAGTGGGTCGCGACCTTAAGCAATGCAGATGGGACAGGGAAAGTTTTAAGATAAGAAATAAAAGTGGGTGAAAGATAAATTCAAGCGACGAGTAAATAATATATTATAAACTACTAGTGAACGTAGGAACCATATCATCGACTTTAGCAAAATGTAAAATTGCATTCACACATGTAGAAAAAACTTGTACTTTTTTTTTATATAAAGAGAAACTATTATTATCAAAATATCGAATTGGTTAAAATTTTTATTTAAAACACGTTGTCTAAAATAAATAAAAAAAAGTTGTGTGTGCGATTCACACACGAGAGAAGTGAAACTTCAGTAAATCGACAAAAGAATAAGATTAAAAAAAAACAAAAAAAAAATACTATGCAAAAAGATTTTGTTCGGGCGGTCACCCATCCAAGTACTGGTGTCGCGCACAGGCTGCTTAACTTTGTTAGCGTTTAGGATTGGCTAACCCGACAGGTAAGCCAATCTTATTTCCATTTCCGTTTCATCCGGTTTCAAATCACAACGATTCTATAGAAGTTTCACTTCAAAAATGATCTATTTGATTAGTGCTTGAAATGCCATACCAATGCATTGCGATGTGGTCAGTTGTCGATAACGACAGCAAAATGTAGTAAGTAAATACGCCCAACCACGTGGTTGTGTTGTCGCTACGCAGTGGTTGCGTTGTCGGTGCGATGTGTTTGCGTCGTTTGATTCAACCGCTGTCTGTAACATGTTCTGATACCAGCAAAGAGCTGCAAATAACCATTGAGACAATTTTACGTTGCCGTTTCAAACAGGCAACGTCGCGTCGCGGGGCCCACGACGAATCACTTTTACACGTGTTTGACATAAAACGGCGTCCGTGTCTGCTTAACGTAGCCTCAGGCCTTAAGGGTCCTTTAAAGTCAACTTTGTCACGGTTTTAATGGTAACAATAAATACTGAAATGAAAAGTTGTACTTCTATAAATATACTTCAAGCCCAGTACGTTAGGATTATTATAGCATTATTATCTGCTATGCAGCTTATTCTATAGTGATTATTTTATAAATCTAAATTTAAAATTTAAGAAAAACCCATGATTCCAATGCCTTCCTTTCCTTAAATGTAAAAACAAATAATATTATGTAATGTGGACGCGATGCGCTTACATTTGATACCCCACACTAGTATATTTGCAGATTTTCTGTTTCCCCACTCTCACCCCCGTAACTTTTAAACGTCTCAACCGATTTTCATGAAACATGTCTAAGAACACCCGGGCCAAAATCACCTTTCATACAAAAAAAAAAAAAATTGAAATCGCTCCATCCGTTCGGGAGCTATGATGCCACAGACAGACAGACACAGACAGACAGACACGTCAAATTATAACACTTTTTTTTTTGTTCGGGGGTTAAAAATTTAAAGCCATAAAGCAAGTAAGCGTTAGTATAATCATAGTGACAATTTCGACTGCATTATTCAGAAAGCAATTCTAACATCGCATTTGCTCTAACTTTGTGTGCATTTTAGGCTAAGTTCACACGTGCTAAAGCTGTGCCGCACCTTCTAATCATACTTCAATGTTGAGGAAACTAAGGACTACACAGAAGTCTATCTCTGGAGTGGGAACTAAGAATGCACAATACACTCCAGAGATAGACTAACTGTGCAGGTAGTCTATCTCTGGGGTGTATTGTGCATTAACAGGCCAACTCCTTGATGTAATTTTCTTTTTTTATTTCTGTAAAAGATGGCGTAATGGTAAGAATCTTCATGTAATATTGTTTATGGTCATTTGATATCATATTATTTCTCTATAAAATATTGAACTTATTGTGAGTAGATATATTTATTTTTAAACAAAACAATTAAATAATTTTGCTCCCTTAGAGCGAACAAAGAGAAAATGCCTTACTCTGGATCTGGATCTCCAAGATCTTGAATTTTCTCAGAATTGAATGATACTATTTTTAACCCCCGACCAAAAAGAGAGGGGTGTTATAAGTTTGACGTGTCTGTCTGTATGTCTGTCTGTCTGTCTGTCTGTCTGTCTGTGTCACCATAGCTCGCGAACGGAGCGATTTCAATTTAGTTTTTTTTTTTGTATGAAAGGTGAGTCTGGCGCGAGTGTTCTTAGACATGTTTCATGAAAATCGGTTGGGCCGTTTAAAAGTTATGGGGGTGAGAGTGGGGAAGCAAAACCGAAAATCTAAATTTATACTAGTGTGGGGTATCAAATGAAAACGCATCGCGTCCACATTACATAATATTATGTTGTTTTACATTTAAGGAAATTAAGGCATTGGAATCGGGGGTTTTTCTTAAATTTTAAATTTAGATTTATAATTTGGATTTACATAAATATCAATTCAAACACACACACCAATAAAGTATATTTTAATTGTATTTTTGAAGTGAAACTTCTATAGAATCGTAGTGATTTCAAACCGGATGCAAAAAGATGAAACGGAAATGATGTAAGAGACAAATACAATGCTTTATTTAAATTTCTTTGCGCGATACTTCGTAGTTGAGACTACGAAGTATCGCGCAAAGAGTTATTGCTGTATTTTATAAATTATTTTGTAACATACTTTATGTAATACGCTTTATTCAAGTTATATAAATAATCCGAATAATTACGCAGAGAAATCGGTGACAAACAGAAGTACTTAATCTAATTGTTAAAAGTAGGTTACAACAATTCCAGTTTGAAATACTTGGTCCTAGTTACCTTTATGATTAATTATTCAGTCGTACTAATCGTATGTTTCATAATATTATTTGATAAATGTAGCACACAATAAAATATCATTGAAATAAAACATCAATAATTATTGCAACTTATACAATAATTATGTTAATATGCATAAAATGTATTGTATGTACTAAGAAAAAGAAATTCGCATGTAATAAGTGATCGAGTTCCGAATAATGATCTACAACGTTAATTGTGGACTACATGTTTGTTTGTAATCTAAACAATTTTTTTTTATTACAACTATATTATTGTGTGCAATACATATCGTTCCAAGTATATTATACTATTCGTTTAGTTTGGTTTACTTTAAAACAGTGTCATTGGTTTCACCAGAATATTATAGTAAAGATTACTCCATAAACAGTAAACACTACAATAAATGTATTATTCTATGCTATTCCGTTAGTGTGTTTACAAACGAAGTTGTATTCAGATAACTAAGTATCGTGTTCTGTCCACATAAAATAGTGTTTTTCTAAACAATAAAAAAACTCGCACAACAAAACGAACAGTTGGATAGCCGCGACTCCCGCGCCCCGGCGCCGCGCCGGCGCTCTCTGTCTCTGTCAGTGTCAGCCGCCATTGTGATTTAGACCGCGCTCAACAAAGTACATACATGATTTGATTTCACTTTGTAATTTTATTTAACTCGACACTGGCAAATTGTCGCGCAGTCCAGTTACAAGAAACTGAACTGAACAAAGTAACAAAACAAGTTACTTCGTATTTGCTATTTATAACAGTTTTGTGTGTTTTTTTTTTAATAATTGGTGATAGTTCACAAAGATGGATGGGGACGAAGGTGGTGATATCCCGCAGTTATTACTGCAGTGGGGTTTACCTCAATATATCAATACATTTGAAGGTAAGTTGAAATAAAAGTGTTTTGATAGTTGTTGTCCCGGCAGTTTTCGGCATCTTTATTTACATATTATTATTTATGTATATTTCAGTAAACAATGTAACAATTTCAACACTGGCGATGCTAGACAACAATCTAAAAGAATTGTCAAAGAATTGATCGCTCCAATTGGAGACAACGCCAAATTTTTGAGAAACATGGAGAATTGGAAAAAATTAACTAACCCAGAAGAGTGCGAAATGCCACCTACCAGCAGCAGTCCCGTAAGTATCTTCTACTTTTAACATGCTTCTATTAGCTTCACCTCGAAGTAATTTGAACAAATCTTAGAAGGCGATTTTAACCAACTTAGAATTGTTGTATTGATCAGAAAATTTGCAAATGTACTTAGTGCAATCCTGATGATATAACAAAAATTGGTTTTATCAAGCTGCAGGGCTAGCTTAACTTATGAACATACAGAATGACATAAGAGTTTGGAACTTTAAGATCCGTATGAACGCCTTGCATGTTTTTGTCTTTGGAAAGCGGTGTGAACTAAAGAGCAATGAACGATTTAAACTTTTGATGATGAACTAGTATTTCCTTTCGGTCTGTGATGGGAATTCATAAATTTTCATTCTTAGTTCCTGACCGACACTAGCCTATTTATTTTACATAGGCTTGTGTTGTGTAGTACACTTATATAAGTAGTACGTACTTTTAATAACTTATAATTGTATTTTGCAGGCCCCTATGTTTGTAGACATGCTTAATCCCAAGCACAAACAAATACATAGTAATAGTGAATTTCTGGTCCCTCTAAGTAATAATGATACCTCTACCCAATCAAATGATTTCAACATCATCATTGTAGCAACCAAAAGTGAGGATCAGATGGCTACATCTAATGAGCATGAGGTGGCTACCACTATTGGAGATCAGGATATGACGATCTGTAATGAAGATGCATGTTTGGTAAGATGAATACTTCAAATAAAGACTACTTGATCTCAAAATAAAACAGACAGACATTATGTGCAAATAAAGCTTCAATATAATTTCCTACCTAATTCTTTTAATAAATAGGTATTTTGTGTTCATTTCAGCCATTGAAAAATCTCCTCCTAAAATCAAATGAAGGACGAGGCCTGCTAAATTTATACTCTGAACAAGGCAAATTATCAAATAATGGGCGAAGAAAAATTTGTAATATAATAATCAAAGATCTTATGGATTATTAGAAGTTAAAGACATACTGGAACAACTGCAAATTCTTGACAAAGGCGAGTACCTACCTAGAATTTATAATAAGTATTTTATAAGCCGTGTTGGCTAAGTGGGAGGACACTCGACTTTCATTCCGAAGGTCGTGGGTTCAAACCCCGCCACGCACCTCTTGATTTTTCTTCTTGAGAAATGTATGTGCGCTATAAACACGTGCTTTAACGGTGAAGGCAACATCGTGAGGAAACCGGCATGTTCTGAGAACTCTAAAAGAGTTTGAAGGACATGTGACATTCACCAACCCGCACTTGGCCAGCGTGGTGAATTAAGGCCTAATCTCTCTCGTCAAGAGAGAAGTCCCTGTGTCCCAGCAGTGGGAACGTTAATAGGGTGATGATGATGATGATTTTATATGGGTACAGGCTGTATTTTAAATGAGTATTCAAATTGTGTCCAGGCACGCAATTTACTTATTTTTTTCATTCATAAGAACCTTCTGCTGATAATAACGAACAGAACAAAAAAGAATTAGCGAAATCGGTCCAGCCGTTCAGGCGTGATGCCGTGACCAAGGGAAATAGGGATTCATTTTTATATATATAGATTATTTATGTATATTTCAGTAAACAATGTAAATATATCTACACTCTCGATGCTAGACAGTAATCTAGTTAAGGAATTAATCAATAAACTAAATTACCTATATTAATTAATAAACTAGTAACTTGTTTTATTTTATTAAAATGAAACTATGTACTTTATTTGTTTTATGATTTTTTATTTATATACATATGTATCTTTCCAGAAAGTGAAACGGATGAAGACATCCAGTGGCGCCAAACTGTACGGAACCTTGGCATTTAGTGACAGAGAAGTGGCATAGTACAGCTAAGAAAAGATTTAAGGAAATAGAAACTACGGAAATGACCATTGATGCATACATAAATAAATATTTCATTGTATTTGACTTTTGTATAAGAAGTAATAAAGATATGCGCTGATTAAGATTATGACAAGATTTTGAATGATTGTGATGATTATAAAATAAATGTTATTTTTCTATTTACCTACGTAATATTTTTTATTATTCCAGGAAACCTCAAACTACATAATGGAGCCGAAGCACGTGGGACGTCCTAATAACGAAAATGCCGTTAATCTTAATTTCTTTGATTCATTTTAAGTTAAAACTAGAAAATCGAAGACAAGTAGAATTTATAATAAAAACGGGCATTTTTCATTAAAAGGCGTCACACTTACTGAAGGCTCTTTAGAGTTTAGATGGAGCGCTCGCAATCCAGTGTACTGGCAACACCAAAAATGGATTTCTATGGGGTTTCATAATTGAGAAAATACAGTTTTGGTTGCTTATACTAAGACAAATAAAATTGTATTTTTGTCCATTAAAAGCCTGAGAGGATCCGTTAGTGCTGCAAGTGCACTAGATTGCAGGCTCCACCTAAGCTAGTAGGTATTAAGTATAATACGATACGAAACAGTAGCGGTAACAATACCTAGAATGCTACCATTACAATGTGTATTGTGCATGTTACAAAAACATAAAGTTAACATAACAATACTAAAAAGTTAGTGTTACGATACGAATAGTTAATGTTTACTAGATTGCTTAGTAGTTCATACAATCAGTCCGGTCATCTCTACTACTACGTATGGTTACATTTACATGGGTACTGTAACAGGCGCGTTATTTACCTTGTAGTGAGTATTACATTGCTTGGTCAGTTGCACTAAACATCTAGTTGTCATTAATAAATCTCTGGTAGATATAATAACAGAATGTTTTTTGTAAAGTAAACTCGTGGGTCTTGCTGTCACGACTGCAAACAGAAGTTCTAGTTGCAGTAGGGTTTTTTCTTGTATCGGTAGCCAGATTTTTCTCTGCGTGTACAGATATATGTTTGTTTCTCTTAACATTTTAGCAGATGCGTTCATTTACCCTTTTTTTCTATTCGATATATATCATAATTATAGTTCATAATTAGTAGACTCCAATCGTGCGTCGTAGCTGACACACACACACTTTTTTTTATTCTTCTTATTATTCTTTCGTCGATTTACTGAAGATTCACTTCTATCGTGTGTGAATCGCACACACACCTTTTTTTGTTTGATAATTATTGTACTTGTTCAAATATCAAAAAAATATAAGAACTGTTTTAAATTATTCTGATTTTTTTATAGATTATTAGATGTATGTCGTAAATAATATTATATAATATGTCGTCGAAAACTCGCTTTCGCAGTGAATCCGCAAACGGAGCGATAGACTTCGTTATAACAGCAGTTCCTAATCAATTTCCGGCCGCATCGTACATAATTAACGGAAAATCTTTAAGGATAGCGGAAGAGGAAGCAAAGTTAGCGCGCTCATGTAATCTTAGCCTAAGAGTCAAGATTGGGTTAGTTGGCTTAACTATTGCACTTGACAGTTCTATTCGTTGCAAACGTAGGTAAAGCATGTTTGCTTACACATTTCGGTGCTGTTAACGGAATAGGTTAGGTGCGATTCGTGCAGGTGCTGTTAGGCTGTGTGCTGTTAGTGGATGGACTACTTGATTATGGATTTTGTAGGTTTTCTGTTCACGTCCGTAAGTGTTAACCCTCTGAATCCTTACACGTGACCTCCGGGTGGTGCTAAGAACAGTCTCTGGTGGTAGGCTTCGGCCGCGGCTTGTCACCACCCTCCAGGCTGGGCCAGTACGTGTTTCGTAATGTGGTCCGGAGAAGCCATCAACCTTCTAGGTCTTCATGTCCCATCTTAGACCACATCGTCACTTTACATCAGGTGAGATTGTGGTCAAATGAAGGCTTATACAGGATAAAAAAAAATATTAATAAACATTATATTGCGAAATACCTTAATTGATTCGATTGATTACTTATCATTAAATATTCAGTACTCATTCTGCACTCAAGTGGCTTCGTCTAGGTGGGCGAAGGTCCGCCTGAGGCGCAAGAGATTGCGGTTTCGATTCCCGCCCATGGACCAGATTTTGTACGATTTACAATTTCTGGTTTCGGGTCTGGGTGTTTTCTTTGTATCATACTCCTGTATGTATTTTACAAAAAAAAAACTATGTATTATATCAGTTAAGCTCTGCTTAGTTTGAGTTTAAGTGATGATATGTAACTAAATAATATCATTAAAAAGAAAAAAAAAAGATTGCTATTTTGACTTGCTTTGGTTGAATTCTGCTTTTTTTATCGTGCGTGTTCATCTTCCTGTAAGCCTGTACATGTTTTGTGGGCGGGCGGGCGGTGCACTTGCACGATATTTTTGTAGAATCTTAGCAGGGAGAAGTGGTTGCGGAATTATTCCTAAATATTTAGTTCCATTTAGGTATTTAGAATGGATTTCCATAAAGTAACGACGGTAAGTATATATCTATTATATTATGTTGCGAATTTAAGGAGTTTCTATAAATATACCTAGGTTCATAAAATTTGTAAGCTAATTATTTTAGATTCGAATGATAAATACGTATCATATATTTCGCTTATAGACTTAGCATCATATTGAGGTATTGCCATACTCACCGCTCTTGGCAGGCGAGTAAGCATTAAATTTCAATTATCATTAAAAAATCGTTACCAAAAAAAAACTCATAAGTTTATCAAACGGTAACAAACATAGAATAATTTCAGTTGAATAAAAAACCCTTTTTGAAGTCAGTTGAAAATGAAACAATTAAATAGTTAAAATTGTTTTATTTGAATTCAAACCTATTCATAATAACTTGTTTATCTACTTATTTTTGGAGTATACTTATTATAAAAATGGTATATTTGACTAATTAAAACTAAACAAAAATTCTAATTTTTAATGATATTGATTTATATTAGATACAGATAGAAGATATTGATAATATTTCTAAGGTTTTTTTTATTCTGAGCAGATATAGAGTAGTGACATGTCTTAATAAGAAATAAATATGAAATTTAATTGTAACTACTTAATTACGAGTATATTCGAATTTGATTATTTATATTAACAATAATAATGAAATCTCTAAAAAAAGTCAACATAAAAATATTTTACAATTTAACCAACAAAAAACGCTCATAGACACGTTTAGATATAATATATGTATCTTGTAATATAAAAAAAAAGATTAAGTCAAGTTACTTATGCTAAGATTATTTCAATTATTATATAATACGTTCATTATTATGCGTTATTGTGTTACATTTTGCGTCTTTTTGGGTATGTACCATTTTGAAACGCACCGCTAACATCTAAATGTACCAGGTACTGATGTAGCGCTGGTTTCACTATTGATTATATTATTTATCCTTTAATTATTGTAAAAAAAGTAATTATCTTATATCGCTAAATAAGGGCCTGCTTCACTATCTCCGAGTAATATTACACAAAGCGAGATAGCTCTTGACATAAACTAACTATTGACACGTATTATCGATGTAACTAACAATTAGTTATCTTACTCGGGTTTTGTGAAATAAGCCCTCAATATTATAAAGTTAATTACACCTTAGATTTATTATAAATTTTGTAATTCCCATAGTTAATGATATTATCTAAAATTTTGGATTTGGCTAAGTGTAATCTCTAATTACTTCTACAGTAATAAAGAGTATTCAAAAATTGGTATATTAAGCGGAAGAAGTATTTTTTAACCTTCGATTTGCCCATAACATGTCGAAAAAAAACTTTAAAGTGAATAATGAAATAGGCTGTTTCACACCTTTTCCGCTTTATATATCAAGTTTCAAGCGCCTTTTATAAGAGTCTGATATTTATTCCTGTAAATATGATGCTACATGGTTGTATGATCTTTTAAATATTATATTTTGTGCGTGCGATATTTCCATTAGTTATTTGAAACCTGCTGTCTTTTTTCACATTGAATTTTTCAATGCGTGCTATTACAATCTTTGGAAAAAGTCATACCGATGAAATGCGTCCAGAAACGTAACATTCATAGCAGTCGATTTGCGTTGCGTTTTAACCAGTTCAATGCTAACATTTCAGTCATTACAATCCTTTTGTTCCCATTTGCTTTTCCAATTACGCTTCCAATCAAAATTGACAAAACAGCTCAAAGTTCGGTATGAGTGGACGGGAACTTCCTTAAAACAGCCGTGTAGAGGTTGTAAAACGCGTATATTGAGACGCTGATGATGATGAAGAGTGAAGATCCGAAGACGAAAGCCAGGAAGTTCCCGTCGATGATGCTGGCGCCTTTCAAGGTCCGAGACTGACCCTGCATCAGGTCTTTTTGCCCGTTCTTCATCTTCCGCTCTTCCATTAAACGCTTCATGGATGAAAGGCGTTCTTTTAACTCGTCTATGGACTCTGACATGTCCGGGGAACCTGTAAAGGAATTCACAGGTCAGGTATTTATAAGGTAAGATATGATAAGATTGACTGCCTTAGTGTCGCGGTGGGCGCTATTAAAATTCCCGATGTTAAGGGGAAAATTAAATTATTTATGTTAACAATGAATTTAGTTTATGATTTATTGTGTTATCTAGACATATTGACGTGTCAACGCGCATTTTACCATCGATGATCGATTTAATCCTTTTAAAAACTTGCGATAGTGCATAACTCCTGTTTTACGGTACCGTGCTCGCTCAATCGCACCTTATACCCTTAGCTTATCTGTCTATAAGCTCGTGTAATTTTTTATTATACATGATAAACACCCAGACCAAGGAGAAAGTGCTTGCAGAACATAGAAACAGTTGACCCTTCGGCGGGAATAGAAACCGCTACCTCAAATGTAGGTACTGATTTGACTGCCTCATTAGTGGCGCAAGAGGTAGCGGGTTATTAATTTTAAGTTGACCTGTCCATGTATGCCCTGTGCTTCTAAGGAAAAAAACGTTTTGTCTTTGAATTTTCTAATCCTAAGATTATTAACAAGTCCTTGGATATACACAAATTCTTAATAATAATCACAAAACTTCCACTAATATCAAAGAAACATTATCACAGGGATTACCTAATACCTACCTGCCCAAGTTGTTCATCAGCTAAATCGGTTTTGTTATCAGATAAAGATAACCTTGAACCAATTGACGTAATGTGAATTCAAAATATGATATCACTGATTAAATTATATTGTTTAAACAGTGGTATAAAAAAGAAAAATCCAGTTTGCAAGATATCGAATCTATGAGGCTACTGAGTTGCATATATACGTATTTAGTAATCCAATCTTTTCACTTAAGGTACTTAATTTTACGGGTAACGTGAACAAAATGGGTAAATTGAAATCACATGACTGAATCCGCTAAAAATCCAAACCTCAAATGATAGCTTTATCTGTTTATCAATTCAATTCAATTTCTTATAGGGACTCTGCCCTGGAAGTGTCAGTTTGCCAGTGTCAAGTTAAATCAAATTATAAAGTGGAAAGATGTCACGCAGTTGAACGCCATTTTGGTTCAACTGAGAGACATCTTTTACACTTTATAATTTTATTTAACTCGACACTGGCAAATTGTCGCTTCAAGCGCAAAGTCCAATTAAAAGAAACTGAACTGAACTGAACGCCATTTTGCCAATATTTACGCCGTCCGACACGCGCGCGGCTTAGGATACCTTACCGTTCGTAGATAAATGACATTGACATTAGATTGTATCGATACTATTGCTTAGTGTTGTTTTAATGGTAAGCAACCAGGGGGCGCTCGTTCTCTCGGTGTCGTTGCGCGCCATTTTTTGATTTAGATGATAATGATACAAAAATCTGTGTAAAACTTTGTGATCGTTCCTCATACTTTAATGAATGGTCAGAAACTCAAATAAAACATTATCAGTGTATCAGAACATATTATATTTTCGCCTGGACTAGCCTAAATGTGTCTGTCTTTATGTCTGATTTATTCAAAAGCTACAACGCTAGTTTTCCTATATATTTAAAATTACATATCAGATACATCGTAACCATGACCAAGATTAACAGGCATTATGTTTGAAGGCACGTAGGAATAATGTAATTGATAATGTACGATAACAGATATTATAATGATTATAATTTTTGTGTGATTGTCTAAAATTTTACAAAAAAAACAAACTAAAAAGAATAATGAAATGTACTTCAAATTTAACACATATGTAGTGTATGTAATTACGTAAAAAACAATTATTAGGAAACATCTAAATCTTGCAGTACTACTGCATGATGTATTCATTTAGGTTATTTTTGTAAATATGTGATGAGAAGATGCAGTCTGTACCAATATTCACGTTAATCCCAAAAACCATTAATGGATTTCAACAGCAAGAGAGCAAAGTCGGCTCGGGCCAATATTCTCTGAGTTGACAACAAAGTTCAATCCTTTTGTATAAACCATTACCGGTTATGCAATTTAAGAAAATTTAGTTTACATTTAACAAACATTATGAATACTATCAGTTTTCTACTATAAGTCCAAATATAATGCAGCTTTGCTCAAGCAATACCGTGACCTAAATAATCTCAGACACTGCACTCGCTATCAAAGACAACTCAATTTAATCATGCATTTGACATCAAGCAACAATAACTTAAACGTAAACTTACCATCAAGTTCTCGATCAGGGCCCATTGTCACAGAATTGATATAAAACCTGTGATTTAAACCTTTTTTGTTTTTCACCCGGTGCTCCCGTTTTCTGTGTGTTGCACGCTTGCGCAAAGATATCGGTGGCTGGATGAAGGGTTGTACGCATGCGTGGAAGTTCCCTTGGGATTCGAGGCACTATATTGATCTGGTCTCCCGGGAATTCCTAGGTCTTGTCAGCTCAGGTTTATAGGTACCTTTGTTATGCGCTATGGGCTTGCCTAATTGCTAGTTACTACATAGTTAGATGTTGTTATGGTATTTGTTATTGTAACTACGGTATGGGAGCAAAACAATAGTTATGGATAAATTAGTATCGTCTGTTCAACTTAAAAGAAGCATGAAAATGAAATGAAAGTATTTCATTACTATTCCATCATCATTTTTGGTCGTTTAACGTTTACTGCTCCGAAATCTACTTTTGGGAACTTATAGACTCCAGATACATTCATGGCATTTGCTCATTTTGTCGTTGAGAATTACACATTTTGTCGTTTGTTCCTTTGGACCGTCAGTACATTTTGGCATAGTATCTTTAAGGACCCGGCGCCCTCATTTTGAATACCTATATCATAATATCTGTTTGTACACAAATCACTAGAAACTAGAGCCTGTCTTACAGTTGAAGTCATAGGGCTTAGATAAAGATTTTAATTTCTATCAAAGCCCTGTGATTATCAGAATGATACAAAAGTGAATGATCAAATGATGCCTAAGTCCCAATTCCCCATTTATATTTACTTACGCATCCTGATCTATAAATCAAAGAAAAATTAAAGTTTTATGTATCTTTTTTGCCTAATCACAAATTATTTTGTCTGTATAGTAAAAATGGTATTGGACCCAAAATGATATCTTATGGAATGCAAAGATTCCAATCTCGTATGACCATAATAAATACTCTATGTCTAGATGTCTATTAGAAAACAATACTCTATATATGTCTGTATTGGCATTAGGCAACATATAATATTATCAAGAAAAACAATAGATTTTTGTCATTCGTATATTTCTTCAGAAAAAATCAGGAACATAGGTAGTTTAAACAGCGGTCTGTATGATCCAGTCGGTGTAGGATCCGACGTTGGTGCTGACTCCGGGGAATCTGGCCTGGGCGCAACCCTGGCCCCAGGAGACGACACCGACGAGGATCTGGCTGCCGTCAGGGTTGTTGTAGTACAGGGGGCCACCGCTGTCACCCTGCAGCAAAGAACAAAAATAATGATGGACTTAATCTCACCAGGTAGATATATAAATCCTATACATGAAACTGGGCTGCACCGTAGCGTGTAATGCTGTGATAAAAAACTTCTGTCTGTCATAGAACAGTCTGTCTGTTAAAGAAATTCAAAATAAACTCTTATGACAAATAGATAATTAGTAGTATAAATCATGCGCAAATGTACTGCTCTTGGCAGATACTTCCAAGTTGGAGTACTATCAAGATCATTTACCAAAACATGATAAATGATAAATGGATGTACATGATAAATGGATAAACAATTGTCTCCAAGCAAAATTTGATCCACTACTTTCAGGCATCTTTGTCCCACTGCTCTTCTAATACTCGGGTTTTTTAAATAATCTAAATAATTGGTCTAAGATGGGACATGAGGACCTAGAAGGGATGGCTTCTCCGGACCACATTACGAAACACGAAAAATCGTTTCACGCACTGGCCCAGCCCATTCCAGAGACTGCTCTTAGCGCCACCCGGAGGTCACGTGCCAATGCCACAATGGCCTTCAATCTCTGCCGGTTTCTGTAATTTCCAATTATTGCATTGTTTACCTGGCAAGCATCAGCACCACCAACGTCCAATAGACCAGCGCAGATCATGTTCTCGGTGATAATGGGTTGGCTCCAGGTCTCGTCGTATCGGGCCTGGCAGAGCTGGCGGCCAACGGTGTAGATGGTCACGTCCAGGAGGACGGGGGAAGCGGCGCCTCCTTGCTACAATGGATATTAAATAATAAAATAAATAAATATTTTTTTCCGGACAATCCACACAATAACTTCTAGCCTAAGCCTAGCAACTTCTATTATACATATTAAGCACTCAGACCTAGGAGCAAGTGATTGCAGAACATACAAACACGACCTCTCGGTATCAATCGAACCCGCTACCGCACCGCAAACGGATCATCGCCCACCGCGCCACTGAGACAGATGGTCAATTCAAAAAGCTGTTACGCGGTTGAACGCCATTTTGCGTCGGACAATGTAATCTTTTTAAAATCAAATCTATCATAATAAATTGAATACAAAATATACTAAAATTGTACTGAAATTGCGTGAGCAGCTTTTTATTTCTACATTCTTTTAATAATAATAATTCCGGACTATATAATAATTCGTGGCGTGATAATAAACTTTGACCGTACTTATTCGGTTCGTTAACCAATTGCGGGCGCGCCTGGTGAGTATAAAAACTCCTTTTTAACCCCCGACAAAAAAGAGAGGTGTTATAAGTTTGACGTGTCTGTCTGTCTGTCTGTATGTGGCAACATAGCTCCCGAACGGATGGAGCGATTTCAATTTAGTTTTTTTTGTATGAAAGGTGAGTCTGGCGCGAGTGTTCTTAGACATGTTTCATGAAAATCGGTTGTGTCGTTTACAAGTTATGGGGGTGAGAGTAGGTAAGGAAAACCGAAAATCTGCAAATATACTATAGTGTGGGGTATCAAATGAAATCGCATCGCGTCCACATTACATAATATTTTGTTGTATTACGTTTAAGGAAATTAAGGCATTGGAATCGGGGGTTTTTCTTAAATTTTAAATTTAAATTTATTAGATTATAATGCTGAGTCAGAGACCATTTCACAACGTTTTTCTTTTTTCCTAATCCTCTTTGTCATTGTTGGTGATACTTATGTTGCAAATATATAATTTTATTCTTATTTTTAGATAGGATAAAAAATCTCGTAATCATATCATGAATTAAAGCAATGAAGATTGTTTCTTTAATCTTTTTAACTAAATAGTCCCTTTTAGTAGATAGTCGTCACTGCTACGAGTAAATAAAGTAAAATAGATATAAGGAAGAACTGTATCTTCCTGCTTTTCAGCTTTAACACGAGAAACCTTCTCTAGAATTTAAAATAGCGTTAACCTGAAACTCTTTAAGATTCAGCTGATTTCAGACCAAAATCCACAGTCAACAACATAATGGCGTTCGGCAAACAACTTTGTATCTTATTCTTTGTCAATGTGCTATTAGAATCAGAACTGAGCTGTGGTCAACTTTTATCAATTTATTCACAAGGACAATCAATTTGTTTGCGTATGTGAATAGAAGTAACACTATTAATCGCAATAATCTTCTTACGGTAACGGCACCCCAACCAGCGTGGACAACAGGCAGGTTCTCGGTCAGCTGAGTGTTCTGAGGAGCGATGAGGCCCTGGGCGACCACGGGGGAGTAGACCAGCGAGTTGGACAGCCTGACCACGGTGATGTCTCCGTCGTAGGAAGACGCGATGCCATAGGAGGGGTGGTTGTATTCCTGCTCGACGTAAGCGATGACGCCACCGAGGTTACGGTCGGTAGCCCCGGCGCGGACTCGGCGACTTGAAGGGCTGTATGACCTGAAGATACCATATGCGATGTTAGAACTCTATCCCTTATAAGAAATTGATTCAGTTCAGTTCAGTTTCTTGTAATTGGACTTTGCGTTTGAAGCGACAATTTGCCAGTGTCGAGTTAGATAAAATTATAAAGTGAAAAAGATGTTCCTCAGTTGAACGCCATTTTGCGTCCTCAAGTGTTATGTAGATAGCGAAATTGATTCAATCAGTGTCCAGTGAAATACTCAGCAAAACAACAAAATAGGCTCTGGCACATGTTACATGTATTGTGCCAGTGTGGTGGTCTATACTGTAGGCCTTTATATTTTGGACAATTATCTTTGTCCAGTAGTATAAGATAAGATAAATATTCTTTATTGTACACATAATTTAAACAAAAACAATACGTAAGCACTTAGGACTATGTGACAAATGGCGGTCTTATCGCTAAAGAGCGATCTCTACCAGACAACCTTGAACGGATAGGATAAATGGGAAAAGCAATATGACCTGTGTGCGAGATACGAAAGTATTATAAACATACATAAGGATTCATCATCACCCTATTAACGTTCCCACTGCTGGGACACAGGGACTTCTCTTTTGACGAGAGAGATTAGGCCTTAATTCACCACGCTGGCCAAGTGCGGGTTGGTGACATTCACCAATGCCCTTCAAACTCTTTTAAAGTTCTCAGATCATGCAGGTTTCCACACGATGGTTGCCTTTACCGTTAAAGCACGTGTTTAAAGTGCTCATAAATTTTTCAAGAAGAAAAATCCAGAGGTGCGTGGTAGGGTTTGAACCCACGACCTTCGGAATGAAAGTCGAGTGTCCTCCCACTTATCCAACACGGCTTTTTTCCAGCATAAGGATTATTATAATAAAAATCATTTTACAATTTTAGTATTCGATTCAATGTGTTTGGTAATCACTCACCATCCTTCGAAGCAGTGAGCTGCAGACACTACATATCTGGAGTTGAGGATGGTGGCGGCGCAGGACTGGCCCCAGGTGTTGGTCCAGGTTCCCAGGAAGTCCACCTGCACGATGGAAGGGTACTCCTGCACCGTGGTGGGCGCGCCTCCCACAATCCTGTTGTCGCGGATTGAGGACGAGTAGGCATTGCCTGGGAACGAAATAATGTCGGTGAGGATAAAACAAGAGGTTAAACGCCGAATCCCGTTTTTTTTTTTATGTTGTAGAAGCCTTCATTTGACCACAATCTCACCTGATGTAAAGTGACGATGTGGTCTAAGATGGGGCATGAAGACCTAGAAGGTAGATGGCTTCTCCGGGCCACATTACGAAACACGAAAAAATCGCTTCACGCACTGGCCCAGCCCGGAGGGTGGTGACAAGCCGCGGCCGAAGCCTCCCACCAGAGACTGTTCTTAGCACCACCCGGAGGTCACGTGTAAGGATTCAGAGGGTTACCACTTACGGACGTGAACAGAAAAAACCTCCTCGTTTCTTGTTTAGCACCTTCTATTTGGTTTGGAAAAGTACTACTAAATCTCTACTCAGTGTCTGAAGATGATATTTTTAAAAGGCTAGTCCAGAAGTGATTATCCTTCATATATGGACACCACAATATATACACTGAGTTTTCGATGTCTGGAGATTACCACAACAAATTTAACTTCATTTGTACATTGGGCGCTTCGCACCGCTATAATAATTGCGGTGCCAAACTACCCATTCTTAAAGTACTCGTGCATTTAGAAACACCCATGAAGTTTTATCACTATATATCTCTAAATACTGCGTCTGTATGTCTGTCTACTTGTTCCCAATAATATGGAGAACTGAATCGATTTTATAATTTTCGGCTTTTAAATAGATTTATTCAAGGGAGGAGTTGTTATGGTTTACAAAAATATTAATAATTGTCACATGTGTGACTGCCTCAGTGGCGCGGTGGGCGAGAGTCCGCTTGCGGCGCAAGAGGTAGCGGGTTCGATTCCCGCCGAGGGTCAAGTGTTTGTATGTTCTGCAAGCACTTTCTCCTTGGGTGTTTAATATGTATAATAAAAAATATCTATGTATGTATGTATATTATATTAAGTATATCAGATGTCTAGTACCCGTAACACAAGCTAAGAGCTTACCACGGGGCTAGATGTTGTTGTGTGGATTTTCCGGAAATATTTATTTATTTATTTATTTATATGGTGGGCCGCCTTTTGAATCATTTGAGAAATATATTAGGTCCTTACATATGAAATTGGCGTTTTTCGTACTGGCCACTTTAATCACAAATTTCTCCTCTTTGGTAAGGAATTCCAAATTCAAATTTGTACAGCTATAGACTCATGTATTTGTGCTTCGATTATCGTCATTCATTTGTTTTTTTTCTTCTGTTTTTTTCTGTTTGCGTCACTCATTTTACAAAATGGAAAACTTAAAATATCGCATTATTTACGAGTACGAGTTCCGCCGTGGCACTAGTGCTGCGGAAACAACTCGAAGGGTGAATGATGTGTATGGCGGTCGTGTTGCAAAAGAAAACACAGTTCGTTTTTGGTTCCAACGTTTTCGTTCTGGAAATTTCGACTTGCAGAACAAGCCCCGTGGACGGCCTGAGACTCAAGTTGATAATGAAGAGTTGAAGGCTATTGTGGAAGCGGATCCATCGCAAACCACGTCCGAGTTAGCTGCAGGCTGCGGTGTTAGTGATAAAACTGTTTTAATTCACTTGAAGCAAATTGGGAAGATTAAAAAGCTTGAAAGGTGGGTACCTCACGAATTGACTGAAGCAAACCGGCAAACGCGCGTCGACTGCTGCGTTACATTACTAAACCGGCACAATAATGAAGGTATTTTAAACCGAATCATTACCTGTGATGAAAAATGGGTTCTTTACGATAATCGGAAGCGCTCAGCGCAATGGTTGGATCCTGGCCAGCCAGCCAAATCCTGCCCCAAGCGAAAATTAACCCCAAAAAAGTTACTTGTAAGCGTTTGGTGGACTAGTGCCGGTATTGTTCATTACAGTTTTCTCAAATCTGGCCAGACTATTACGGCTGATGTCTATTGTCAGCAATTGCAAACCATGATGGAAAAGCTAGCGGCTAAACAACCTAGGCTGGTCAATCGCTCCACGCCACTGCTGCTTCACGACAACGCTAGACCACACACTGCGCAACAGACGGCTACTAAATTAGAAGAGCTTCAATTGGAAAGTCTAAGACATCCTCCGTACTCCCCGGACCTTGCTCCAACAGATTACCATTTTTTTCGAAATTTGGATAACTTCTTGCAAGGGAAAAAATTCAACTCCGATGGGGCAGTCCAAATCGCCTTCAAAGATTTTATTGATTCCCGTCCGACTGGTTTTTTTAGTAAAGGGATCAATGAACTACCTATAAGATGGCAAAAGTGCATAGAAAATAATGGTTCATACTTTGATTAATTAAATATATTATATTAAAAAATATTCGACTTTTTGTTCCTCCCATACAAAACGCCAATTTCATATGTAAGGACCTAATATTATATTTACAATACAGATTTGATTTGGCAAATGCGACTGCAAATAAAAATCTTCGAACAAAATATGTTTACACCCTTTCGGCTTTATACACCATATACAAAACACCTTGTACACACTAACCTGCCAAAAGGACCAGAGCCAGAGCCACGAACGCTGCCATTTTCTTAACTATTAAAATTATTAGCAGCTATTCAGTTATTTTATATAATTCAAGTAAATCCCTCAATTTAGATAATTGTAATCACTGATAGCGATACAAGCTTATCAGAAAACAGCCAAAGACTTTTTCGGATGATTAATAATAAGGTAAGTAATGGAAGTTTAATTAATAATTATCTAGGCTTATCTGTCTGTTAGGCTTGATTCCTAACCGATAGTTTTATAGTTGCCTATTGTTTGAGATATTTTATTTACACCTACTATACCATAACTGCCTGCCAAGAGACTGCCTCACGATGTTTGCCTTCACCGTTAAAGCACGTGTTGAAAGCGCACATAAATGTCTCAAGAAGAAAAATCCAGAGGTGTGTGGCGGGGTTTGAACCCACGACCTTCGGAATGAAAGTCGAGTGTCCTCCCACTTAGCCAACACGGCTTGTAAATTAATTCGCTTTATCAAACTTTTACAAGCTTTTACAACATTTATTTGTCATTTTCACTACAATAATTTATTTGTTGAAGTGTAAATCATTAATTCTTTGCCTGTAATAATCGGGTAAGATAATATAAATAAATAAATAACTAACATTTTCGGCTTTTTATTATCGCTGACGCAAAAGTTGCCGAACTCTCACTACGCTAGTTTGCCTTGCGCGTGTTTTTTTTTGTATTAAAAATAATAAAAATAAAATAAAATATGTATTTATTCAGAAAGAAAAAATAAGGTTTTACAAATAATGAAGTTATGTCCTTAAAAGTTTAAGAATCAAAACTTCATTAGAGTAGTTGTGGCTCTTACAATACGAACATTATTATATTAGTGACATTATGCGGAATTACCCTTCTTATAATAGCATTTATTACCTGATATAATATTAGTATGGATAACATAACATTTAACCAAGAAAAACGGATATAATAATTTCTGAATATACTCATTAATTGTTGGTTTGATTTCAGGCTGAAATATGATTAGATTATATACAAAAAAAAATTGAAGCAGAAAATTAGTCGCACGGAAAAACCTAATTAGATTGATAACGATATGGATTAATTAGATATAACTTAAATTTCCTTGTAATTATAGCAGAGCGTTTTTATCAGCATTCTCATTCATACGAGTCGACTAATAACAAGTTTGAAAACAAGCTTGTAAAAGGTATTTGTTGTATACTAAAATATACCTTGAGACAACACTCAAATGGAGACGTGCCCAAACTCGATGGAGCTACCTATGTCCAGTTTTTTTTATGATCTTTCATTTTGTCCACACCATTAAACCTGATAAGTGACGATGTGGCCTAAGATGGGGCATAAAGACTTAGAAGGTAGATGGCCTCTCCGGGCCACATTTCGAAACACGAAAAAATCGTTTCACACACTGGCCCAGCCCGGAGGGTGGTTACAAGCCGCGGCCGAAGCTTTCCACCAGAGACTGTTCTTAGCACCACCCGGAGGTCACGTGTAAGGATTCAGAGGGTTAACACTTACGGACGTGAACAGGAAAACCCTCCACAAAGTCCAGTGGCGTAGCTAGGTGACCAAGTGCCCTGGGGCAAACAAAACTAGGGGACAAAATTTTTTTAAGGTGAGGAGACGATCCATTTTTATATACCAACCAAATGGTTTCCGCTCTACGCCAAGTTTTATAAGATGACGAAAATCCCAACTTTTTCTCAACATTAAAAGTCGGAATCTGAAAAGTTGATATTTCACATTCGTGAGAATCGTGCTTGTCTGTAATTTAAGTCCTAGATTAGATCAATGACAGTCAAAAACCTACATATATTTCATTGATTGTCGTTAGGAACTTGCAACTTATTTATTTAAATTCCGAAATTGGTTGGTTTTTCGTTACCTTCTAGGTCTTCATGCTCCATCTTAGACCACATCGTCACTTTACATCAGGTGAGATTGTAGTCAAATGAAGGCTTATCTAACATAATAAATATATTTTTTTAACAGGATTGCTGGAATTTAGGAATATAGGGGGCTCCAAGTGTCTGAGTGCTCGGGGTCACTGCCCCCGCCTAGCCTGCGTATATACTTATCTTTCTTATACATAATATGTTTATATACTTAAGATTATTTAAATTAATGTGAAGAAGCAAACCGTTAAGATATTTTTATAAAGAAAATTCACGAGCATTAAAATCAGTTTCAGCTTAAGTTTATATATTAATAACATTCAGTTACATGTCAAAATACATAAAATTATTATTAAAGTATATAAAATACAATTAGGTACTATGTCAACACAATAAATATAAATCTAAATTTAAAATTTAACAAAAACCTCCGATTTCAATGCCTTAATTTGCTTAAAAGTTAAACACCATAATATTTTGTAATGTGCACGCGATGATTTTTCATTTGATACCCCACTCGGGTATACTTGCAGATTTTTGGTTTCCCTGACCCACTCTCACCCCCATAACTTTTAAACGGCACAACCGATTTTCATGGAACATGTCTAAGAACACTCGCTTAGCGCGAGTGTTCTTAGACATGTTCCCCTTTCACTCACCTTTCATACAAAAAAACACTAAATTGAAATCGCTCCATCCGTTCGCGAGCTATGATGTCCCAGACAGACAGACAGACAGACACGTCAAACTTATAACACCCCTCTTTTGATTTAAGTGATACTTTTTTATTTTGATAACCTATTTTAAATATCTTGTAACTACCTACCATGCTTGTGGCATAGAATAATAAATTACTACGTAACTAATAAATTATTATTATTCTAAATCTTCTTCAGAAAGTCGGTTAACAAACTATTTAGTTTATGTTTAATGATTGGAGTGTTACTTTTGTCAATCCAAAATATTGTTTTCCATGTCATATCCAACATTATACAGCATAATTTAAACAGCGACGTCTCTGAGCAATTACAAGAACTAGCTACAAAGCTCCAACTCTAGTTTTGTTGAAGCCGACATGGTTAATGCTGCGGTTACTAGATGGCGCTTTTACTAAAATACCTTTTTTACAATCCGACTTTACCTTGAGTCTGCATAATTATTATTGCTCTCTAACTTATCTGCATTCTTGTCTGTGGCCAGTGCTATCTATCTATATACACGGTGTAACACGGTCGACGGATCAACGAAAGCTGGGAGATAAGTGACAAAATACATAAATATCTATCGATTTAACCCAATAATATATGTATGTTTCCCGATATTTCGAGAAAAATGTTCAATCTAGAGTTGTGATTTTTGGCACAAACATAGCTGAATAGTGGCCGGTACTTACCTACACTAAAATCAATATATAACTTTGGGGTAGATTGATTATGGTACCTTGCAAAACAAAACTTTTGAGTACAAGTATTTTTTGCATGGCTCCAAAAATATTTAATAAACTACCTCTTTCTGTTCGCAACTTACCCGTGAACCAATTTAGAGACAAAGATTTTGATTGAAAATTAAATTAAATTGAATTAAATTTGATAGTATAGAAAGTATAATATAATTACAACTTATAACATAACTAGCGGCCCGCCCCGGCGACTGCCACGAACATTTCAAGACTAAGATAAGATAAATCCGTTCAGCCGTTCTCGAGTTTTAATCAGACTAACGAACAACAATTCATTTTTTTTTGTAAAGAAGATATAAAATAAAGATAATCACGGACGCTTTTAACAAAAAAAAAAAAAAAAAAATTAAGTACTTCAAACTCATGTCAGAAAAATATGATTGAAAACTATGTTGAATATTGAACTTTCGAGACATAGACAATAGCTTTAAAGAGTATATAACCACCACGTATGAATAGCTTATCAAGAAAAATCATAGACAACCTATAAAATGAATATTGAACTTTCGAGACATAGACAATAGCTCAAAGAGTATATTACCACCACGTATAGTTTATCAAGAAAAATCATAGACAACCTATAAAAAGACATTTATTTTACACTTTTGTTAACCTGTAGATAATAACAGAAAAATAATAAGCAATAAATTAAAATTGCGACTATAATTTGAGATTTAAACTATCCTATCTCTCAAGTTGGATCGAACTGCACATGGTGTGCAAATTTTATTATAATCGGTTATGTGGTTTAGGAGTCCATTGAGGACAAACATTGTGACACGAGATTTATTATATGTCGGAACAGGACGCCTCTCTGGGTCAGGCATCGTAGGTTTTTAGGGCAATGAGCTAAATCACAACACCAGGTGTAACAGGTTTTAATTTAATTTTCTTGCTACACAAACTAACACGAAATAATATCACTGATAGATAAACTAGACTACCCTGATCAATTCTAGATTTGATTATAATCGAAATCAAATAGGATTACACCGAATTTTAGTGATTCGCCGTCGACTTGGTGCGCAAGCGACCATTCCGTTCTGACAAGTTTTGACAAGTGCCAAAACCAACATGGCCGCCCCGCCACCACAGATACGGAGCTTCACTAGAGCAAACCGGATATCGGTCTCGCTCTTATTCGGTTATCCGGGGCTTCTGGCGCGCGCCGTCACGGCCATACTGACTATCGACCGTCCTCGGGCGCATTTCAGCAATTGGTCCCGAAACAAGACAACAACCATGACCTAGATATCCGCTCGTCCAACCTGACAAGCCTAAAGGTTCCTAGATCTCATCTCATTTAATGTTTCGACTATTACTCGTGACTGAATGAGTGTGTCCTTTCGACCAGCAATAACTAAATGAAAAGCAGAGCATGGACCGGACGACATTATCCTTTCAACAGCTCAATGCACACAAAATTATGTGGACCGGACGAGTGTGTCCCTTCGACCAGCGATAACTTAGTTAAAAGTATGGCATGGACCGGACGACACTGTCCCTTCGACCACCTATCGTGTGGACCGGACGAGTGTGTTCCTTCGACCAGCCATAACTTAGTTAAAAGTATGGCATGGACCGGACGGCACTGTCCCTTCGACCACCCGCGAGAATCAGTGCACACAAAATTATGTGGACCGGACGAGTGTGTCCCTTCGACCAGCCATAACTTAGTTAAAAGTATGGCATGGACCGGACGGCACTGTCCCTTCAACCACCCACGAGAATGAAGACGTGCATCCCTTCAACCAAATACTCTTTGGCCCGGACGACACTCTCCATCAACCATTTCAGCAATTGGTCCCGAAACAAGACAACAACCATGACCTAGATATCCGCTCGTCCAACCTGACAAGCCTAAAGGTTCCTAGATCTCATCTCATTTAATGTTTCGACTATTACTCGTGACTGAATGAGTGTGTCCTTTCGACCAGCAATAACTAAATGAAAAGCAGAGCATGGACCGGACGACATTATCCTTTCAACAGCTCAATGCACACAAAATTATGTGGACCGGACGAGTGTGTCCCTTCGACCAGCGATAACTTAGTTAAAAGTTTGGCATGGACCGGACGACACTGTCCCTTCGACCACCTATCGTGTGGACCGGACGAGTGTGTTCCTTCGACCAGCCATAACTTAGTTAAAAGTATGGCATGGACCGGACGGCACTGTCCCTTCGACCACCCGCGAGAATCAGTGCACACAAAATTATGTGGACCGGACGAGTGTGTCCCTTCGACCAGCCATAACTTAGTTAAAAGTATGGCATGGACCGGACGGCACTGTCCCTTCAACCACCCACGAGAATGAAGACGTGCATCCCTTCAACCAAATACTCTTTGGCCCGGACGACACTCTCCATCAACCATTTCACTCAACAAGTTTGGACCGGACGAGTGCATCGTTGACCAGACTCTGGTAACAACAGCACTGTCCTTTCGACCAACTTCACAATCATCACACACAAAGTATAGGTATTACACAAATCAAAATGATCATACCTAAGACTGCGGACCATCTTATTCAGTATATAGTAAATTCGACTTCACACTGTACTTCAATCGTCTCAGGATCAGAGTATACAGTATCAGTATCCGAACCCGCCGTTAGTGTATCAGAGCGGCTTACAGAAATGGTATCAGAGCACGCGCAGTTTCTAGATAATCTATCATAACTACTGTCTACTTGAAGGCTATAGGCTACTACCATCTATATCTATCGGCGCCGTCACGGTCTCCCCTTCACTCATTAGACTAGTTGAAACTTCCAGTAAACCTTCGTGCCCAGCAGGCACTGTGCGCAAACCCTCACGTGCGTATTTGTAGGAGCGCGAAGAATTATTTAAGCCCTTTAGCTAATAGTTGTCGTTTTCAAGAACAGCGGTTATAATAAACGGTCCCTTAAATTTTCTATCCAGTTAAGTTTAACTATGCTCGCTATTTTTAATAAACACGAAATCCCCTTCAGAAAACGGACTCACGATTGAACGTCTGCGATTAAAGCGTTCTATTTCAGATGCTGCAGCCCGTTTAATATTATTTTAGGCGTCCTCCCTAATAACATTGAGTTCTAATCGAGCTGGTAAGTTTTGTGATACAGGGTCCAAGCCAGATATGCCTAATGATTGAGCTCGAATTCCAAACATCAATTCCGTGGGTGTGTATTTAGTAACAGCTGACCCGTTGCCGCTAATTGCAAGCTGAACATTGCCTTATTCGTCACGCTAGTTTTATTACCATCATTTTCTATTACCGTAAGCAAGCTGTAGCAATAAAATGGAGCTCAATTTTATGCCTAGCACAGAAGTCTTTGAATTCGGAGCTAACGTAACACCTCCCTTGATCTACTATAATTCGTTTAGGCGCTCCGAAAAGGGGAACAGCCTTTTGCAATGCTTTAATTGCACTTTCTGCATCAATAGACATAGTATGTTCTAGCAACACGTACTTGGTAAAGCCGTCAATTATTACCGAGCAGTATTTATTCCTTTCGGTCGCTCTTCCCGCTCAACTGTCTCGTAAAGTCAATGTGAATAGTGTGCCAGGGCACGGAAACCTTGGGTATCAGATGTAATTGAACAGGTTGAGCACCAGGTGGGCCTTTTGATGACTTGCAAACTATACAAGAATCGATAAACTTACGTACGCATTTTCGACATTTGCGGGAACCAATACTGTTCGTATAATTTGTCGAGAGTTTTATCTTTGCCTAAATACTGTATCTCATTGTGAACGTGATTTATTAATGTCCAAATCAAAGAACGCGGTACTACTGGCAACCATGACACTACTTTATTTCGAACAACTTTTCTATAGAGAATACCATCACACACATCATAAGTCATAAGTACACACACACACATACACTATATAGTCACATCATAAGTATGCGCTACATTTTCGGGTAATTCATCGTCGTTGAATTTTGTGGTCAAATCCTGGACTTCAATATCACGCTTTTGTTTAACCGATAACCAACCTTGATGTAACTCGACAAACTGAACAATTTTAGCCTCTGTAGTGACCGGTTTTGGAGCGTTTGCTTGGGGTTGCAGATTTCGAGAGAAATAATCGGCGTGCTCCATTCCGCGACCCTCACGGTAAATTATGTCAAAGTCGTAGGTCTGTAAAAATGCCCACCACACCCAAGCAGTTAAACCGACCCTAGACCTCGACGCTCTAAGCGAATTGCAGTCAGTATATGAAACCGTCGTCCGTACAGACAATGCCTGAAGTGTTCAGCCGCAAGTACGACCGCAAGTAACCCCAACCCACACGAGTGATAAAGAGATTCCGAGGCCAAAGTACTCCACGACATGAGGGAGACCCCCTCCTCCACACAAGGACCGCGCCATAACTCTCTAATCTCTTTTGGGGGGGGGCTGTTTCTATGCTTTAATAGTTGCTTCGCCTAGCTTGCTTGCTTTTTAGCTGCTTGCATAGGATAGAGACAGTCCTACCTTACTTTTCTCTTCTTAGAATCGTAAGGTGCAAATGGTCTTAGGGGAGTGTAGCGCAACAGTCGTCGATCCCTATCTTCCTCGACCTCTGCAAGGTCGGCAACCTTATCTGGTACACAGATGGTTCCAAGATGGGGCTGGATGTAGGCTGCGGAGTCTACGGAGAGCGTCCTAGGCATGACTCCAGCATACACCTAGGAAAATTCGCCTCTGTATTCCAAGCGGAAGTATTCGCAATTCTAGAATGCGCCAATATCAATCTGCAAAAGCGCTACTCCAACCAAACAATAATTATTAACTCTGACAGCCAAGCGGCGCTTCTAGCCCTGGATTCAAAGAAAATTACATCCCGATTAGTCGAAGATTGCTTCCAGCGTCTGAACGCCCTGGGCTCAAAAAACAGAGTTATCTTAAGATGGGTACCGGGACACGCAGGGATAGCTGGCAATGAATGTGCCGACGAACTCGCGCGTTCTGGTTCAATGGGCTTTCAACTAGGACCCGAGCCGTTCTGCGGCGTACCGAAAAGCCTGGCCCAAAAAACACTGCTTGACTTATGCTACGAGGAATCCATAAAGATCTGGAGTGATTCTCCTGGCATGGGTCACTCTAAATCAACTATGAAAGCCTTTGACAAACGGTCCACAAACCAAGTCATAGTGCTAAGCAAAAACAACCTGCGCATCTTAACAAGAGTCCTAACCGGACACTGCCGCCTTAATAAGCACATGTACAGGTTAGGACTATGCGAAACAGAAACCTGCAGATTCTGCGAGGAGGCAGATGAAACGCCACTCCATCTGCTAGGAGAATGTGGAGCGCTGATGCAGAAACGTAGTACACACCTGGGCAAGCATCTGCTATGTCCAGATGAACTACGAAACCTCCCCCCAAAGAAAATCCTTCGGTTCCTAACAGCCGCAAGGATAAGTGGCGAACTGTAACGCTACGACTTTGAGGGGAACCGATGACAAGTGGCGATCACAATAGGCCTCTCAGGCCGCAGTGACACAATAGCCACATTAAACAAATAAAAAAAAAAAAAAAAAAATAACTCTCTAAAGAATTGTCCCTCCCTATCACCAGGAGCATAGGGCCTGCAAAAGGAGAGGAACCTTCTCGAATGACCCCAGATTTTAGGAGCTAGTCTATAAGGACAACGCTGAACCACTTTGCGTTGATCGATTAAGTCTGTCTTAAGCTCCCCCGTTTTGACTCGATTTGTAGGTATACCTTCGATAAAGTGACCGGCGTATTTATTCAACAATGTCACAAGTGCCTCTTTTTCCTTCCCCTGAAAATCTGTATCTACATCTGTTAATTGTTTTCCCGCAGCCAATGTGATAAAAATGTCACAAAAATGTGAAGTTTGTTTATAATTGAATGACAAGGTATCATTATCAAGGTTAACACTAATACCTTTCTCCAAAATGTCCCTACCAATAATAGCAGGCACAGCAATGCTGCTATCAGGCACAATGTGAAAAAGCAATATCGTTGTTATTTGATCAATCGCCACCTCACTAAGGATCTGAGACGTGAACTCAATATTATCCCCACCTATACCGCTAAGACACAAAAGATCATTGCACACAGCACCCGAAAAAAACTGACAGTAACTGATCAAGAATAATCCGCTATCAAATAAAAAAAAGGAACGCGCTCACCGGATGCTCCCACTGCCCCGCCCGAAGGTCGATGTTCACACAGACTGACGACTCCAACCGCGGCCCCATCACCGCTCTTTCCGTCCGGACACGCAGGAGCTATGTGGCCAGGCCTTCCACATGTGTAGCAGGACACTGATGGTGACCCCTCCAGAAGTCGAGTTGATCCTGAAGATTGCTGCAGCCTGCTAGAAGGAGCAGCGTCATCCCGTCGTCGTTTCCGGCAGTCGGCCTGTGACCCGCAAGGCCACAATAGTGACATTCACCATTAAATCTTTCATTCGAAATACGAGAGCGTTTAATTTCCGGTTCTTGTTTATCACTGCCATCAAACCGTCGCTTTAGAGATATTCCACCAAGTGTTCTAAAGAGTTGAGCCCTGGTTGTGATTGTATGAGCATTCAACTCTCGGCGCATAGCACTGATATTACGAGCCCCGTTATAATCTCTTCGATCATTTCTAATTTGGGTATGCGCTCAATAAAATTCCACAAACACATAGCAGCTTCGGATGCTGACTCCTTAAATCCAATTTCAAAACGCAATATATCGTCAAAATAATCCTGATACAGTTTGGGTTTGGAAAACCTTGCGATTAAAGTTTGTTTAACCACATCCCAAGTCAGTTCGTTCAAATTCAGCCTAGTAAGGCACGCGGCGGCACGTCCTTTTAATGCACTTGTAAGCGCGACAAGCAAATCCACACCTTCTAGCCTTTCTTCCTTTTATAATCAGCTCAGACACGTTACACTAGCCGTCTATGTCGGCATCCAAGTCATCAGGATTGAATTCCAATAGCTTCGTCGGAGTATTACTCACGGTTGAATTCTGCGGCATCGATAGCACACGAGACAATAACGCTTCCATGTTGCTAAGTAATTTTGTGGCAGAGGATTCATCCATTTGTTGTTGATATCGCTCATTTGGTTGCCCAATAGATTCCACTTCTGATGTCGGAACAGGAGGCCTCTCTGGGTCAGGCATCGTAGGTTTTTAGGGCAATGAGCTAAATCACAACACCAGGTGTAACAGGTTTTAATTTAACTTGCTACACAAACTAACACGAAATAATATCACTGATAGATAAACTAGACTACCCTGATCAATTCTAGATTTGATTATAATCGAAATCAAATAGGATTACACCGAATTTTAGTGATTCGCCGTCGACTTGGTGCGCAAGCGACCATTCCGTTCTGACAAGTTTTGACAAGTGCCAAAACCAACATGGCCGCCCCGCCACCACAGATACGGAGCTTCACTAGAGCAAACCGGATATCGGTCTCGCTCTTATTCGGTTATCCGGCGCTTCTGGCGCGCGCCGTCATATATATTAAGATTAACTAATTGTTTTAAGGGACACAGAACACTGTTTTCGTTTAAATAGATTTATTTATTGTTCACTTCAAATGTAATTTAACAATACAGATTGGAATTAAATTATCATACCATACATGTCGAAGCAAATTTCAAGACAATCTATTTCAGTTCATCTGTTGAAAACATCGTACAAACAAAGTCTCCATATCTAAGACAAACAGTTACAATTAATTTAATTTAATTAATTTTAAATATTCAAAATTCTCGTGACTTACTTCATTCTATGAAACAGGTTTTACTCTTGGCTCTACGCTCCGTCTCCTCCTCACTCCTTCCAATGAAAGACTTTTCTTGACGTTCCAAAGTCCGAAACGTAGAGTTTTTATTTATTTTAAATCCCGTTTCATAAAATAAATAATTATATAAAATGAGATATATATGAAATATTGCTGGACAACCGACACAACAACATCTAGCCCCGTGGTAAGCTCTAAGCTTGTGTTACGGGTACTAGACATTTGATATACTTAATATATTACACATACATACAAAGATTTTTATAAATATACTAATAAAACACCCAGACCGAGATGAAAGCTTGCAGAACAGACTCCTCGGCCTCGGGCTAACCCCTCGGAGGTGTCGACTCCGCACTTAGGCGGAGCTTCGCCCAATGCTAAGCACTGAGGTTGTTAATTATTGGTTAGCGTTAATAGTGTCAATAATCCAGTTGGTGTAAGCTGAGACCTTGGTGCTGACTCCAGGGTAGGCAGCCTGCGCGCATCCCTGGTTCCACGCCATCACTCCGATGATGATGGAGTCAAAGGAAACAGGGCCACCTACGTCACCCTGAAATAAAATAATCATAATATAATCAATATCGCACCAAAACTTTTGCCAAGCGTTGCGAGTATTTTTTTCAAATTACTGTATTTCCGACTAATTTTTATTTAAATGTATATTTATTGGAGTTTACTCCTTAAGAAACGATTTGAGTTATAAGGCCCGGTATGGAAATTTTATGGGGAGTAAAATCAAGTGTTAACAAAAGTTGAGGCGTTACGTAGAAAGAGACAAACATATATATCTGTAGGATTCAACGTGTAAAAGAATGAGATGGAATACCGTCGAAACGTCACGTTCGAAATAAGAACTTTAACGCATTTTGATTGGTTGTTTGTTTTGACATTCGAATACGCGTTCGAAAAAGTATTCGTCTAGCATTCACTTAGAATTTCTCAGTGAGTAGAGGTGAGAGTGCAAAGTTATTCAGTTAAATCACTTTATGTAATACGCTTTATTGAAGTAATATAAACAATCCGAATAATTACAGATATATGTTTGTTTCTCTTATCATTTTAGCAGATGCGTTCATGTACCCTTTTTTTCTATTCGATGTACATATCATTATATCGTTCGTAAGTAGTAAACTCCAATCGTGCGTCGTAGCTGACACACACACTCACTTTTTTTTTTTATTGTAATTTAATAGTAAGAACTTTTTTCGAAAAATTCGCAAAACAATTAACTAAGAACAAGAAACTAGGTCTAAACTAAACAATGTACTGTTACTGTTAAGGCCTTTTGAAATAAACAATATATATTATTATTATTAATTCTCACTTTAATAGGTATATCAGTATAGTCAGTAAAAATCCCAAAAATGTTAAGTCGCAGTCAGATATCATCATCTTCATCATCATAATCATCTTCTAGGCCTTCATGCTCCATCTTAGACCACATCTTCATTATCATAGTCATCTTCTAGGCCTTCATGCTCCATCTTAGACCACATCTTCACTTTACATCAGGTGAGATTGTGGTCAAATGAAGGCTTATCAATAATAATAAAAATTTTTTTTTTTTAAATTTCAGCTTGTTTCATAATTACCTGGCAGAAATCAGTGCCCCCCGCGAGTGTTCCGGCGCACAGCATGTTGTCCGTGATGGTGGGGCTGTTCGAGAGCTGGTTGTAGTTCTGCTGGCAGGCTCCAGCGTCGATGGTGTTCACGGAAGCGCTGCGGAGAACTGATGAGGGTGCACCGCCTTGCTGTAACAGATGGGGAAATTATGCAAAACGGATAACATTTTGATTAATTTATTTTATTTATTTATTTATTTAATCACCACGGCTTACACCAGTTACAGTAATTAATAAGACACAATTATAAAAAATTAAAACAAACAATACTTAAATATTACTTTTAGTGAAAGGGGTATAGGAAACGTGCACATCGACGGTGCTGCCAACTGGTGCCATCAATTAGAACGTTTTACTGGGTTTGCTCTATCAGTCAAAAGAACCAGATAGTTTTACCATATCGACCTAATATTTTACATTCTGAATGTCACATTAGTGCTGCTACCTATAATTGCTGCACGTTACCCATTGGGATTCAATAGACTATTAGTAAACAATGCTGTGTCTATGGATCATAAACGTGTTTTTTTTTAAATGTTAAATAAGCCTTCACCACATTAAGCCCTTGACTACAATCTCACGTGGTGTAAAGTGACGATTTGGTCTAAGATGCAGCATAAAGACCTAGAAAGTACGTAGGTAAGGATGGTATGAAAAGATGGCTTCTCCGGACCACATTACGAAACACGAAAAAATCGTGTCACGCACTGGCCCAGCCCGGAGGGTAGTGACAAGCCGCGGCCGAAGCCTACCACCAGAGACTGTTCAAACTTTATTCACGAGGCCTACAGTTTACCTTGTAAATAAAGTGAAAATCCCCAACAAGCTGTGGCGATGACTATGCTCAGAGTTTATCTACAATCAGCATTGAGAAGATAACAATAAAGACAAGTAATACAGACAAACAGATTAATTTGTTAGTGGCATAGCCTGTGATAGAAGCAATAGAAGTTATGGTCAAAAATACAAGAATCACTCCGTAATGTACCAAATAGACAGAAGGATGAATTTGTTACCTCGGTTTTACTGTAGATGTCAACTGAACTGGTAATATATTATGAGTTGTTTTGACAACCTATGCCTTTAAATGTTTAAATGTCACATGGTCAATAAACTACACCACATATAATTAGAGACTGCTGCTTAGTCTCTCTTAACGAGGCTGGTGTCCTCGGTTGGAAATTAGTTCCTATTCAATATAAGATTGGTTTCACAAATAAATATATTAAAATTGATATCCAGTTCTTATAATTGTTATGATGGATACTTTTCTAATGTGTACTAAGTTTTAATTTGTATGTAAGTAAATTTTGCTATGCCCTATACACAGGGTCCTTAAATGTTACCCATGTTACAAACATCGAATGAATGAATGATCGAAGGATGTTTTATGTAATGAAGAAACTGAAACTGAAACTAATTTACCGTAGTAGCTCCCCATCCAGCGATATTGACAGGAATATTCGCCGGTAGCTCGAAACCAGAGGAAATAATGGTTCCCTGGTTGATGGTGGTGGAGAAGGGCAGTGCGCTGAGGAGGCGGACGACAGCGATGTCCTGGTCGAAGGTGGCGGCGTCGAAGGAGGGGTGGTTGAGCGCTGTGTCGATGTAGACGATGGTTCCGTCGGTGCGGGAGGCTGTGCCCGCGCGGACGCGGCGGTGAGCTGCGTTGTAGAGGCTGTGAGAGATAAAGTAAATAAATCTAAATTTAAAATTTAAGATAAACCCCCGATTCCAATGCCTTTTCAATTTTCTTAAAAGTAAAACACCAAAATATTAAGTTATATGCACGCGATGCGCTTTCATTTGATACCCCACTCGAGTATATTTGCAGATTTTCGGTTTTCCTTCCCCACTCTTACCCCCAAAACTTTTAAACGGCAGAACCGGTTTTCATGAAACATGTCTAAGAACACTCGCGCCAGACTCACCTTTCATACAAAGAAAACTAAATTAAAACCACTCCATCCGTTCGGGAGCTATGATGTCCCAGACAGACAGACAGACACTGTCAACTATAAGTGGGGCTTATTACTTTGTAAAAAAAACATAAAAATATTATATTTGTTTATTTATCTATCTAATTATATAAATAAAAATGAATTGCTGTTCGTTAGTCTCACTAAAACACGAGAACGTCTGAACGGATTTATCTTATCTTATTGTTGAAATGTTCGTCGAGGTCTAGGGAAGGTTTAAACGACAAGAAATGGACAAAAACTACTTTTTACCGCGTGAAAATCTATAACTACGCGGGCAAAGCCGCGGGGTGAGTTTTTTTATAAAAATAATTTGAAATTACTTGAGAACCTTGGGGCTTATGAAATTTAGATGACTTTAAGACAAATAGCACTGAAAATTTATCCCTCCTAAGTCTTACCCATCTGGCACCTATTTATAGTCACGACCTGTAGATATTAACTACTACTCAGTAATGTACTCGTCAACAAAAATAAATTAAGCACCTTTATTGTATAGACAAATTACTAACAAAAAAGTTTTACATGAGATATAATTGTCACGTGTAGAAATACTAGTAGTGCATCGCTTCGTAATAAAAGACTAAAATGAGGGTCACCGCTTTGTCTGCCAATAAATCTGTAATCTAACATAATGGGACATCAGTTATACTGAAACCTTGGCGCATGCAATAAAGTCGAAAAATCAGAAAACTCGAATATACTTAAATCATGATAAATATCCAGTTGTTAATCTAAATAATTTGGATAGAATGCTTTTGACAGCGCTTAGGTGGAGGCAATATATTCCAGCAAATGTTGCAAATTTTACTTATAAAAGTGTCAAATAAATTCTGCCATTTTAAAATAATTATTAATTTGAATCTTCAGCCAAGGGTGACTTAAAATTTCGCGATGGTTTTACCTGAATACAATCTTTACTACGCATCGTGTATCATAACAACATAAAGCTGATAAATAAAAAATAAATAAATAATTATTTGTGTTTACTGTGTTTTTGCGTGTGGAAAAATATTATATTACTAGTGGCCGGCTTCGCACGATTTTTTTTTTTTTTAATCTAAACCATTCCCAGATCCCCTTGAACACACACAAAAAATTTTATCAAAATCGGTCCAGTCGTTTGAGAGAACTTCAGTGACATACACACTCACAGAATAATTATATATATAAAGATATCTTTCTGCCTTGATTTTACTTACGATCCATGGAAACATTCAGCGGCGGAAAGAATAAATCTAGTGGTCAGGATAGACCCCCCGCATAGCAGGTTCCAGTTCTCGCTGATGATGCCCCTGGATTCCACCTGCACGATGTAGGGGATGGAGGTGATGTCCGTCTCCGAGCCGCCTATGATCCTGGGGGTGGAGTGGGCAAAGCCTGGAAGGAATTTATATAATTTAATCAAAACTTAAGGAATATAATTGTACCAAAACTTCAACTCTTCAAGATAGAGTAATGTACCTTCTAGACCTTTCCATCCTTGGCCTCATCCATTATTTCCACATATTAGGATGCTCGCGCACGTCAGACTTTTTGTAGGACGGATAATCTGTCCGACTTTACATCCATTTTATTTCTGACCGACTTTTTGTAGCGTCGTAGGTCTGCGTTGCACTATTTACGTTTTACTTTTCACCTACAAAAAAGCGGTCGCCGATTATCGGACGTGGGCGATTACCCTTATAATAACATTATTTTCTTTATGAATATAATGTAAAAAAAGGTTAGACGTTCATTTTAACAAAAATACAACCGATTTCGTGTCTTAATATTGGTGATAGCTAAAGTTTGACAGATCAAGAAAGTAATCGAAATATAAAATAACATACTTTTAATCGTTACTTTTTACTGTGTATCTACACAAAAAAAAAGTTCAGAGGTTCCACACTGTAAAAATTATGGCCATCATTGGACATTTAGGTCTCCCTCAAACACTAAAGGAGTTGGTCATATGCAGTTTTTTTTTAAGATTTCCCTTTATTTGACTAAAATCTCACCTGATGTAAAGTGACGATCGGTCTAAGATGGGACATGAAGACCTAGAAGGTACCTTTTTACTCTTTTTTTGAAGATACCTAGGTTGTAATCTAATAATATGTTAATTTCACTTACCCGCTGAACAGATCAGGAACAATCCGAGCAATACGGCCATTTTGTAAAATGAATTAAGAAATTACCAAACTGCAAGTAGTTATATAGTTTTCCTTTCATCGAATCTTTATTTTAAGATATCTTTGATACCTTAATCTCTTTTATTTATGTTAAGCACATCATTATCAGTAGTCGTGGAAATAGAGCTGCGGAATTTGATGCGAATAAATAAATATTTCCGGACAATCAAAACAACGAGATCTAGCCCTGTGGTAAACTCTAAAGTTTGTGTTACTGGTACTAGATATCTGATGTACTTAATATAATATACATACATATATAGATTTTTTTTAGTATACATAATAAACTCCCAGACCAAGGGGAAAACTGCTTACAGAACATACAAACACTTTTACCTTCGGCGGGAATCGAACCCGCGACATTCGCCCACCGCTCCACCGAGGCGAATTTTTTAACATTTAAAATGATGTATGTCTATTGTAATAAATTATATCAGATTTAGTTTATTACATACACTAAATATATATTTTTTATTTATTTATTATTTAAGGATCCCTTGGTGTGGGAGACCATCTCATACTTTTCAAAGTTATTTCTAACGTTTTAATTCTAAATATGAGACTATGCTGGGGGTATTGCGATCTGCACTCATGACATGGAGTTAAGTTCTGTTGGCACAAAAGTCGCATCAATCACCATCATAATTTCAGCCATTAGACGCCCACTGCTGGACATAAGCCTCCCTCAAAGACGACCAATAATTCCGATCGGTCGCCACTTGCATCCACCGTGAGCCAGCAAGTTTGACTAACTCATCTGTCCATCTTGTTGGTGGGCGTCCGACGCTGCGCTTACCAATCCGCGGCCTCCATTCGAGAACTTTTCGGTCCCAACGGCCATCTGTTCTACGTGCTATGTGGCCTGCCCACTGCCACTTCAAAGAGCTAATCCGTTTGGCTATGTCGGTGACCCTCGTTCTTCTACGCATCAATAATTCAATTTAATTGAAAATTTATATCTTGCAAGCAAAACGGGTTATTACCTCATCCCTATTCGAGATATCGTAGCGAAAGGAACCCAGCTATTACCTAATATCTATTTATCAGTACTTAAAAGTGATAATTGTTATTCTAGATTTTCATAAGGCGAATTAAAGTAAGGATCAAAAGAAATTGATAGGAGTAACAATATTCCTAGTAAAATTACTTATTTTGTTCACATTATTCACCTATTTCTATGACGATGACAATTAATAAAAAGGTGTGTGTGCGATTCACACACGATAGAAGTGAAACTTCAGTAAATCGACGAAAGAATAATAAGAAGAATAAAAAAAAAGTGTGTGTGTGTCAGCTACGACGCACGATTGGAGTCTACTACTTATGAACTATAATTATGATATATATCGAATAGAAAAAAAGGGTAAATGAACGCATCTGCTAGAATGATAAGAGAAACAAACATATATCTGTAATTATTCGGATTATTTATATTACTTCAATAAAGCGTATTACATAAAGTATGTTACAAAATAATATAAATAAAATACAGCAATACCTCTGCGCGATACTTCGTAGTCTCAACTACGAAGTATCGCGCAAAGAAATTTAAATAAAGCATTGTATTTGTGTCTCTTACATCATTTCCGTTTCATCTTTTTGCATCCGGTTTGAAATCACTACGATTCTAAAGAAGTTTCACTTCAAAAAATTATATTCATAAACAAGTCTTTCTTTATATGTATTTTAATAATAATATCTTCTAATCCATAACTCTATCAAAGTCAAAGTCAAAACGTTTATTTCCTTAGAAGCCTATGCTTACATGGACCGGTCAACTTAAATCTAATTTAAATAAACGAGAGATATCAAGAGATGCAAGCTATTGGAATCAATTTGAATTAAGAATAATTCAAAATTAACTGTGTCAAAAATATATGGATAAATTTAATGAAATTATCTGTAAATAAAATATGATGATTGTTAACCATCAAATGTCAAAATTATTATTATTATTATTATTATTCAGCCCACAGCAGGGCAAAGGCCTCTAAAATAAATAAAAAATTACCTTGCCATTGACATAAGCATGTCTACCTACTTAATAACTAAAATGACATGCATCGTCACAAAAGGTGGCAAATCCTAGCCCTCATCATCATCACCCTATTAACGTTCCCACTGCTGGGACACAGGGACTTCTCTCCTGACGAGAGAGATTAGGCCTTAATTTACCACGCTGGCCAAGTGCGGGTTGGTGAATGTCACATGTCCTTCAAACTCTTTTAAAGTTCTCAGAACATGCCGGTTTCCTCACGCTGTTTCACTTCACCGTTAAAGCACGTGTTTGAAACGCACATAAATTTCTCAAGAAGAAAAATCCAGAGGTGCGTGGCGGGGTTTGAACCAACGACCTTCGGAATGAAAGTCGAGTGTCCTCCCACTTAGCCAGCACATCATTAAATCCTAGCCCTAGACCGAAGAAACTCATAATATGACAATGTATTACCTACACGAGTTATGGCTAGGTCGATTGTAGATTTATCAAAAAGGAAAAAGAATAAAAACGAAATTTTAGAGCACGCTAATGTTACCTTGTCAATAGGATTCAATAGGATGTAGTGTGTCAAAGAGGTTATTTTTTTTAGTAAAAGGATCCGATTTTACCCTTAGGGTACGGAACAAAGGAAAATCTGCTTAGTTAAACACCAGCTTGATGAGGTGATTACCTACATGGAAGGAGTATACAGTTATTTACAAAGTCTACGGTTACTGAACGAACGAATTGCAACATTCAGCGACATTGCAATGCAAGTAATTGACATTCCCACATTAACCAAAGGAAGACCTGTTATTTTCAAGGAATATAGACCTTTGTTGTTTGTGAAAGACGATATTCAGAAAAGTCTTATCCCATCAAAAACAATACTTGTCAAAAAAACCAAGTCGCGCAACTCAGTTGTTCTGCGGTAAAAAGTTGTGAGATCCAAGTAAATCCAAGTCTTCAAATTTCGTCTCAAAATTCTTTAATGTTTTATATAAATATATTAAGACTTGGCCATCGCCTGAAAACACGTGTTAATTCAATTATTGATGGCCAAGTCTCAATATGTTTATATAAAACATTAAATAATTTTGAGACGAAATTTGAAGACTTGGATTTACTTGGATCTCACAACTTTTTACCGCAGAACAACTGAGTTGCGCGACTTGGTTTTTTTGACTAGTATTGTTTTTGATGGGATCTCATTTCTTTTTGTATTTTGTAGACAGTTCTACTTTTTTCCTTTTCGGTACCTTCTACTTATTGTATATATGTCCATATAATTTTCTTTTTGCCGGTCTAGATTGGATTTATTTATATTTCGCATTGTTATTACTTTAGTACATATTTCGTATATACGTGGCGTTGCGACAGCGCCCTCTATACCGGTATTTTCTAGATTTTTTAGTTTTTCGTTGATTCATACACCAAACACTACTTATATTCCAAATTTGAAGCTTCTAGGTCTGCTAGAAGTGCCTTAGAATTTTGATGATCGGTGAGTCAATGAGTGACAAAATTAAGAAATTTGACCCGTTATAATTCTTAAAATACTGGTTCAAATTGAATGAAATTTGAAATATACCGTGTTTTTACAATGCCTGCATGGTTACTGAAAATTTCAGTCTTCTAGTTTTATCCACAACGAAGTTACAGGGGGTCGAAAATGGCCTGAATTTCTTCGAGAAAAGGTACGACAGCGCCTCAAAAATCCATAGGTACGCGGCGAGGTTAGAACGACCTTCGCAATGAAAGTTGAGTGTACTCCCACTTAGCCAAAACGGCTTAGCAAGAAATAATACGCTTGGAAATAAAATGAACATATCAATACGCTAAAGTATTATTTATTGGTGGAATTGTATCTAATACTTGCGACACATTTATTAACATACAGCGAAATCGTTTCCTATTGAATGTGAAAATCTGTAATCATGTTCCAAATAAATCTTAGAGGTATTTTATTCATTGAATTGATTTAAACAACAGTTGCAACGATCCAATTAGTGTAAGAAGCGACACGGGTACTGACGCCGGGGTAGAAGGCGTCGGCGCATCCCGCACCCCACGACACGACTCCGGATAGGATCGGGTCGCCGTTGATGTCTTTGACGTATAAAGGACCTCCGGAATCACCCTGCAAGAAATACAGAATTTTTTATTGAGAACTGTTGTACAAAAGATTTTATAAATAAAGGGTACAAGTTTCTACAGCTTATCCTCGAGAGGATGTACAATAATGGGTCTTAGGTACGAACTAGGTATTACAAATTAGGAATTACAAAGAGTTAAAAAAATTTAATCAACTGATATGAGTCTAAACATGACGTAAAGATTAGATTAGGCTAAAAAAAGTAAGAGGCCTTTTTCCGAAAAAAAGGCCTCTAAATCGAGAAGTTATAGAACGAAATATGTTCGCTTGGTACGTGCCCTTCAACCCCTGTCCGCAGTATATACCATAAAGGAAACACCTTGTATAAACTAGCTGACCCCAGCATTATGAGAAATAGATAGTAGACGATTCTCAAACCTACTGAATATGCATAAAGAATTTCATAATAATCGGTTAATCCGTTTCGGAGGAGCACGGTTACTAACATTGTGACATGGACATTTTATATAATGTCTAAGATGGGATTTTTGTTCATTTAACAAAAAAAATAATTTTGATTTGTTGTTGGAGCTGATTTTGCTCTTATTTGCTCAGATATTTTATAAGCATAGTAGAGTTACCAACATTTTGAAGGTTTTTATGGGTGATTTCTATGTATTATTATGTATTAACAAAAAAAATGTATCTATGTAGTATATCAGTCACCTATAACACCCATAGTACAAGCTCTGCTTAGTCTGGGGTAAGGTGATGCTGTGTGAGTAGTCCGGAAATATTTATTTATATAAAATATGACTAAACCTATCGAGACAAAATAGTCAGTTGCAAGCATTTACATACTGTAAGGTAGTTTACAATTTTTACTAACTGTTTGTTTTCCCAAAATTGTGTAAATAAATGAATAAAGGATATGCAAAGGATGTTACCTGACAAGCATCCTTGCCACCAACATCGAGGATTCCAGCACAGATCATGTTGTCGGTGACGGTGGCGGGTAGAGGCCTCATCTGCAGGTAGCGCTGTCGGCACAGGTCGGTGTTCACGGTGTAGATGGTGACGTCTCGGAGAACTGAGGATACTTGGCCGCCAGACTGTAATAGATACAAGGCTATAAATCTTAATTTAAAATTTAAGAAAAACCCCCGATTCTAATGCCATAATTTTCATAAACGTTAAACAACATAATATTATGTAATGTGGACGTGATGCGCTTTCATTTGATACCCCACACTAGTATATTTGCAGATTTTTGGTTTTCCTTACCCACTCTCACCCCCATAACTTTTAAACGGCACAACCGATTTTCATGAAACATGTCTAAGAACACTCGCGCCAGACTCACCTTTCATACAAAAAAAAACTAAATCGCTCCATCCGTTCGGGAGCTATGGTGACACAGACAGACAGACAGACACATAGACAGACAGACAGACAGACACGTCAAACTTATAACACCCCTCTTTTTTGGTCGGGGGTTAAAAATATATATGCTGATACACCAGACGATGGGTCTTCCTGAAACATAGCACCAAGTAACAAGCTCGCTTAGCTTGCCAAGCGTGGCGAGCGAAAATAAATTTAGCAGTCTACAAATCGCTCTTTTAAAAATAAAGAGAAGTAACTCAAAAAAACGACATTGTGAGATTTTATCATAAACAGCATTATCTCAATCCAATGCACGGGATAGCTTCGACAGCTACTTCAAAACGAGCATTAGAAGGAGAAAAAACGATCACCCATCTCTTTTCCATTAAACGGGAAGTTCAAGTCAATTCTAGTAAAGGGCGACATTCAGTCTTGTGCCATCAGTCATGACGTAATAGTGTATTTTATGCGGGAGTACAACGGAATAATTCTCTGTAGTAACAAAGGTAAGCCCCCTTTTTGTACTTAATTTAATCATAAGATGATACATTTGGTTTTAATTCCTTTTTGTTTTAATAATGATGGTAATATTTGCGTCAAAATAAGTTTTATTTCCTTTTATTATTAAAAAATGTGCTAGATTACAAGTAACTTTATGATTTGTTTCCTTTTATTTTTAAAAACTTGTAAGCATTTAAGAAGTAATACGATGTAGTTCTGTTTATTATTAAATCTTGTTCTAAGATCCAGGCGAAATTAAAAGTTATTTCTCTTTATGATTAATTTGATAAAAATTTCGATCGTTATATTTTAAATTACTTCTTTTTGTGATAAACTAGGCACGTAAGATGTCTTGGAGATGTAAGAAACTTGTCATGCTGGCAAATGCATCGGCCACCCAATGGACACAAGCAGTGGTTCCTGCTATGGAGGTAAGATAGGTACCATCTACCGAAAATCTAGATTAGCTTAAAATTAATTTAAATAACTCTTTTTATATGACTTATTTACATAAAAATCTGTTTTATTTAAAGGTTTCAGGGGAAGAATTTAATAATAAAAGTAATAGTGCCCCGATTGATACTATAGAGACGGCAAATATTGTCTCGTGCTACAACCAAAACTATGATAATGACCATGGTGATCATCAACATAATATAGATGCTTCACAAGTAAGTATTCATATCCATTCAGTCGACTATTTTAGTGTTTGTATTTTCATAATATTACTTACATTATAATACTAACTAACAAAAGCATGAGGCATCGCATCGATCAATATGCTATAGTTTTACCTACGTACGTTACAGTTTTTTAAACTGTTGCTTCTTCCAGAAACACGAAGAAGACACGGCTATGGATTCGTTGATTTCTTCCCATAGTGAAAATGAAGAATGCGAACAAAACAGTTATCAAGAGGTAAGACTGGTTACTTCAAAAATACCTTATAAAAATGGATAAATACAATCATCACAATAATGGTTTAGGTTATTAGATACTTAACAGTTTTCTTTTAATTGCAGCATCTAACGGCACGTGATTCAAAAGCACCTGAAATAGATAACAAATCTCCAAATGAAACAAAAAGCAGTTTTCCACGAAGTCTAGTTCCTGAATATGACAGTGATATTTCGACTAGTGACAACGATGATGATGAACCAATAAAAACTATACCGCAACGCAGGTCATCTTCGTCCTCATCCTCAAGCAGCTCTTCGTCTTCCAGTTCTTCAAGCTCAGATTCTAATAGCTCGTCAAGATCTCCGACACCAACTTATCAACAGACTGCAGAAAAAAATGTGACGGCACAAACCAGGGAATTAATTGACATTGGCCCTTCAGACACGCAGATTATAGAATCGGAATCGGATTTTATAGAGAATACGCCCGAATCAAATGAACCCTAGAGAAAAACGGGGTGATTCTATAAGCCCAGTAAATGAAACTCCACCCATTTATGCCGACGAGAGTGATTTTGATGATGATGTAGCCGACCCTAGTTATGGTAGTACAGACAAATTTTCATCGAGCGCTGCTACTAGACTAAGAAACTTAATAATTCCTTCCAGTTCCGATTCTTCTGACTCTGACCTAGAGACAGAGCAAAGAGGACGCAAGAGACCTCGAAACATGAAAAATTGGAAGCAAAATAAAGCAAAGCGTCTTCGAAACCATGGTAGTTCCTATACAACATTGTCAAGCACAAAAAAACAAATTGCTGCTAGATGTCTTAAGGTACCTTGCACTAAAGAATGTAGACAAAAATGTACAGAAAAAATAGATGATTATGACAGATAAAAATTATTTAACGAATTTTGGAAGCTAGGCGATTTAAGTAAGCAAAGAGCTTACATAAACTCGTGCATGGTTCATGTAAAACCAAAATATAAATATACAAATGCTAATAAACCACGAAAACCTAACAAAGCGTATTATTTTACAATAAATGAGGCAGACAGCGTACACTCTTTAATAGAAAGAGAAGTGAAAAAGAACCTGAAGTCTGGGCCCATATTCAGCCCAGATCAGTACATAACTTTAATTAAAAGTGCTAAAAAGAGTAAGCCAGCTGTAAATGTTCACGAACTCACCTTTGAATCAATGATGGATCTTAAAGTCTTGCAAGAAGATTGGGGGTATAACTTTAACACAGACATAAACGGCCAAAATGTTTAATTGTTTGATGTCATTCCAATTAGGAATGACATCAAACAATTAAAAATGACAAAGGCAGACCCATTCTCATTTTACTATAAGACATCATATGAAGAAAATGACATGAAAGAGGTGAACGTTAGAAATAAAAGGAAGAAGATGAAAAATATATCAGAAATAGAAATAAAGAACGCTTATACTCAGAGACAAGAGCTAAGCTAGAACAAAAAGAAAGATCTGAAGGACCTTCTTACCAAGGGCTTTATTCCATCCTACTATATACCTATACATGATACCTAGTACTAGTAGGTAGTTTAAGTACCTTCAGTAGTAGTTTAAGTACTTTCCTAAAGTCTGTGATTTTCTTAAGCCTAAGTTAAGTTTTTGAGAAAAAATTTCTTTTTATTGTGACCTGAAAAGAAAGTTCCTATTCCTAAGTTAAAATGTATAAGTCTGAAATTAGGTCTCTAAGTAAAAGTATTCTTAGTAAAATCTCATTTTTTGAGATAACGGGTAACCAAAGTAGTGTATTGATATTATGGTGTAATTGTTTTTTGATAAAAGTTTAACTTTTTTATTGTGATTTAGTAATTAAGTTCTTATGAAACTACTCTTGTAAAAAAAGTACAAAGTTTTCACTGCCATGTTTTTATAATAATTGTATAAATTTCCATTCGTGTTTCATTTTATTAGCAAAACATCAACCTAGTAGAGAACACAGTTCAATATAAAACAGAAATATTATGATATACAGGATTCTAAACATTTATTCCTTAATAATAAAAAGAAGCTTTTCGTTATATTGCTGGAAATTCAAATAATATTTAAAATAGAACAGCATCATTAATACATACAACTGGTAAGAATTTGAATAAAATGCCAGTTTTTTATCATAAAAAGAAGTAAGTCAGTAATTTTTTTTTTAAAGCCTTGTAAGTAAAAAACTACTTATTATACCTACTGATTTTCTTGCTTAATATTGAAGATAAATCTATTGACTATTCCATAGTAAGAAAAAAATATATATATCTACACGAACAAATTATTTATTCCTAATTAACTAAACATACTCCAACACACAAAACTTTAAACGCGATTTCCCAAAAATTGTGTTTTTTGAATTACTTCTTTTTATTTTTATACGTGCGAAATATGCAATCATTTCGGCCAATGGTCGTATGCTGCTGAAAGCCCTTTCCCGAAAAAAGGACGAGCAAAACACACCACATCAGTCCAATTGTGTGACTGGGAATTGCCGGTTTTGGCTTCGGATCTCTAGGGCGGTTACAAAATGTCTTATACAACAAATCCCAATAAACTAATAAAGGATGACACGATTAATATAGATGAGGATACCAAAGTAGCTTGGAAATTACTGTCCACATCTCAAATGTGGACAGTCATTTCCAAACTAAAGCTAGAAATATGGAATATTATTCTAGAGGCCAAGAAGGAAATGCCTATAATAAACTTACAGAGGTAGTCCCCCAACCAGCATGAATAACCGGATAGTTATCAGGCAGGTCGAAGCCCTGAGAGACGATGGGCACAGCGCTGATCGTGGAGCCGAAGGTTAGGGGCGACGCGAGTCTGACCACGGAGATGTCGGCATCGTTGTTCCTCCAGCCGTAGTCCGGGTGGTTAACGCGGCTGACGACGTTGATGGTGATGCCTCCGTTGTTGCGGCTGGTGGTGCCAGCACGGATGCGCCGGGAAGAATCGGAGTAGAGACTGGAAAGGACAATCAAACTTAAAATGTATAATAATAAATTACACACTATAGGCACCCAGGAAGATGAAGCTGGGGTTAGTAGCCATGGCTCGAAGCTCGAGGGACTGACTAAAGATGCGGGTTTAGTAAATATAACTTCTGCATCATCATTTTAGCTCATAGGTAACATAGATTTGCAGTTATTCTAGTTGCAAACGGCCCGCATACACCATTAACTCGCGAACTTTACTTAATTATCCATCCATCAACTTTCCGAATGTACAGTACTGCACCTGCCATTCATATTATGTCAACATCCTAGAACTTTTCGTTCTCATCAGGTCTGTTCTACATCCTATATGACCTGTCCACTGCAAGCTAGTTAACTAACGGGTCTGATTGGCTATTACCAACCTAGCCACACGGACCAGCTCGTTAACCCGTCTTCGTTCTCATTCCTGATCCACGTATCGGATCTGTAAGTTTGTTCAATGGCTTTTTACAGTAATTTGACAGTTAATAATTCAATTTAACACAGATAGAGAAATACAATCTAATACCCTAATCACTTACATGCCGTCAAAGCAATGCGCGGCGGACAGCACATAGTTCGAAGTGAGGATGCTGGCTGCGCAGGATTGGGACCAGAGGATGAGGCTGCGGAACTCCACCTGACAGAAGGAAATTATCGTTAGTCTATTATATTAAGTATATCAGATGTCTAGTGCCCCTAAAGCAAGCTTAGAGCTTACCACGGGGCTGGATGTTGTTATGTGGATTGTCCGGAAATATTTACTTTATTATTAATTTGCCCACTTGTTAACCTGTGGCGGGTCGCTTGTGTGAGTATAATAATAGCTTGACAATTTTTTTACGGTTTTTAACAATATAAAGACTAATAAAAAGTAGCATTCCATATTTGGACGGTTTTTGAGTAAACGATATTTCGTCGCTGATACAAGCGTAATGATCGCTGCAATTTTTTTTTATTTATTAACTCACTCAGCAACTGCGATTTTTTAAATCAAACAACTCAATCGGGATACTCAAGAACCTTCATATCATGGTATGTAACCCGTTATAAATTTAAGGGCTTATTTCGTTAAGAAAGTAAAGCAATGGTTAGTTAATATGTCAATAATACATCAATGGTTCTGTCTATCTTATGCTATCTCGCTTTGCCACATGTGACTGAGCAAAATAGCTCTATATTTTAATCATCGTTTAATTTGAAACAGACCTTAATATAATAATAAATTATGATCTTTAAAAATTTGAAGCTATCTACTTGAAAACGATTACTGAGTTAATTTACCTGCACGATGCTGGGGTGCTGCTCGATGGTGGTAGGCTCACCCCCCACAATGCGTGTGGCACTTACATTGCTGACAGCAGCTGGAATGTGATAGTCCTTTATAAGCTAAGCTGTGGATAACGTGACACCTGGGAGAATTAAGTCTACTAAAAAAAACAATATACCTACGGTCGAATTGAGAAACCTCCTCCTTTTTTGAAGTTGGTTAAAGAGTGCACTTAATCTAGGTGAATTACCCCAGGTGAATTTAGTATAACTACCGCCCCGTTTAGCGCTCTTGTCAGTAAGTGAGCATTTTCCCCTAACATATCGTTACACCGAGCGTTCACACTATTTTTAATTATTTGAAATGTTACACTCATTATTTTGTTAGTTTGTAAAATGGGCATGTTGTCTACATAAAATAAAATAAGTGATTTGACCTTTTATATCTTATGACTCGAGCACGATTTTGTGACTTTTGAGACAACATTTAGAACATTGGTTCTATAGCTGTATATTGATACAGCTTAATATCTTAGATGGATGGACTGTGTGAAAGATGACATGTGTAAGAAAGAGGTGAGTGTTGAGATGACGGGTGATAGATGGAAATGGAAGCAGAAAACATGTTGTGCCGACCCCACGTAATGTGGGATAAGGTCAGGAAGATGATGATACAGCTTAATATCTTTCATACCGAAGTGAAACCCTAATATGACCGGGCTATTAACCAATAACGCAAAATAATGATCAGATAAATTGTGATTTTATACATTTTTGGAAAAAGTCCCAAAATTTGTTTTTCTTGAAACTAACCTGCAACCAATAACGCCCACACGAATTTCATGATGCCTGTATAGTGACAATAATCTAAGTACCGAATAACATGGTCATATGCTTATAAACAAGTTATCTTTATCATTTAAATCCATTTACAACTCTCTATCCATAATAATTAACTCACGTCAAAGATATTGCTCGGTAAATTCCATATTGAAGGACTTATACAGTAGTCGTACTAGGATTAGTTCTAGATAAAGATTTATAGTTCGCATATTAGAGTATAAATAGGTATTAGATAAGTGACTGTGTCGGTTTTCCTTTGCAATAGATAAGGTTTCACATTTATTTATTTATTTAATTTGCACGGCTTAACCTGTTACACTAATTAATAGCAATTAAAAAACTACAAATAACTAAATCTACTACTAATTCTTAAAAATTAAATTAAATTCACTAAAACAATAAACTAACATTAAGTCACATGGTGATACAATTTTCTTATCAATTTACATGAAAATTTTTATATCATCAGAATCACTTCTATTTACGTTCCCACTGCTGGGACACAAGGAGAGATTAGGCCTCAATTCACCAAGCTGGCCAAGAGCGGGTTGGTAATTGTCACCTGTCCTTCAAACTCTTTAAAGTTCTCAGAACATGCTGGTTTCCTCACGATGTTTGCCTTCACCGTTAAGCACGTGTTAAAAGCGCATAAGAAGTAAAATCCAGAGGTGCGTGGCGGGGTTTGAACCCACGACCTTCGGCTAAGCAAGACAAGCCTTGTTTGCTACGAGCATACTCGACTTTTACTTGGAAGGTCATTTGGTGCAAACCCTACGTTGCATTTCAGGATTTATCTTATAGAAGAGGCCTAATCTCTCTCGTCCAGAGAGAAGTCCCTGTGTCCCAGCAGTGGGAACGTTAATAGGGTGATGATGATGATGAGAGTGTAGGATTACCATTAACTAGATGGTCACTCCTGATTTTAACTTGTAATAATTAAGTGATTTTTTATTAATATATAAATATTTAACAATATTTGGATATTAATTTGTTGTTCTTGTATTATTATTATATTTTTTTTTATGTCACCGCACCGTCCAGTTATTTGCTGTGCATTTTCCTCTCCATCCTAAGGTTTTCTGGAAGATTTTGTATTAAGCTTTGAGACCCTTTTGTATTGTTTTTATCTTGGTGTGTAATAAAGAGTTATATTATTATTAATCAAAACTCATTCTTTGAATTGTTGACAGTTTAGCCATTAATACTTACGTTGGCTCTGTTTTATTTGCGTCTTGTCTGGCAATGTTCCTTTGAGCTCTCCAAAAATCGGTCCACGCGTCATTACCCCACTTCATAGAGAAAATAATTTGCGGACATGCGTCTTTTTGCTATAGATGTAATACAAACGTAAGCTTGATTAGGAATGTAGTTATCATAGTTTTTCATGGCTACCTTCAATTAGGAAAAACATATTTTTAACCCCCGACCAAAAAAGAGGGCTGTTATAAGTTTGACGTGTCTGTCTGTCTGTGTGTCTGTCTGTCTGTCTGTGGCACCATAGCTCCCGAACGGATGGAGCGATTTCTATTTAGTTTTTTTTGTATGAAAGGTGAGTGTTCTTAGACATGTTTCATGAAAATCGGTTGTGCCGTTTAAAAGTTATGGGGGTGAGAGTGGGTAAGGAAAACCGAAAATCTGCAAATATACTAGTGTGGGGTATCAAATGAAATCGCATCGCGTCCACATTACATAATATTATGTTGTTGTTGTTTACGTTTAAGGAAATTATGGCATTGGAATCGGGGGTTTTTCTTAAATTTTAAATTTAGATTTATTAACTATTCAAAGTATTCAGGTTACTGTTTTTCAAATCAAATATTTGCTTCCGTAGTTTTCGAAGTTTGGTATAATGGTACAATGTAGCTACCTCGAGCCAACATAAAAAGTTCGGGAGCTATGATGCCCAGACAGACAGACACTTCAAACTTATAACACCGCTCTTTTTTGGTCGGGGGTTAATTATTAAGATTATATACTTATTGTGATTGAGCATAAAGTTTCATGTTTAACAGAATTCATATCATACGCTGAATTATCTGGGCACTAAATTTAAAACCACTCACATCACTGTGCGTAACACTTCCCAGCCGGGTAACGCACACCTTGTTACCCGACTACGCAACGCAAAGGAGCGGTAATGTGTTAAACAGTCTATGTATGTAGAGGTATGTAAGTATGTTGGAGTTTTGTCTGTTCACGTCCGTAAGTGGTAACCCTCTGAATCCTTACACGTGACCTCCGGGTGGTGCTAAGAACAGTCTCTGGTGGTAGGCTTCGGCCGCGGCTTGTCACCACCCTCCGGGCTGGGCCAGTGCGTGAAGCGATTGTTTCGTGTTTCGTAATGTGGTAGGGAGAAGCCATCTTCTAGGCCTTCATGCTCCATCTAAGATTAGACCGCATCGTCACTTTACATCAGGTGAGATTGTGGTCAAATGAAGGGCTATTCAGCATAAAAAAAAATAATAATAATTATGTTCATTTATCCCACTTTAAAGACCAAACGCCTGGGCATAGAATAATAAATTACTACGTAACCAATTTCTATTATTTACACGTCAATCGATGCCTCTTAGTACGCCGAGTGTTATTTAAGACATGACGTTTGCGAAAATTCATCATGGCACTACTAAATTTTTGTAAAAATAAAATCCTCAGCTGACAATTGAATACATTATCGATGCATTATCGGCTTGTTTGTGCTTGGAAAGCAAGATATACTCTAAGTAAGGTATCATAATCTGTAATTTTTCTTGGTATTTTAATAACAATTTAGTTTATCTTTCTCTTTTTGTTTTCTATTATGTTACTGAGGAATGATGTTATCATTCTAAATAAACCCTTATGGGTAAGGGGTTTAAATTTGCATAAGAACTATTCTCACTTATATATTATACAAGCGGCCCGCCCCGGCGTCGCACGGGTATAAAATTTTCCCGGAAATTTTTCGAATTTTTCTCGCCGTAAAACCATCCTATCTCTCAAGTTGGATCGAACTGCACATGGTGTGCGAATTTTATTATAATCGGTTAAGTGGTTTAGGAGTCCATTGAGGACAAACATTGTGACACGAGAAAAATATATATTAAGATAATTTTAGCTAACCCCAGCAAACGTTGTTTTGCAAAATGGAAAATAGATAGTAATCGATTCTCAAACTTACTGAATGTGCATATGAAATTTCATAATAATCGGTTAAGTCGTTTCGGAGGAGTACGGTTACTATCATTGTGTCATGGAAATTTTATAAATAAGATCATTTTCACTTAAAAGGGTAAGATAAGATAAGATAAGATAAGATAAGATAATCATTTATTTGCTCAAAACATAGGTAACATTTTGGTCTCATATAAAAAATATTAATAAGTTCGGCTATGTTTTTGCCTGAAAGTAGGCGTACAAATATTAAAAAACATGCAAGAAATTAAATAATTAAACATCACAAGTCAATTGAAAATTAAAATGGAACTTAAATATAAATAAATTAATAGAATTACAATAAAATTATTTAGTGTCAAATTTGTCTGTAAGATATTCTTCAAGAGTATAATAAGCTTTATCTGTCAGTAATTGTTTCACTCGTTTTGTAAAAATATACAGACTATCAACTTCTTTTATATTTTTTGGTAGCTTATTGTATAACTTTGGCCCCATACAAAATATACTCTTTGCAAATATTGCTGATTTGTGATTTGGCAAAACAACTTTATTTACTCTCTTGCTTTTTAGATTACCAAATTCTTTTATGTGTTGTCTAATGAATACAACCGATTCAAGTATATAAATGCATGGAAAAGTGAGAAGTTTTAGTTTAATAAAGTATGGTTTACACGAGTCTGTGAGCTTGAGCCTGGCTATGGAGCGTATACATCTCTTTTGTGAGATGAATACTTTCAACCGATCTGTGCTATTTCCCCAAAATATTACTCCGTATCTAAGAGTAGAGTTCACATAAGCGTGATATGCTGTTAATAGTGTCGTCATATTGGCGATTTTACTCAACATATATAATGCATATGAAAATTTATTTAGTCTTTTACATATATGGTCAATATGATACGTCCATCTTAGGTTGCAGTCAATATGAAGTCCCAAAAATTTTGTGCATTGTGTAATAGATGTAAAAACTCCATAGAGCGACTGGTCGTGCAAGGAAAAGTGGAAGGGACCAGGGCCCGCGGGAGATCACCTATGCGCTGGACTGATCAAATAAAATCTGCAGTAGGAGTCCCAGTGTCAGACTGCACCAAACAGGCTGCAAGCAGAGAAAGATGGCGGGCGATCGTTAAGAAAGCTGTGTCCGTCTCTAACACCAAATGATGCCTCAATGTGACCACGACCGCTCTGTCAAGAGTGTAACGACAGAGAAGAAGAGATGTAAAAATAAAAAATTAAAATAGGGCCACCTGGTCATGTCCAGTAGCATTGTAACACCGCGTGCTGTGACGTATTTGATTAGGTGATGAAGTTAATAATAAATAATCTAGCTGAAGTAATTTGAGATATAGGTAATAAATATTTCGATAGGCTTTAAAATATAATCGGAGGTGCATTAGGGCGTTAAGTTTCGAGGTTCAGTATACATTATATTATATTACGGATCGGAAAGCGCAGCGTAGGACGTCCGCCCACTAAGAAGGCGCATGACTTGGTGAAGGTTACAGGCTCGCGCAGTATGCAAGCCGCTGTCAGCCGAGATTACCGGAAATCTGCGAGGGAGCCCTGAAATGATGATGATATTCATAACATTAATCGATTACTAAAATACATAAATAAATATTACGGACTAATCAAATCACACAGCATCACCTAACTAAGCTTTTTACTGGAGGCGCGAGGAGATTTATATACTAGGTAGATACATATTATTTTGTAAATATATGTACAGTAAGCATCGCTTACTGGTAACCACCTTGCCTTGGTAGTTTATATACAGAAAGGTATTCCATTTAGCGACGCATACCGTACATAGGTACATATGAAACGTACAAAATAATCTCCAAGACACAAAATTAGAAATTGAAGACCGTACAAAATCTTCGCCCACTGAGCCACAGAGGTCGTCAAAGATAATTCGTGAACAACTGGGTGTGATCCGTGTATAATGTATAATTAAAATGTGACAAATTCAGTGGCATTAACTTGAAAATGCCTTCTCTTAAGGTAGATTATCTACCTTCACCCCCCCCCCCCCCCCAAGAGATTTATTAATAGGATAATGAGAGTACCATTCATTGTACTAAGGATATAAAGTGTCACTTGTGCCATTAATGTTACAAAATGAACAAATCAATGGTACTTCTGAAACACAGGCAATAAAATACATATATTATTTTATTGCCTGCTGCTTTTATTACATATATAAGATACCTAATGTTTGAATGTTTTTATTGAGAAATGGAGATTGCTCGAATATGAATTAAAAGCCTCTAACAGTTCACTTAAAAGTTTTTTTTCTCTCGTCAAGAGAGATGTCCCTGTGTCCCAGCAGTGGGAACGTTAATAGGCTGATGATGAACAGAGAAATGTTAATATGGCGGCGTTAATTTTTTTGGCAAATGGTGTCGGAACTCTAAAATGTATTATTACCATATTAAGAGCAAAACAAATTGATCTCTCTAATAAAACACGATATTAGGTCGATAAAGATAACAATTCATAAGATAATTTATAAAACACGCCTCCAATAATCTAAAATAGGTATTCGGTGACAAAATGGCGGCAAAACTACTTTTGGCTCTATCGGGACTTCTAGCAGGTAATCAATACTTTACACAATATATTTATTTTTATCAGAGCCTGTTACACAATCACTGAGTAAATAACCAATGGTTAAAATATAAAGCTATCAAGTTAACTGACAACTGTCAGTTCAGTTCAGTTTAGACTGACTGACCGAGTTTTTACAATATTTTAAACAATTTACCTCGGAGATGATGAAATAGGCTGTAAGCCACCTTGTTGGTTACCGTTTTCTTCATTAGTGAACCAGAAGTTTAACTAAATCATCAATTTTAATGATAGACGTCTAACGCTGCGTTTTCCGAGCCGTGCTATCTATTTGATAAACCGCCCTCGGATTTAGACCAAAAGACGATATTTTACATTTAAAGGGATAAATATCCCTCAAGCCCTCAGTCAATGCTTAAAATAAAGTACAATCTCGTACAGTCAGTCTTAACTGAACATAACTGACATAATGTTAATAATACAGGGGTTGAACGTTTTAATATTGACTGCCTCAGTGGCGCGGTGGGCGAGAGTCCGCTTGCGGCGCAAGAGGTAGCGGGTTCGATTCCCGCCGAGGGGTCAAGTATTTGTATGTTCTGCAAGCACTTTCTCCTTGGTCTGGGTGTTTAATATGTATGTATATTATATTAAGTATATCAGATGTCTAGTACCCGTAACACAACTTAACACAAGCTAAGAGCTTACCACGGGGCTAGATGTTGTTGTGTGGATTGTCCGGAAATATTTATATTTTATTTATTGCTATTTTTCATAATTTCAGCCGCGGCGTCAGCTGACACCCTCGGCAGCTTGTCCACCATCGAAGACTACCCCAGCCTGGCGCAGGTGGACTTCCACGTGGGTCTGTTCTGGGTGCAGCAGTGCGCCGCCAACCTTATCACCAACCGCCACATCCTGACCCTCGCTACCTGCTTCAGTGGACCGTGAGTTGACTCCTGTTCTAGGTCCAGCAGTATGCGTTGATGGTGTAGCAATTCTGTACACAGGAGTAGGACACTGTATTCTGCATCCGAAGGGAGGAGGAACGGAGAGACAGGTAGAGTTTCATTGCATTGTGATCATCTCTGAGATTTGTTAAACGAACTATGGAAACAAAGAAAGTTTCTTATTAAAACGATAAAACAAAAATAGGTGTTGAGTATTTTTGTACGGGCTAACAGACAGACTAAACAGAGGACCAATTTTTTATGTATTCATCATGCCCATTGCGGCGTGCACCTACTTGCAAACCTCTTTATTGTGATTGAGGAAGGCCTTGGTTTTATTAATAAAAAAATAAGATTAAGATGATTTAGAAACTTATATAATATCCTGTAAAGTTTTGTGTACCTGCAATTCTTCTGAAGAAACCGGCATGTTCTGAGAACTTTAAAGAGTTTGAAGGACATGTAACATTCACCAACCCGCATTTGGCCAGCGTGGTGAATTAAGGCCTATGTTCGTCAAGAGTGAAGTCCCAGTGTCCCAGCAGTGGGAAAGCTAATAGGGTGACGAATTAATGTTTCCAGATTATACTTCCGCGAATACCGACGAGTGCGGGTCGGCGCTAGCGAGCGCAGCACTGGGGGCATTCTTCTCGGCATCGAGGAAGAGAGCATCCACCCATACTTCGGATTACTCGGCTATGATGCCGACATTGCCGTCATCAGATTGGATGAGTATGTCACTTCATCTCCGTCTATACAACAGGTAAGAATTCTATGTTTATTGACTGATCAGCGGTCCACTCGCGGCTATTTCCGCGTCATAATAAGTGTTATAGTTTGACATGTCTGTCTCTCTTACCGATGCTAACGCGTTGGGTTCGGTTAAGACGCCGCCTTGGTTGGTAACGCTGTCATGGCCATCTGCAGTTAACAGCAAAAAAAAGACCATTCGAAAAAAAATCGGTCTCTCTGTCTGTGGCATCATAGCTCCCGAACGTATGAAGCGATTTAATATATTCAACAACCCATTTCTTTACAGGTCGCTATCATAGGCCAGGGCATTGAACTGCCTTTTGGACTTCCTGTTACGCTCGCCGGATGGGGAACTACGACTGTGAGTTACCCAAAATCTACCACATTCATTAGGACGAATTATGACCTATTTATTTATTCACCCATGAAATACGTTCAAATGATTTTCAGATCCTTACTACAATTAAAAGTAAATATTGAAGATTACTTAATTAGGTTTGCTCACTGAATCGCTAAAATAAGAATTTTAAGAAGCATCATGTTACAAGATGTTACTAATGATTTCGTAGATTTCACTCATGATAATGTAGACGTTATGCTACATTGACTATTTATTTTCAGTCATACAGCGAAATTGACTCTTTCCTGACTGAGTATTCTGCTTTCATGACGTCTTTCCGTAAAGGACTCGTCTACCTGACATGGTCCTATAGCGTTAAAGTTACTTTGATAGTGGCCCATGCTAGTTAAATAAGGATTATGTTGTTGAAACTGGGCATTAGAACACCTGCACCCCTATTAACGTAGCCACTGCTGGGACCTAGGGACTTCTCTATTGACAAGAGAGAATAAGCCTTAATTCACCACGCTGGCCAAGTGCGGGTTGGATTTTTAGTCCATGATCAGCACCTATCAATATTTGCACCTTTTTCAGCAAGGTGGCGAGACCTCAAACTTAAACCTGTACTCCTTGGACCTGGTCGTCTCCAGCCACGACCAGTGCCTGGAAGACTACATCTGGACTCAGGCTATCACAGAGAACATGGTGTGTGTCGGAGTCTCCTACACTAAAGGTAAAGAACCCTGAACCCTGACAAAAAGAGGGCTGGTATAAGTTTGACGTGTCTATCTGTCTGTCTATGGCATCATAGCTCCCGAACTGATGGAGCGATTTCAATTTAGTTGTTTTTGTATGTCATGTGAGTTTCGTGCGAGTGGTATAAGAAATGTTTGATGAAAATCGTTTTTCCGTTAAAAAGTTATGATGGGTGAAAGAAGAACCGAATATCTGCAAACATACTTGAGTAGGGTCACAAATTAAAGCGCATCACGTGCAAATTACAAAATAGTATGACTTTTTACTTTTAAGGGAACTAAGAATCGGGGTCTTTATAAATTTTATTTCTAGATTATGATTATTTACTTTATTCCACCTAAAGATTGATGGGTGACGGAAATAATATAATAAGTCCGTCATTTAGATTACATAAAACATTGTATCAGTATTTTTATTTTTCTCGTAAACAAACAATTTTTATTACAATAAAAAATTTTTTCAAGTTGCTTTAGGGTGGGTTCCTAACTAGGGTTTAAAAATGTAACGTTAACTTTACAAAACCTTTTAATTTTCTCACAACAGGCGTTTCCTCAGGATGTTAGTCTTCACGTTAAACACGTGTTAAAAGTATTTCTGTATTCCAAGGTCGTGCCTTCGACTCCCGCGACTCTGGCGCCCCTATCCTGTACCAGAACTACCTCGTGGGCATCCTGGCGTTCGGAGAGACCCTGGAGGAAGACCAGGACGAGAAGCCACTCGTCTTCACCTCCGTCTCCCACTTCACTGACTGGATTATTGGTGCTGCAGTCTGATATGCTCGGGAGGGAATATAATGGTTTATAATTACTTGGGATTTCTATTCGGCTTAATTATTCAGATTCTATTGCGATACTACTATCTTCGTAAACTATGTTTTAGTAAATGTTATGCAGATTACGAATAACATATAATATTATATCCACTCAAAAGAGAAAAATAATAGATATTAATCAAAAACAGGATTTCATTATTGTAAGAAATTGGTATATAGAAAAACTTATTTATTTTCAACTATTTTTAAAGTATTTTTCCCCTTAAAACTAGACTGCACTCAAAAGTCAATGTTTACAATACGTTGTGTCTACAATAATGTGTCTCTGTGATACTGTATAGGGCCAACAAGCAACGAAGCGCATATTAATGTATAATTCGTTAAATAACAGATGTTTTTCATTTGGAGCATCTAACAAAAAAATACCATAACCAAAACAATCAATATGATGTCTATATCTATGATAAATATGGTGTCTAAATCCGCAGTCGACATAGATTCCAAACATTTCCCAAAGTTCAAATTTCTCGACAGCAAAGCTCTGAATGCTCAGTTCATCTCGAAACAGGTCCATACATCAAACGCGTGTTTGTATGACTGATGAGAAGTGTTCGCTTCGCTACCTGGTTATTAGTACACCTAAATAGCTGGCGTAGGTAGGAATGTGGGGTTGACGAATGGAAATATAGTGTAGGGTTGCTGCTACATCATTATCATCTATTCAGGCTGAAGGTGTCGAAGGTCTGCTGGACATAGGCCATTCAGTTTGATTGCGGTAGCGCGCGACCGCCACCGGTGGTTGTAATTGGTGGCCCGTTTGTGCCTAGCCTAAAATCCGTGATATTCATCACGTCGTGTGTCCATATAGTTAGTACGCTCAATGTTCTAAATAATTTACAACCGCGGTCTCCATTTGAAAAAAAAGTTGTAGAACATAGCTTTTCTCCGCAGTGATATTTTAGCACTATAAAAAGTAGCATATATATCTTATTCTGATATGTAATCTATATTATTGTGAACTTTCATCAAAATCCTTTGAGTAGTTTTTGTGTGAAAGAGCAACAAACACACCCATTCCCTCACAAATATTCGAGTTTATAATATTAGCAGGATAAGTAGGATATTATGAGACAGAGGCAGCCCTTCTAGAGTAATTAGTTTGTTATTTCCTATGGCAGTTCTACCGAAATAGATCTCTGTCAACCGCCGGAATCCCACGTGGACCAAATTGATACAAGTAGCTAATAGACATTCCTGAACTTATCATCATCATCGTTATACCTCTCTAACAAGCTTTTATATCGTTTCACCTGTCCTGATGTTGTGAAATCTTTCTGAAGGAAAGAAAAACACATCACATTTTGGATTTTTTGTCTGTTCACGTCCGTAAGTGGTAACCCTCTGAATCCTTACACGTGACCTCCGGGTGGTGCTAAGAACAGTCTCTGGTGGTAGGCTTCGGCCGCGGCTTGTCACCACCCTCCGGGCTGGGCCAGTGCGTAAAGCGATTTTTTCGTGTTTCGTAATGTGGTCCGGAGAAGCCATCTTCTAGGCCTTCATGCTCCATCTTAGACCAGATCTTCACTTTACATCAGGTGAGATTGTGGTCAAATGAAGGCTTATCAATAATAAAAAAAAAAAAAATATATATCCCTTTTTCCGATTAAGCTGATTGGTATAAAATAATAAATATGCACGGACAATCCGCACAACAACATCTAGCCCCGTGTTAAGCTCCTAAACTTGTGTTACGGGTACTAGATATCTGATATACATAATATAATATAATTTTATCTACTTGTTTTGAAAAGTTTGCTAAAATGCTCATCATATAAAACATGAGCCGTAGCCATATTTAATATATATTTTCAAGGCTACTTTTTACCGAAAATTTCCACGGGAAAATCCGAAGGGGATACTCTAAAGGCATTTTTTGGAATAAGCCATGCTGACAGAGCAACTAAAAAGACATTTAGATACTTAAGTAAAATTCTATGTTTTGAAATAAAGAAAGAAAGAAAAATATTTATTTGTGTACAAAAATATAACAGAAACATAATAATATATAATTATATATATATATATAATTTTGAATATTGTTAGGAATATCAAGTGCTAGCAGTAGTCTAAGTGTTTAGTTAATGATAACATTTGATTTTACTCATGCGCAAGCGCCCGAGATGCGTTATCTTAATTTTGTGGAAATTCAATCTTAATTGCCGTAAACAAGAAGGAAGAATCGCAGGTTCTTACCGTCCTTATCTTACAGGAAACATGCTTGCAAGGTAACATAACAATATAATACGTCTATTTTTGACACTAGTATTAAGACTAATAGTGCCCTGTGGTGTTACCCGCGGATTGATATTTTCACTACTTTAAAAGTTAAAAGTTTTACTGTTAAAAGTAGCCTATGTGTAATTTCAATTAAAATCCATTCAGTAGTTTTTGTTTCAAAGAGAAAGTTACTGGAGAGTCTGGATATTATGGATTATTGAATAGTCATTCAATAAGAAGATTATCGGATTCTAGAACAATTTTCAGCAATATGCGGAGTTCTCTTTAATGCTCAATGTCTGTAAAATTCTTTCAATACTTTATTTTATAGAAATAGTTAATTTAATGGTTTTGCTAGAATTACATAGAATCCCTGCTAACATCATGCCTAAGATGACGAGTAAACTTTTTCCAGTAGTAAAAAAGTTTACTAATTAAAGTTAAAGTATAGATAAAATAAAAAACAAAGATTTTTAATACATTTATATTAAAAAATAATTATAAATATTGAATACTTAACACTAATTTTACCCTGGCAATATAAAAAAAACAGGCAATAGTTGGACATTCTCCTATGACACGATATGACGCATTCGACAACGAAATAGGAATTGACTTTTTATGTTATCAAGTGCGATATTAAAGCCATCAACACGAGAATTTTCTCACATTATATTATATACATTATAAAATACATATACATAAAAGGTATAGGGTCTTTCAGAAGAGTCCTCACCTAATCATATCTCGTACACTCAGACACGCTGCTCGAGAAGAACACAGACTCTCCATCATATACAGTCGGCGTAGGAGTCGCCAAGTGCGAGACTCGACCCGCGTGAGGCGAAGGCAACACCTCCAAGTACTTGAAGAAATTCTGCATCATCTTCTGCTGTTCCATCAATAACGTGTTCAAATGCCTCATCTCTTGGTCTATCTTCTTAAGGTTGAAAGTCGTCTGATCTATTTTCTCCTGCATACCTTTAAGTTCTATATTGAAGTTGTTATCAGATATTGTGTTCTCTTTCTTCAGTTGTGAACTAAACTTGTTCTTAAATATGACTTCTTTTAAAGATCGTCCAGATGTAAGTTTGTTAAGCTGAGCAAGCTCATATGCAGCCATCATCAGGTCTGTTGGTAAGCGGTTTTCTCGGGGATTTAAAGGTTTCACACTTAAAATTACCTTACCAGCTTCAGGAGATACTAAGGCGGTGCGGTAGACGTATTTGTGAAGGCATTTTGGAAGCAATGCACTAAACATACCCATTTCTACGAATAGGATCAGTTTGGTTTGTCTGACTAGCTTGGACAGACCGGCCGTCTTCCTCAAGCCTTGAATATCATGGACCGCAATACCGACGAGCAAATTCATCAAGATAATGGTGACGAACATGAGGAAGAGGATGAAGATTAACTGCGATGATAATTCAAAAGTCAATGGTGGGTCTGTTTTCTCCGGATCATTTATCAAAATACTCAAATTTAACTCTCCGACCATCATAGACAAGGTACTAATGAAACCCATAAGAGGATTTGCGAACATTTCTTCGTTTGGGAACACAACACAGAAACAGATGGTAAAACCGAAAAGCAGACATATGTACGCAAGTAGAAGTTTCAGAAACTCTTTGAGAACTTTCTGGTACATCGCAACGTAATCACCAAACATGGGCAGCTGACCCATCATCAACATCAAGTTAGTCCAGGCTCCTAGCACTGCGTAGCCTCCGACGTGGTTCTGCCAACTATAGTCCTTGTGAATATTATAAAGCGAGAATACAGATAAAAGCACAAACCATTCCATCAAATTTTCAAAAGTTGTAAAATATTGGGTGATACTAGAATACCCCGTTATTCCGGTTAATTTTCGGACGATTTCAAACAAAGTGATGGCAATGAGCACCCACTGTTCAAATTCAATCGGATTTTGCGTTAGAATGCCTCCCAATAATGACTGTTTTTGACAAAGTTCATTCAATATCCCATATTTCATAGAATGTTCTCCTCTGCAAGTCTTTACTACGCCCGTCAGCGCGTATGTTGATAAGAACACTACAAATAAAAACGAGAAGATTAATCTTGCTAAATAAAACTTCCTTATCTTTCGCCATTTCATAAACAAAAATGCGGAGCACAGCGGATGCAGCAAGATATCTTTCTGACCTTCATCAACCAAACTGTTCAAATATGTTATCTCTCGCGGATACGAAAATTTAAGCAACTTCCCAAAATCAAATTCAATTTGTACTTCTTCATTAATCTCTGCTGGACGGCTTAGTGTTATGCCACTGTCGAAATTATGTCTTAAAATAGCTAAAGATTTCGGTGTTTTCCTCGCAATAACGCTCAAGGCTGTGTGTCCTTTTTTAGATTTAGATGTTACGTCCGCTCCTAAGAATATAAGCGTCTCTACACACGACGTCAAACCATCCATCGCAGCGAGATGTAGCGGCGAATATCCGTATTCGTCTTTCTTATTTACCTGAGCTCCCCAACTCGTCAGTAAATCAATAATATCGCACGATTTCTCTGAATGTGAAATAGCAGCATGTAAAGGTGTCCTTTTATCATAATCTTCTGCATTAGGATCTGCGTTGCCATCACGAAGAAGGACTTCAACCGTTTCCAAACTTGTACATCGGGCAGCGAGATGTAATGGTGTGAACCCCCTGTAGTTTTTCGCATTGGATTTAGCACCTTCAGCTAACAACAGCTCTGCACATTCCGCGTAACCTCTAGCGGCCGCTAGGTGAAGAGCCGTACACTCCTTTTCTCTTTGTTTGGTGAAACCATTCACTATTATCTTTGTTGCTCTAAGTAAAAACATGAGACATCGTTGTGATCCTAATTCAGCCGACAAGTGAAGAGCGTTGAGGCCTCCGGACGTGCAGTACGAGGGGTCAACGCCTCGCTCGATGAACAGTTCCATGCATTCTACAGCGTCAGCTCTGACCGCGCAATGGACGAGGTTGTCCTCACATCCCGCCCTTTGCACAACTGCATGTAATGATGCGCCATGAGCTATCAACACTTCCGCGACTTCTAGAGAGTTTCCAAAGGCAGCGCAATGTAAAGCTGCGAAGTATTTAGGATTGAAATCTACGTCTGCGCCACGCGATAGCAGGTACACAGCTGCTCCTGCTGCTCCGCTGAAGGCTGCCAAATGTAAGGCTGTGAGCCCCGCAGGCTCTGAGTAGTGTATATCAGCTCCCGTGTCCAATATACCTGGTAGCAACTCATCTCGAGCTAAAAACGCGGCCCATATCAAAGTCAGATTCACAACCACTTCAGGTGCTGCGCAAATGTGAGTCTCAATATTGTCAGCTGTAATCAAACCACACTCCAAATCGTCAAAAAACCTGCCCGCTCCCAGGTTAAGAGCTCTTTCGCAGATTGCTTTTCTGATTCCATCTTCAGTGAGTCTGGCATCGGGATCTGGAGCGAGAATATCGAAACTATGGTGCATGTTCGGGGCATCTTCAGCTGGGGGTGACGGTCCTACGAAGAGATAATCCTTAGTGTTTGGGTCTGGATTCGATTCTACCAGATCTATGTTTCTGACTTTGTAGCTGTTGAGGGGAAATTCCTCGGGTTCCCTTGGCTCTCTGACCCTGGACCTGATGCTGCTGGAGAGGCGGCTCCGCGTGGGGGTGACCGTGGGAGTCTGCAGGGCGGCTGGCCACCCCATTTCGCGGTAACCAAAGTTGTCCATGGCCCGGGTGCGACTGACTGTCGCAGCATCTTGTTATCTTATCTCTAGTTTGTTTAGGAGCTGAAGACTTGAGATTTGTTTGACGTGATTTAGTGAGGTGGCCTTTTTACAATGAAAACTTCGCAATCTCTGTAGCTGTAAATGACAAGTTATTCCTGTTTCAGTTTATAAACACATTGTAAACTGCTAAATAATTTGTTTTTTTCTGAGAAAGCTGTTGACTAACTTATGAGATACCTTTATAATATATATATAACTGACTTATAATATTAATTAGCTATCTTCTGTACAAATACGTTGTTTTTGTATGAAATTCGTTCCACCTTTGCTATTTTTATAGCAAGCAAATTTCGTACGCAAATACTGTTCAGATTTTCGCTTATTTGCAAATTGATAAGTTTCAGCGAGTACCTGATTGTCTGCGTGTTGTGTAGGAAAATTATTATAACAAAGAATAGTACCTACACTGTGTGAATGTGAGAACTATCATTTATTCATAATTGTACACAAAAATAGATACATTAAGGTATACAATGCTCATGTACAAAGTAAGTTTGAATATTGATAAGATGTTTACCTTGAATGGGGTAGGCACCTACCTAAATTTTGTTTTTTTTTACCAATATGATAGTGAATTAACAATAACTTAAGGTCTACGTGTTAGCTACGGTATGTATTATTCTATATAGCATAACTCTGTCCTAAAAATACTTTCAAGTTTGATTTCAAGCACGTTATTTTTTTTATTATTTAATTTCATTACCTTTTTAAAATATAAAATTAAACCATCTTTCCGAAAACGGCGAAACCCTATGATCGAAGTTCTTTTTAAGCGTCTTTAAATTTTGTCAAATTTAGAAATTATTTTAATTATTTTCTTATAGATTATTTATAAGTCTATGTTCTATGTTCTTACCCTTAAAATAATAATAGTTTGTTGATGTAATACCTACCTACAACGACCTCCATGGTCTATTTGATAAGTTTATATCAGACAGAACGTCAGTTTCTTAATAGTTAAAAATACATTAAAACATACTGCCAAGACGAGAAGTATTACAAAAAATTTTAAAACTCAGATTATCATAGTGCTTATTAGATAAGGTGTAAGGGCGTACTTGATTAAGCTGTGTGGGAAAGTCCGTCAGTTTCGTTTTTTCCCAGAAAAAAATGTATTTATTTATTTATTTCAGTTTAATACATAATCATAACAGGTTATTTTTTTTAGCCCTAATGCGATCATATAAATAATAACAAATTCATAATCATTAAAATAAAATAGTAATAATAATAAATCAACATAGAACAATAATGAATTAATCATAATAATTGGTATAAATTAAAATTAAACAATTCACAAATAAAAATAATTAATGCATGAAAAATATAAAAAAAAAACAATAATTTGGTTTCAATGACAACCTGTGCAATTTGTAATACTTTCGACAGGTTGTTATAAAATATATCGACATAGTTTACGGATAGTATATTAACTAATATGGATACACTCCATATTCTTTGAGATAGAGAAACCGAGTAAATTTATTTTGAATTTTCTCTATCATTAGCTTTTTGTCTCAGATGGATTCCATAATATGGCATTAGTTTCAAGGTGACTTCGGACAAGAGCGTTGTACAATACTTTAATGACCTGCGTATTAACAACTAAATTAAAATCGAAATTAACAACCTAACACCCCAGTACATAAATGAAATAAACAGAATCAATTGGAAATATAAATACTAATACAGAAATTTACTATACCTATCTATAATGCTATATAAATTAGCGTCTATTTCAACATTACCGAGGAAAATTAGGCAATGGTTAAAATATGGAGCTTTCTTGGTCAGTCAGTCATTGACAGGAGTCAGTTGATAACCATCGATAACTATTGATTATTGGAAATATAAATGAATTGTTGTTCGTTAGTCTCATTGAAACTCGAGAACAGCTGAACGGATTTATCTTATTATAGTTTTGAAATGTTCGTGGAGGTCTAGGGAAGGTTTAAAAGGCGAGAAAACATCGAATAATAGCCGGGTTTTTTTTTTAATAAAAACTCGTGCGAAGCCTGGGCGGGCCACTAGTTGGAAATATAAATACGAAATGAACAACGTATTTATAATTACATTAATAGATAGATAATAGATAGATTTTTGTTATCTTTCTATTCTATTTTTTTTATTATTATAGAATTCAGTTGTTTCCCGTGATCATGGCGCTTGCAACAGCGTCGAAATATTGGAAAATTTATGAACCGTCATCACTTAAAAACATACAAACACTTTAACCCTAGGCCGGAACTGAACCCGCTACCTCTTGCGCCACAAGCGGACCCTCGTCCACCACGCCACTGAGGCAGTAAATAATGGTTATATAAGTACACATTAAAATGATTTACAACATAATTATTATACCTTTATCGCAACAAATGCATTTAAAACACAAAGTATTCCTTTAGGTTATAGAATTTAATGAATGGTGGACACAGGCCTTTATGCAGCAAACAGAGTGATTTCTTGATGCTATTAAGTGACAGACCGTCAACCCCGTTACAATGATATCGCTATATCAACATTTACTTTACGAGTAAACGCACAACATCGGTTAATTTGTAGAAGGAAAATGGACAAAACAAATATAAGTTATCCGAAATGCTATTTATTAAGTTATTATTTTAAAAATACTTATTTAATTAATTAGTTAATAGTCCCTGGCGAAAATGGAGGAGAAAGGGATAGTTTTTTTAGAATGTTTTTTCTATAAATGTCACGGAACCATTCGAGCGAAACTCCAACTCTCACTTTTATTTTTTCTCAAATACTTTTTTAACGAGAACCCGTCTAATTAAACATTTCTTCCGGGGGGCCAGTACAGTCAGCAGATAAGATCTCTGACACGTTGTCACAACACCTCCTAGCGACGTTAAATAGCGCGTCATTATACGGTTGACTGTCTCTTAGTTCGGTGTTTGTGGTTTAGTCACAGTTTAGTGCGCTCTATTTAACTCTAACTGGAGAGAAATATCTGAACAAAGATACTGTCTATTTTCACGTACAGAAGGACTAAAATTGTATATATACCTAAAAAAACATTACAAATATAAATAGATGAATAGGGAAGAATACAAAAAAAAACATTGTCGATTCAAATAAATTGTATCCGAATATATCGTATCAAATTAAATTATTAATTTGGTTATATTGCGTTATAAGAAAATGAAAATGAATAAAGGTGAGGGAATGATTAATCTCGATGAGTGCTTTGTATACAACTTTTAAGTTCTTTACAAGTAGGTACCTTATATACGTAATTAAGACTTATGTCCACTCTGTCTTTCTCTAATCTCTGCAGTGCGGCACACGTCCAATGTCAAGAGCATAATCCTACCGGTCCTCTAGACCAGCATCGGACCGGACTGGCAGACCGGTCTGAGGGACGCAGTGACCGTGGCACGGTGCCGTTGGGAGAAATTCGATGAGGCTTAGAGAAATTTACTATACCGATCTATAATGCTATATAAATTAGCGCCTATTTCACCATTGATGAGGTAAATTAAGCAATGCTTAAAATAAGGAGCTTTCTTGGTCAATCAGTCATTGACAGCTATCAGTTGACTTGATAACCATTGTCTAATATACCTTAGAGGTCGTGGAATAGGCTTTTAAATCTGAAATAAGCCTATTTCACAAAATCAACACATATACTACTTATGTCACAATTATTCTCACAAGTCTTTCTACATCTTGTTGATACGCCACTCGAGTAATTTCAGGAAATGAGTTCTGCAAAATGAATATTTGTCCCTGTATTCGATACGTTACACACTGAAGAATAAAGGTTATCAAATCTCTTTGTTTTCTAAAAATACGACAAAGGAATAATTTGATTACCAGAAAATGTTGGTTTTTTAATGCCTCAATAAAATTGATGATTTGTTGACAGATTTAAGTGTAGCCATACTGTGAGCGGGCAAGCGAACATATGTTTGCGCAGAATCTTTAGCGAGTAAACATGATTTTGACTTCATCAGTGGCGTGGGCGAACAATAATATAGTTTACGTATATGAGAATAAAATAATAATTTGAAATTATTCAACTTCCCTTACAAACATTCAAACATAAATTAAAAATATAGCGTTGCTGGATACATGAGTTGTTCATATAACTTTTTAAATTATCATGGTTTTTAACAATACTATGATTTAAAACGGGTAACATGATTTGACGGTTTTTGAGTTGTTCATGTTCCAATTCTTAACCAAACATTGTGTCTAAATAAGAGTATGTATAGCTAATGTAAGTATAAAAGTTTCTATGTTGTAAAAGTATGTTTTGACTTGCCTGTTATGTAATATAACGATACTACAAATAAATAAATTGAAATTGAATTGAATAACACATAACATTTTACCACGGATGTTCGCCATTTCGCGGGAAAATCAATTATTGCGAGCAAATCCCAAATTGGATGAAATTTGGCGGACAGAACTGTTTTACCAGTTACAGAAGTAGTGCTTATATCGCGTTGGGTGGACTTTTAAGTAATTATGTAATAGGTATAATCATTTCTACAGACATTTATAACAAACACTAAATAATAACGTCTTTATAATTTGCTTAATACACTAACAATACATGCCTATTGATTCACAATTTTTGTACATTTTTATCTTTTTTTGTGTTTTTTATGTTGTGTTCAATAAAGAGTATTGTATTGTATTATAACAATAATAAAAAAAACCCTAATAACGATTTAGCGTCAAAATTATTACCTTTACTTATTCTTAGCGACGCTTAGCTTTAGTCAACGGTTATTTATATTATAAAAACCTAACGTTAAGACCCGTTCGTGGAAATTAAACAAACATTGTTCATCCACTAACAAAGCGACCACTGCCAAAAACAATGAAATGTTTCTAATTTTGTAATATCATCGGTGTTTCTCAAATACATACGACATTTTGTCAGCGCCTTTTGTTTTATAAGTAGCAAGCATATGAGTCGAGAGATAGGAATGTTAAGGCATTCGATTGTTGTCTGAACAAAGATTGTGAATATAGTCATATTTAAAGATTTTCAGAATTTTAATAATTTGTGAAACACTGAAAAACATTTTTATTATAATTAAATCATCAAAATCAGTTCTCTGAGACAGAACATTTTAGTTTTTAGAAAACAAACATTCTTAAAAATTATTTCGACCCATTTCGCAATAATTGCCATTTGCGGTGCGAAATCATCCATTCTAAAAGAGCTCTGGGCGATTCATACCTTGGCATGAACAGCTCGCGGTATGAAACGACTAAACCTAATCGCCGAATCACAAGTAATTAAATATGACTTAGTAGATAATGGCAGTTGTTGAACTATCGGGGTAGGTAGGTACATAATTACTTAGTCTAGTGCTACTTATAGATCCAGACAGGCTTAGATAGACAGGCTACGTCACAAGGCCTCCATCTTGTAAGGTTTCCCGTTACTATTCGGAACGCAATCTACTTTCGGGTACAGCTAGCAAAACAAGAGCCTTAAAGAGGATAAGTCAGAGTAAAATTGAGTCTATATTAATATTTTAAAAAAAAAAGTTTGTCTGTTTGATTGTTTGTTTGAACGCGATAATCACAGAAACTACACAACTACAGTGGTCCGTTTCGAAAAAATATTTCAGTTTTAGATAGCATATTTATCATATTTATCCTCCGCGCGTCGATTTCCTCATTACTGAGGGTCGTGACACTCTATTTGTGGCATGATCTTCATTCGGACTGTAGCTCGCCACTTGTTCCTCTCCTTGGCTGAGTGAAGGGCATTATGTAGATTGGTGGCCAAGGTTGCTCGGACCTGGTCCGTCTACCTAACCTAAGGAAGGCTAAAAGCTACATTATAAGCCGGGAAAATACGTCGTTCCTCCTGGAAAACCATAGACAGGGGTAGCGCCGTGTCGTGAAAATAGCTAGTAACCAATAAAGAGTAAGAGGCGAAATTAAAATTGAACTGTCACTTACCCGTCAATCATTGAAGTGAGACGTCAACCTCAATCTGCCGTCTTATAGTTTATTTATATAACTTTATTCTGAAGGAATAGTCGTCCTAACTCAAGAGAGTTCGTTTTTGTTTGTTAGTCAGTTTTGTTCGAATTCTTATAACTCTAGAACGGTGGAAATTCTTTTATTGGTTAAGAATTTGTAGTCTTCATCCATCACTTATAAAATATGTCAAAAATTTTAAAGATGTCAAATGACAAATGGGAGGTTCTCATTAAAGTCTCACTTCTATCCAAAGAAGTTGAAGAAATTGCCTGGATCGCTCACAGCGATAAGGCTGCCCTTTGTACTCCGATGTAATGTCTTGTTACTGTTTGCATTATATTTGTGGTGTACAATAAAGAGTTATCTATCCACCTATCTCTTAGACTAAGTTGCCAGTGATTTGAATTATCCGGAAAGCAATAAGCATGAAAGAATAAATGTTTACAATAAATTTGGTAAACTTTTTTGCCAACGGTAGCCACTCCCATATTCCTACCGAAACGTATCGGATTAGGAAACCTAGTAAAACACAGGCGTTAAATCTATGTTGACTACAGCAATTTGGACCCAACGTAATATTGATGGGTCGATTTGTAAAACTAATTAAAGTACATATTTTTTATGAGTATGAGTATACTGCAACTACAGAGGGCTCCGTGTATAATGAAAATGAAAAACTTCAGGACACTCGACTTTCATTCCGAAGGTCGTGGGTTCAAACCCCGCCACGCAGCTCTGTATTTTTCTTCTTGAGAAATTTATGTGCGCTTTAAAATCGTGAGGAAACCTGCATGTTCTGAGAACTTTAAAGAGTTTGAAGGACATGTGACATTCACCAACCTGCACTTGGCCAGCGTGGTGAATTAAGGCCTAATCTCTCTCGCCTAGAGAGAAGTTCCTGTGTCCCAGCAGTGGAACGTTAATAGGGTGATGATGATGAGTCTAATTTTTAACCCCTGACCAAAAAAGAGAGGTGTTATAAGTTTGACGTGTCTGTCTGTCTGTGTGTCTGTCTGTCTGTCTGTCTGGGACATCATTGCTCCCGACGAATAGAGCGCTTTCAATTTAGTTATTTTGGTATGAAAGGTGAGTTGGCGCGAGTGTTCTTAGACATGTTTCATGAAAATCGGTTGTGCCGTTTAAAAGTTATGGGGGTGAGAGTGGGGAAGGAAAACTGAAAATCTGCAAATATACTCGTGTCGGGTATCAAATGAACGCGCATCGTGTGCCCGTTACAAAATATTATGGTGTTTAATTTTAAAGGAAATTAATGCGTCGTTCCTCCCGGAAATTTAGATTGATTATAAGTAAATAATATATAAACTGTTATGTTGTACAGTGTGTTCACATTTTGTATTCAACAAAAACACACAAAATAAATAATAATAAATTATTTTAAATTGCAAAAAGATGCAGTTAAATGGTCTGAAGCCAACACTTGGACGACCGACCAAAAATTACGTTTGTTGTATTTTTATATGTATTTATCATGTTTTTTTTTATTATTGTTAAGCTTTTATTTGACCACAATCTCACCTGATGTAAAGCGACGATGTGGTCTAAGATGGAGCATGATGGCCTAGAAGATGGCTTCTCCGGACCACATTACGAAACACGAAAAAAACAAAAGCCGCGGCCGAAGCCTACCACCAGAGACTGTTCTGAGCACCACCCGGAGGACATTAGTTGTTATAGCGGCAACATATTTACATCATCTCTCAAAATTTCAACTCACTATCTATCACGATTCTTGGGATACAGCCTGACAAACGGACAGACGGACGTCGAAGTCTAAGACTTTCGTCTATTCGTCTATCCAATGGAATAAGTAACACTAACTAGTGTGTTACTTACAACAACAATGGACGACCCCTTATACGAGCCAGTCGAGCAGCTGTCAGGCAGGAATGGAGACGAGCCGTGAAGCGTGTCTCAAGTGGAAACTTCCAGTGATGACCACGACCACTCTGGCAAGAGTGTACCGATTAAGAAGAGAACTAGTGTTAGTCCGTTCTGATGTTGTCAGTAATACCGTCCCGTTATACTGTATGGATACAGAACCCTAAAAATGCCCAAAACAAAATTATACTTCACATAAAATATTAATAATAATAAATCATTTATTTCAGACATCTCAGGCCAAAATAAACATAATACTTTACAGACTAGCATTCATACAAAATGTAAAAAGGGAGTCTCGTCAAAAACCTAATCAAGCGCTATAATTTATGTCTATGCTAATGTTATTTTGATTGAGGGATGCCTATATTCCGTACTTGAGGTTACCGTACCAAAATGATAAATAGTTTCCATTTCATATCTTGCCATTTCCTAACTTTCTTCTATTTGTCTATCCAATGGAATAAGTAACACTAACTAGTGTTATTCCGTTCTGATGTTCATAACGATAGCACTAGACCAGCATTGTGAATGATAAACAGGATGATTAATTCCCGCGAACTCGCCTAAAGCCTCGGACACACTGTAAATCAAACCGGGCCACTCACAGCGAGGTTTGTTAGCAACGCCCTTAAGGTATACAGGGTTGCTATCAAGGAACATTTTATAAGACATGTCGCTCATTCTATAGAAGCGCTTTTCTAAGATCAAAATTACGGCAGTGGTGAAATTTTCATTGACAAATATTTTTTAAATATAAATTATATATATTTGCAAATATATGTGTAACTGTAAGGTTTACAGTCATTGTGTTAAGGTATCAACATGTTTTACAGATTTCGGTGTACAAATTAAAAGAAATGGCATGAAAGTCACTAGTTAGGGGGGGGGGGGGCTGTTTTTCCGCACTTAGACTCAAAGGTGGTCCATTGTGCGTGGAGTGTAACCATGAAAGTCACTAAAATGAAATCATTTTTTTTTTAAATGTCAAATAAAAAAAATATCGATCAAGAAATTATAAAATTAATACCTACATTGTAGGTAGGTACGCTTGTCCATAGTTAAAATTTATCCTTTAAAAAGACATCGATTTTTTTTCAATTAGCAATTTCTTGAATTATAGGTATTTAAACTCATTATTTGCTTGCTGATAAGTTCGCTGTGTAAAGTTTCCACGACTGCCTTTGTGACGCGGTGGAAGGTTCGCTTGAGCCTTAAGAGGTAGCGGGTTCAAGGTGTCAAGTGTTTATATGTTCTGAAAGCACTTTTTCCTTGGTGTTTAATATGAGTATGTATAAAAAAGATTTAAATAATGTTTGTCTTTTATTTTAAGTATCAGATGTCTAATACCCGTAACACCTCAATGATTTTCATTTAAATATTAACAATATATACACAAATAATAACATTAAATAAACTCTATTCTATTCCAATATCTATATTATATTTCTTTTGTTGTAAATTTGTTGCATGTTAGTTTTTAAGATTTGTAAATCAATAATTTAATCATATAATTGTTAATACTTTTAATAAATTTATTATAATTATAATTTTATTAAGCCTGGAGGAGGGCGATGAAGGAACTCCGCAGTTGTAAAACTTTTGTAACTTCATCGTACTACCATGTAACTATAACACTATCTTTGTACACTGATTAATAAATTACTTTTTTTTTTACTTTTTTTTACAAGCTTAGAGCTTACCACGGGGCTAGATGATGTTGTGTGGATTGTCCAGCAATATTAATTTATTTAATAAACACTTTATCATATTTTCGGACAATCCACACAACAACATCTAGCCCTACATCAAGTCTACTTTAGCCGAGCGGTTTCAGCACAAACATATTGTTTTTTTTTTATTTGGGTTCGATTTTAATAGTTTCCACGTGGCACAGCCCTGACATTAGCACGGATTTGCGCACACGCAGCCAATCTGAGCGGATTAATGGTAGCACACGCCCTGATCCTAGCATTGTGCCTGCCACAATCAACGGGGAATTCAGTTGCGAATACTGCAAACGAGTCTTTTTAACAGAAATCAACCTACTTCTAGTATGATAAATTTTGAATATGAAATAATATGTAAAGAACCACACTACAGATTCATAATATCTTTAAGTCTACGTGTATACGCATTTTTAAAGAAAACATTAAAATGAGTTCGCAAACTTGTGATTTGTGACCTTATAATGTGCAAGATAAACTTTAATTTTATTTATTTGGTTTAATAAGTAATTTTGTAAGAACACACATTAATAATTCTAACTTGACCTTAATATAATCATAATTTATTAATCAAAAACAACATGCTAGACTTACATACATATTTATAGGTACTCTTTTATAGGCATAATGTTCTGTCCCACCCACTGATATTGTGTACCATTATAATACATAGAATGCTTACCCTAAATTACTGAAATTTATCTAAAATAATACCTTTAAATGTAATAATACCTTCTTTTAGCAAATTTTTAGCCATTTCTATCATGTCAAATAAATATAAATATGATTAATTCTCTTTCAAGAAAATTTCTCGGTACTTTGTTAACAACTGCATCAGCATATTATAAACATTTGATTCTTAAGTTTATTTATAAATGTAGTTATATATTACTATTAATAAAAGTAAACTTGTCGGCACTTTGCACGAGTTCGCTGTAGAAATTAAAGAACTTGATTTTTGAACAAAATTATGATGTTTTCTGTCTTGTGGTTTATTTGTCCTGAATTTTTCATAATGTGCAATTCGTCAAGGTCATTGTCAAAACTATCTTCATTTGTCAAGTTTAAGTGGTTACTGGCCATCGGATATCCATTTTCCGAGGATTTTGTGTTGTACCCGACCAATGCTTCTCAAACATCGTTTCTATCCATAATTGTTTCATTAAGCCAGAAGATATTTTGGTCGTGGGCGTTAACAAGAGCTAAAATAAATGTTAAATAATGTATTTAACATTTGCCTATTTGTTTCGGCAAATATAATCCTACTATACCTTCCAAATTTAGTTTTTAAGAAATAAGAAAATTCTATTGTATAAATTGTGTGTCATGTACATGAAGATCTTAAATAATAACGAGAATCAACAATTTAATCCACTTTGGACATACAATACAGTTAATTCTACTCAGTTTGTACATTTTTGAATGTGCGAAATTTGACAAAGAACATCCGGATTTTTTTCAAAAAGCGAGCGATATTTATCTAAGAACGGTAAGAAACCCAGACAGAATTATCTTATCCAGAACACCAAAGACGGCACTATACCAAAAAAGCTGTCTGGCAATGTAAGCGTAAGTGGTAACCCTCTGAATCCTTACACGTGACCTCCGGGTGGTGCTAAGAACAGTCTCTGGTGGTAGGCTTCGGCCGCGGCTTGTCACCACCCTCCGGGCTGGGCCAGTGCGTGAAGCGATTTTTTCGTGTTTCGTAATGTGGCCCGGAGAAGCCACCTTCTAGGTCTTCATGTCCCATCTTAGACCACATCGTCACTTTACATCAGGTGAGATTGTGGTCAAATGAAGACTTATCGATCATAAAAAAAAAAAAAAAAAAATGTGTGGACGCATTTATAATAATATCCCTATTGATATAAAAGAATTGCCAATAAACAAATTTGTACCAAAAATTAAGAAATGGCTTATTGACAAGTCGTATTACAATGTAAAAGATCATTTAAATACAAGACATTAGACATAATATTAAATTGTAATTTAAATTAACTTCCTAAATATTTGACATTCTATTTATTTATATTTTTTTCTTTTTCTTTAATTATAATTGACATTGCATGTCAAATCTGAATTGACGAAGTATGAAGAACTGTATAAATAACCTGACACCTATGTAAACCATATTTCAAGCAATAAATAAATTTCATTTCACAATAGTTAAATTATAACAAAATATAACAAAAGTTTTATTTCTTAATTATAATAAAATACTCTGAGCAACCTCTTCCTTGAGGGTCTCAAGGCGGGTGCTCCGAAAATCCGGGTTTAAGACCCGTGTCGAAAAACTTTTTCAGAAAGTAACATTAACATACCATTTATAAGAAATACTGTAAAAAACAGCAGCGTTTTTCACTTTACATTTGCTTGAAAACTGTAAAATAGGTTCGTAGAATTTAAGATTAGTAATGTTCAGATAAGACGCATTTAACTAAGTTTAGGTATTCACAAAAATCTTAATTTATTGCATCAGTATTATTACAGGCTTTTTTACCCGACTGCGCGACGCAAAGGATGGTGGTTAAAATTTATTTTTCTCAACTCATTTTTTCTCCTATTTTTTTCAATTTCAGATACTTTATATTATTCATATGTGATTTTTTATTTACAAAAGATGAAGTAGCACAACACCCCTATTTACGTTCCCACTCCCACTCCTGAAGAACAGAAACTTCTCAATTTACGAGCCAATACAACACTTGGCCCCTCGGCGGTAATCGAACCCGCCACCTCTTGCGCCGGTAGACCTTAGCACACCGCGCCACTGAAACATTAGCACACTCACATCTATGCGCCCTTAAATAAGGTTAGAATAAAACTCAAATTTCAGTTACAGTGTTTAATAACATTGAACCCGTTCAATGGCCGATAAGAACATCATTGTCAATAGTTAGTTACTATCCGAATGAAATTCTCTCTCCTCTGCCCTCCTTCTAGGGGTGCTCCTCGACATAACATCATCCAAAACCTCTTCATCGCTCCGTTTCCCCAAAAATATCATCTCTATCAATAATTTCACATCTTCCTTTGTTTTTGCGTTCCAATGGTAATTCAGCATTTCAATAAAGTGACTGATAAATACCTGAGGATTTATTTTCGCGTCGTACCTACCTTTTGTCCATTCTCTAAGAATATTTATTGTATGCTCGGTTTCCAAACCATAGAGGAGATCATCGCTAGTAAAAAACACGTCATCAATAAGATCTAATATAATGTTGGTTCCTATTGATTTCATCCTATCCTTTGGATTATTGCGTTTGTATTTATAACGATTTTGAATCACTGCCTGTATATATTTTAAAAGCTTTCTTGAGAAAACAGCGTCGATATCCCAGAGTTGTAAATGGTTTCGAATTGCAGTTTGTACTTCTGGAGTCAATATTTTAGACAGAAACCATTCCTTTCCTTTTAAGCCATTAGTAATTTCTTCTGTGGTTCTTACGAAAGCGTCATCATTCAAATGTATTATGTCTGTTATCAAGTCCGCCATTTTTTCAACAAAAGCACCGTAAGCTCTACAAACTTGTAGAAATTTACAAGCGTGCGTGAAAGCGGCGATCTTAGCTTTTTCAACTATATCTTCTAGTTTAAAAGATATTGCGGCTATAAAAACTTCGTCAGAACCGTTTTTATGTAAGGCATTTTCAATTTTTTTAGCTGCTAAACTAAGCAATTCGTTAGCCATTTGTATCATGTCCATAATAATAAATTCTCTTTCAAGGTCATTTTTAGGTTCCCTGTTTCCTACTACTTCGGCATAGTAAACAAACATTTGATTCATAAATTGGTTTGTAGCATTTTTATATTCCGATGTAATATGAGGACCACTGTTTCTTAAAACGTTTTGTAAAACAGCAAACTTGTCAACTGAGTTTATTAATTCGTGGTTGAATTCTAATAACTCCATCTTGAATTTTATAGCTGTTTCTATAGCATCCATAGATTTTGGCTTGATAGTGGCTGCTTCTTTGCGTAATTTAATAAATTTTTGTTTCTCTCCGTCTGTATATTGCTGATTTTCCATTGCATTTCCGTTTGAAGTCGGTTTAGTAGTTTTATCAGTTGGTTTTACTAGTTTTACTGGATTTAGATCCGAAATAAGATTTCCGTCCAAGATATTCTCAAAGTACATTCGATCATAGGCTTTCGCCAGAGCTAGATCTAAATAAAAAAAGAATAACTAATGTATTTCTATTATCTACTTTTATTACCCATTTGACTTAATATATATACACAATTTTATTTAATATTTCATAACAAATAAAAAAAACAGACGAATCCACAAAAGCTAGCTGAAGTGTTCTATAAATTTAACTATTTTTAAGCTGACAATTGATAAATTTGTTTTATAATTTAGAAGACTATTTCTTTGTGTTTTAATTTTTTATTAATTATAATATAGGTATATTGCCTATTTTTTTTTAAATGTATACGTATGTACAATAAAGAGTTATCTATCTATCTATGATGAAACTTACGGTTTATAACAAGGCCTGTAAAAAATAACAGAACAGGCGTCATATTCGTATGAAAATTGAGTAAATTAGGTACACGCAAATGCTTTTAATTACATTATTAATGTACATACCTATTGAAAACATACTTATATGCATAAAACAATTCTTATCTACGATTCTTAATTAATACAAAGTAGGTACTGTAGGTTTTATTTAAGAGTAGTATAGAGTATTCATAAATTAACTTCTCCACTTGAACGTTCAGTGGTACTGTAGTGCCACAAAACTTTATGCCGACTAACGTCCATGGTACTAGAGTGCCACACGAGTTTTTGGTTTTTTTATTTCGGATTTTCTTTATTTTCTAATAAGACAAGTTGCTAGTGTCAATGTCAGATATCATTGTCAATAATTATTCTACTAAATTCTAATTAGAAAAACCCATACCTGGCAACAAAAATTATGAAAAAAAAATTATTTTGACAATAAAGTGAGAGAAATTTTCCGCCATTTTCCTATTTTTCGCAAGTTAATTTCTTTATGATTTACTTGTGATATCTGTATTAAAATTAAATATGTTATTGAAAAAACTAGACTCCAACCCCGTTAAAACGGTACCAAAATAATAATTAAATGTTCAGAGGAAGTATTTTAAATAAATTTATCAAATTAGGTCTCCAAATCACTCTAAAAATGCTACCATCCTATGTTTGATATTTTTTTAGTAAATGAAGATGTAGGTATGATGATTCATATTATTATTCAAGTTTATTTAATTATAATAAAGAAAATAAATACATTTTTGGTTTTGAAATAGGTTTAGTACTTTTTATGTGATAAATAGTTTTATCGGAAAAAAACGCGGCGTTTTTCACGCTCGGCGCGCGTAACGCGCGCTGGGACGTTAGTCCCTAGTTACGCCGCGGGCGCTGGACGTTAGAGTGGTTACTTCCATAATAACCCCCTTATGGGGAATAGTTAAGTAAACCACAGACTAAACCTATTTTAACGACCTCTGTGGCTGGCCGTTTGCGTAAGTCCGCCTGAGTCGCAGGAGGTTGCCGGTTCGATTCTCGCCGCGGGATCGGATTTTGTACGTTCTACAATTTCTTGTTCCTGGTCTGGGAAGTTTTCTATCTTATATATTTATGTATTTATACTAAAAAAAACTATGTAGTATATCAGTCACCTAACCCATAGTACAAGCTCTGCTTAAAATAATGGAAATATTTCAATGTTTATATTTATTTATTATAAGATAACATGCCGCTAGCATTAGTTTGTCCTGTTCGATCACATTGACATTTGTGTTTGTTAGAAAGAGATCAAATGCATGCTGAAATAGAATAGGTTTGTATCCATTTTGCTTATGAAGGTATTAATATGGTAAATGCGAAAGTAACTCTGTATGTTCCTCTTTAACGCAAAAACTACTCAACCCATTTAAATGATATCTGGTACACATATTCTCTAGAGCATGAGAAAGGACATAGGCACTTTTTCCACGGGAAAATCCATTATAACGCGGGTAACAATACGGCACCAGTAGTATGAAATATACCTACCGGCCCATATTATAAAAAAAACTACATAAGTACTTAACTTTATATTTTTGCTATTCCCCGATATCCTTCTTATTTTGATTGACTGTTACAATTGTAGTCCGAGAGTCAGACTTTTTCTGGTTTTGAATATCAGAAAAAGTCTGACAGTCAGTTAAATAATTAATTAGAAAAATGTCACTATGGCCGAGGTTTGATCGACCAAAAAACTTTTGTCAGTAATAGTTTAAAAATTACTTAATCAAGTATGATGTTTTGAACATAACAGGGATTACTAGACCGATGCTTACCAAATATAAATAGGGTATTTATGCCTTGTAAGCAAGATCTATCATAAAAATAATAAACAACGGTGAACGCTGAAAAGTCAAATAAATTTTATATGTATGAGAAGGACTCTTAATACGCCTAGGGTTCCGTGTGCAGTTTAAACACATTTTGCAATAAAAGAAAGGACAAAAAATTACATTTTTTAGGTGCAAAAAAACAGTCATAGCGGTCACCCATCCGAGTACTAACTCGCGCCACGTCGCATGGGGCACCCTTATACATACCTACATATATTTATTTCCCCTTATCAATTTTGGACTCATACAATACTAATGTAATTCTAACAGCTTATTTCAGTTATGTTTTTCAGATTATTTTGAGTTCGCTAGGCGCTTATATCAACTTAATGCTGACAGTACCTGAAGTACCCATAACACAAGCCACTAGTTTACGGATAGTGTTGCTGTGTAAATTATATTTTTTTGGAGTTTACTCCTTAGGAAACGATTTGAGTTATAAGGCCCGATACGGAAATTTTATGAGGAGTAAAATCAAGTGTAACACGAAAAGTTGAGGCGTTACGTAGAAAGAGACAAACATATATATCTGTAGGATTGAACGTGTAAAAGAATGAGATGGAATACATTACACAGCGTATCTCATTCTCGGGGTCTCCTCTTTGTGCGATACTTCGTAGTCTCACTGTATTTTATTTATATTATTTTGTAACATACTTTATGTACTAAATACGCTTTATTGAAGTAATATAAATAATCCGAATAATTACAGATATATGTTTGTTTCTCTTATCATTTTAGCAGATGCGTTCATTTACCCTTTTTTTCTATTCGATATATATCATAATTATTATCGTTCGTAACGAGTATTTTTTTTTTTATTGGAAAAAGAGGGTGCTATAAGTTTGACATGTCTGTCTTATTGTCTGTCTGTGGTATCATAGCTCCCGAACGGATGAAGCGATTTCAATTCAGTGTCTTTGTTTTTCTATAAAATGTGACTTTTGCACGATTGTTCTTAGAAATGTTTGGTGAAAATCGGTTGAGTTGTTTAAAGTTATGAGGGGTATGAGTTTGGAAGAAGAACCGAAAATCTGCAAGTATTGTTCTCGAGTATGGTCTATGTAATATGATTTTTTACTTTTAACGAAAACTATGGTTTTGGAATCGCAGGTTTTTCTTAATTTTAAATTTAGTTTATACTAATTACTGCTACTTATTGCTTGTTTTCGTAACCTAATTAGAGATGTGTATACATTTGAAATTGCATTGCCTTGAATTTACTTAGAAATGTGGTTTGTAATGGAAAAGTACCCGTGTTTATTATACTAACCTAGGCCAATAGATACAGTTTATTATTACTTAATAGTAGGAAGGGGCGGGTGGGCAAAAGGTGACCAAAGTAGAAACTTAACATAAACTTAACCTAACTTCTCCTGAACTTTTTTCTGAGCTATTTTTTGGTAAATTTAGTTGTTTTCGTCATAAACTTGACACCACTTGATAAAATTTGCTGTCAATTAAATCTGAAATTAAAAACTTGCGTGCCTGAAACAGATGAACCGATTATTTTGAAATTTAATGAGCATATCGTGTGTCGCTCAAACTATAGGCCAATCTTTAGATAGAGAGATAGATAACTCTTTATTGTATACCACAAATAAAATACAAACGGTAAACAATAACAATCATTTTTAACCTCGACCAAAAAAGAGGGGTGTTATAAGTTTGAAGTGTCTGTCTGTCTGTCTGTCTGTGTCATCATAGCTGAAGATCGGATGGAGCGATTTCAATTTAGTTTTTTTTTTGTATGAAAGGTGAGTTTGGCCCGGGTGTTCTTAGACATGTTTCATAAAAATCGGTTGAGCCGTTCAAAAGTTATGGGGGTGAGAGTGGGGAAGGAAAACCGAAAATCTGCAAATATACTCGAGTGGGGTATCAAATGAAAGAGCATCGCGTGCCCTAACTACTAAATATTATGGTGTTTTACTTATAAGGAAATTAAAGCATTGGAATCGGGGGGTTTTCTTAAATTTTAAATTTAGATTTCAAAAATATATTTCTTCAAAAAGTGTGGATTGTCCGGATTTATTCATTTATTGATATAATACATAGATATGAGCCAGATATCCCCATTTTCCCCTTTATTACCTATTTAAGTGCAAACTGCAGAAGGCTTAGAGAGCTGTTCACCTTGCATTTTATTATGTAACTGGGTATTCGAGTTATGTAAGTGCCAGTTTATATTGGTCACCGACCGATATAAATTAAGGACAAGTATATCTTGATATCTAAGTGTAAGTACAAAATCCGGTCCACATCCTACTGTAATTGAATAATTCAAGATTGCTAGTTTTGATCTAGAAATTCTTGACACAATAGGTTATCGAATGGTTATGCCTAGATTAGTATTTATAATACAAAATTTTTATGTAAATCAGTGTATACTGTAACGCTCATCATGTAAATATAACTATATTAACAATAAATAGCAAGCATCTATAGTATGTTGGGAACCAGTCTGTGGATAAACGTAGCACGGAACGCAGAGCTACTTTGTATTTGGTTGTACCCGCTACGGACGGCCATTCGAATGACTCACTTTCTGTTCGGCGCTTGAGTGTAACAGACAAAGAAAATAAATTTACGTTAATTCTAAAATTGGATTTTTAATGCAAATATCGCAAATATCAGTACAAGAATAAAGGATTTTTATAGTTCAGAAGTGGGATTACAGCAAAAATATATTGTTTTTGTAACGCCCAGGATCATCGGATACCAAAGCTACAGGTGATGTAATTTTTTTTTCCCATTATTCATAGAAACTAAAAACGATAGATTGAGCCTGAGAAGATTATGAAAAGAAATAAAGCGTCATTGAATACAGTCGTTGAATCCTGGATAAACTCGTGATAATATCATTTGATCAGAGATATGAACGTTAGAACTTTGTTTCTTTGTTCAACCATTGTTCCATCTGTATAGTTCAACATATAAATATAAATGTTTCTGTACTTTTACTGTTATATGTATAAATGTTTATTAGAAGATACAGTATCTGAGAAAATATAGCTTTTGTTCAATTCATAAGCACTAACGAGGGCAGATAAGATGGTTAGTTTTCTTGTCGTCAGTGTGATTATTTCTCTTAATAATTCACATATAATGTCAATACATTTAGAGTGAGATGTTATGTAATTAATAATGGTTTTGGGTGATATCCCTTACAGCTAGGATGTTAATAGATTTGTTGTTTATTATTACGAACAATAAGTATGTTAAAAGGCCCAAGAAAAAAACATTTGTCTAAAATAAAGGAGGTATTATACGCAAATGGCAATGGTACAACATAATGGTATTTATGAGTTTCATGCGATTATAATGACTCAAAAAAAGGGATGAAAGTAGATTTAAATGAGATAGTGAAAAATATACTTAACTAGCAGGCGGCCGCGACTTTGTACGCTTAGAGTGAGTTATTTGCACATGACATGTATTAGTAGAACACATAGGTTTTTAAAACAAACTTCGAACCTTTGTTTTAAACCCAAAAGGGATTTCTAAAGATACATTAGAAGCTCACCTTTACTGGTGTAAATACATTATGTAGATGGTTCTACAGAGCATACATTTTATATTTCAAGTGTCTAACTTAAAACATAGGACTTTCATAAAAATTCCAACCCCGGTTTGACCCCTATAGGTGTGCATTTTCGTAAAATCAGTTTTGGCTAATTTTTACCCGCTATAGATAAAATCGAACTGCCAAAATTGACATTTTTAAATTAAAAATAGGTATTTCACTTCTAACCCCGGTGTACCTTAGAGAGCGATTTCTGAAAATAATATTTAACACGTATTTCATTATTTTATTGATATTCAAGCTGAGTTTAATTCCAATAACAAAAAAAAAACGGCAAAATTTCATACTAACTTTTTTGAACACCCCACTTTATAAAAGGATTTTGTTGTAAAATTAATATAAATGAAAAATAGATACATAGTAGCCGATTCTTAGACCTACCGAATATGCATATAAAATTTCATAATAATCGGTTAAGCCGCTTCGGAGGAATGTGGTAACTAACACTGTGATAGGTGAATTTGATATATAAAATCAAATCAATTTGTCAATTTGTGAAAACGATGATCATCCTTGTTGTAATAGCAACCGCATTTTATATCGGTACAATAGTTGTCGGTACCTCAGGAAAATCTATGATACCTAGACCAAATACATCGTGGGCATTGTCTCAAGTTTCAGGAGATGGGTGACGGAGGTGATCATAATGAACGAAAGCATGAAACACCACCTCTGCGGAGGAAGCCCGGACGTGATTCTGAGCGACGAGGACAATACGAGGTGGTAGCCGTCAACGATCACGTTGTCAGAGCCGGCGCGTAATCAGACACAAGGATTTGAAATCGATGAGAATACCATACGTCCAGGTGGACTGAAAACTCAACATGTTTCGGAATTTCCAGGAAGGTTTGGCACTGAAGGCTTGCCACGATGATTTTATCACTTTGGTTTAGAAAAACATTACAACGCATTCGAACTTCTATTTGATTCCCTAAAATGCTAAAGTTTCATAAATAAATTCATAATTTATTTTTTTGTAAACAGAAACAAATACAAATCTTAGGTAGTAACATAGGATATGTACAAAGACGAGCTTAACCTTATTAGAGTTTACTTACAACAAACCTTAGGGTATGAAGGACATGTTACAGCGATGTTATGGCTTAAATCGTACATGTATCAATGTATTTTATCTGTCCAGGCATGCAATTATAAAATTAGAATTACATTATTGAATTAAAAAAAAATAATAATAAAAAAAAAAACCAACAATAAAAACTGTATTAAATAAATGTAACATTAAATTAATTTCATTAAACAGTTATGGCACATCAGTAATCATCATAGTAAGAAAAAAAATCTAAGTCATAAAAATAATTAGTAACCAATTTAAAAGGTCATTATCTTACAGACATTTTTGTCAGTCATGAAATCATGTTTACTTTAGTAAAACATTTTATTACGCAATGTCATGAAAATCTTCTGAAACACCCGACAAGGAAGGTAAAGATTAGATTATTCAAGAGATTTCAGAATAGCAGGCGCCATTCGATAAATGCTCTTGCCCATAAAATCAGTTTTAGTGTTAGGCACGTAGATTTTATTTTTGTCTCGTCTGTTTCTTTCAACAACGTCTGACAGTTGAACGAATAAGCAAAGATTGTTTTTGACTAGCAGATATAATATTCTATAAAATAGGGTTTGTCTGTATCTGTAATCTTAAGATTAAACATTGATCGTAGGTATACATAGTTTTGGTGCTTTAAGACTATTAGACCATACCTTAAGCGAGAAGCAAGTCAGAGATCATCATATAGATTTCGTATTTAGGCTAAAATAATATATACCTACTGACGGCCCGCCCCGGCGTCGCACGGGTAAAAAAAAAGTTCCCGGCAATTTTTCCTTATTTGCTCACCGTTTAGACCTACCCTGGACTACGACAAACATTTTAAAACCAAAATCAGCTCAATCGTTCCAGCCGTTCTCGAGTTTTAATCAGACTAACGAACAACAATTGATTTTTATTTATATATAGAATATAGATAATATCCGCTATTTCACGGACGCTTTTAACAAAATAAAAATAATAATTGAGTACTTCAAACTCATGTCAGAAATAAAATGATTAAAAACTATGTTGAATATTGAACTTTCGAGACATAGACAATAGCTCAAAGATTATATAACCACCACGTATCAAAGTTTATCAAGAAAAATCATAGACAACCTATAAAATGAATATTGAACTTTCGAGACAAAGACAATAGTTCAAAGAGTATATTACCACCACGTATGAATAGCTTATCAAGAAAAATCATAGACAACCTTTAGAAAGACATTTATTTTACACTTTTGTTAACCTGTAGATAATAACAGACAAATAATTAGCAATAAATTAAAATGGCGACTATAATTTGAGATTTAAACTATCCTATCTGTCAAGTTGGATCGAACTGCACATGGTGTGGGAATTTTATTATAATCGGTTAAGTGGTTTAGGAGTCCATTGAGGACAAACATTGTGACACGAGATTTATATATATTAAGATTAGTCAAGATATATATATCTATAAATAAATACTTAGGTATAATAAAATTGATCTAAAACTGTTACGAAGGAAGTTTATTACAAAAAAAAATACGTGCTGTCTCGTTATAAATACTTCGATGCACGACATTACGAGCAAAACTACCACCGAAGTCTTGATTGGGTGATGAAAAGTAGGAAATCCATCTGATGGTTTATTAAGTAAACCTTTGTCTCTAACTTAAAATCCCATATATCTCAACTTGTTATCTTGAGCTATGAAAAAAATAATTCCATATCGTTTCTCATTCGAATCGTAAGGAAATCGTTGTCCCTGCAAAACTATTTAAACTCTCCCAATTTACTGCAAAAGATAAAATCTATGTTCCCCCCATAAAGCGACTAGATTAAATTGTTTAATAAGCTGGTACGGATTACCAATAAAATTATTTTTGTCGCGAGCAGGCAGTAGATTTAATATAAGTGTGAATAGTTTGATTTATACAAATTCTGTTCAAGTGCGAGTAGGTACGGCCAGGCGGCCGGCGGCTGAGCACATATTTTTATTGTTAATTTATTTTGTTTTTAACTATTCACATTGGTAGTGTGAGATAATTTATATTGGTATATTATGTTTTTATTCGTGAGAACATTTAATACGCCTTTTATTTTTATTTATTAAAATAGGCTACACCAACAGAATATACACATAATAATCACTTTACAACAATCAATACATACCTACATTATTACACTATGATACATATTCTAATGAAAGGTATGTTTTTCAGATAGTCCACTTATAGGGTGAAACAAAAAAATTCTAAATTTAAAATAGTCCTAGGATGTTCTAATAGATGTCGTTAGTACGAGGCGTAACTCGTAGTTGCAAGTGTAGAAGAAATTGAAGCGAAGACGCCGTGGCGAGGTTAGTTTAGATGGTTAGAATTTCGATGCGAATAATAACGATAAAAAAAAAAATTATGTATTCGTTACTGTACCATTTAATACTCTTTACTGTACCATTTAATACTCGTTACTTTCATATCGGTACGTTACTGGTTACTTTTGATACAGCATTATGTTCGAGTAACGAATCACATCGTATCGCGTTCACGTACAGATATAATTTGTAATTTGTGAAAACATTATTTACCTATCTATTACATAATCAAATGCGTAATGTTTTTATATTCCCATATTTTCACCTAATTATGTTCAGTTATTCTAAATTTAGTTTGATTTAAAAAGTACAATGTTTGTAAAATGTTTACGAACCTAAATTTGCAATTGATTTACTATTTTGAAAATGACTAAGTTAATTTAAATATTTAACATTAACAACTCAAGTCATGATGTGTCAATGTATTATTTGATACCGCATCAAGGATACAAGCGCATACTAAAACAGTGTTGTTGGTACCGATTTATTACGAAAACTGCGAGTAACGTTATGTATTCGTAACAGTAAGGATTCGTTACTCGGTACTGGTCGGAGTACCTACCCGTTACACAGTGCCGTAGTTATACACATATGATACGGGTTGCTACAGCGAAGAGAATCTTTGGTTGAATTTTTAACGCACCTGCTAGTTCTTTCAGCGATGATAGTGATAACAATGATTAAAACTATATATATATTGACATAAACTATTATTTAAGATCTGACATTGTATTAATAATTATTATGTATTCTCGCAAAATAAACAATTTCATTTAATTTCATGTCAAACATATTAATAATGCCTAAAAGTAGATGACACATACATATTAGTAAAAAAATTAACATTTTTATATAATTTTATACGAAATGAGATTATTCAATAATTTGGTATTTTTCGTTATTAATTTTAAGTTGAACGTATATTTGAATACCTATAACTATAGGTAATTAGAATGACTCATGTGAGTGAGGGAACAGTATATGATTTTAATTGTAAATACCAACAATTTAATGTGATTATAATGACTATATATATACCTATGGATAATAATACTGATAAATAAGATGTGAATTGAATACGTTATAAAAGATGAGCCGAGGTTCTTTTTTTTATGTGACAAAATGACTCGTAGGGTAGGTAGGTACCCATGTAATACATGAGCTTGGTCTGGCATGAGTGTTATGTGAGGTTCAAAGCCAAGACCAGAAAGTAGTGAATGGACTCGAAGAACCTCTTTCTGTCTAGCTTTGGGTGCCCATATAATACAGGGTGGCCCATAAGTCCTTTGAAATTTAAATTTCGAATAAAATTCAAACGGTGTGCAGGAATGGCGCGCGGGGTACGCGGGAAGCACCAACGGTCTTTCGGAATTCAGACGCCATGGAGCGTTTCACCGGTGCGGACCGTGCTTTTTGTGTGCGCGAGTTTTATCGCAACAATGATTCTGCTACCGTTGCGCGGCGTAAATTTCGAGAACATCACAATTTACGCAACTTTAACGACACTCCAAGTGTTCAAACGATTAAGAATTGGGTTAATAAGTTCGAGGAGAGCGGTTCTACGTTGGATAAAAAACGGTCAGGTCGACCAAGGACATCACGCACGGAAGAAACCATCGATGTAGTGAAACAGTCAATTCGTGAAAATCCTACCCAGTCTACTCGTAAGCGTTCCAGTGCATTAAACTTAGCCAGAACATCATTACAGCGGATTTTAAAGAAAGATTTACTTCTTCACCCTTACAAGATTCAATTAGTACAGGAATTAAAAGATACTGACCCTACGCACAGACTAAATTTTGCAAATGAAATGTTCGACCGCTTTACATCGTTTAATAACGTGTTATTCTCTGATGAGGCTCACTTCCACATCAACGGTCATGTCAACAAGCAGAATTGTCGCTACTGGAGTTGCGAAAATCCAAATCGCAAACATGAAAGGCCCTTACATAGCCCTAAAGTGACAGTTTGGGCGGCTATGTCAGCGCATGGCATCATAGGCCCTTACTTTTTTGAGGATAGCAGAGGTCGCGCGGTTACTGTTACTTCGCAGCGCTATGTGGCAATGATCGAGAACTTTTTTACACCAGAGTTGCAGAATTTTTCAGGCTTCAATACGCGGACCTGGTTTCAACAGGATGGAGCAACTGCCCATACCTCTAACACCGCTATGCCCGTCGTCCGTCAACTTTTCCCTAGTAAAGTGATCTCTAGAAGAGGAGATATTGCCTGGCCACCACGTAGTCCGGATCTGACCCCAATGGACTTTTTCTTATGGGGTTATCTTAAGAGTAAAGTGTATGAAACCAACCCGCGGTCAATCGTTGTCTTGAAAGAAAATATTCGACGAGAAATGGCAAGCATTACAGAACTTACTTGCCGCGCAGTGATGGACAATTTTAGACGTCGCTTACAGGAGTGCCGCGATTGTAACGGATTACATTTAGATGATGTAATTTTCAAAAAATAATTCCCATTTTATTAGAATTACTTCAAAATAAAAACCTTTATCATATTGTAATTAGTTTTTTTTATATGTTTTTTTTACATTTCAAAGGACTTATGGGCCACCCGGTACATGAGCTTGTACCAGCATGAGTGTTATGTGAGGTGCAAATTCAATGAACTCGAAGGAACTCTTTCTATCTAGCTAGTTATGAAATCAGTATCACAAATTATGAAAATTGTTATAAAAGATGAACTGAGGAATTTTGTTATGCGACTCTTGTAATCACTCGTAGGGTACCCATATAATACATGAGCTTGGTCTGGCATGAGTGTTATGTGAGGTTCAAAGCCAAGACCAGAAAGTAGTGAATGGACCCGAAGAACCTCTTTCTGTCTAGCTTTGGGTGCCCATATAATACATGAGCTTGTACCAGCATGAGTGTTATGTGAGGTGCAAATTCAATGAACTCGAAGGAACTCTTTCTATCTAGCTAGTTATGAAATCAGTATCACAAATTATGAAAATTGTTATAAAAGATGAACTGAGGAATTTTGTTATGCGACTCTTGTAATCACTCGTAGGGTACCCATATAATACATGAGCTTGGTCTGGCATGAGTGTTATGTGAGGTTCAAAGCCAAGACCAGAAAGTAGTGAATGGACCCGAAGAACCTCTTTCTGTCTAGCTTTGGGTACCCATATAATACATGAGCTTGTACCAGCATGAGTGTTATGTGAGGTGCAAATTCAATGAACTCGAAGTAGCTCTTTCTATCTAGCTAGACATTATTAATTGTATTTTTTTTGTTAACATTGTAGTGTAGGTATGTACAGAATGTACACTTACATTATTAGGTAAATCTAAGCAATATTATGTGTGTAATAAGGAGATTTAACAAATTTTTTTTCTATACATACTTACATATTTCGTTTTGTACCTATTGATGTAACGAAGGGACTCGTTATTTGTTACGGATGGCCGACTGTAACGCTCATCATGTAAATATAACTATATTAACAATAAATAGCAAGCATCTATAGTATGTTGGGAACCAGTCTGTGGATAAACGTAGCACGGAACGCAGAGCTACTTTGTATTTGGTTGTACCCGCTACGGACGGCCATTCGAATGACTCACTTTCTGTTCGGCGCTTGAGTGTAACAGACAAAGAAAATAAATTTACGTTAATTCTAAAATTGGATTTTTAATGCAAATATCGCAAATATCAGTACAAGAATAAAGGATTTTTATAATATTGTCAGATAAATAATCATGTAATTAAAAAAAAACTTATACTACCTACACAAAAGGTTCCGCGTAGATTTTATAGAAATTTTGCAAATCAAAAAGATTTAAAAAAAAAGTGAAGAAGTAAAAGAAAAGTGCAAAATGATACAGTCAGAGCGGTCACCCATCCAAGTACTGTCCTCGCGCAACGTCGCTTAGCTCTATTGTTGATTGTCTTGGAATATTTGACTCGGGTTATTGATTTATTTATTTCTTGATTTGTTTAAAACTATCAGGCCTACGTTAATCTGGATAATATAACAATCTTTTAATTTATAGAATTTTTGCACATTGATGTGCGTATTAAAATGTAAATAAATTTGATAAGTATGAGATAGACTCATACTCCTTCGCTCAACGTCGCTTAGCCTCATAATAATAATAATAATAAATCTTTATTTGCATGAAACATAGGTACATAATGGTGATTAAAGCTTAATTTTGTCCAGCCATGTCGCGCCTCAAAAAGAATAAAAATAGAAATAGATATAAAAATTACGTTCATTGTATGGGATACCCTTTAACAACGAAATAAGTATTATTATTTATTATTATTCCGCCATTCATTCCGTCCCAGGATTGGCAAAACATGTAGAACACTTTTTTTTTAAACTTACTACCATGTTGGGGTAACCAGGTATACCTACACTAATGTTTTATGCAAATAAATTATTCTTATTCTCCCAATATTCAAAATTTCAACATCTCTATCACGGTTCTTGAGATACACACTGGTGACAGACAGACAGACGACGAAATCTCAGTTATTACTCCAATTTTACCCATTGGGTACGGAACCCTTATAATAAGCTACAGTGATTCTCCTATGTGCCTGCATAGAGCAGAACGAATCATACGACATCGATGATGATGATGACATTAATATCAGAGGCAGTAATTGTATCTTAAATATGCAAAACAGATGATATTATCAGCAAGCACTAAAGAAACTGCTTTGAAAAACCGTTTCAGACTAACAGTTGCAGCAAAATGTATCTATTCAATATCCATTCCTATAATATTCATCCAGTAATAATGGAAACCTGTTTTTGCAACGGTGTAACTTAAACTTCCCATGAGTTTCGTTAAGCTGATACGTCAGTAATGAGATTCTTATCTACAAAGTTGAAGGTTAAGGAATTGATTAGTATTATGCAATTGTTACTTTATACAAACATTCGAGACGTGAGCTATGCTTCAACATCAGCAACATCAGCACCCTATTAACGTTCCCACTGCTGGGACACAGGGACTTCTCTCTTGACGAGAGAGATTAGGCCTTAATTCACCACGCTGGCCAAGCGCGGGTTGATGAATGTCACCTGTCCTTCAAACTCTTCAAAGTTCTAAGAAAATGCTGGTTTCTTCACGATGTTTTCCTTCACCGTTAAAGCACGTGCCAAAGCGCACTTAATTTTGTTAGCAGAAAAATCCAGAGGTGCGATACGAGGTTTGAACCCACGACCTTCGGAATGAAATTCGAGTGTGCTTCCACTTAGCCAACACGCCTTTTTTAACCATGCCTACGCGCCTCGATTTAACATACACTGCGCAGGCGCACTCAGGTAGTCGGTACTGTTAGCGGCGGACAGAACGGACGGCGGATTTTTGAGGGTTAAAAATTAATAATGAAGCATTAGCTTATTCCAGTCGTGGTCCAAAATGTTTAGTCACAAATTTATAAGACCGGTTTGTTTTTAAGTCTGAAATCAAACTTAAACATAATTAATTAATTAAATGTACCAATCTTAAATAAAAACGCTGGTACGAACTATCGTCAAAATTCGTTTTTGTGTCGCGCAGGCAATATGTTTAATAGTATTTGTAAGCAATTTGACATAGATCTATTTGGTTCAAGTGCGACTACGGTCAGGCGGCGGATGAGCAGAGAGTTTTTCTTATAGGATAATGTTAGTTGTACCTATATCTATGTGTGTTGTTACTTTGATGCGGTTTTGTTTGTTTTTGTTCACAGTGTTGTTGTTTTTATATTGTGTTTTGTATCCGTGAAAACCTTAATTAAGCTTTCTAGTGTTATATTGATTTGTTACTATGTATTTGTAAGTTTTTGGTTTTTCAATAAATAAATAAAAACAACATTTTTTACCCGTTCTCTCGTCAAGAGAGAAGCATCTCTGAGCAGTGGGAACGGGAGGTGCTTCTTTAAAATGCTGAATTCTTTTAAAAACAGTTCGTTAAAATTACTACGACAGTTCTTCTTTTTCGTTTCGGTAAACGTCCGTCGTTAGAAATCGGATGCGATATTCGATTACAAAGGTTAAGTACCTTAGTTTAAGGAGTTTAAATTTTTCAATTAGGATTTTCTTAGTTACTAGCTGACCCCAGCAAACGTTGTTTTTCAAAATGAAAAATAGATAGGCCGATTCTCAGACCTACTCAATATGCATATAAAATTTCATAATAATCGGGTAAGCCGTCTCGGAGGAGTATGGTAACTAACACTGTGACAGGTGAATTTTATATATAAGAAGATTATAAGTACGTATTGGTACATAATACATAATTAAAAACCTTCCGGCCGTCGTATCACTAACATCGACATACAGGAAATGAAAGATGCACAACTTTGGCTGTCATTTTCTTGTCACTGTCAGCTGTCAAACGTCATTTGATATGTGGGAGTTAGTTTTTATGTGTGGCGCCATGAATTGATGCTAGTTTATTGAAAAAGCAAGAACTAGTCATTTCATTATGATGGCAGGTGATTAAATCAATGCGACATATGGACTTTTGGACCGTGAATCAATTCATGATCCAATAGTAGTAGTATACAGGGTGTAACATGAATTTCGATCTGTATGTGAACATCTGAATGTACAGGGCGTCCCACAGCCATGCCACATGGAGTTTAAGTACTTACTCGTATCTACCTTTAATATTGAATATATGATTATGAGTTTAAAAACTATTGAAACAGCATACATAAGATTTTATATTATGGTCTGTCTGAACAGGGAATCAAACCACAAAATTGACAAAAAAATTACACCAAATTTTAAGACACCCATCATTAAGCTCAATAGTAAAATTTTTTGTAACATAGTATCCTTAATAAAAGGAAGACTTTAAGAGAATTTACAAAAACCGCTTTATTGTACACAACTCAGGACCATAAACACGTAAAACAAAATAAATATAAACAAGTGGTACAATGGGCGGCCTTATCAATAAAAAGCGATCTCTTAGAATTTAAGTATTTTTTAAGGAATATGGTAAAGTATAAGAACTTTGCCGCGATCGCGATCATATTTCTATAATAATTGGATCCATTCAAGAAATTGGGTCTCCATTCAAGAAGTTTTCGGCCCCAACGACCATCTGTTCTGCGTGCTTTATGGCCTGCCCACTGCCACTTCAAAGAGCTAATCCGTTTCAAATGTGATTCGTAAGTTATTTAAATAAATTGTATTTTATGCAACTGTTAGTTGCCTTACCATAATAAATATTTGGTTGGCAGAATTAAGAGCTATTATTCTAAGAAAAACATAATTATAAAAAAAAACATGTTTTGTCTATTACCTATGAAAGATGTTACGTAAAAAAATTTAGTTACGATTTTGATAAATTGATATAATTGAATAATAATAATAAGGTGTTTTTTATTTTACTACTAGCTGACCCCAGCAAACGTTGTTTTGAAAAATAGATAGTAGCCGATTCTCAGACCTACTGAATACGTATATCAAATTTGGTAAAAATCGGTAAAGCCGTTTCGGATGAGTATGGCAACGAAAACTGTGACACGAGAATTTTATATACGGTATTAGATTTGGCGGATTCCATTCCTGGTTCAGACAGGACAATTAAAAAAATTATATGAATTTATTTTCAATTGTTTTTAAAATTAAAACGAACTCTTCTTGCAGTAAAATTTTTGATTTTCAATATAACGTTACATCTCCTCCATGTGCCTCAGACTATACTCGTACGAGTAATACATCTAAGAAGCATGTCGCCAATTTTAATAAACGGAAATCGAGCCCGTTCATTCTGAAACTCAGTGCTTTCATATCCTGTAATTCGTTTTAGTAAGGACAAGTAAAGAAATCTAATGTTTGAATACTCGAATGATTTTGTGCCTCGCTAAACAAAAGCAAATACCTGTAATTTTTAAACACTACCTCCGAACCTAGCATTGGTCTATTGAGACCGGTAGTTCATTCACTCATTCGCCACCATTCCATTCCATGCATTCATTCTTTAAATTTACTGTTCGTTCGTCGTTCAGTCAGCCGCGACGCTTCGTAAGGTGAGCGCGTATCGTTCTATTTTCTTTTCGAATTCAAAACTTTGAAATAAGGACACAGACGTGCGCATAGACAATTCAGTTATTCTAGTGATATACAGTGTATGAAACTGAGTCTTACTACCAAAGTTAGGTTGATAACTTCACAAAGCAGCCTCTCTGGTAAGTCGAAAGATAATTTAACTGTACTTTGTGAGAGAAACTGGAAGTATTCGCGGAAAAAAGTACTTTCTAGCCCTTTTAAGTTATTCTAACCCTAAACTTAGGTCACTGCCTCGATTTTAGAGGTAGGTAGGGGCTAAAGTTAGTAATTTCTCGATTTCCCTACTAGGTACCTAGATATCTTGTAGATAATACCTATGCATTAGTAGTAAAGAGTAAAGACTAGGTAGGGTTGAGTTGAGAGCTTAGTTTGTTGAACTTTCTAGAGAAGTTATCGAATTAAGTTATAACTTGCAATAGGCACCTATGTAAGTTTTAAATGACTAGGTGGAGGTAGGAGTGTATTCCATTCAAATCGCAATTCGGTTTTTTGTACGATATTAAAATCGATTTCTGTGGTCTATCTAGTCAGTAGGTTAGGCACTCTAAATTCAGTTAGATTTTTCGGTAGAATAAGAATAAAACGCCCTTCATAAATAATTTTTATTCTATTTCTATACTATCCCCTATCTAGTCAACATAGTCATCAAGCGATGTTTCAGCCTTTATCTTAGACAAAAGTATAGGTAAATTGGTTACTTACCTACAAGCAAGTAGGTAGATAGGTACCTAACCTAGTTATCTCTATAGGCACCTACCTATGTTGGTATCAAGTTAGATCTTAATTAGTCCTTGATGCCCTCCGTGCCGTGTCGTATCCGACATAGGCGAACTGGATATGGACTGTTCTAATAGGTATTTAACTTTTTAAATTATCATGGTTTTTAACAATATTATGATTTAAAACGGGTAACATACCATGATTTGACGGTTTTTGAGTTATCCGATATTTCGACGCTGTTGCAAGCGCCATGATCACGGAAACAAATGACCGTCAAATCATGGTATGTTACCCGTTTTAAATCATAATATTGTTCTTATATTGTCTATTGTGTGCCCGAATGTGGTTAGTGAAGACACATTTGGTTTTAAAGATTTTGTTGCAGGGCCCGCAGTGCAGTTGGCCACTGCTATCATAGGTGTAATTTTAGGCTTCGTCCTTTTTATTAAGGCGTCGTCTTCTAAACGACGCTCTTCAAACACGCCATAAATGTATACAAAGTAGTAGTAATAGACACGTAGGTACGATAGATATCTATCGAAAGTACCTACGATAGATATCTATCGTTGTAATGTGGGGGAATCTTCGTGGATATAGGTATGTGTTTTCAAAATAGATACTTAGATAATTCTACCTACGAGTAGAACCTTCTCGCAATGTTTATAAAGCTCCTACCAAAATAGTGGCCAAGGTCATTCAACTGCTTTTGCTCTGCTATTTTTTAAGGCGCTGCGAAAGCTACATAAAGATAGGTAGGTGTAGGTATTATGCAGTAGAAGTACCTACCTAATAATTGGTATGCCCTGAGAATATCGGTCTCTCATAAAGTATCGATTTTCGATATAAACATTAATTAAATTGTCTCAACTTCCGCTCGAAGACAAAGCTTTCTTCTGTATGAAATTACATGCAAATTTTTAGGGTTCTGTATAGGATGTTGAACACTTTGCGAGATGATTTTGTGTGATAGGTCCTTGGACAAAACTTTCTAAGAAACAACGTCTGAAAAATCCGGAGATACATTCTATTAGGTATTAATTAGGGGTACAAATAAATAAACTAAAAATTAAATTCTTGACTATCGTCATTTCAGCCTAGAACATCCACTGAGTCTGCCTCATAGATTTCTTTCTAGATATTTCGGTTGAAAGCCCCCACTGTTAATAACTATTTATTAAATTTGTATGGTTGGATAATTGTCTACTTCTGGTTAGAAATAGGTAAGTATAATTTATTTAATATTACCTATATTTTAAGATTTAATAAAAATAAACTTAATTAAATGATCTGAAATAGGTCATGCCACATGGAGACACATACATACCTTAAATATTGATGATAGAAAATTTTACTGGCTGAAGACTTCTTATTAATTTTATATTTTGATTTTGAAAACAATTGTAGCTACATTTAAGGACTTTTGAAAAACGTCTTGTTTGAACCCATTAATTGTAAACAAAATTACATCTTATTTTAAAGTAACGCAGTAAGCCGCTAAAGAAGTTTTAACTCAACAAATAACAAGAATGCTTCTAGCAAATCTTAAGTTCCCGAGATTCCGACTCACACTTGGCCGTCATCCATGTATGTAACAGATGAGCAAGTAACGTGACCCGGATTTGCTTGGCATTTATCTCAAAATGCCATGCAATTAAACCATCATACAGTAAGGGCTGCTGTCTGCTAAAGTGCACCAAGATATTTTATAATTCTGGCAACATTTAGATGTAGGATGACAACGACCAACGACTTTGTTATATTAAATTAAAATAAATCATTAACCAGGGTATCTAGAGTAGTTTGAAAAACTGTGATAAAATTCTTGTTGTTTATATATAATGAAATTGCAATGTTAGAAATAATGTATTCTAAAGATTTATATAACAGATTCTTTATCAACTCAGTCTTACATTCACAAACTGAAGAACTGCTTGGTTGGACGCTCGAATCTCACGAACTACGCTATATCGGCGACCCGCGTTCTTCTACGAATCTCCTGATGCGACCCCGTAGAGAAACCCCCAGTATAGCCCTCTCCATAGCTTTTTGAGCGACTGTACAAAAATACAAACATGCTTTAGTAGACATCTTACTAACAATAAACGCTGCCTATTCACGAGATAAAGTTATTCTATGCAGTTTTTAATTACCTATCTTCACGGAACAATCTTAGATAGAATTTAGTACTGTCTAGTCTAGAATCTAAACTAAATCTGATTAAATACCTGTGAAATTGAGTATTATTTACTAGGTATTTATCTTCTCATTATTAGTCTATGATAGGATTTCTTTATTTAATCGATGCTTAGTAAAAATCTAGATGAAGGAGTTATTAACCCTAGATTCATAAACATTCGTCTTACAGAACGCGCGAAACGTAAAAATGATTCTAAGTTTTAGAGCGAAAGAGATAGAAAGTTGACTTCTCAAGTACCTTCCTAGGTCATACGACAATATGTATCGCGAGTGGATTTTACTCGCAGTGAAGTTTTCTTGAGGAGTTAGAGAGTTTTATTCGTCTGAGGGACTAATGATTATGAATGGAGTAAGAATTGACGAGTACGGTTGCAATTTTAGAAACACGATTTTGAAGATTTCTAGTTTGATGAAGTTAACGGTAAGTTTGTAATACTATTTTTAATTGCTCATGATTATTCAAGTACATTTTATTTTGTTACATTGTGTGAATTTACATGTAAATATCCGCATTTCTCATCAAATTATTTTATTTTAGAAATGGACGTCAAGACCGTCAAATAGAGCATTATTTGAATTGTTTATCCAATTCTGACGATGACTCAACTCATCGAGGAGATGCGGGCTTGAGCAGCATCGAGGATTACGTCGAAATTGAAGAAGAAATCCCGTCCGATTCCGATGGTAAAGAGACTCAAGATGATGAACAACCGACCAGCTCACGACAACAGTTTTCTCAGTTTCAAAAACGTTCTCTTGCTTTCTACCATTCATGGCAATGGTACTGTTGCTTCTTCTGGAAAGCCAGACATCATTAAGTTCTAGAATTGGTCTAAAGGCGCTGACACCTTCGATCAAATGTGTAGTGGTATATCTTGTAGCAGAAAAACACAAAAATAGTCACTTTGCTACTTTTATGGCATGCTCAATATGAAAATCATAAACTCGTATGTTGTTAACGTACATACTATTATAAAACAAGGTAAAAAACCAGCAAAAAGAAGGTCTCTCATGAAAGATGTTTCAGAGAAAATGACCGAACCGTGGTAACGTAAGCGTCTCGAAATGCCAACTTTGAGGCGATGCCTAAAATGGAAGTTAGCCGAAGTTTTGAATGAAACGCCTTCCAGGGATACGCCAGGTCCAAGTGGAACTCAAAAAAAGATTTGTAACTTCTGTGATTACAAAAAGCGTCGAATGACGTGGTTTCAATGTAACCACTGCAAAACTGTCATGTGTATGGACCACCGTGGCCTAATCTGTCTGTATTGTTCAGAAAAAACATATTTTTGGTTAGTCTCATAAGTTTTAAATAACTCAATAAAGAAGATAAACAATACAATTATTTATTTGTTTTCTTTTATTTAAAAAGTCATAAATAACCATACCTGAATATGTTCGTCTGTGAGACTAATGTTTATTAATAGTGTTACTCGCACATATGTTTATGAATCTAGGGTTAAAAAACACTTCACTGTTCATAAACAAAAAAAACTGTGCGCTTGTAGCGTCAGTTTGCCAGTGTCAAGTTAAAAAATAAAAGTATTAAGTGAAAAAGATGTTACTTGCTGAACGCCATTTTGCGTCCATAAAATAAACTAAAAGGTAGGTAATTCACCGTATTACTATTTGACAGATGTAATATTTCTAATATTGGTGAAAAAGTATGGATTGTTGATAATGATAACTTAAGAATGACTAAGGTAAGTATATCTAATTAATAATATCTTCATAAAAACAAGCGATTTTTTATTAGTCTATAGATCTTCTTTTTTAACCGACTCCAAAAAAAAGGAGGTTTTTCAATTCAACCGTATATTTTTTTATAATAATGTAGCTTTCATAAAAAACTTTACCAAATATTTTTGTTTAACTATTATTCATTTGTTTGGCGAATAACCGAGTAACAATAAACTTAAACAATATTCAGTACATTTTACCGAAGAGCCATATACAATACACATCGAAACTGAGCTGGTTTGCATCCAAATTATCAAAACAAAATTAACCGACATTGTGAATATTCAAGCTGTGTTGATATCATTTTAATATTTACCATTACTTTGTTACTGTTTTGCTCCAGAATCCTTAATAACAGTAGCAATTTGTGTCTACAGTTAGCGGTCTTGTACGGGCACATGTTAGCCTGCCTCAGTGGCGCGGTGGGCGAGGGTCCGCTTGCGGCGCAAGAGCTAGCGGGCACGATTCCCGCCAAGGGGTTAAGTGTTTCTAAGTTCTAAAGTCAAAGTCAAAACGTTTATTTCCATAGAAGCACATGGCCCACATGGACAGGTCAACTTAAAATTAATAAAAATTCTGCAAGTACTTTCTCCTTGGTCTGGGTATTACATAATATGTATAATTAAAAATATCTACACATTTACGTATATTATATTAAGAATATCAGATGTCTAGTACGTAACGCAAGTTTAGAGCTTACTACGGGGACTTATTCCTAGATGTTGTTGTGTGGATTGACCTGAAATATTCATTTAGATACTTAAATTTCTATTCTGAGGGACCAACGTATTTCCTAGTATATAGTCTTCCTCGATAAATGGGCAGGCAAAGAAATATTTTTTTTTCAAATTGCAGTAGTTATGCTGGAAATGAGCGTGTTTAAACAAGGTGCTCTTCAGCCTTATAATATTAGTTCAAATGTAATATTTTATGAAGATTGATTGAGTAGTTAAAGATTGAAGAGGTAACAAAAATATAGACTTATCTTCCCATTTAAAATATTAGGTGCAAACAATTTTAGGAAAAATTATAAAGAGAATAGTTTGTTATATATGTGATTGTCACGTTAAAGGTGTATTCTCACAGATAATACTTAAATTATATCAAAACTTTTTTTGTGTTGCTTTGCCTTATTATTTAGATCAAGTAAAAAAGAACTCTTTTAAATGGTAGGTACTTTTTAAAATAAACAACAATATTGGTCCCCCTAAAACCACAAACATTTTTTATTTGCATATTACTTGACTGCTTCAGTGGCGCGGTGGGCGAGGGTCCGCTTGCGGCGCAAGAGGTAGCGGGTTCGATTCCCGCCGAGGGTGAAAGTGTTTGTATGTTCTGCAAGCACGATCTCCTTGGTCTGGGTGTTTAATATGTATAATAAAAAATATCTATATATTTATGACTATTATATTAAATATATCAGATATCTAGTACCCGTAACACAAGCTTAGAGCTTACTACGGGGCTAGATGTTGTTGTGTGAAATGTCTGGAAATATATATATAATATAATATATTAGGTCCTTACATATGAAATTGGCGTTTCTCGTACTGGCCACTTTAATCACAAATTTCTCCTCTTTGGTAAGGAATTCCAAATTCAAATTTGTACAGCTATAGACTCATGTATTTGTGCTTCGATGATCGTCATTCATTTGTTTTTTTTCTTCTGTTTTTTTCTGTTTGCGTCACTCATTTTACAAAATGGAAAACTTAAAATATCGCATTATTTACGAGTACGAGTTCCGCCGTGGCACTAGTGCTGCGGAAACAACTCGAAGGGTGAATGATGTGTATGGCGGTCGTGTTGCAAAAGAAAACACAGTTCGTTTTTGGTTCCAACGTTTTCGTTCTGGAAATTTCGACTTGCAGAACAAGCCCCGTGGACGGCCTGAGACTCAAGTTGATAATGAAGAGTTGAAGGCTATTGTGGAAGCGGATCCATCGCAAACCACGTCCGAGTTAGCTGCAGGCTGCGGTGTTAGTGATAAAACTGTTTTAATTCACTTGAAGCAAATTGGGAAGATTAAAAAGCTTGAAAGGTGGGTACCTCACGAATTGACTGAAGCAAACCGGCAAACGCGCGTCGACTGCTGCGTTACATTACTAAACCGGCACAATAATGAAGGTATTTTAAACCGAATCATTACCTGTGATGAAAAATGGGTTCTTTACGATAATCGGAAGCGCTCAGCGCAATGGTTGGATCCTGGCCAGCCAGCCAAATCCTGCCCCAAGCGAAAATTAACCCCAAAAAAGTTACTTGTAAGCGTTTGGTGGACTAGTGCCGGTATTGTTCATTACAGTTTTCTCAAATCTGGCCAGACTATTACGGCTGATGTCTATTGTCAGCAATTGCAAACCATGATGGAAAAGCTAGCGGCTAAACAACCTAGGCTGGTCAATCGCTCCACGCCACTGCTGCTTCACGACAACGCTAGACCACACACTGCGCAACAGACGGCTACTAAATTAGAAGAGCTTCAATTGGAAAGTCTAAGACATCCTCCGTACTCCCCGGACCTTGCTCCAACAGATTACCATTTTTTTCGAAATTTGGATAACTTCTTGCAAGGGAAAAAATTCAACTCCGATGGGGCAGTCCAAATCGCCTTCAAAGATTTTATTGATTCCCGTCCGACTGGTTTTTTTAGTAAAGGGATCAATGAACTACCTATAAGATGGCAAAAGTGCATAGAAAATAATGGTTCATACTTTGATTAATTAAATATATTATATTAAAAAATATTCGACTTTTTGTTCCTGCCATACAAAACGCCAATTTCATATGTAAGGACCTAATATATATATAAATATATTAAATTCACAGTTGTACAGAAAATATATCCGCTAAATAACACATCTACCTCAAGTATCAAATAATATCTGTTTTGCTGTTAAAATGTCACCCAACCAATCCAATTAGCTGATGTGCCAAAGCACCGACCGAGAACTGGTTTTCGTGGGAATATAATATAAAATTCGGCCAAGACTCGTCCATAATGCATTCGAATAAATACCGATTGGACAAGATAATGTATAATTTATCTCAAAAAATAATTAAAAACGTCCTTAATAATGCAAAAGAGTTCAATTACAAAACCAGTATATTTAGGCCAGCTTAGGCTTAGAGAAAGTTTATTAAGGTTGATTATCGCCTGACAGTTCTATTCGTCACGAAAGTCTATGGCATAAAATGAGTGGGTGTGATTTGAAGTAAATTGAAATTTAATGGTGAAATGCTACAGAATATTCTTGATTTATAATTGTTTTGTTTTTGGTTTGAGGTCCAATACCGATATTATTTGCCTACATTTTTGAAAGCATTGTTGTTTTTACCCGACTGCGCGAGGCAAAGGAGTGGTAATGTGTTTATCAGTCTAAGTCTATGTATTTTTTTGTAGCATTATACAGACCAAACGCCAGCGCCGATTTTATGATTCATACGTCGATCGATTCCTCTTAGTTCGACAAGTGTCACTCAAGACATGAAATTAGGAAAAATTCAATATGGCGACTGGACGCCATTTTGTAAAAATAAAAAAATTAAGCCTGCATACATGTGAAGTATAGTTGAATAGATATTTAATAAAAATTTATTTTATTTGTTATTATAAGTTACTGCATGTAAATCTAAATATCCTTTTAAATAATTTTATACCAGTTGCAAAAGTTATAAACCTTGTGAAAGAAGCGCTCATACATTTTTTCAATAAGAAAACCCAGAAGTTTTTTTTTGTTTTTTTAATGCTAATTAAGCCTTTATTTGACCACAATCTCACCTTTCATTACGAAACACGAAAAAATCATTTCATGCACTGGCCTAGCCCGGAGGTTGGTGACAAGCCGCGGCCGAAGCCTACCACCAGAGACTGTTCTAAACACCACCCGGAGGTCACGTGTATGCCATACCGCGGGTCTTGGGTTCACACCCAAGGTAGGTCCAGGTACAGACCCCCAGTATGACAGTCGAGTGTTCTCCCACTTAGCCAACACGGCTTACTACCTAAGTACCAATAATTACTATTATTTCGCTATTTCCACATAAAATATAATATTTGCTTTCACTTCAATCACTCGTTAGATCTACAACTTTACGCATACAGTAGTCACTACTGAATGTATGCCATGTTAATTCAATCTAAAGTGACATCTATATCAATAGAGCAAGATTCGTTTTTCTCTGCAGCGGATTAAGTAGACATGTTGATAGAAAATCAATTTGCAAAAGAATGCGTGTTTTTGCTTACTGTTTGTGTTGCGTTGAAATTGATTTGAATTCAATATGGCGACTGGCATATTCGTGTTTAGGTTTGATATAATTAGTAACCTACCAACTAGCTAACGCGTTCCGGCTTTGCTCGGACGAAACAACTTTTCTCTTGAATCTCTATTTTACAGAAAACCGCATAATGATCCGTTCAGTAGTTTATACGGGTCCGTACAAAGGGTAAAACGGGACCCTATTACTAAGACTTCGTCGTCTGACTGTCTGTCTGTCACCAGGCTGTATCTCAAGAACCGTGTTGTGTGAAGAAAAATGAAATATTTTTTTTAAGGTAAAATAAACTTTTAACTTATTTTGCTAACTTTCATAATGCTGGATAAGCCTTCTTTTGACCACAATCTCACCTTATGTAAAGTGACGATGTGGTCTAAGATGGGACATGAAGACCTAGAAGGTAGATGGCTTCTCCGGAACACATTACGAAACACGAAAAAATCGCTACACGCACTGGCCCAGCCCGGAGGGTGGTGACAAGCCGCGGCAGAAGCCTACCACCAGAGACTGTTCTTAGCACTACCCGGATGTCACGTGTAAGGATTCAGAGAGTTATCACTTACGGACGTGAACAGACAAAACCTCAAAAAATTCTAAAATTGTAAGTAAAACATTTTAAATGATAATATAGATAGTTTTTTTTTTTGATCGATAAGAGTTCATTTGACCACAATCTCACCTGATGTAAAGTGACGATGTGGTCTAAGATGGGACATGAAGACCTAGAAGGTATGGCTTCTCCGGACCACATTACGAAACACGAAAAAATCGCTTCACGCACTGGCCCAGCCCGGAGGGTGGTGACAAGCCGCGGCCGAAGCCTACCACCAGAGACTGTTCTTAGCACCACCCGGAGGTCACGTGTAAGGATTCAGAGGGTTACCACTTACGGACGTGAACAGACAACACCTCAAAAAAATCAAAAATTTTAAGTAAAACATTGTAAATGATAATATAGATAGATAAATACTAGACGAGTGACACAACGCACACAGTAAGTTCTTACAATGCGTACACTCAAGCAAAACCATTTTACCCTACTTACCAGATTGTATCGCCAGCGTAGATATAAAATACGGTATCTCAATTCCAACAATGCATTTTACTATAATGAGCAGTTTTTGTTTCTAGGTTTCGGAATGTCTCGCTAGATGACACTAGTGGGTGAAATTCTATTACAGCAAAAAAAATAAGTATTCTGTCAGCCCGTCCAAAAATACGGGAGAAAATACGTCCTATATTTCGCTTTACCAATTTACCTATTTTACAATAAGTTTTTTTTTATGTACGATAAATCTTTGTTTGTCCACAATCTCACCTGATGGTAAGTGTCGATGTGGACGAGGATGGATCACAAATATCTAGAAGGTACCTATTCACTCTTGACTTGAAGATATTAAGATTCTAGGTATCAGGAAACCCAGCAGCAGGGAGCAAAATCCAAATCCTTGTGTCAAGTGTCAGCCCGATGCCTGTGACGTACGAATTTTGTACAAATCGCAAATAAACGTTACGTCGCGCTAATCTTCAATGCACTGTATCTTGATTTTTCGTTTGAAAGATAAATAAAGGTATAAACTACGTTTCATCCGACCTACTTAAACATTTAATAAAATTCCAGGGTTGCTCTCGAAACTTTGTTTGGCTTCCTTCCGTATTGTTAGCTGTTCAAGCAGTGGCGGTGACCGTACCTTATTATACCTCTAGATATCCCAAGCTTCCTATTTTAAAAAACTAGCTGACCCAGCAAACTTTGATTTGCCAAATTTATATGAGGTACCATGAAGAGGATCAGAATACCTATTTTATAACCTCCGATTGAAAAAGATTGTTATAAGTTTTGACTGTCTGTGGCATTTTAGCTCCCGAGCGGATGAAGCTATTTTTAACCCCCGACCAAAAAAGAGGGGTGTTATAAGTTTGACGTGTCTGTCTGTCTATCTGTCTGTTGTCTGTCTGGGACATAATAGCTCCCGAACGGATGGATTGATTTTCATTTAGTTATTTTTGTGTGAAAGGTAAATCTGGCGCGAGTGTTCTTAGACATGTTTCATGAAAATCGATTGTGCCGTTTAAAAGTTATGGGAGTGACAGTGGGGAAGAAAACCGAAAATCTGCAAATATACTAGTGTGGGGTATTAAATGAAAGCGCATCGCGTCCACATTACATAATATTATGTTGTTTTACATTTAAGGAAATTAAGACATTAAAATCGGGGGTTTTTCTTAAATTTTAAATTTAGACCTATAATTTTGTTGTTTTTTGTATAAAAGGTTACAGATGCTCTTACAGATGCTTGATCAAAATCAGTTGAGCCGATTTAAAGTTATGGGCGGTGAAGAAGGAAGAAGAAGAACCGAATATCTTCAAAAATACTCGGGGTCTCGAGCGCTTCACGTGCACATTACACAATAATGTGTTTTTTTTACTTTAAAGGAAACTAAAGTTTTAGAATATGTTTTTTTGTATTTTTTTATGTAAATTATGTAACCGTTGCGGTACTTTATCTACTATGTTCTATACAGTAACACAGTACTAGTGTTGTTCATGCTCGATTGTTAATTGAAGCGTGCTAGTGCTAATTACGCTATTAGTGATGCAACTGTGAGAAGGTTTCACTACGCTTGCTTTTTAGGGTAACTTCTATAGCTTAGTGGTTGAAATCATCAAGAAACTAAGGACATTTTAGTAGGTTTTTTCAGTTCACGTCCGTAAGTGTTAATCCTCGAAACCCTTACACGTGACCTCCGGGTGGTGCTAAGAACAGTCTCTGGTGGTAGGCTTCGACCGCGGCTTGTCACCACCCTCCGCGGGGCTGGGCCAGTGCGTGGAACGATTTTTTCGTGTTTCGTAATGTGGTCCAGAGAGGCCATCTTCTTTCTAGGTCAGCATGCTCCATCTTAGACCACATCGTCACTTTGCATCAGGTGAGATTGTGATCAGATAAAGGCTTATAATATTTTTGTTAAAATAATTTAGGTTTATTAATTTTAAGTTGTTCTGTCCATGTAAACCCTGTGCTTCTAAGGAAATAAATGTTTTGACTTTGACTTTGTTTAAGTCGGTTGATAAAGAGAATTTTCGAACTGTCTCAGGTATCTCCATTACTTGTTTCTTAATAATCAACTTCAACTTTCATAACCATAAATCTTTCCGCAGATATTTATCACACAACTGTTGAATGTCGACTCAAAATACCGTAAATTATATCAAAAACGGCCCAGCCTTGCAACATAAAATGAGTGCTTACCCGTTCAACCCAAGATTTTTCTACCCAATAGGTATTTTGCTCCGTTCAACCCAAAACAATAGATTCAAGTTACCCGTTCAACCCACACCTACTTATTCCTAATTTCTATTGTTTGAATTCAAATAAATGTCATAGTGAAATACTAAAGAAGCAGGGTCATTCATTACATTAGACAAAAAATGCAGAAAGTCATTAAAAATATTTCATTATTCATATTTTTTAATAGTCAGTTAAATATTTGTCTACTAGTCTAATAATAAAAATAATCTGCCTTTAATGAAACAAACATAATTAAATACTTATATTATAAAAAATAGTACATCACTCTTCAGATTCAGGTTTGGTAGGTAAATATAAAGTTACTTTTCTAAGTTATCTTGGTACATAATATCAGTCATGCAAAATCAAATTTTTTTCGTGATCTCATATTTTAAACACTTGGATACAGGTACCCTACACATTTTTGATTAAAAAAATATATATATTAATTATACGTAACAATAGGTACAAAATAAACTAAATGAAACCTATCGATGGTATAATAGATATAAATATATGTTCTTCATTAAGATAAATAAAAATCATCTAACTTATTCAACACACATAGATAATAAAATAAAACACATTTAAGATTTTACAAAATAGATACAAAATAGATATTATGTACCAAGATAACTTAGAAAAGTAACTTTATATTTACCTACCAAACCTGAATCTGAAGAGTGATGTACTATTTTTTATAATATAAGTATTTAATTATGTTTGTTTCATTAAATGCAGATTATTTTTATTATTAGACTAGTAGACAAATATTTAACTGACTATTAAAAAATATGAATAATGAAATATTTTTAATGACTTTCTGCATTTTTTGTCTAATGTAATGAATGACCCTGCTTCTTTAGTATTTCACTATGACATTTATTTGAATTCAAACAATAGAAATTAGGAATAAGTAGGTGTGGGTTGAACGGGTAACTTGAATCTATTGTTTTGGGTTGAACGGAGCAAAATACCTATTGGGTAGAAAAATCTTGGGTTGAACGGGTAAGCACTCACAAAAGTTGACAGTTTTTCAAGATTTATATATATACTGATTACGGTGTCTTTACTATTTAGAATACACTGTGACTCAGATTTTTGCTTTGGGTAGAACGGAGCATATATTTTGGGTTGAACGGGTAAAAATAATATTGGGTAGAAAAATCATGGGTTGAACGGGTAAGCACTCCATAAAATACGGATGACAAGTAAACACCTACAATTCACGATAAGAACTTATTTTATTACTATACATTTAAATATCAACAAATCTCAAGGAAATCATAAAAATACTTTAAAATGAAGCATTTTATAACACAATAAAAATCAATTTTACTAAATTAAATCAAATTATATTCCATTAAAATAAAATTAAATCAAAGTAAATTAAATCAAATCTAATGCACCCCAATTTTCGCTCCCACTGCTGGGACACTGGGACTTCTCTCTTGACAATAGAGATTAGGCGTTAACTCACCACGCTGGCCAAGTGCGGTTTGGAGAATTTCTCATGTCCTTCAAACATCAAAGACTCGGAACATGTCGGTTTCCTTTATGCCTTCACCGTTAAAGCACGTGTTTAAAGCGCACTTATATTTTTCGTGAATCCATAGGCGCGCGGCGATGTCTGAACCCACGACTTTCGGAATGAAAGTCGAAGGTGCTCCCACTTAGCCAACTCGGCTTTTTACGGTATGGTTCCAAATACAATATAAGATTTGATCTTTTTGAGATTTTTTTATATATTACTTACACAGAGTGTTATAGTTAGTTAGGGGGGCCCTGTTTTTCCGCACTTAGACTCAAAGGTGGTCCATTGTGCGTGGAGTGGGGCGCTAGTGTAACCAGCCCAACTCCGACCAAAAGCGCAGAAGTTTCCTGGGGTCTTCGCAGGCTTCTCGGAGTGACCTTGGGTTCTTAAGGATTTCACGTCGCTGTGCTGTTACTCCCTCGCATTCCAGGATGACGTGGGCAGCTGTTTCGTCTTTGTTGAGGCATCCTCTGCAGAGTGAACTGTCTGTGGATCCCATGTTATAGAGGTGTTTGTTAAGGGTGATGTGTCCTGTGATAGTTCCTATCAGGACTCGAAGGTCCGTTCTTTTAAGGTTTAATAGGCGTTTGGATTGCCTTGAGTTAAGGTCTGGCATTGCTGTTCTTGCCTGTCGGCAGTCTGTTAGATTATGCCAGCGATCGTTGTGTAGGTCTTTTATTCTAGTTCTCATCCAGGTGCGCAGTTGCGAGAAAGGCAGCGGCAGGAACGGAGACGGACCTTCTGCTTTCCTTCCTGATCCTTGCCGTGCTAGTTCATCTGCTGCATCATTCCCGAATGATCCACTGTGACCTTTGATCCACTGAAGGGTGATCGTGTTATTTTTGGAAGCCTCCTGTAGCACTAGGTGGCATTCGTATGTTAGCTTAGAGTTGCTCTCTCTGCCCATTAGGGCTGTGAGTGTGGCGGCACTGTCTGAGAGAATTCTTATATGGTACCCGTTTATCTTCCTTCTCATGATTGCCCTGGCCGCCTCTGTTATTGCTGCACATTCACATTGGAATATAGAGCTGTGTTCGCCTAGTGTCATGGATATGTTAATATTGAGGTCTAGTGAGTGGGCACCTGCACCTGTTCCGGTCTTTGTTTTAGAGCCGTCGGTGTATATTCTCACTTCCTCAATGCCTGATTCGTCCTTAGGACCTTCAGATAGTTGTATGTGGTAAAGTTTGTCTTGGATTGGTTTCTTGAGCATGAGGTCGCACGGGGCTGCTATTAGTGGTTGGTATTCCAGCGCCCTTTCAAGTATACGTGCGTGTGGACTTGTGGTGGTTCCCCATATTCCAAGATTGTTTAGTCTAAGGGCTGACATGGTCGCCTCTAATTGTATATGTAGATCGAGTGGCGCTAATTCGAGAGCAATTTCGAGTGCAGCAGCCGGTGTTGTTCTCATGCAGCCCGTGACGGCCGCGCCTATCATTCTTTGAAAGCGCTGCAGCTTCGTTCTGGCTGTGCTGAGTTCTGTTCTGATCCACCATACTATGGCTCCATAGGTTAGTGTGGGTCTTACGACGGCAGTGTAAAGCCATCTGGTTACCTTAGGGGAGAGTCCCCATGTTTTCCCTAGCATTCTCCTGCATTGGTAAAATGTAGTACATGCTTTGTTCAGTTTGAAGTCAAGATGCTTGTTCCATAGAAGCTTGCTGTCTAGTATGACCCCTAAGTATTTGACTTCGTTAGTTAGTTTAAGTTCTGTGTTGAAGAGCTTGGGCAATTTTAGGTGCCCAAGTTTCCTTTTGTTGGTGAACATGATGAGTTCTGTTTTAGCTGGATTAACCGATAGATCGTGTTCTTTGCACCAGCTTTCAATGGTTTTGAAGGCATTCCTGATTTGGTCACATAGTATGCTTTCAAAGCATCCGGTCGCCAGGATAGCGAGGTCATCAGCATATCCTACTGTCACAAGACCTCGACCGTTGAGCTTTCTCAGTAGCTCGTCTGCTACTATGTTCCAAAGTAGCGGGGATAAAACGCCTCCTTGAGGGCATCCTCTCGCTACTATGCCTCGGGTTGTTTTATTTATCGTTACTTGAATGGCTCTATTTACGAGCATGTTGTTAATCCATTCAGCCAGTGTTGGTTCAACGCCGTAGTTGATCAGGGCTTTGTTGATACTGGTGAATTTTGTTTTGTCAAAGGCTCCTTCAATATCTATGAATGCTCCGAGGGTTGATTGCTTTGACGTCAATCCTGCACCTATACGGGATACGACTTGGTGTAGGGCGGATTCCGTTGATTTGCCTTTGCTGTAGGCGTGTTGTTGAGGGTGGAGTGGTATAAGGCTGAGTGTGTTTTCACGTATCTCTCTGTCACATAGCCTTTCAAGTGTTTTCAGGAGAAATGACGTGAGGCTTATTGGTCTATAAGACTTAGGCTCAGTGTAGTCACCTCTTCCTGGTTTTGGTATAAAAACTACTTTGACTTCTCTCCATTTTTGAGGTACATATTTATAGGCAATGCATGCCCTAAATAAAGGCACTAGGTGTTCTGCCAGTGCCTTATTGCACCATCTTAACATGCCCGGAAAGACTCCGTCTAAGCCTGGCGATTTGTATGGGAGGAAACTGTTAATTGCCCAAGTAACCTTTTCGTGGTTGATCATATTTTGAGCTGTGTTCCAGTCATGTTCGTCAGCGATGTACTCCTGATGTTCTTCCCATTTGTTGTTGTCAGTTACCTGACAGCCAGGAAAGTGTGTGTTAATCAGTACCTCGCTCGTTTCCGTGTCCGTTTTTGTAAGGGTATTGTCAGGTTTTTTTAAGCTGCCGAGTGTACGATCAAGGTCTCTTGCTAGCAGACCTCTGACTCTAGCCGCCTGACTGGTATCTTCTATTGCGGTACAGAATTTCCTCCAGCACTGTTTTTTCATCAAACGTATGCATTTTTTGTAGGAAATCCTTGCGCATTGGTATTTGTCCCAGTCTTCTTGTGTCCGGGTGTTCATGGCTCTGTTGAACAGTTTCCTTACTTTGCTTCGTTGCCTCTGCAGTTCAGGTCCCCACCATTGTCGTTTTGGCTTTCGTGAAGGCACGACAAGTGGGCATGATTGTTCATAGCTGTGGGTTAAAATTTGCGTTAGCTGGTTAGTGTAATTGTCTAGTTCAGCTACTGTTTGAATGTTTGCTTTAACACCTAAACTGTCAAGTTCTGATCTAACTAATTTATTATATTTTGTTATGTCAGTCTTACGTGGACAGCGTCGGGGTTGTGGTGGAGGGATTGTCATTTCCAGGTTAAACCTTATCCATCTGTGATCTGAGCACGATGCCTCGTTGGATACGTGCCAGTCTTTGGTGAAGCTTGAAACCTGTTCTGTGCAAAGTGTTAAGTCAATTATGGTTTGGGCTCTAGAGGTGACAAAGGTCGGTTCCGAGCCCCTATTAAGGAGTAGAAGGTTAGTAGTTAAAGAGTGTTATTTAAATTGTTAAATTACATAGAACCTTCAGTGTTTGTCCATACTTTGTTTTTATTTATCTTTAATTTCAATAGATGGGTCGTTAAAGTTCGTTTAAGATTACGTATATTCTCACTTTATACTTGAATAATTTAGGTAATGTCAATATATTGAAATATTTTGGTAAATTAGGTTAATATGCCATAAAATACAAAATATTGATTAAAGTGGGCGTTCGGTTCAAGTCCGGTTAGTAACCTAATAGGTTTGGAATCCTTTAGAAATAGTTTTCTTTAATGTTTTGATAGCTTAGACTTAAACTAAGTTAAAAGTAAGTTATTATTAATACATTATCACACGTTATCTCACATTAAGGGCCTGTTTAACATCTCCGAGTAAAATTAGACAATGGTTACAATAAAGAGCTAGTGCGCTCAGTAACACTTAATTTTTTGGTTGACATTTTAATTTTATATTTCAAATTATATAAATGACAGATTAAATACCTGTTCAACGTCCTAACGCTATACCTCACTTAACTCAGTTTCTGGTTTTTTTTTATGTCTCGTCAAATTAACTGGCGTCAAAGGAAGGATCAAAGGAGAACCGATTGACGTGTGAATCATAAAAATCGGCCCAGACGTTTGGTCTGTCTGTATAGTGCTTTAAAGGAACAAACATACATGCATAAGAATAAGAATCTTTTATTTGCATAAAACAAGAGTGTATACATGATAGTAAATTAATAAAGTGTTCTACATGTTTTGCCAATCCTGGCGTGCAAATTTAATGCATTTGGTCACAAATGTGATAATGTCTATTTTACAAAAGAAATATTAGTATTATTATTATTTATATTCTTGTTATTTTATTTTTAACTCGTCAAAAATATATATTTTACATTAGAATACATCATATAAATAAATCATATAAAACTACCTACTGTAAAAAAATATACTTATCAAAACGGAGAATCACCGGCCGCGAAGCTAGGCTCAAGCGACCAGTGACTAGGGCTGTAGAGAGAGGAACTTCCTGACGATACGCGCCGAGTCCAGGAGTACTGCCTTCTGAATCTGACCCTAGACCCAGCTTCCCAGCATGCAGCTTCATATAATTTATATTATTATTATTAAGTTTATTATTAATTGAAATATATATTTTTATAAACACACTAGCTGACCCCAGCAAACGTTGTTTTGCAAAATGAAAAATAATTAGTAGCCGATTCTCAGACCTACTGAATATGTATATAAAATTTCATAATAATCGGTTAAGCCGTTTCGGAGGAATACGGCAACGAAAACTGTGACACGAGAATTTTATATATAAGATAACTTCCTTAGCGTCGCGCAGTCGGGTAAACGCATGTTGTTCCCCCTCAGTTAAGTAGAACATGGACTAGAAAATTATTTAAATTCCTTATTAAATTTGTCATAGTTGGACAATGTTATCTATCGATCTAGTTCTCATGACCGGAAAGGGTAGGTGTGTTTGTTCCTAGTCAACAGCGCCTCAATGTGATAATTGTTACGTTAAATACTATTGCGTGGGTGACGAATGTATGGTGTATGTGATTGCGTGGTTGCAAGTTATTTTATGGTTTTCCTGTCATTTTCACTTGTGACACTATGGTACTAGAGTGCATCTACTTGGGCGATGGAGTCATCATCATCGTCACTCTAGTTGAGGCACTTTTTAACCCCCGCCCGAAAAAGAGGGGTGTTATATGTTTGGAAAACATACAGTCCTGTACTGGGAAAACGGCTATGTCCGTGGTAAATTTCTTCCAAGCTGTGCTTTGCTACAATTTATTATTGATGTTCACGCGAAAAGTGGGAAACAGTAGCCTATTTGTTATCCTGATATGTAAGCTATATTATTATGAAGTTTCATCAAAATCTATTCAGCAATTTTTGCATAAACGAGCAACAAACACCTTCACATACATCCTCAAAACCTTTCGCGTTAATAATATTAGTGGGATAGGATATAGAGCATCAATGTTCCGGAGTGGGGGCTTGTGACTGCGTAATTTTGTAAGAATCGCACGAAACCGTTACGTCACGCGACACGAAACATTTTTCGTTTGCAAAAAAAGAGAAAAAATACTTGAACAACATTTTCAAACAATCTAAATGACAGACTAATGACTTTATTCAGACATCTACCCTAAATGGGTTCGTCCCAAATCAGGCCAGTAGTTGTCTAGCAAGGTCCTCTGATCAGCTGATACCCAAGTTAGGAGACACAGCGAGACCGATGCACTCTGGGCGGGTGCCAGTGCGCAGTTAAAAATACCTATTAATCAGCTGTGGATTGAGATCGGCGCAGGAATGTGGCTGATGGCTAGGTGGGTACACAGCTTTACTTGTAACTAAACAAGAAGCCGCGACGTGGACCAATTGGACCATGGACCATCTCGGGGGGGCTCAAACGGCGCGTCAAACACAACAGAAATAAGTAAAAATCTTGTAAATTTTATCTTCTAAATGTATTTATCAACTACACAGTAATATCATAGTTATTGGTAGTACGATGAGGTAACAAAAGTTTATAAATGTGCAGTATCCTCATTGTTGTAATAGTCTATCTATGTAAATAATAATAATAAATAATTAGTGTATAGTTTCCGACCAAAAAACATAAATCTAAATTAAAAATTTAAGAAATACCCCCGATTCCAAGCCTTAATTACATTATAAGTAAAACACCATAATATTTTGTAATGTGCACGTGATGCGCTTTTATTATGATACCCCACTCAAGTATATAATGCAGATTTTCAGTTATCCCCCACTCTCACCCCCATAACTTTTAAACGGCACAACACATTTTCATGAAACATAAAACATGAAACATGATGTCACAGACAGACAGACACACAGACAGACAGACACGTCAAAGTTTGACCGGGTCGGGGGCGCCTTACAGTCTTATTGTACAAACAAGAGTTTGCACGTAACAATTAATCGAGATCTTTCGCGAACACGGGAGATGCATAGTTTCGCCGAACAAAGCGGCGAACAAAATCGTTACACTACATAGAAATGCTCTAGAAAATGCTATTAGCCCCCAGATAAATATCTGGAACGATTCAGATATGTACTCAAAGATTTCTTGTTTTGTGAGTTGGAAGCGACCTGCGTCCATTGTGACCTTCACCAAGTGTTCCTCCATGTACTTAGTTGTAAGTCCTAGGATCCGCGATTATGATTTCAGAACATTTTGGTCCCAATGGCTATCTGTTGCTACGTACTATATGCCGGCCTGCTTTAATGAGCTAATTTGTTTTCTATGTTGTTAAACCGCGATCTCCTTCGTATCTCCTATTTCACTGATTCGATCTCCTAAAGAAGCCCCGAGCTTTATAGATATCCCCATAGGTCCATAGGCTACTGAGAAATTCGTGGCTTAGGGCTTGTTTTACAAAAGTAGAATAAGAAATAGTAAGTTGTCAGTAATACATGGACATGGTTAGCTATGACAAGAGCTATATCGCTCTGTCGCATGTGACTCTGTGTGAAATAGCTCTATATTATAATCATAGGCCATTTTACTCGGATATGGCGAATTAGCCCCCCCGATCTATAATTTCTGGTTTTGGGTCTGGGTGTTTTCTATGTGTCATATATATATATATTTACAAATAAAATGTATCTATGTAGTATATCAGTCACCTAACACCCATAGTACAAGCTCTGCTTAGTTTGGGGTTAAGTGATGCTGTGTGAGTCCGGAAATATTTACATTTACAGTGTATCACCATTTTTCGCATTCGTAGATCATCACTACCAACACTCGGTTGTAAGACTTTGTAATTATACTGGCCGTAAACCTGTGATATCAACATAATTCTGTTATAATGAAGGCATGACATTTAGACCATTCCGCACAATCAGAATAAGTCGTAAAGTATAGAGTAGTTGCTGTTATTGTGGCGGTGAGAGGTATGGCAAGGTCAGCTTGTCAACCTGCTGGTGCTGTGTACCCGGCTTTTGATATGGCGCATGTAATAAAAGAAGAATAAATAATAAAATAAATATTGCTGGACAATCCACACAACAATATCTAGCGCCGTGGTAAACTCTAAGCTATTTTTTACTAGATACTAGACATTTGATATCTAACTTTTGAAACTATCATGGTTATCAATACTATTTAGATTTACAAAGACGTTTTTTTAATGCTAGATAAGCCTTCATTTGACCACAATCTCACCTGATGTAAAGTGACGATGTGGTTTAAGATGGAGCATGAAGACCTAGAAGGTAGATGGCTTCTCAGGGCGACATTACGAAACACGAAAAAATCAAGACAGTCAATCGTGGTAAATATTCCCGTTTTCAATCTAAATAGTATCTGATATCTATACAAATATTATATGATAAAAAGCTTGTTTGTTTGGACGCTTAATCTCACGAATCTCTCCGATTTGAATAAAATAATTTTAGCGTTCAGTTGCCCAATTTTCGAGAAAGTTACTTTGTTTCGCGGGGCAATACATTGTAAAAATACGTTTAAGCTAGTACTTAATCCAATAGACATACAAATGCATATACACGTGTTGTTTAAATGCTCTGTTCCTTTTTAGTTTTCAATGTAACGTGCCCCATAGCTGGGCAAAGGTCTCACCCAAACCCCTACACGTGTCAATCCACTTAGCCTGCCCATTCTGACCTATGGTGTTCAGCAAATTCCTCGTCTTTTCCCGATGTTGATGAATATCTTGATAGTTGTGTTGATTATTCGGAAATATTTATTTGGTTCATCATCATCATCATCATCACCCTATTAACGTTCCCACTGCTGGGACACAGGGGCTTCTCTCTTGGCGACAGAGATTCGGTCTTAAATCACCACGCTGGCCAAGTGTGGGTTGGTGAATGTCACATGTCCTTCAAACTCATTAAAGTTCTCAGAACATGCAGGCTTCCTCACGTTTACCTTCACCGTTAAAGCAAGTTTATTTGGTTATTTATCGATAATGTGCTGTTGCAATCTCCGATTACTGTACATGATCTTATTTACAACAGTTATGTAGTAAATACGCCCACACAATGTACAATCGTAATAAGTTCTTTGTTGCCGTGTTTCCTAGTAAAAATACCTTTGTTATTGTGAAGGTAGTAACTACATAGTGAGTCTTACATTGACTTTACCAGATTTTTAATGAAGTACCTACCTACCTTTTGAAGGGCATTCTTTTACACGACTCCGAAAGGAGTGGTCATGTGTCTATGTATGTAAGTTTGTATGTTCCTTTGTAGCACTATACAGACGAAACTACTTTGATCGATTCCTCTTATTCCGGCGAGCATCACTAAAGACATGATATCAGTGAAAATTTAACATGGCAACTACTGGACGCCATTTTGTAAAATTAAACAAAAATAAGTCAATCAACTATGTCATGTGGGGTATCATTCATCATCACCCTATTAACGTTCCCACTGCTGGGACACAGGGACTTCTTGACGAGAGAGATTAGGCCTTTATTCACCACGCTGGCCAAGTGCGGGTTGGTGAATGGCACATGTCCTTCAAACTCTTTTTTAAAGAACATGCCGGGTTCCTCACGATGTTTGCCTTCACCGTTAAAGCACGTGTTTAAAGCGCACATAAATTTCTCAAGAAGAAAAATCCATAGGTGCGTGGCGGGGTTTGAACCCACGCCCTTCGGAATGAAAATCGAGTGTCCTCCCACATAGCCAACACGGCTTTTATGGGGTATCGTTGAATAGATATTTAAAAATTATTGATATTCTTTCAATATTTTTCGAACCGACTGACCGTTTAGGATCTATGGCGATTTGAAGTTGCGGATAAACAACCATTCTCAATTCAAGGGCTTAGACAGTAACAAATACCAAAAAAGTGAAGTCTCAGTCGGGTTCTAGAAGTATTTATACTTAATTTCAGCACCTATAAAACATTTGACGACCTTTGTGGCTCGGTGGGCGAACAGCTGCCTGAGGCGCAGGAGGTTGCGGGTTCGATTCCCGCCAGGGGACTAGATTTTGTACTATCTACAATTTCTGGGTGTTTTCTATGTATCATATGTATGTATTTAAAAAAAAAAGGTATATATATGTAGTATATCAGTCACCTAACACCCATAGTACAAGCTCTGCTTAGTTTGGGGTTAGGTGATGCTGTGTGAGTAGTCCGGAAATATTTATTTATTTATTTTTTGTTTAAGGGGCTACAGAAATACATTATATTTTAAAGTTGAAACTCTTTTACTACCACGATTCTTGGGACAGACGGACAGATACACCCAGGCAACGAAGTCTCAGTAATAGGGTCCGTTTTACCCTTTGTGTACGGAACTCTAAAAACACATTTTACACCACCCACGGAAATCTCGACATTTAAGAACAATGCACAAAAACAGTACGTGACAAACAACCAAATACTGAAACCTCTCGTACAGACAAACAAAAGAGTTCTTACATCCCACGAAGGACTAAACCAAACAGCTGTTGAACACGTAAATATAACACAAACCAAAACCAACCATAAACATAGCACTACAAACCCTCTTTTCCCGTAAAACATTTTTGGATGAACCAGGTGTGATGGTGGTACATTAGGTTTTGATCTTTATAACTATAGATGCAAGATTTAAAATTGAGTACTATGAATACGATACGGGTTTGAATACTGGTGTTTTCGACTTGATTTTGAACTGTATTGGCATTGAAATAAAGGTTATGGGGGTTGAAGGGTTGTTGTTAAGTACTGTCTGAGACTTGAATTAAAAATGTCTGGGAAATTTTCGATTTTATTCAGACTCACGATTTTAAAAGCATGAAACCTCTAGATGTTTTTTATAATATTGTTACATTGTATAGACATGAATTGTATCTATGTAGTAGGCATATCCCAAGATAGGACCTAGACTTACAATTATACGCGTAATAGTCAATTACACCAATACGAAATTCGTCGCATTCTTTTTATACTTAGAATATAATAGAATGGAAAAAGTCATAAACACACCATAAAATTACAATTAAAATTATCATAATCGCAAAAATAAATTAAAAAACCCTTTATTCCACGACTTTAGTTCCTATATAAGTAAACGGTCATACTATTTTGTAATGAACACGTGATGCGCTTTCATTTGAAATATCACTCGAGTATACTTGCAGAATTTCAGTTTATCTTCCCCACTTTTACCCCTCATAACTATTTAATAGTTTGGGAGCTAATAAATAATTGTGGGTAATTTTACTGTCCATAATATAATAGTGAGAAATAATTACAATGAATATACCATAAAATCCATAGTATTTATGCATTCTATCAAGATATTTTATGAGAACTTTTCTTTATTTTCCTTTCAGCGTCAGATCCGAAGACTTAAATGTATGAAAATACATAGTTTATGATCAAAAACTAATTAACAATAGATTAGAACCTTGGGAAAATAGTAATTTATGATTGAGGTTTAAGAGAAAATATTTTTATACAATGTTAATTTTTACGTAAATAACCTGCCTACATATATTTAAATATTTAAATAGTCTTACAATAAACTCAAACATTTTCCTGAAGAATGCATGTTTAATTCATTATTTTATTTACTTTGTTGCCATAATCTTTTTAAACCTACTTTAAAATACTGCACGCAAGCAGTTTTCACACTGTCAATCTTGCTTTTTATGAAACTCTTGCCATAAAAAAGTCTAGATCTCTCATTCTGTCAAAAATTCACACCAAGCAAAACAAACCCAAAAAACTTACACTAATTCCACAATATAAAAACTAGGCATTTTTTACAACGACGATCGTAAAAATCGTAAAACAAACATAATATAAACCCCGTTAAAGGATTTAGACCGGAAACCGTTGCGCACGCCAAACTCGTCGCTATAACGTAAAGAATTAAAGCCAATTTTGTGAATCATAGTGATGACAGTGGCAATGACCTTATCAGTAGAAACCTGATACCAGATTAGATCTATGAGGCTGTATGGCTTCATATTTGCCGACTTTTGGCACTTTTGCAGTGTCTCTCCCACAAACTACTCAACTTAGAAGAAAAAACATCAAATCAACCGTTAAATCGGCCTATAAAACACAAAGTTATCCGTGGAATTATCCATAAGATAGAATGTGATATACGAAAATGTAAAAACAAGTAACGTTATTGAGAAACTCCTCCTTGTTTTTAAAAATACTTATTATTGCGCGGCTTGTCACCACCCTCCGGGCTGGGCCAGTGCGTGAAACGATTTTTTCGTGTTTCGTAATGTGGCCCGGAGAAGCCATATACCTTCTAGATCTTCATGCCCCATCTCAGACCACATCGTCACTTTACATCAGGTGAGGTTGTGGTCAAAATAAAGGCTTATCTAACATAAAAAAATTAAATACTTGACCGCCTCTAATCAACTTTAGACATGGATCAAGCAAAATATGTGTAAAAAATTAATTAGACATCCGTGTACAGTTAATACAATTTTTTGCGATAAAAATATAAAAATAAAGTTAGTGCAAAAGCAGTTCGAGTCTATCCAAGTACCGGCACGTTGGTTGTATGGGAGCCCCTTAATTATTTATTTATTATGCGTTTCTAGTAATATTGTCAGTAATTCTAGTAACTATAATGTTGTTACAGCATCATCCCTCAAAATTTCAACTCTCAATCTATCACAGTTCTTAAGATACCTACAGCCTGGTGACAGACAGATAGACGATGAAGTCTCAGTAATAAGGCCCGTTTTACTGTTTTCGTACGATACCCTAAAATAATGTTTACCTAAAAAACTGGTAGGTGTAAACATGAAATTGATACACTTGTCTTCGGTCGCAAAAACTTGCGGTAAGTTTCACACTTATGTGTCCGGATTCGCAACTGTTTTAGTAAAAAAACTGGTTTTTTATACCGCTCATAAAAATGGTGTGATTAAACTTAGTATGTATTGAGAAAGAGTATAGTAAAAATAATCAAAATGTGACACCTAACAACACTTCATATTTTTAATCACATTTTTAACGGAAGCTTTATTCAGAATGGGGAAGATGACCAAAAATATGATAAAAAGTGAGTGTGTCATTTTACCCATTTATTTATTTTTTTCTTCATCATCATCATCATCACCCTACTAACGTTCCCACTGCTGGGACACAGGGATTCCTCTCTTGGCGAGAAAGATGAGGCCTTAATTCATCAGGCCAAGTGCGGGTTGGTGAATGTCACATGTCCTTCAAACTTTTTTAAAGTTCTCAGAACATGCCGGTTTCCTCACGATGTTTGCCTTCACCGTTAAAGCACGTATTGAAAGCGCACATAATTTTTTCGAGAAAAAATCCAGAGGTGAGGTGAAAGGTGGGGTTTGAACCAACGACCGTCGGAATGAAAGTCGAGTGTCCTACCACTTAGCTTGTTAGCTAAGTGGGAGGACGGCTTTATTTTTTGCAAACGAAAAATTAAGATGATTCTGTGCAGAAGTATCACATGACGTATTGCTTCCGAGCAAAATGTACTAAAAGTAAACATCACCCCTGTCTCTCTCCGGAACGTTGATGCTCTATATCTTGGCACATTCTTATTAAATTGATATTGCAAAAAATACGTTTCCACTGTTTTTGAACATGCAAACAAACGCACTTAACAGAATATGTATTTTTTATGTTGTCATCATGCCCATTGCCTGCCTCAGTGGCGCGGTGGGCGACGGTCCGCTTGCGGCAACTGGTTGCAGGTTCGACTCCCGCCGAAGGGTTAAGTGTTGTTCTACAATCACTTTCTCCATGAATATTAAAAAATCTATATAAGTCTATTATACATTAAGTTTATCAGATGTATTGTACTCGTAACACAAGCTTAAGTAAGCCACGGTGATAGAGGTTGTTGTTTGGATAATCCTGAAATATTTATTTATTTCCCTCCGGGCTGGGCCAGTGCGTGAAGTGATTTTTTCGTGTTTCGTAATGTGGCCCGGAGAAGCAATCTTCCTTCTAGGTCTTCATGCCCAATCTTTAATACAAAAATACAAGACCACATCGTCTATTTACATCAGGTGAGATTGTGGTCAAAAGAAGGCTTATCCAGCATAAAAAAAAATTGCTTAAGTCGGCCTAAAATCTATATATTAATCGAATAGAATTCGAATTACATTTAACATGCGCTTTTGAAGTTGACACTCAGATTTAAACGCACATTGCGCTCGACATGTTAATTCGAGAACAATTTTTTCCACATTTACACATTACCAACATACATTATGTTCCCACGAATTAAAATGTAATCACCGTCAGAGTTCCGTACTAAGGGACCACTACTTTTACCTGTGAACGATTACCTAGCAACAACACTGAATTATAACTTTTGCGTATGTCATCATCATCCATACTATAATACTATAAATCTGTTTAAATTTTAATTTTAAGAAAAATCCTTGATTCCAATGCTACCCCACTCGAGTATTTTTGCAGATTTTCAGTTTTCCTTCCCTACTCTAACCCCCATAACTTTTAAACGGCACAACCGATTTTCATGAAACATATCTAAGAACACTCGCGCCAGACGGTAAGTCTGGCGCGAGTGTTCTTAGATATGTTCATTGATATATTGATATATCATACAAAAGAAACTAAATTGAAATCGCTCCATCCGTTCAGGAGCTATGATGTCCCACACAGACAGACACACAGACAGACAGACACGTCAAACTTATAACACCCCTCTTTTTTGGTCGGGGGATAATAAATACGAAAGTAACTCTGTCTTTCTCTCTCTCTCTCTTCCTCTTGCTCACAAAAACTACAGCACTAATTTAAATTAAATTTGGGACACAGATTCTCAAGAGCCTGAGGAAGGACATAGGTTACTTTTACAGCGGGAAAATCCACCGCGGGGCACTACTACTCAGCCTATAAATGGTACTACGGCCGAAACTAAGATATATTATATATTATTTTACGACCTCTGTGGCTCTTTGGCCCGCCTGAAGCGCAAGAGGCAACCTCTTCAAGTTCGATTCCCGCCGCGGGACCAGATTTTCTACGATCTATAATTTCTGCTTTCGGGTCTGGGTGTTTTCTATCTATCATATAAGTATTAGAAAGAAAAAATATCTATGTAGTATATTACTATTTAGATTAATAACGGAATATTTAATATGATTCACGGTTAAACTGCAGTTTAACCGTGATCATGGCGCATGTAACTGTGCCGAAATATCGGGAAACTTGAAAGACAATCAATCATGGTAAATATCCCGTTATAAATCTAAATAATATTGATAACCATGATAGTTTCAAAAGTTATATGTAGTATATTAGTCACCCAACACCTATAGTACAAGCTCTGCTTAGTTTGGGGTTAGGTGACGCTGATTAGTCCGGAAATATTTATTTATTATGGCACTCAGATTCGCACAGATCACATTCTTACTAAGATTTCAAGTCTACACGTCAACAAAACCTAATTAGAAAAAACTAGAAATCCTAATAATAAAGATCGTTAACATAGCAAGCACCTTTCATAGCATCTAATCTTCAAAACAAAAACTTTCTCGCCATTGAGAGAGACATTATGCAACGCAATCAGTATGTGCACAATACGAGTTAATGTGAGAAACACAATGTCAGTACACAGCTCATCTGTTTAATGCGTTGCGTCGCATTTGTGGCTTAATAATTTGTTTTCTTCTATTATGTTAATGACCTATCATCATCAACGCCCTATTTACGTTCCCACTGCTGGGACATATTGAGAATGACTTATACAAGCACCGTAAGGACGGCTTGATAAAGAGGACGCAATGAGTTTAAAAGCCGTATTTGCTAAGTGCAAAAAATCCGTGTTGGCTAAGTGGGAGCACACCCGATTTTCATTCCGAAGGTCGCGGGCTCAAACCCCGCCACGCACATCTGGATTTATCGCTTTAAAAAATGTATGTACGCTTTAAACATGGTGAAGGCAAACATCGTGTGGAAACCGGCATGTACTGAGAACATTAAAGAGTTTGATGGAATGTGTGACATTCACCAACCCACACTTGGCCAGCGTGGTGAATTAAGGCCTAATCTCTCTTGTCAAGAGAGAATTTCCTATGTCCCAGCAGTGGGAACGATAATATGGTGTTGATAATGATGATACAGGGAACAAGTAATATTCCCTGAAAATCTGGTTATTATATCTTAGGTAATTAAATTGCCCCAGCCTACGTAACTCATAGTGATAGCATCTGAAAAACTGACTTTAATAGACAGTTTCCGTTTCTTTCGACAGCTGATTCTTTGATTAAATTATGATTGCAACAAATATATAGAAGCATTTAGTAGCATTTATGAGGAGTTTTTATTTGTCCTTTACTAGAACATGTTTACTAAAACAACTAATATAGCAACAAAAAACCTCAAAGCTTTAAACTAGCGCTATTTAAAAAACTCAGACGCAATTTCTCACTTACCTACCTATCTAGCTACAAATAGATTATTTTAAAATTATAAGTACAACAAACAATGTACGCATATTTGTAATTACTTTGGTAAGTGTGATAAGGATCAATCCAGTATTTCATAAGTTTGTTTTCTAAGTAGGTATATGTTTGGGATGTTATTGTCAAATTTAACTTAAACTTCGGCGCGACCAAAGCGACTGCGCAGCGGGAGTGTCTGCCGCGCGGAGGACTCTACCTATGCTTTGCATACTTTGCTATGGTCTTTTGCAAACAAAGCGGGAAGGGTATACTTTAATAAGCGTAGAGACTTGGTGAATATGTTTTAAAAACTTAATAATTTATTTTTTTCAGGTTTATGGCGGTATTTTTTTAAATAATGTCCCACTGTAGTTTTACTCGAGAGGCTATAATCTAAAGAGTCGATGTCTGCAAGTAATTTACCGAAAAAAGTAATTATACATTTCAAACCAGTGAATGAACAATCCATACAACCTGTTTTCCCACCGTGAGGGTTGAATTTTTAAGGGACCAACATCATCATAAATATATAATATATATAAATACTAGCGGCCCGCCCCGGCGTTGCACGGGTATAAAATTTTCCAGGAAATTATTCGAATATTTCTCGCCGTAAAAACCATCCTATCTCTCAAGTTGGATCGAACTGCACATGGTGTGCGCATTTTATTATAATCGGTTAAGTGGTTTAGGAGTCCATTGAGGACAAACATTGTAACACGAGATTTATTAAGATTGAGTACCTTCTTTTTCGTCATGTTTTTTTACATAGGCCAATTTCAAATTGAAAGCTACACCCTCAGTCAAAGCACACCCCGAGTCTAACAAATTCGTAACTAGATGTCGCTACTAAAATCTGCGAGCTCTAGATCGCGCTGACGAAAACGCGAGGGTTCTATTCAAGTCCGTCCATCGAATATATTAATCCATACTTACCTGGCACAGGTGACACCGTGATCTCAAAGGTGGTTCTCCCAGAGCGAGGCCCTCATTGCACTGCGAATGGGTTGACCTCTGCGATTATCCCTAATGTGGATAACTCGGGTGCGAAATTTTGATTGCGGAGACTACGTTCGCGCTGTACCCTTTCTTAATTAATTACAAATGCATTGCAGTAAACGAGCGTCTATTTATTACAATGCATTTACCACATCATGCCATACCCAAAACGAGTATGAAGTATGAGTTTCACGTCTCTGTCTGTATACCTGTCTGGGCTCCCGAACGGATGGACCGATTTTAATTTAGCGCATCGCGTGCACATTTCAAAATTTATGGTGTTTTACTTTTAAGGAAGGCATTGGAATCGGGGGTTTTTCTTAAATTTTAAATTTAGATTTTATACAAATATTTAATACGAAATTTTAAGTACCTAGTATAATCCAAAAATATAAAATAAAAAAAGACACGTCAGAGTCAGTGAATGAAATAAAGATTCAATATACATACCATAGAAGAAAATATAAAATCAGTTGTTTTGTTAAAATGTGTTTTCATAATTTTGTAGAAGAATCGACTTTCAAAGTTTAGTTCTATGGTTTTGTGTAATTTCAAATTATAATTTCTTTCAATGAAATGATTAGGAATATGAATATATTTTATTCCGGTAACAATCTTAAGCCGTAGCTGAAGAAGTATTACTAAGATTTATCAGTTAGCAATGCATTTTGCATCACGCGAGAAAATGCTAACCATATCTATAATTAAATCTATCAAAGCTAAGCGAATAATCATGAAAACCCGTGTTGCTGTTACTACTTCCTGAGATATCTACTGATTAGTTACTTACACAAATGAACCATCTTCTCTATCGTATGCGAGCCTGGTACTTTTATTTTTATGCCCTTAGTAGTTACAATGTTACAAAAATACTTAAATTCAACAGATAAAAAATGCTACAAACGTTATCCGTTTGTAACATTTTAATTGCTGATTTTTATTAATATACTCCATTTTGCTGTGTTTTAGTAATTTAAATGTGCTCTGCTACTATGGTAGTCAAAAAGTAATAACTTGTTATATTAGGTCCTTACATATGAAATTGGCGTTTTGTATGGGAGGAACAAAAAGTCGAATATTTTTTAATATAATATATTTAATTAATCAAAGTATGAACCATTATTTTCTATGCACTTTTGCCATCTTATAGGTAGTTCATTGATCCCTTTACTAAAAAAACCAGTCGGACGGGAATCAATAAAATCTTTGAAGGCGATTTGGACTGCCCCATCGGAGTTGAATTTTTTCCCTTGCAAGAAGTTATCCAAATTTCGAAAAAAATGGTAATCTGTTGGAGCAAGGTCCGGGGAGTACGGAGGATGTCTTAGACTTTCCAATTGAAGCTCTTCTAATTTAGTAGCCGTCTGTTGCGCAGTGTGTGGTCTAGCGTTGTCGTGAAGCAGCAGTGGCGTGGAGCGATTGACCAGCCTAGGTTGTTTAGCCGCTAGCTTTTCCATCATGGTTTGCAATTGCTGACAATAGACATCAGCCGTAATAGTCTGGCCAGATTTGAGAAAACTGTAATGAACAATACCGGCACTAGTCCACCAAACGCTTACAAGTAACTTTTTTGGGGTTAATTTTCGCTTGGGGCAGGATTTGGCTGGCTGGCCAGGATCCAACCATTGCGCTGAGCGCTTCCGATTATCGTAAAGAACCCATTTTTCATCACAGGTAATGATTCGGTTTAAAATACCTTCATTATTGTGCCGGTTTAGTAATGTAACGCAGCAGTCGACGCGCGTTTGCCGGTTTGCTTCAGTCAATTCGTGAGGTACCCACCTTTCAAGCTTTTGTATCTTCCCAATTTGCTTCAAGTGAATTAAAACAGTTTTATCACTAACACCGCAGCCTGCAGCTAACTCGGACGTGGTTTGCGATGGATCCGCTTCCACAATAGCCTTCAACTCTTCATTATCAACTTGAGTCTCAGGCCGTCCACGGGGCTTGTTCTGCAAGTCGAAATTTCCAGAACGAAAACGTTGGAACCAAAAACGAACTGTGTTTTCTTTTGCAACACGACCGCCATACACATCATTCACCCTTCGAGTTGTTTCCGCAGCACTAGTGCCACGGCGGAACTCGTACTCGTAAATAATGCGATATTTTAAGTTTTCCATTTTGTAAAATGAGTGACGCAAACAGAAAAAAACAGAAGAAAAAAAACAAATGAATGACGATCATCGAAGCACAAATACATGAGTCTATAGCTGTACAAATTTGAATTTGGAATTCCTTACCAAAGAGGAGAAATTTGTGATTAAAGTGGCCAGTACGAAAAACGCCAATTTCATATGTAAGGACCTAATATTTTAATAATGATACTAAACAGTATTAGTACTGTATTCGTACCAGGTTACATACCATGATTTGACAGTTTAGGAATTTTCCGATATTTCGAAGCTGTTGCAAGCGCCAAGATCACGCCGTCAAGTTATGGTATACCCATTACTAGTCTTAATAAAAAGTAAAAATATTTACATACTCAACGCTCTGTTATTTCAATACATCCGCCAATTAATTACGTTTCGCCACGATTAAACGCATTTAAAACGAAATATTTGGATAACACGGACAAGGCCGATACCTATTGCTCAATCGGCCTTCACCTGAGCTTTACGGTCAATCAAATTGGCAGATTGACAAGAACCTGGTTTCCTAGTATCTGTTGTTTGGTCATGACAGCATTTTGTTTTCCGAATTTACCGAAATATCTGTTGGCACTACAAATAATGCGTCCATTCAAATATTATTTCATTCATTCAACATTATGGAGCCTTCATGCATCAAAGTGATATTGCAAATTCCATTTTGCAAAAAGAATTATTAAAATCTCATAGATTAAAATATGTCTTGTATGTCCATTAATATGTTGTTGATATACGAGTATAGATGTGTATTTTTGATTCGTCCATATTTTTTGCCACTTAGACAGACCATTGGACCGGCCATAGAGACATTTTGACCAATGCACATACCATCTTTCATCTTGGAACATTTTTCAACATAACTGCGCAGTCTCGAAAGAAAGGAGTTAGGAGCTACAAATCAAACTATTTAAAGCTTTTTTTTTTAAATAAAACCCTTAAACCGTGGGAGCTAAAAACTTATCAATATCGCTCCAAACGGTAAAAAATGTAAATGAATTAAAGTCGGGCACATACGACTCGTCCGTAGATCAACTTGTCAAAAACTGGCATGTTTTGATTGCCTTTTGATGGCTTCAAGTTCAGCGAGGAGATTTGGCTAATTTACAACTATTTTATAGTTTTTTGGTAATGCCTCGCGATTTGCCGTTTTATTAGTTTCTAGCCGTGGTTTCATCATATTTACGTCCATATAGAATATACGCACCAATGATCATTAATAAAAAAACTTGTCAAGGGACACCCGGATGGAACGAAATTCCTTCTCCTTCCCGACTTCGCGAACACAACAGCCTGTAAGTTAAAACACGCTTGCTAAATACCCCCTGTTCCACATATCCCTACTGCTCTATTTCTACTGGTAGGGAAGAAAGGATTTTTTTCCCACATTTAGCTACTAGGGGGGACTACTTTTCCGCTTATCTCTACTGATAAAATAATTCAGGAAAGTGGTATCTTCACAATCAAAATGTTTAAGTGCTTCTATAAGTGTTTATTGTAATCATTCTATTTTAAAACTATGCAAACTCCTTCATTACGAGCTGTGTAGAATCTTTTTTCATTGTGAAGTCTAAGAAAATGTCATGTTGTGTCATGTCATTTGTTAAAAATATAACTGAAAATCGAAAAAATATAACTGAAATAATTTTATTTCAATAACTAAATATGAGTGAACCTTTTTTTTTAACCAGAGGCCGAGGATCTGTTTTACTTTACGACGTTTACCAATATCACAGAAAAAAGGTATATGCTAATGGACAAGAGTATTGGAAGTGTGCTATTACTAAGAAGAACAAGTGCATTGGATCTCTCACAATCAGAGTATGTACCGATGCATATTAAATTATTAATATCGCTATTTTTCATAACGTTGTCAAGCCCTGGTGGAAATCCATGGCGGGAGGCCTATATGTTTCGCAGTGGAAGTCTTGTGGCTAATATGATGATAATGATGACGATGTCCCGGAATTATCAGAATTTATGGTATGGTACATGTAACGATGGCACGCTCATTAGTATAATGTATAATGGCGGACTTAATCCCGTAGGTATTTTTTGTCAGTCAACCTTAGGGTGAAGTTATGGTGGTATTGTTTATTATTACAGGATAGAAGTATTATTGAGAAAACAGTGAGCCATTCGGAATGTTGTTTACGTGATATAGCCAAAAACGAAATTGATATGCGGCTGAATGATTGCAAACGAAAAGTTATTGCTGACCCTACACTTCCGATTCCCAAAATTTACGAAGAAACGCTTGATGGAATATACAACGATGGATTGGATTTGATAGCAGCAACACCAAATTTTAGAAATGTTAAGACTGCCTTATACAACTCAAGAAACAAAGAGGCAGGAACGAGTAAAATGTTTTACACAGATTTTGAACAGGTGGAGGTGCCATTGAATTATCAGAAATTTCTTTTCGCTGACTATAGATATAATGGTGGTCGTATTTTAATATTTGACGATGAATGGTCCAAAAATATGTTAATCGATGGGAAAGTTTTATTTATAGATGGTACTTTTAACATTTGTCCAAAACCTTTCACTCAGCTAGTTACAATTCATTGCGACATTGGAAGTACCATAGAGTGTACGAATATAATCCCAGTGCTTTACGCACTTCTCCCAGACAAAAAGACTGAAACTTACGTTACATTGTTCCGACTCATTAAATCACAAATAAAACAGAGCGCTCATAAAAAGTGGGATCCCGATTACATTATGGCTGATTTTGAGGCAGCCATTGCTAAAGCTATGAGAATCGTATTACCAAAAACTGAAAAGGGAGGGTGTTACTATCACTTCCATAAAGCGATATGGAAAAAAGGGAGACAACTGAAGCTAACGAAAAACAGAGACACGAGAAGAATACTAGCATTAATCGCAACGTTACCTTTGTTGCCATTGGATAAAATACAAGAAAGATGGTCATTCATTGAGAGTCAGATTTTAGACGAGTTTAAAATGGATGCATTTAGTAAATATTTTGTAAGAACATGGCTAAAAAATAAACAATTTCAGGAACAGTGGTGCGTGTTTGGAAAGAGGCACAGAACTAACAATTTCGCAGAAGCCTGGCATTTTAAAATTAATAACAAGAGTAACAGAAAAAACAGTTTGTATGCTTTATTAAAATTATTATACAACCAATCAACGGTTATGAAAAATCGGATGAAGTCCATCAAGAATCCGCCAAAAAAGAGGGCGCAAATATATGTGATCCGTGACCGCGTCATTCAAAATGCACAACTGCATTTAATCACAGGAGATATAACGGTGGGTCATTTTTTAGATATGCTAAGATAATTATTATTTATTTGTTGATTTCAAAGAAGTTTAATTGTTAAATTTAGTACCGATATAATATAAGAATGTTTTTTTAAGGTACATACCTTACTACCTACAATAAATGAATTTTCCATCTGATTGTACTTTTTCTTAGTAGAAATATGTGGAAGTGAAATATCATTGTATCCCCCCTAGTAGCTAAATGTGGAAAAAAAAAATCCTTTCTTCCCTACCAGTAGAAATAGAGCAGTAGGGATATGTGGAACAGGTCCTAAATACATACCTACGCATTTGTTTTTAGTGACATTTTCATTTAGCCTGCAGCCTTGCTCCTTTTCTAATAATGAAGCACCAGCCAGAGAGTATATAATCACTACGTTTTAAGAGACGGGACTAAGAAGGAAATTTTTGATCTAGCCAAATGTCAAATCGGAGTTTACTATAATGAAAACGCCAACATAATAAATAATCTGTTAGTAGTTTGAAAACAATGGTACCAACATAAACATAATGGTAAACCAAGAAAAAGAAGGTGAATATAGGGTTGCACTCGTATGGAATCGAGTTTTATCGATATTGATGATTTAGGCTTCTCCCAATAATAGGTAGGACCTACATACTGAAATTGGGAACAGGGAGGAGGATATAAATAGTACAAAAACAATGTGCAAACAATATATTTATTTATACAATATATTATGTTCATAGTGCTTACACATTATTAATGGCGAAATGTTATTTATTATTTATTTAAGTACACTAACACGATTAAACTACCAATTACATTAGTTGCACATAATTATCTTAGCATAACACATAATTTAAAAAAATAAGTAACAAATTATGAAATAAAATTAAATAGGAATATATTATTATTATTAAAAAGATTTGGTACATTTGATACATTAATTAGAATTGAAATTTTAAATGTTTTAATCAGTCGGATTTTTATTATTCTTATTACAAGTACAGAATGAGCCCGACTGAAATAGCCCGAATGAAGCCGTGTTGGCTAAGTGGGAGAACACTCGACTTTCATTCCGAAGGTCGTGGGTTTAAACCCCGACACGCAACTATGGATATAATCTTCTTTAAAAAATTATGTACGCTTTAAAACAAGTGCTTTAACGGTGAAGGCAAACATCGTAAGTAAACCGGCATTTTCTGATAACTTTAATGAGTTTGAATGACATGAAACATTCATCAACCCGCAATTGGCCTGCGTGGTGAATTAAGGCCTTAATCTCTCTCGCCAATAGAGAAGTCCCTGTGTCCCAGCAGTGGGAACGTTAATAGGGTGATGATGAGTGAGCCCGACTGCCGCGGCCCGGCTCGCTCCCATCGCGTCGCCTCGCCGCGCCGCGCCACCGCGCATGCTAATCAACTGATACACTTTCTTGACAGATATGATTTCACTCTGGTTTCTCCGCGCGTTTTAATCCTACTGAGAGAACTGGGGCTTAAACTGACTTCAAAAAGGTTTTGAAGCAGATGTTTTAATAATACAAAAATTTACTGGTCAGATTCGTGTAAGTTTATTATTAACTAGTTGTGTTCCGCGGTGTTGCCCGCGGGATGACATTTTCCCGCAGTAGGTAAAATGTAGCCTATGTCCACTCTCAGGCTCTAGAGAATCTGTGTACTTACACATGTGCAAATTTCATAAAAATCGGATCATTCGTTTTTCGTGAAAGTGGCACAGACAACAGAGTTACTTTCGTATTTATAACTAGCTGTGCCCCGCGTTGTTACCCGCGTTATAATGTATTTTCCCGCGGAATGACGTTTTCCCGCGGTAAAAAGTAGCCTATGTTATTTTTCAGGCTCTAGAGATTCTGTGTACCAAATTTCATTCAGGTTCAGTAGTTTTCGCGTGAAAGAGTAACAAACATCCATACATCCATACTTACAAACTTTCCCCTTTATAATAATAGTAGGATATTGAAACGGATATGGATTCAAGGAATTTAATGTTTCATTTGTTTATTATATTTCTTTATTACATTAAAAAATATATATATAGAATCAATATATTGGTGAACTATTATTTAGATTAAGATTTATCTTCTTTATAAATAAAAATGAATTGTTGTTCGTTAGTCTGATTAAAACTCGAAAACGGCTGAACGGATTTATCTTATCATAGTCTTGAAATGTTCGTGGAGGTCTAGGGAAGGTTTAAAAGGCGAGAAAAAATCGAATAATTGCCGGGATTTTTTTAAAATAAAAACTCGTGCGAAGCCGGGGTGGGCCACTAGTTTATTAATAGAATCTGGAGAAGGGCGGTTAGGATTCTCCACAGTTATAAACTTATGAAACCTCATCGTACTACCAATAACTAAATAAATCTAAATTTAAAATTTAAGAAAAACCCCTATTCCAATGCCTTAATTTCCTTAAATGTAAAACAACATAATATTATGTAATGTGGACGCGATGCGCTTTCATTTGATACTCCACACTAGTATATTTGCAAATTTTCGGTTTTCCTTCCCCATTCTCACCCCCATAACTTTTAAACGGCTCTACCGATTTTCATGAAACATGTCTAAGAACACCCAGGCTAAACTCACCTTTCATACAAAAAAAAACTAAATTGTAATCGTTCTATCCGTTCGGGAGCTATGATGTCCCAGACAGACAGACACGTAAAACTTAAAACACTCCTCTTTTTTGGTCGGGGGTTAATAAAAATAAAATAACTAATACCACTGTGTATTAATCTTACTGTGTATTTTGTAAAAAAATGTACCTACTTCAATTTATTTTACTTTTTTATTATTTGTATTAGCTTCTGCCGCAGCTTTTCCCCGGATTGAAAACTTACAAAGTTTCCTTTACCGTGCTTTCATCGTCATAACCAATCTTGAAATCTCACCAAGTAAGAAAACCGAAGTAGGAAAACAATTGAAACTCAGGAAATTGTCCACTCGAACTTAACCCAGTTCCACCTTATCCCAATCAGTCAGATGCCCTCAATCTCAGACCATCCATACTGGATGCTGCCAACCAATTCAAGGTCAGGGCCCGGCATTGAACCCGTTACAAACAGTTCTGGAGACTGGTGTCAACTACTTTTGGCACGTGTAGACGTTTTTTTCGTAAACAGTTGAATAAAGGCGTAATTCGAAAGGATGACGTCAGTTTAATGAGTAAAGAGTATTTTAGCCCACACCGGTTTATTTAAAAACAGGAAATTGCAAAGTTGGTATTTTTTTCATCAGCACCTTATTAACGTTCCTACTGCTGGGACACAGGGACTTCCCTCTTGACGAGAGAGATATTTTTTTTATTAGATTGATGGTTTGTTATATTTCTGTTGCTTTGTTCCGCAGTAGGCAAATATCTCAGTACGAAACACTACGGTTCTTTAGTACAGTGGGCCCGCTCGAATCTACCAGAATTATTGTCTTATGCCCATATTCATAAAAACTGATATTTCTGGCTTATAAACCTGAATTGGCTATAACTCACAATAATATCATAATATCTATGACTTATTTTGAGAGAGAGAGATTAACAAGGGTGAAAATCCTTTATTGATCTGTTATTATTAAGTTGAGTTAAGTTTTTTACCAAACGGTATATATACCTAGGTCTGATATAAAAAGTGTTTTTTTTAATGAATAAGGCTTAATCTTCGTTTAACTTCTTCTCCACATCAACACTCACATCTTCAACACATTTATCACAACATGACTTTTATCCCTTCATAACACATATTTCCATATCTTAAGTAAAATTTACAACCATATTTCGTCATAAATCGTAAACAACTGGTCTGTATAATTTCGTCGACAAATCAAGCAAATGTCAATCAGTGGCTACATGAGTAACTACTTATACAGTATCCTGCAAAGGGCACGATATAATTCGACAAGCCGATTGGAACAATACCTGAGACCAATTTGTCTGTGATAAAATATCCGTTCAGTTTAATCGCCGTGCAATTTGCGAGAAATAGCTGAATCAAGATTGCTATCCACATTATTTACCTTATGTTGAAATAGAGCATGTAGAGTATGTCCCACTGGTCCCCTTCACCGGTCCCAAGGGGACAATGCTGGAACAAATGGGACAAAACGATAATCTATACCGTAGTACCTACCATACATGCAGGAGAACTGTGGGTAGATCATTAAATGTAATACAACCTGAAAACATCATGTTATTAATAGACTGCGTCCCACTAAAATTGGAATTTGCACCGATGGGGCTAGGAAGCTACTCAAAATATATACCAAAGCGATCGATGATGGAATTAGGCCAATAAAGATATTGTGCATTATTTAAATTACCGCGTTAAATAGTAGACTTTGGGTTATTATTACGCCAATAATTGGTCGGAAGACCAGCGCTGGTTACTAGCATGCTAGTTATCTGGCGAATGCTGAGTCATAGCCAGTTTTTCAACGAAATAATATTTAAAATTTTGTGTATTGAAATGTTAACGAGTATTTTTGTTTCTATTATTGTATGGTAGGAAAATAAATATACTTCATCTCCTTATTCTGATTTGTAAGCTATATTATTGTGCTGTTTTATCAAAATCCCTTCATTAGAGTAATAAACACACTTACAACCTCACAAACTTTCGCGTTTATACTTAGATGACATAGCAATGGGACCACGAGAAATAGTTATCCCGCGTGGTCCCAGTATTTTGTCCCATTAATGGAATGGGACAAAGTACTGGGACCACAAACAAACAGACTAATAAACTGCTCTGTCGGCCGACACATTTATAATATTAGTATGAAGACAAGAGAAATTCCAGGTTAATTAAGTAAATCGCCCATAAAAATAGCTCGCCTCGTATAATTACAATTTCTGACGCCATATAACATATTATGTAACAGTTAAACCACAAACTTATTTATTTTAATGCTAATTGGATATTCAAGCGAAATCTTTACTAGCATTCATTCACCGTAGGTTACTTTGAATGTGTCGTTTGCGATTAACATAATGTATGAAGGTGATAGGTTTATTACCGGCATTAAATTATTGGCGGTAACCTCCACTGTCCCACTAAAGGCTCACAATACACTCCGCCACAATAATGTTGCTCAAATAAATCTGCTATCAGTATTGTATTGTATTTTATTCGTCGTAGGTAACTGTAGTGTACAGTCACTTGACTTCGTTCACTCTATTTAACTAAATATTATATTATCTTAATTCAAACAGTATATTACAAAATAATAATAATAATAAGCACTCTGCAAGTCACAGACAAGACATCAATTACATAAATGTCATATTATAAAATCCAAAAATAAAGAGCACATTTTGCTAAAAGTAGCATTGACAAAACATAAAATAAATGAAGAATGTCAAAATAATTAATAAATGGAGCTGCTGTACAGGGGCATTGTCAAATTATGCTAAAATACAAAAAAAAATTATTAAATAATTTCATTTTTGACATGTCATGTGAAGATAACTAGTAATTAATTCAAAACACCATTATGTTGCTGCTGTATAGGGGCAGTGTTTGATGAAGATGGTTATAGGTAATCATTTTTATGGATTAGTCTAAACAGAAGCAAAATTTATAGAAATCAATTCGGTAAGATTGAGATGGACTCCTATAGCAAGGGTTCCGTGTAATTTTTTGAATTTTACTCTATCTTTTTAAAACACATAATAAAAATAGCGCAAAAAATATTCGAAAGAAAGCAATCAGCGCTCATCCAACTGACCCATTTTTAAGGCATATCCATAGATATACCACCCGTATAGGTTTAAATAAAAAAAAATATCAGTTCTAAGTACCTATGGGGAACCCTAAAATGTATTGTTTTTTTTTCTTATTCCGAGTAAAAATAATGCGGTTCACAGAATACATAATACTAACGAAGTTTCAACAGTATAGTTCTTGTTCTTAAAGTTTCTGAATTAACTGCGACAGACATGACGAATCCATTATGGTTATTTTATTTGCCATATGGCTACGGAACCCAAAAACTAATTTAAAATGGCCTATCCATTTCAGTAAAATATGAAAAAAGTAAACTTAAATCAAAAAGTAGGGCTTGTATCTAAATATGCACTAAAGTCGCTAAAACTGACACGACTAATTTAATTTTCAATTGAATGTTGTTTTGTAACCCCCGACCAAAAAAGAGGGATGTTATAAGTTTGACGTGTCTGTATGTCTGTCTGTCAATTTAGTTTTTTTGTATGAAAGGTGAGTTTAGCCCTGGTGTTCTTAGATATGTTTCATGAAAATCGGTTGAGCCGTTTAAAAGTTATGGGGGTGAGAGTGGGGAAGGAAAACCGAAAATCAAATATACTCGAGTGGGGTATCAAATAAAAGAGAATCGCGTGCCCATTAATAATATTATGGTGTTTTACTTTTAAAGAAATTAAGGCATTAGAATGGGGGGGTTTTCTTAAATTTAAAATTTACATTTATAAACTTAATTACTAACACGGTACCTACAGGTTTTATTATATTAATTATAGATCATTAAGCATGTAAATTTATCACATAGGTACCTTCACAGAAACCTGACCATTAAACTCTGCTATCAATAAGGAATCTTGAGTCGCCTAGTGGACGCGATACCTCACTTCCCACCTCCAGCAATTTTATGTTTAGTTTACTGTGTTCTTTTCCTGTTCATAATTTACTAGAGGTTCAGAAATAATCTCATTTTCCAAGGATCTATGTTTCCTTGATTTTACGAGTGTATTCAAGTAGTTTTATCTCTTTGACAGCCTGTGCTTCTGAGAAGAGTTTATTGAACACTAGAAAAAGGTTAATATCAGTAATATCTCTCGGAAACAGCTCGGTAATTATCGTCATATCACGTGATCTTGAGAGAGGGATGCTGTAAGAAAAATAGTTGTAATATTACGAAACAAAAATAAATTATGAGTTAAATTAAGGTTATGAGCAAAGATCGTAAAAAAATCGCGGTGTAACTAGTAGTAATATGGATTGATTATTGTATATAGTTTGATTTTTAGTCAATATATCAGTATTCAAGTCAATTTCTTCGTTTTACATCAAAAAAGTGGAACTAGTACTCAAAAGCGCCGTTTTCAATCTACTGATGCTATTTAGGCAAACTCATGTAGTGATGTAGAAGTAGTTATTATTATTCACGGATAATTAAAAAAAAATTTGGGTGATATCCTCAAATCAGGATTGCTAATGCTAATAAATAAATATATAAATATCTCCGGACTAATCACACAGCATCACCTAACCGCAAACTAAGCAGAGCTTGTACTATGAGTTTTAGGTGACTGATATACTACTTAGATACATATCAAAATAAAAAATCGTTCGGTTAGTAGTTAATAAAAAACGCCGACCGGCTCGTTGAAATAGATCGTGTTTCGACCATTTAATGAAGTTGGAATACTGTATAGATCGTATTACGTTGCCATCGGACGATCAGCGCTCTTTGCAATATTGATCTAATTTGTACTAAAAACGAATAATTATAAGAATAATCAAAATTTAAAAACCCCTGATTCCCAAACCTTAGTTTAAAAATCATATAATTTTGTTATGTGTACGTGATGCGCTTTCATTTGATACGATATATACGATATATTTCGAGCATATTTGCAGATTTTCGGTGTTCCTTCCCCACTTTCACCCTCATTAGGTACTCTTAAACGACACATTTCATAAAACATGTACGAAAACACTCGCGCTTTCATTTAAAAAAAACTAAATTGAAATCGCTTCACCCGTTCGGGACATTATGCCTAGACAGACACGTCAAACTTATAACACCCCTATTTTTTGGTCAGGGGTTAAAAAAGATTGACTCGTACAGATGTTAGTAAAGATGTAAAGATTATTTACCAACGTATCAAGATTCACAGAAAGTGTACTACAAAACCTGACCTAAAACACTCGAAATATTTTGATTTCTCCTGTCTTCGATCACATCTGTCATGTCTTATCAATGTGACGCTTGGAGACGCCGCACGAACGCCCCAGATAGGATTTAGGTCTGCTCTGGGTTTTTCTTGTCAATCGTGACTTGGACTGGATATAATGACTTTGACATTAGTAATGCGTGGTTTATTAAGGCCTAATCTCTCTCGTAAAATGGCGTTCAACTGAGTAACATTTTTTTTACTTTATAATTTTATTTAACTCGACACTGGCAAATTGTCGCTTTAAGCGCAAAGTCCAATTACAAGAAACTGAACTAATCTCTCTCGTTAAGAGATAAGTCCCTGTGTCCCAGCAGTGGAATAGGGATCTGATGAATTGATGATGGGTGGTTTATATGGATAGCTCTGGCGCTTAGAACAAGGATTTTTTTTCTGTTATCTGTGCTCTGGTGTGGATGAAAGATAGTTTAACACCTTCTTGTGTTCTAATGTTTGCAAAAACTATATCTGTCTCTGATTACTACATAGCATACTATGTAGTAATACATATTACGCTAAGGCTTATATTAGAAAATCCTAGTACGATAAACAATTTTTAGATATGTCAAGAGCTTTGCCATATGTGACTGAGCGATATAGCTCTATATTTTAACCAATGTCTAATTTTACTTGAAGATAATGAAACAAGTACTTAATGAACTAGCGGGTATTCGCGTGAGCGCGTACGCTACCTTCTTCACATTTTTATAAGAAAAGTGAACGAAAAGAACAGAAAAAGTTACGGGGAAATTCTTTTTTTTTATGCTGATAAGTCTTCATTTGACCACAATCTCACCTGATGTAAAGTGACGATGTGGTCTAAGATGGGACATGAAGACCTAGAAGGTCTTCATGTCCCATCTTAGACCACAGCTTCTCCGGGCACCATTACGAAACACGAAAAAATCGCTTCACGCACTGGCCCAGCCCGGAGGGTGGTGACAAGCCGCGGCCGAAGCCTACCACCAGAGACTGTTCTTAGCACCACCCGGAGGTCATGTGTAAGGATTCAGAGGGTTACCACTTACGGACGTGAACAGGCACAACCTCCAATTCTCACTCGCTATAACCATAACGCCTAGCTTTATTTTACTTAATGTTACCAACTTTGCATAGAAAGCTCTACTGTATCAAAAACTCGATGTGAGTAGTTTTAAAATTTTATGGGTAAAGAAAATTATCTAGAAATATTAACAATACCTCTGATTGACGGTGCACTCTTAGAGCCATGGATATCAGGCTAAAAATATCGGTACAACAAACTAATGACGTCACCGACCACTTCAACACAATGAAGCTCTAAAAGTCTACATTCGATACACATTATTCGGGTTCAGTAAATTAAAACGGAACTCTTATAGGGGATCACTTAGCCCCGATTTCACCATTCACTAGAGACACAATCAGATACATAAATAAAAAAATATTTCCGGAAAATTCACACAATAATAAATAGTTGAGCTCTAAGCTTGTGTTACGGGTACTAGATTTGATATATTTAATATAATATATATTTTTTTGCTATACATAATTACCCACCCACCCAGATCAGGCTAAATCAGCTTGATCATTTTACCGCCTAACTGAGATCAAATTGTCATTTTTCAAATGTTGAACTTGGTTCAATAAAACTCGATTTGTAGCATGCTGAAATTGGGGATTAGTTGTTTGTCTACCTGTCGAGACCATTTTATCGCAGAAGCGCGTTAAGTACTCAGGTCTACAAATGTTACAGTTTGCTTTATGTCACAAATACACGACACTAGGAAGGGAATCAAAATCAGGTACTAGAACGAAGTCGAACTAGAATCTTGAAATATGGTATTATGCAAAGTATAGCACATCTCAAAAAACCTCGTGCAACTGACTGTTACAGTTGCAAGCATTTACTTATTTAGTTTAATATTTATTCTAGCTGTTAGTTTTCCCAAAATAAATTCATATATTTTTTAGTTTCACTTAATTATACTCACATAGAGCACACACTCGAGCACTGAGGTTCCCTGTGAACACAGTGCTCGAGTACGGCTCACGCTTGGCCAGTTTTTTATCGTAGTTATCGATACTGATTGTAAGCTAACGGGGCCTGGTCGATGTCGTGTCGATGATTCGGCACGCGTATTGACCTATTCCTGGCGCGTGCTCAGTTTTTATCGATATCGGAGCCCGTAGCTGTTGCAGATGGACAACTCTTTATATTTTCTTAATAATTCAGTACCTTTGTACTAGCAGAAGTCCAACATCGGGACATGAGGTTATTTGAATATACGTTTGAATAAGCTTGTAGCTTTCATTTTGTTACCAGTCCCGATGTTTGCCTGTTTTGCACCATGAAATGCGCAAATTCGTTAAAGCTTTCTTTATTCATAGATTTTATCAATACTATCATAAAATTTATTGATTTTAAAATTTGAACACGTTAAAGAATTGGGTTCTTTTTACCCGACTGCGAAACGCAAAGGAATGGTAATGTTAAAAATGGACGCCATTTTGTAAAATAAAAACAACTAACTATATCATGTGTAACTATATCGTTAAATAGGTATTTAAATATATTTTCTTGTTTTTTGTATTAACATTTTTCTATCTAAATAACTGTTTAGGACGCGTATGTCAGTTTAAAGTTGCGTAATCATATCACTTCATAGGCTTATAAGACAGTAAAAATTCCCAAAAAGATTTATACCTAACCCAGTCGGGTTATATTTTTCTTAACTTTTACATTAAATCTGTCGATTGATATGGGTTTCATCATTGTCCGAAAAAATAAGTTTTTTTCAAAAAGGGCGAACTTGTAGACGTCACCCCAAATAGGACAAAAATTTTAAACATTACACACTAACATAAAACTGACTCATAAAAGATGCTTGTCAATTACCGTAACTTGATTTACTGTCGTACCTTGTACTATTAGTTAAAGAGCCAGCTTAAATCTGACAACACATTCTTTACGGTATCTGAAACTTCGTCCAGTGAGACCTCTATACCCAGTAAACAAGCAATGGGTACTGGCTAAGCCCGGCCGCGGTAGGTTTGGGGTCCCTCAGGTGAGTCAGCTATGAAAATAAAATAAATTTTTAAAGTATTTTACGGCGTCTGCCGTTTTAATATGTTTTAATATATCTCTTGATAAATTGAAAAATAATTGTGGCTGCTGATTTTAAAGGTTGCAACATACTGGCAGACACTTTTCAAAATTCGAAAAAAAAAATTTTTTATGTATTTTACGGCGTCTGCTGTTTTAATATGTTATCTATTGACCTACCTTAAGTTTATGTTGTACTTATCACAGACATTCCACACCCAGTTTTGGCTGAAATCTCTAAACCTAGATTTAAATTCAAATTAGTGCCTAGAAAAATTCTCACGCAGATTTCTCAATCCCATAATCATAGAATCTAGCCATACCTTAGCATATCTCGGCATGGCCAGTGACATATATGGCCGGAATACCACATCTGACCTCTCGTCATTTTTTCTCTCACTCTCACACGCCGCCCAGTGGCTTACTTCTGGCTTTTCCATTTTTTGTCTCGCTGTTGTAATTGGCTTAGCCGTGGATTCATAGTGGGTTAGGCTCCCGGATTTGAGATTAACTGATATATATTAATCGTATGTATAAATGTTTGTATTTTAACAACACTCTCGCTCGTCGATAATTGTCCAAGACATGGTAAAATAAAAAAAAAATCAAGATACTTTATGTTACCATTCTAATGGTATTGACCTAAACACGAAACAAAAATGGCTTAATATAATATAAACTGAATAGTCGGATAGTTGAAATCCATCGTTTGGCAACTCGCAATGTTTTTTGATGAAAAATCGAATATATTTTGAACCATCCGTTTTGTGATCAGAAACCTGGTTTTCCAGCGGTCGGTGGTGGGTACATAACTAATATTTTTAAATGCACCTAACATTTGAGGTTGTAGATCTAAACATATAATAGTTTTTTTTACCAAATTCATCACAAATCCCAACTCTGCAACTTTGATGCTCCAAATCTTGGCACTTAATCAATTAATAAAGCAAAAAATAGGTGTATTATTATATTTAGCCAGTATTTTTAACGACGGAAAGCATAATCCTGTTTTTTTTGTAGTCATCATGCCTGTTCACATATAAAAAACAAAACAAAATAATGCATTCACCCTCAACTTCTCCACTGAAAAATGAAATCTTAAAAGCAACAAAGACAATAATGCAGTTTATTAAAAGGTACCTTTGCGTAATGCGCGAAATACCGTTGTCCAATTTAGGGTTCCGTGCCGAAAGGGTACAACGGGAGTATTAACTGAGACTTAGTTGTCTGTCTGTCACCAGACTGTACCTCAGGAACCGTGATAGATAGAGAGGTTAAATTCAGAGGGATGATGTATTTCTATTGAACACAAATAATAAATAAATATATAAGGGGGTTACCATGACTATACAACGAACGTGATTTTTAGTAACTAATTTGTATAATAAAAATATCTGTTTGCCTGTTATATTAAGTAAATCAGATGTCTAGTACCCGTAACACGAGCTTAGAGCTTACCACGGGGCTAGATGTTGTTGTGTGAATTGTCTGGCAAAATATATTTTATTATTTATTAATTAACTTAATTTAAATTGAGCCAGTATTTAGACGGGTTTTCGGTATAAACGCATCTATTAGCACTTATAACACATATATATATTTTTTTCGTTATTATGTAGGTTTTTTTGTTGCAAAATGTGTATATATACACGGAACCTTTATACCTCTATTTAAAATGTCTTCTATCTTCAATACCGCTCGTTATATTTTCGTTCATTTCCGACTTTCATCTGTACTGTTCTTTCCGAGATCATTATGTTACTATTATATTCGTATTTGCCGACATCACGGCCACTTCCTGTGGACCTACAAAGCTGGTTCACTATTCTTACACTGCTATAATAGGTATCTGTTTTTACTATATTTACCGCGGAAAAAAAAACACGGGAAAAACCATGCCGTGAAAAGCTAGCATTAATAGTCAATTATTGATTATGATTCGTTTTTAACACCCGACCAAAAATGAGGGGTGCTATAAGTTTGACGTGTCTATCTGTCTGTCTGGGACATCATAGCTCCCGAACGGATGGAGCGATTTATCTATTATATATTTTTTTTGGATGAAAGGTGAGTTTGGCGCGAGTGTTCTTAGACATGTTTCATGAAAATCTGTTGTGCCGTTTAAAAGTTATGCGGGTGAGAGTGGGGAAGGAAAATCTGCAAATATTATAGGTACTCGAGTGGGGTATCAAATGAAAGCGTATCGCGTGCACATTACAAAATATTATGGTGTTTGACTTATAAGGAAATTAAGGCATTGGAATCGGGGGTTTTTCTTAAATTTTAAATTTAGACTTATTAGTATTAACACAATCATGTCAAACAAATAAATCATCAAAAACAAAAATATCAGAGCAAGATACCTACTAATACTAAAAACTAATCACATTCAAATAATATATTATGAGAAATGTTTTTGTTTTATGCCAAATTTCAAATACTTAGTCAATACCAAATAATAATACATATAAAGATGAAGGTAATTAATATAGTCTATCGAATATTTTGCCCATCAACCACGCATGTTTCAGTTTGTGACAACAATAAAACATTGTTAGGAAATTCCGTCAACACAAACAGCCATTGTTCTATTATTTTCAGTGGCCAGTTTCACATTCTTTCGCATTGGGCTTGATACGGCGTGTTTAGGTGGGACTAATCAGTTAATCAGTAATTACCTATATTGTTAGTTGATAAGCATTTAATTGTCGAAGGTACTTCATCACTTCATCAATTCGCGGCACGTAAACCATCCTTGGCCATTTTGAAGAATTCGGCCACATTAATGACATTCTGTGTCATGAATATGATTAAAAATGTATCAGTATTTCTGGCGCTTTGAGGGGCGATACCGTGGACGCACGCTACGCTCGATTTTTAAGTTATAACTAAAAAAAAATGTTAGTTTTCACTCAATTTTATAAATTTTATGGTAAACAGAATCGTAATAGATTATACCTCTTATTAGTCGGTCACTCTTGACTTGACTTGAAAAAATATTCAAAAACAGCACACAAATTACAATACATGAATAACACAAAAACAAAATTATAATTAAATTTTGTTTTCTTCATTACAATCACTGATTGCTGAGAATCTTGCAATGCGCCGCCATCGTTCCCTGTTAGCTGCGTTACGGTTTCCCTAATAATTCAATAAACCTACAATAAAGCATGCATTTCTAAAACATTTCTAAAATAAACTGCAGTGATAAGTACACATTTAACCTGGACACACCATCAGACACGCACCGCAATTAATATTACACTCATTCATTCAATTAACATGAACTTTAAATAACAAAAATGGTTGCGGTCATACATAGATTCATTATGTAGATTTTGCGACTCAATCTGCATATCTTGACTGACACACCTGTCAGGAGACAGGCAAAGTCGCGTGCGACAGCGAGTGCGAGTGTCACGACTTGTTGAAGGGCTACCAGTTCCCTAGTATCGTGTCGGTTTGGTGTAAAAATCTTTCATCAAACCGCAATCGCATCGTAACCTTAGCAATTTATTGCTCTCATTTGTGAAGTTTATTTCTGTCACCTCGATCCAATTTTGTCACATTCATTCATGTCATTACTCTTCATTACGATTGACATAAACTTTGACTAAGCTATTTTCTATTTCAGGTATTGGAGCTGATTTGAGTTATCAATGGTAAGTTGGATAATTTATTTTTGTAACACAAGGACTAGTATATTTACAGCATTATTGCATTTAAAGCTTTATAGAGGTAATGAGTTGGGCTTAACGATTACTTAAGCGACATTTAATCTAAGAGTCTAAGATTGCATAGTGCAACGAAATGCTATGCTCACTCGATTCAAGCAAGTCGGCAAGCAAATGGCTGAGCCATTCGGGAGAATGTTACATTACATTATGCTCGTGGACGAACTGGGGGATGTTCGAAGCTGTGAATCTCAGACTTATATCTGCTGCGCCTCGAAATACATAAATGTTGGTAAGTTCTTAATTTTCAACTACGTTAGTGCGATTAAGAAGAACTGCATTCCTGCCTGACGATGGTTTCTTTTAAATGTCACAGAAACGTCAGGTTTTTGTCACTATATGTATTATGTAAGTAATATCCGATTCCGAAATGAATACTGTCTGCTATTTTTTAATGGATTTAAGCAAGTTATCCCTTCATCATCCTCAACCTCTATCGTGTAACTACACGGCCCTCAGTCCCAACGGCTATCTATTCTACGTGCGTATGTTACATACTGGACGCACCGTTAGCGTGTATTTGTGTCGACTCGCCACAGTATGCCACGGTGCTCGAGTTATAAGCAACAGCGATGCGTACTGCCTTCTTGGGAATTATACTTATAGAAATAGACATTAATTTAGCTGATAGATAAAATTTCAATATAAATTAGACCATCTCAATTTTACAACTCCTCAATTGAACGTAATTATGGCCGGTAAACCAACCCTTTAAATCTGCATTCGTATGTTATCTTTTTTGTAGGTTTTTCACAAATTTTGAGCTATTCAAATTAATCTAATTTCTATAAAATTTTCGTGAAGATCGGAGCAACGCTCAATGGAAATTATCAGTAATAAAATAATTTGACAACTATCCACGTATATTTTTTCTAAATTTCGTCAGAGAACGATGAAACCAATGAGACGAAGACTTGTTTTACAAATTAGCAATGCAAAAAGACAACAACATGAATGGAACATCTAGAAACTTTTAACAATTCGTTGAATTACGGATCGCTATTTTCGCAAAATGGGTCTAATAAGTTTGACGTTTATCTGTGACAACACAGCTCCCGAATGGATGAAGCGATTTTAATTTAATTTGAATTAAATATGAATTACGTGCGAATGTTCTTTGTCATGTTTGATGAAAATCGGTATGTGCCATTCAAAATGTATGGGGGATGAATAGCCGAATGTCTGCAAATATACTCGAGTGGGGTATTAAATGAAAGCGTATTACGTGCTCATAACAAAATTATGTTTTTTTTTACTTTTAAAGAAACCAAATAATTAAAGATTTTATTTTAATTTAGATTATATATCATCGCGTAAGCTTGTAGCTCAGAGCACAGCACAATACCAGTAATCTAGGATGTTATGTGACATCTCGCCGGACGGAATGTCATCGATTTATAACTAGCCGCTGCAATTATGACTGTCTGGTATTCTGTCACTCAAATAACATTCTAGATAGCCTTGGCATTGAAATAAATAACCATTGCTAAAGCAGGTACCTATCCAAAAAGTTGGGTTGTTGACGCAGATGTAGCCAGTCACGAACATTGAAGTCTATTTCAATACATTTTAATCTCAACACAGACTTGTCGTTGTCAGTGTGCGCGGTTGCAGCTATTCCGTAAGGCGGTAGTCAGTGGCCAAACAGTTTTGTCTTGGGTCAGCGCAAAGCCTAAAGAATAAAAAGAGACAAAGGGGACATTAGATAACTGGTGATAATAAAATAGGAACTAGAAATTTAGACCATTCCATATCTTAAAATAGTCAATAGGTTCCTTCGACGTAATAATGTGGTCAAACAAGGACTTATCATTCGAGTTCAATCAAAATCTGACCATCTGAGGAAGGTACATTCAACGTCGAATTGCGTCTAGAGTAGTCATAATAATCTGAAAAACAAAATACTAAATGGATAAAAGCAGTTAGAATTATCACATTATTTTACGCGCCCAGTTAGTGGGAAGAAAAGAAAAAATATCTCGCTTCTATTGTTTCATAAAATCTAAGCTGACAAATTGTTCAAATTATCTGTACGGACAAAGAGTTTGCTTGATAGTTGACTATCTGACTGAATAATAAAATCAAATGAAAATAAAACAAACCCCGCGCCTAGCCAATTACACAGTTCTTTAAGCGACTCCGAGCCTATTTAAAAGGTCTATCCTACACGTAAAATAATGCTATGAGCCTATGTCACAATTTCCAAGCTGTTAATTATCCCGATTTTTAACCCCCGACAAAAAAGAGGGATGGAATAAGTTCGACGTGTCTGTCTGTTTTGTATGAAAGGTGAGTTTTGCGTGAGTGTTCTTAGACAAGTTTGATGAAAATCGGTTGACCCGTTTAAAAGTTATGAGAGTAAAAGTGGGGAACTAGAACTGAAGTTTATGTGCAGATTCACATAAACTTCTGTGGGCTCGCAAATGAAAGCACATGCACATTACAAAATAGAATGACATTTTACATTTAAGGTAACTAATGTTCTGGAATTGGGGATCTGGAATTTAAAATTTAGATTATGTACTTTAAAGTACTTTACTTTGTCCATTTCGCCCCATTATTAAACCATTGCGCAGGCGTTGTCATAACGGCGCCGGAAAATAATGAAATGTATGAAATTGTATGGTTATTTTCTTCCTCAACCGTCTATTTGCGGACAGAACAGTGCAGTGGCATCGACCTGGCAGGGCTCTAAACATAACAAGATGGAATAAATTATGGGACGAGTTAACGCTGTTGTAAGAAGTTGACCTTAATTTATTTATTAACTATTTTAGATAATCCAGTTACACTAGCTAATCTATGTTCTACACACTCAATGATAACACAATAAAATCAATGTAATGGTACGATGTGCAATTAACGTCAGTATTATTATACAAATATAAAAAAAAACTAAATAAAATTAATAATAAAATCTAAAATGTTTAAAAATATAAGAAATATTGTAAGAATGAAGGAATGTCATATCTTAACGAATCAAATTTGCTTATATGTATTAGACGAATGAATCACCTAACGTCTTCATGATTCATTATTTCAGTGCATAATCCAAATTCTCACCACCATTATTAAATCACTATAAGGATTGAGTAAATGTCAAAAATAGGCATGATGACTACATAAAAAAATGCTATTCTGTTTAGTACGTATGGTAAGCCCGTCCAAAAATACTGGAAACCTATTTTTGTAAGAAAGTACAAAGTCAAGAGCATCAGAGTTCCGGAGTCTAGGCTTGGGATTGCGAAAATAAGTTCAAATCGTCCAAAAGCCTGACCGCAAGTATTTTTTTTTAATAATCTAATGACGGACTAATTGTTTAGTCATCTACCCTATTAGAATACAGGTAAAGATTAAGGCTTCTAGATATCTCAAAGAAATGCACCAAATCAAGATTGTCTCCTCTCCATATTTATTAAATCTATAGAACAACTTAAGATGGTTTATTTTGCTCTAGTTGAATCTAAGCTTAGATACAGCATTAAATTCTGGGGAGGTAGCTATAACTATAATATTAACAAAGCTTTCATTATGCAAAAGCGTGCGATTCGTACTATTGTTAGAATAGCCCAGAGAGAATCCTGTAAAGACTTTTTTAGGAAGCTCAATATACTGACTGTACCAAGTCTTTATATCTTGGTTACGTTGATGGATGTTGTTAAGCACCCTCTTAAATATGAAACCAATGACCAAAAATTAGACCGTGTTTCTACAAGGAGGAAAAACTTATGTTGTCCATACCAACCAACTCTAAAGGTCGCAAAACATTGCTCTAGGTATCAAGCGGTTTTATTGTTCAATGCATTACCTACTGCTATGAAAACAATTGAAGATCCTATAGTATTTAAAAATAAATTAAAGGAAATTTTGTTGAAAGGGTGTTACTACTCAGTTGATGACTTTTTTTCTGATGACATTATCTTTAACTAATTTTTTATTTATTGATTGTATTGACATTTTTAATTTTGATTTAATTTTATTTGTTATTGTTATATGATTTCAGCTTTATTATTTTTTGTTTTTATTTTTCATTTTATTTTTGATTTATATTGTTTTGTCTAATTTTTCTTTTATAAATGGACTAATTTATTGATTTATTATTATAACTTTTTGACATATTTGGTATTAATTTTCAAATACAATGTAAATATTGTGGAATGAAATAAATTTATGAATTATGAATTAATCTTTCTAATCCCAGCATCAGCCCAGAAATAGCCAACAAACGCCTCCATCCATCACAGAACAACTGGCCAGACCTGACCGACCACTCGTCCCATCATGCACGGTTATTACTGAAGCATGCAGTCGCGTCTAGCCTGCCATAGCACAGGGACACGAATAAGGCCCTAACTTATAGTTAGTCAGTGATATGGTATCTAGTATCTAATATATTAGATGCTAGAAATGTAGGAGATTCTTCACTATTTAAAGAAAAGTCTGATCTCCGCGCAACGTTAGCACTTGTGCAAACAGTCGACGAAATTTTCACATCTAAAAGCACGTTATATGAAAACGAAATGAAAGTAAATTTATTAGAGGCACAATTTAATTAATCACTTAAAACGAGAAACATACCAAAAAGTAACGGTTTTTGAGTCCGATATTTCTATGTTAAAACCATGTTAATTAAAAAAATAATACGTAAATACGTATTTCCTTATGATATCAAAGTACTGTTTTCTATACCCTAAAGCGTGTTCTCAAAGAAAGTATGAGTAAAAGAACAGGACGTATTTCTTCCCATCTCTACTTTACCCTGTCATAGATAATAATTATGTATATCGATAAACCAGTTTAAATCCGATTAATATCTATTTAAGTACGGTATTGCAGAAGCTTTATTAATATTCATGCTATTAATAGATTGAGCTAGGGCTAACCCTTGTCTTGGTTAGGTTGGAGTTTTCGAAATAGATTGACTGTTATTTATAGATGGGAATAAATTGGAGTGGTTTGGAAATTGAACAAGTCAAGAGAATGTTGATAGATGTGGAAAGAGGTAGTCCAAAAATATGAAATGACTGTGCGCAGGGTGACATTATTAAGAAAGGAGTGAGTACCTATTTAGATAATAGATAGCAAAGGAAAATGAAAAATAAATAGATTCGGTCTCGTAAAGAATCCATGAATTAGCTATCATAAACAACTCTTTAGTCTATTCATAAGTCCTATTTAAAATAAGGTTTTTTTTGGTTGAGAATTCGGTTCTCGAAGTTGTTGACGCGTATGTGTACCTAGGACAGACAGTCCAATTAGGTAGGTCCAACTTCGAGAAAGAGGTCACTCGCCGAATCCAGCTCGGATGGGCAGCGTTCGGAAAACTACGGCACGTCTTTTCGTCAAAAATACCGCAGTGCCTCAAGACAAAAGTCTTCAATAAGTGTGTGTTGCCAGTGATGACTTACGGATCCGAAACGTGGTCCTTCACTATTGGCCTTATGAATAGGCTCAGAGTCGCTCAAAGAGCTATGGAAAGGGCTATGCTCGGGGTTTCTCTACGGGATCGAATCAGAAATGAGGAGATACGTAGAAGAACGCGGGTCACCGACATAGCCAAACGGATTAGCTCTTTGAAGTGGCAGTGGGCAGGCCACATAGCACGAAGAACAGATGGCCGTTGGGGCCGAAAGGTTCTCGAATGGAGGCCGCGGATTGGTAAGCGCAGCGTCGGACGACCACCAACAAGATGGACGGATGACTTAGTCAAACTTGCTGGCTCACGGTGGATGCAAGTGGCGACCGATCGGAATGATTGGTCGTCTTTGAGGGAGGCTTATGTCCAGCAGTGGACGTCAAAAAGCTGAGATGATGATGATGATGATTTAAAATAAGTCGCCACACGTGTTACTCGTCTTGAAGCACTAAGGTATCTTAGACGAGATATTATTATTTGGACGAAATCACAGGAGTTTCCGATTTTGCCAAAAAACCGTCAGCAATTGATCTCTTACTCAGAGATGCACTCAAATAGATATTCATAATACGCAGCCTTATTTTATAGACTGTAAATGAAAGGTGCTGAGAAATTAAGGCGTGACTTTCCTCATCTCATCTCAGGCGCCAAACACAGCTCGATGCTAATAAGCAGGCCTACTGAAGCATGCATAATTGAATGCCTAAGTATGACAATGAACTAGCCCGTTGTAACGGTCTCATATGGACCACAATTAGATGCTCCAACTTTGCGGGAAGCTGCCGAATATGACAAGGTTGGACTACATTGAGCTCATGAAGGCGACATTTTGAACATTTTGAATTAATTTATTATTCTTCTTTGCTTGCACTAAGCATAAACAAAGCTAAGACAAAACGAACTATGGAGCAGTAGGTAATCCCGTCTAAACTTATTAATTCCACTATTGGGGAATTAACATACGAGACATGTTTATTTACAAGACACGGCGATAAAAGTTGCTGGTCGGGATAGAATATATTTTAAAATAACGATTATTAATCATTTGTTATATATTAAGAATTAAAATAATGAAAATATTAATAACACTCACCGCATTCAGTTATATCAGAATGTTGCTCACATAATTTCATATTTAAGACAACTCGAAAATACATACACAGTACACATAGATACATCCCAACCATAATTGCGCTACGGATACTGAGTATGGGCCAGTGAATTGCGTCTTTGTGTTCTTCTTACCCAGAAGTAAGTAGGCTGTATCATTAATTCACAGTCAAACCCATTGTATCAGTAATTGATATCTACCTTACAAGATTTTCTAGGTCGCCAATCGCAAATCTAACATTGATCATAATTTTCACAATTTACAGCGTTGCATTATCAAAAGGCTTAGTTCAATGGCTATATTATACTTGGACTACTTTGAGATTGACTCTAAGATCCTAATCTTATAGGGACAGATTCTATTCTACATTATCGTACAGAATGAGATCGAGTCCTAAGGATATTTTCTGAGTGAGATATTGACCAAAGCTGCGCAACCAAGCGATGATAATCTGGTGCATTCGACAAAGAATATAAATCTCTTGAAAGTGTGTTTACGAGATGATGTGTATGATGATGGCCAATGTGTATGATGATCTCGATGAATTTTCCCTGCTTGAGGGTTGTCGTGCTTGCGTTTAGTGTTTCGTTAAGAAGATAATAATTTCATGATAGATACTCTTTATTGTACACCACAAATATAATACAAACGGTATGCATATGCATACTGTTTGTATTATGTTTTTAAATATAAATAAATCTATCTATCGTGAAAGAAGTTCTGCTTTGTTTCGGCATAGTTATAAGTACTGTATTATTTAATTACTTTCCCAACGTCACATTTACCGCCAAAAGGTTTCTAGTCTTCATATCGAAATTTCCGAATCAAGAACACTTTCGACTCAATAAATCACGGGCGCCAATAAAATCGTTTATGCATGAAAAATGAGATCGTCTATCTAGACCACCGAGCCGTCAAGACTTACTGAATCATGACAAATTTAAGACCGTATTTGCAATTCATTCTGTTATTTATTACGGTTTTAGATCTCGATTTGGGTGTAAGTTATATGATGAAAGCTTATAGGGAAGAATGAAATATCCTGATTGAAAAACTTGGAGTGAACGGTGTCAACTTAGTTCTGGAAAATAGCAAATTCTATTAATCAAAGGCATACCTTAAATAACAATATTGTCTTGATGCATTTTCTGATCTTGAATATTGAAGTAGTGAAAGAAAGAAAGAAAGAAACCCTACATTAGGTACCCTATTGTTGATTTTGCTGTGATCAGATTTTTTTTAACAGACAGGTAAATCAATGAAAAGAACGTCGTATATATTTTATTTTTATAACAAATGTAATGTAATAAGATACTTTTCCGTTTTTGTAAACAGATTTTTGATAGAGAATCTTTGTAAATTATAATAACTAGCCAAATAAATATTCATTTGGGCATCAAAAATTTATTACTATTACTGAATATACAAAGCATTGTATTATCTGGCCAAAGATATGTTCATTTGTCATCAGAAAACGTTTAATTACTGAATCTAAAGACTGCCAAAGCTTGTAACTTAATCCGATAATAACTAAAAGCACGTATGGCGCCACGACCTTGCGCAGCTGTCAAGCGTAAACGCCACATACTAGTTCGGTGGTTATACCCCGTTATCTGACTGTGAGCTGTGATATGCCAGAATAAATCATTATTCGGACTCAGACTTTCGAATCGTATGGAGTATAAATTATGGGCCCTAAAATGGTGGCCTGAGGCACACCCACTTTTACTGGAAACAATGACTTACGGCCGTTTATTTCGACCTTCGTTTTCTATTACAAATGTTGGTTTAGTAATGATTTGTTAGTTCAAATGCCAACCTGAATTGTTTTAGGCCTATTGCTACCATGGCGAATGTTCTAGTTAATCGAAACCTCGATTGAAAGACGAAATAGTGTTAACAAATGTGCTAAAGCTAAGCTAGCAATTGTGATATTTTATCTTTAGTTACTTAAAATTAATCCCTTTACCCATAAGAATTTATCATAAAATTTGATATATCGTACAAAACTGATAAGTATTTTATGAATATCTAAACATAGATACAACATTATCCTTTTATAGTTCCCTTACTGTTTTTTTTTCCATAGAGAATGTTTTGGGTGAGTTGAATTACATACTATTTATAGGCATTTTAATAATAAACAATGAATACATAGCAATAGAGTGTTTATTCATCGCGTGACTTACCTATTTTGCTCAATATTTCCTGAGTACCTCTATTACGCGTTACATAAAAATCACTGTGTTGTTTTTGACCATATAATATACTGCTGCAATGTTAAATGTGCAACTATTTCTGCTTATCGCACTAAAATCACTGAACCGTCCTTCCTATAGTAACTCATTCGGGTCATGCACCGGAAGTCAATTAGGTGTTGCTGAAAGTACCATAATAACTGTTACTAGACCGCCACCGGTTTTATAGCTACAATTACGTAACTAATGCGTCTGATCATCCCATAAAAATTAATGTTCTCCACAGGCTATGTATTACCACAGATCTTGAAAGTCATTTTCGCGTAAGAAGTCTTGCTTTACCGCGCCAGTAGTTGATAGTTTATATTATAAGTGTTTATGTTTTGTTTATGGCTCAACTGATTTCTATCAGTTTTATAGAGTTATGGAAACGGTTAACTAGATATATTATGTTGATGAGGCGGTCCGTAACTTTATTATGATGGTATATCGTCGTTGATATTTCTTGATTCATATTATTTATTATGCCGTACTACGGTTTAGATAGCGTTTATGCCTTTTTAGTCTCTTTAACGTTTTTAGAATAACTGTTCGTTTTGCCATCTACTGTAGTTATGTATCTATGTTATTGTTGAATTTTGCATTTATATGATGGGGTATGATGATTAGATAAATATTACGACCAAGTAGTAGTGTTTCTGTTGGTCAACAGTACAGCTATTCTGATAAATACATTATAAACACCCCAGTTCGCGTTCATAGAAACTCAGTTTACATTCCTATCTGAATCCTTATCCAGTATTCCAGTTTTGTTTTCGAATTTCATATTTTAAATATTATCTTCCTTCTCAAAGATATCTGCTATCGTTTGGACAGTCATATCTGTGTCCTGTTTTAATTCATTTGCAGTTCTAGGCAACTGTTGAACTTAGTTGCGAATTGGTTGCAGAGTTTATGTAGTTTGATACGGCAGAATTTCTAACTCAGAGATTCAGTATTTTAAAGTACGATTGTTCTGTCCTCTAATATTATTTCACTTATTATCACAAGTATGACCTCTTAAGATTAAAGAAGGTTATAACGAAAACGATGTTAAAATTAGTCAACAATTTTAACATCCTTATAGCAAAACACAAAGCATTCATAAGAACGAGTTTCAATTACTTTTACCTGACAAGAAAATAACCACTCCAGGTGTTTTCAATATTCATATTATAAAATATCTATATAATTATGAATATTTTAGTAATTACTCCAGATATCTAGTATCCGTAACACAAAACTCTGAGCCTAACTGAATTTAACTTTAATTGTAAGTTTTAGTTTGGTACCTATATTTTTAATTATTGTTTGATTTTGTACATTTTCTTGTACTCTGTGTGTAATATAGATTTAGATTATTTTATTAATGTAATTTGTATGTGGTGTGAAATAAATATCTCTTATCTTAAATGCTGCTGCGGGTTTGCCAACATCATTTATTTATTACCATTATTAAGACAAGTAAGCCCTTATAGGGATAGTGTTACTGAGATGAAACTATTCCCATTGAATGCAAGAGCAGTGACTGTATTAGGTTGCATTCGGTCATCGGCTGCAGAATGTAGGTGTGTCTACAGGTGGGCGCGGACGTCTACAGCCTTGAAGCAACCTTATCAATACAAATAATGGTTTAAGCGAACACGAATTAAAGTAGGTGGCTATTTAGTATTTACATGATCAATCTAAATAAAAAGCCGTGTTGCCTAAGTGGGAGTACACTCGACTTTCATTCCGAAGGTCGTGGGTTCAAACCCCGCCACGCACCTCTGGATTTTTCTTCTTGAGAGATTTATGTGCGCTTTAAACACGTGCTTTAACGGTGAAGGTAAACATCGTGAGGAAACCGGCATGTTCTGATAACTTTAAAAAATCTAAATTTAAAATTTAAGAAAAACCCCCGATTCCAATGCCTTAATTTCCATACAAGTAAAACACCATAATATTTAGTAGTAAGGGCACGCGATGCTCTTTCATTTGATACCCCACACTAGTATATTTGCAGATTTTCGGTTTTACTACCCCACTCTCACCCCCATAACTTTTAAACGGCCCAACCGATTTTCATGAAACATGTCTAAGAACAGTCGCGCAAGACTCACCTTTCATACAAAAAAAACTAAATTGAAATCGCTCTATCCGTTCGGGAGCTATGGTGACACAGACAGACAGACAGACAGACAGACAGACACGTCAAATTTATAACACCCCTCTTTTTTGGTCGGGGGTTAAAAAGAGTTTGAAGGACATGTGACATTCACCAACCCGCACTTGGCCAGCGTGGTGAATTAAGGCCTAATCTCTCTCGTCAAGAGAGAAGTCCCTGTGTCCCAGCAGTGGGAACGTTAATAGGGTGATGATGATGATGATGATGATCAATCTAATCGTCCGAAAATATGATTAAATGTCCTTAATAATTAAATACATTTAATCATTAAATAAATTAATTAAAACAAAATAATAAAACTATTGAATTATTCTTAGTATATGGTTATTGCAATATTTGTTACACCTAAGTAATATTGCATCTTAGTGAAAGTCTTTAATAGAATAAATAGTAAGCTTTTTTTAAGCGTCAGTTTTATTTGTTCTAAATGTTTTTTATATCTTAAAGACTAAGTACCTAAAGACCTACTTATCTAACAATAGAACGGTCTGTTTGTTTGTTTAGCAAGTGGGGTGTTAATGTTTGAGTTTGCTGAACTCTATTTACGATGGTATGTTTGCGTTGAGTCAGAATGGTTGTTCTAAATTGTTGTGAATACTTTTCATTGATCTGCGAAACGTTTTGAGTGGAATGATCGCCAGTTTGACGGAGAAAATATACAGTGCTATTTATTTATTTGATTTTATTTTGAACTAAAATTTTGTAATGTAAGTACAGAGGATAAAGATTTTTGCAACATAATTTTGGATACGGGTACTACTACACAACAACAAACAACCAATATAATTTTAAAACAGAATTTTTATAACGGGTATAAACGGCTTTATTTCCGTGAGTACGTTATTACGTTTACGTTTCAAAATTAAGTAATGATTACATCTAAAGGGTTGTTTTTAACCGACTTCAAAATAAATAAGGTTTCTCAATTCGACCGTAATGTTTTTTTTTTTTTATGTTTTACCGCGGTTATCTTTGTCGTTTATGAACCGATTTTGATTCTAGTTATTGTTTTACTTGGCACAAAAATTACTCAAAATTATTAAATACTTAATTATGTAATTGTTTATGTTTCTTTTAATTATCACTTATAATGTCGAAATGGTTTGTAAAGTTAATTTATTTTTTACTTTTCAGTTTCCGTTTTGTTGTAAAATGTATGTATTTTTTTACGGTATATAGACCTTATTCTATCGCTGGAAAGTGTGTGGTTGAGTAGACAAATACTTTTCGGACAAAATCCAAGTAAACTTAGCAATCTTTAGTTATGTCTATAATACGTGCCACTGGTTAGTTGTGTCTTGCTCATGCGACTGAGCGAAATAGCTCTATATACCATTGTCTTATTTAACTCGGAGATGGTGAAATAAGCCCTTAATATTTACGTAATATGACTATCTACTTTACCCATGTTCTATTCAACCCGCTATTTACCCGGACCCGTTGTCTCTAGTCTGACAGCTCAGACTGTTACAAATCGACGTTTCAACCAATTTGACGTTTCTGATGGGGAATGCATCAGACCAGTCGACTTTCATAAACTTTGACTTGATCCCGATTGCTCACATCTCACTTCTAGTGGTCGAAGCTATCCGTCAATTCTGTAACATAGAGTGGGGACTCATTGGTAGGTTATCCGACCATGTGCGAGTGTACATTTATTTCGAATCCGGTCAAATTTAATGTCAAGTAAATTAGTATTTGAACATGAAACGGGTAATAAATATACTATGAATTGTCGATTTTATAGTACAAAGTATTTTCCTTAGCAGTGTTACTACTCGTTTTGCAACCAGTAGTAACAGGGGTATCTCTTTTTGCCCGTGCTGCAACCAACTGCTCTGGGGGTAAGACGTGATTTTTTATTTCCCTTATTACTACTATCCAAAATCATGGTTCAAAACTATATATATACCTAACATAATATTTTGTAAGAACGAATATTCTGTTGTCTAATAGGTGACATGTTCACAAAACCCAGTTTAGATAAGTTATATTTATTTATTTAAAGATCTGTCATCATAATAATAGTTGTAAACTCAAAAAGATTGAAAAGTTAAGTACAAGCGTTGTCCGTCAACAGCTGAATAAAACTCTCCCCAAAGATTTCCGATTATAATAACTCCAAGGTACCCATTTTATTTGCAAAAAAGACGGTTTTACATTAACTTAATATGAATAAGAACATACATAATGTATGTTCATATGTAGGTATGTATTGGAGGTTTTGTCTGTTCACGTACGTCAGTGGAAACCCTCTGAATCCTTACACGTGACCTCCGGGTGGTGCTAAGAACAGTCTCTGGTGGTAGGCTTCGGTCGCAGCTTGTCAACACCCTACGGGCTGGGCCAGTGCGTGAAACGATTTTTTCGTGTTTCGTAATGTGGCCCGGAGAAGCCATCTACCTTCTAGGTCTTCATGCCCCATCTTAGTAACATTGTGGACAAATGAAGGCTTATCCAGCATAAAAAAAAACAAACCAGGTATATGTTTTTGCATACTGAACTTACTTCTATTACTATCACTACTACTTGTACCTTATTATTTCTCGTAATATTTCACATTCTTCATGATTTTTAATTAGTAATAAACCTCATTTTAGGCTAAACTATTTTAAATTATGCTAAAATATATTAAGATGCATCCGTAACCTTCGCACGCTGGATTGACAAACTTTCGGTAAACGGATACGGAAAAATATTTCATAACTTTTAATTGAAAGCCGGTTTTCCCAGCCCTAGTTAAATAATCAATCACAATCATAGATGGAAGTTATTTGCAAATACCACAGTCCAGTCTGTCTCAATCTATGTCTGTTGCTCTCCACCTCAGAGTGATTTGAGGATTGGAGCTCATTTTTCAGCAAATTACATTTCTGTCGGTAATTTATCGGCAGCGAAGGCATGTTTATCTGAGTTGCTGTCCTGAACTACAGGTCACAGTCAAGACAATGTTTATTTCCTTAGAAGCACAGGGCATGCATGGACAGGGCAACTTAAAGTAAACTTAAAGTAAATTGAACTGAAAATGTTTAAGTAAAAATATCAAGGAAATAACATTGTCTTGACAGTTTGCTTCAATTTTTTTCATTGGTAACGTTTGTCTTAAAATAGGATCGTACCTAAAAAAATAATAATTTATTTGTATTTATTTCACACGGGCCTAAGCCGAGTGAGCATTAGTGGAAGATTGAACTAAGTTCTCTACAGAGGTTGTAGAGTTTTCTGTTGGTAAACAAATTTTTACTAGTCCGCAAGTATTCTAAATAACAACTTTCAGTAGTAGAATATATGTTATTATTTTTATAAAGATCAAATGAAATTAATGATTGGAATAATTGGTTTTATTATTATTATAAACATTTATTTATTTAAAATTTAATATAGGAATTGTGGTCTGTATGAATGAACGATTAATCTACTTCATTTATATTAGTTTTTAACCCCTGACCAAAAAAGAGGGGTGTTATAAGTTTGACGTGTCTGTCTGTGTGTCTGTCTGTCTGTCTGTGGCACCATAGCTCCCGAACGGATGGAGCGATTGCAATTTAGTTTTTTTTGTATGAAAGGTGAGTCTGGCGCGAGTGTTCTTAGACATGTTTCATGAAAATCGGTTGTGCCGTTTAAAAGTTATGGGGGTGAGAGTGGGTAAGGAAAACCGAAAATCTGCAAATATACTAGTGTGGGATATCAAATGAAATCGCATCGCGTCCACATTACATAATATTATGTAGTTTTACGTTTAAGGAAATTATGGCATTGGAATCGGGGGTTTTTCTTAAATTTTAAATTTAGATTTATAAATACACTCAACCTGCAACAACTTTGAAATCTAAGTTATAAACGTTATTAAAAGCCCACTATAAATAAGAACCTACAACAGTGATCTGAAATCTTCGGAGTCATTAACCGGATCCGAACCCGCGACCTTTCAGACAAACGTTGAAACTAACCAGGCGGGCTATTTGCGACGCCCGCGCATAAGCCTGACACGGTAATGAGTTCAATGTTTATTTTGAAGTTCTCTGTGATTTTGAGTTCTGTACCTAGAATTATGGAAGAGGCAAAGCGATTACTCGGAGTCAAAACCTCGGAGATTTTCTCCGAGTTGCCACTCTCAATTTTAATTTATATTTATGCGAATACTCGGAGAAAAAAATGAACGCGCGAAGATTTAACGTAGTTTTCTATTTTATTTCTATGTGTTTGAAAATTACAAGATAATTATTCGGTAAACGTTTTAAATAAAGACGTATTTGTTTTATCGCTGATTAAACTGTATTAAAGAAATAACATAGATTGATAAACTTAATACATTTCAAACGTCATAATCAAGTGAACTCTTCGTCAGGAATAAGTAACGGCAAATCCCTTTTAAAATTAATAGTAAATTTAACGATTATTTTAAAAATCAAATGCGTCTTAATCTTTTTCTGCATAAAAAAATAGTTAAACCTACAAAGTGAGGTTTCTCACTTATTAAAAATAATTGTGAAATTATGTATTTTACAAACTTCTAGCCATTCTCGTCTAAACATGTAAGGCCGAAAAACTAGAGAGTATTTCGACGACTTTTTCTTTCTACCTTGCAGATGGGAGGTGTTGCCATACAAAAATGTTTTGAATCGCCTGTTCCGGTGTATTTGTGTATGGTTTGTTAGTGACGGAACGGATCAGCTCCCGAAATAGACGAAAACCAGACGCGAACAGAAATAACTATTGAACGAATCGATGGATGTTTTAGTATATATGTTCCGTTAAACTTAGTTACATGTTGTATTGTATAATAATAATAATAAATCATTTATTTCAGGCATCTAAGGCCCATATAAACATATACCTTATATACTAACATACATAAAAGTATAGGTATCATAATTTCATAGAGATACAAAAACACTATTGTGCACCAAAAACAAAACAATAGTTACAAAATTCACTTAACAGGAATTACAAATAGCATAGGTACATTCAAACGTCAACTGCTGAAACCCGCTGAAACAAGCTGTAATTAAAAAAATATAACCCGACTTCCACTTAACTTTTTTGGGAATCTTTACGGGCTATGAGCCTTTTAAGTGAGAAGGGTTGTTACGCAACTTTCATTCAATAACCATAGATCCGAAACAGTCAGTCCGATACAAAAATGTTCATATAAAACTGAGTTATTTATAAACTATTCAATAATCCACATGCTCTAATTTGTTGTTTTACAAAATGTCGTCCAGTAGTCGCCATATTGAAAATTGACTACCGTCATGACTTTAGTTTCACTCGCTGTACTAAAAGATATCAATTGACCTGTTAGATGACATCCATCATCTTATTATGTCCTGTACATCCACCGACCGACCACCATTTGTTTTTTTTTGATTGATTCAAAATGGCGTTTAACTGAATAACATCTTTTTTACTTTTAATTCTATTTAACTCGACACTGGCAAATTGTCGCTCCAAGCGCAAAGTCCAATTACAAGAAACTGAACTGAACTGTTAATAAAATATATCAGCACAGGCGTTTGGTCTGTATAGAGGGACATAGACTGTTAAACACATAACCACATTTGCGCTGCGCAGTCGGGTAAATAGGCTCCCCTCATAAGATGCGTATTAACGTGATCATATACTAGAGAATTTCTATGTTATTTAGCATTCTTGCAAATGCTGGGCGTTTTTATCGACGTAATACTCACTGATTTTTATCCCTGGATTATGGCAAAACCTTCGGGTAATTCAGTAATTCATTTATCATCCACCTTAGGAACTAGTAGAATAGTACCACTATAGGGTATCAAAGTTTTTCAAGATTTTTAAAGATAGGTCAAATCAAGAATCTTTGCGGTTTCTAAATCCAGTTCTAGTGAAGCTTCTACCAAGATTTACCCCATTAACGTTTAAATTGAGGGCCATCCCACCTTGCGGCTAAATTTAATTAAGAACCGCTGCTGTAATAATAGCAAAACTAGGAGTCAATGCCCTTTAGTTTACGAAGGTATTTTAAACAAACATAAACTGAACACATACGTCGTGGTCATATCGAAGAAATGATAACTTCATGACATGGCCAATAACTTTATGAAGTCGTATTTTGTGAAGGCTATAATAAATTTGGATTTGCATTCATGTTTGACGAGATCGTTGAAAAGCAATCAAACAAATTACTGAAATAGACCAGTTTTAGCTCTCAGCCTCATCGCATATGCACGAATCGCACCTAAACTAGTCCATTTACAGCACTGAGTTAGAAAAATGTTAGGTTAAGTTAAATTAGCGGTCGAGCGAGCATAGCGAACGTGCCGCGACAATGGCTACTGAAAATATTTATGGCTGGACAATCCACACTGCTCTGCCCCGTCTACAATCAAACCGGCTACCTCTAGCGTCCATGAAGAAAATATATTTGATTATGAAATGAAACGAAGCCGTGTTGGCTAAAGTGGGAGAACACTCGACTTTCATTCCGAAGGTCGTGGGTTCAAACCCCGCCACGCACCTCTGTATTTTTCTTCTTGAGAAATATATGTGCGCTTTAAACACGTGCTTTAACGGTGAAGGCAAACATCGTGAGGAAACCGGCATGTTCTGAGAACTTTAAAAGAGTTTGAAGGACATGTGACATTCACCAACCCGCACTTGGCCAGCGTGGTGAATTAAGGCCTAATCTCTCTCGTCAAGAGAGAAGACCCTGTGTCCCAGCAGTGGGAACGTTAATAGGGTGATGATTCAGAAACGAACTAAGACTAGATCTCTTACTAGAAACAGTTTGTTGGCACGCCACAAGAGTACAGAAAGAGATCTAAGCCTAGATCTGCTAGAAACAGTTCGTTAAACCACATATTAAGACAAGCTGGCTTACCTACATATTACACAACCGCAAGTCGTCACATTATGCACACATTATACGCTTTCCAGATTGGCCCTATCGTGTATCATCTGACAACTTTCTATGTAGGACTTTCTAAGGTACAAGGTTACAGCTATGTGGGCTTATTAATTACTTGTTATTGTTACACCTAAAAAAAAAACAACTACGTATATGACTGTCTCAGGCATACTTTTATACTGAACTATAGGCATTACAGGCTAATTAAAAAAAAGAAAGAGCCTGTTCATTAGGCCTTTTGTTTAATTAACTCTTAGATTTAATTAGCTTTATAAGCAAACCTAGGATTACTTGTCCATGTATGACCTGTGCTTCTCAGGAAAAACGTTTGACTTTGACTTTAGAGAGCCACGCTCAGAAATGAGCAGGAATGAGAAACCATGGTCTTCGATATCGACAAACGAACTAGCTTGTTGTAGTAGCAATGTGCTAGTCAAAAACCCTTCTCAAATGGATGCCGGGGATCGGCTACATAATAAAGATAAAAGAAAGACACTAAAAACAATGAACACGACCTCCGGGTGGTGCTAAGAACAGTCTGGTGGTAGGCTTCGGCCGCGGCTTGTCACCACCCTCCGGGCTGGGCCAGTGCGTGAAGCGATTTTTTGTGTTTCGTAATGTGGTCCGGAGAAGGCTAAGGTCTAAGATGGGCATTAAGGCCTTGATCTTAGATCACATCGTCACATCAGGTGAGATTGTGGTTAAATAAATGCTTAACTAGCTTAAAAAAAAAACCGTCGATACCACTCGCTGCCAACCGAAATAGTTGAACTCTGAAAATAACGTATGTCCAAATATTAATTTTTGTCTTCAAATCAGAATGATTATTATATTAAACATTACTAGCTGCTTGCGGTTTTTCAAGCGTAAATATTTTTTACCGCGGTTTAGAGTTTCGTTTTTGAGCTTGGAACACAGCTATGTCCATATCAAATTTTACTCGCAATAATTGTATTTTTACGCAAAATCGGTATTTTAGCGCTGTGTTATTCTGATATGTAAGCTACCTACATATTTAGGTATAGTGAAGTTTTATTAAAACCCATCCAGCAGTTTTTGTTTAAAGAGCAGCAAACACACGTACACATATTTTTAATATTAGTGAGATAATACTTTAATTTTAATATTAAGATACTAACTAAACTATGGATGATTGTTGTCTGAAATAAATGAATTTTATTTCATTTATTTATTTAATACAAGGAACAAAAATATATTGTACCGTATGTAGTATGTACGTACTATAATTTTTTACATCTCATCTACATCAGATATTTGAGAGGTAAGCCGAAAATGTTTCATTATAATTATATTCTAAATTGCCTTATGACCAAAAAATTATGAGTCGTACCTATATACACAAAATACAGTAATAGGTACGTGCTCATGTAAACCAATCATTGGAATGCACTTAATATGTACAGCATCAGGAATTTCATAATATTATGGTTACCAAGTGCTTTCATTGTTTGCGAGATGAATGTATTGGTACTGTCGGCTCGGTTTAATAATACACGGGTTTGTTGATGAATCGATTCGATCATGGTTTCAGTAAAGTGTCAAACATTACATGGACAAGTATGCCTCATCTTATTCATGACAGTGTTCAGTTCTGTAAGACTTCAAGATTATTTAAATGCGATTTTATTTGTAACAATTTTTTTACCCGACTGCGCAAGGCAATTTATCGGTATTGTATTTAACAGTGTATGTATGTATGTTCGTTTGTCGTACTATAACGCCTGGGCCGATTTATACGTCAATCGATTATTCTTAGTACGGCGAGTATCACTAAAGACATGACGTTAGTGAAAATTCAATATGACAGCTTCTAGACGCCATTCTGTAAAATAAAAAAAAAATAAAGTCAATAAACTATAACGTTAAACAGGTAATTAAAAACATTTTTAGTTTTCTTTCAACATTTTTCGATCCAACTTAAGATCAATATCGAATCATAGTTGCGTTGCAAACAACCATTCTCACTCACACTATACACACACTCTCACAATAGGCTTAATAGACTCTAAAAATAGACGCAAAAAAGTTAAGTCAGTTTTCTTAATTCCAGTTGTCGTATTTTATCTCAAAATACAGGTTTAATATAATTTTATTTTATTCTGAAATTATGGACCATGGTAAAAATGTCTACAAAAAAAGGTCACTCTACTTTTTTGGAAAAAATCTCCCCTCGTGATATTTCGTGTTTGTTTTTGTCATACCTTTCCAGCCTCACGTGATTAATGGATGGCCCTCAAGCTGATAGTACTGCTGTAAAATATCTAAATGTACAAACAATAAGTACAGACACAAAATATAATCCTCAAAATAACAAGAATCGCGCCGCTTGGATTTCGTCCAGTCGATGTATTTTGTATGGGTGTGTGTATTGTATAAATGACTCAAGAATTCTGATAATTGCGATTTAAATTTACAATAAATATTACGGATGTCGTTCATAAAGAGGTTTTTGATGTTTTATGCCCGTTAACACCAACAGTTCTTTGAGTCTCTCAAAATTTGAATTTGAGTTTCTGGACATAGGACATACAACAAAAGAGTGTCAAATTTGGGAAGGAATCAATTATTCAGAATTAAATACATATAAACACACAGTCGACAACTATTAATTAGTATTCTATGCTATTACAGAATATTTAAATGTATCTAGTTCCAAAATGTCCCAACTGAGTATAATTCGGGCTGTGGAGCCTACTCTAGGCTTCCGTTGGAACCTTCAAAGAGCTGGCAATCAAGTTCATAACAAATAAAAAAACAAACAAAAAATATAGTGTGGCATAGTAAATCCAAATTCACCCAAATATTTTTTAAATAAAGAAAACGCTGGAGAAAACGGACATAAGTCTTTTGCATTTTGCACCTGTCATGTAGGCCATGTGCTTCTAAGGAAATAAACGTTTTTACTTTGACTTTTGCAGTGGTAACAACTAGATTTTTCTTGATATATCTGTCAGAAGGACGTACATATTTCACAGTATTAATTTATAATTTCTCTATTTCAGGTACGGCATGACCTTCGATATTTATCATAGCAAACCTGGTAAGAGCTATTAGGTGCGACCAATGCAGGCTGCAGCATTATATGAAAATCAAATATAGGTCAACTTTTCGTTTATACACCATATATTTATCAAATCGGTTCAGTGGTAACCAAACTAAATAAATCTAAATTTAAAATTTAAGAAAAACAACCAATTATAATGCCTTAATTTACTTATAAGTAAAACACCATAATATTGTGTAATGTGCACGCGATGCGCTTTCATTTGATACCCCACACTAGTATATTATATTTGCAGTTTTACGGTTTTCCTTCCCCACTCTCACCCCCATAACTTTTAAACGGCTCAACCGATTTTCATGAAACATATCTAAGAACACCCGGGCCAAACTCACCTTTCACCTTTATTTCATAAAGTAAGTGTTTCAAATATAAATACACCTACATAGTTGTTTCTTATCTGCATTAAAAAAAAGTTCCTAGTTATTTCTGGGTCTAGTTGAAATGTTAAAAAATATCTATTAAAATCGTAAAGAGCGATTCGAAAACCTCTTCGTCAAGACTGACAGATTTCCCATGCTAAGATTATGTTACAAATTCAAGTATTTATAATGTAGTTCTATGTACTACTCTCTCATGAGGTATAAACTATTTTTTTTCTAATCCAAGCCTGTAAGATTTTATGAATATAAATGTTTTGTATTTTAAATCTTTTGTGACGTCGCATCGTGTTTCACTGTGGACGATAGGCCTTAATTCAAAATACAAACAAACAGGCCGGTCACGATCTATTTATCGTGAATTTGTATCTGCGTTAAGTAAATTAATTTAAATTGTTAATTATTGCCTAGGAGTTAGGTTTCAATAGTTTAATCTCTGTTTTGTTTTGATTGATTTATTTCGTAAAGCTGAACTTTTTACTGACTATAGTAACATTAAATTATTTGTATGCTACGTGCATTGGGTCTTGCCAAATAAATTCAACTTGAATTATGAGGAAAAATAATTTATTCTACAGCATTCACATTCGTTAACTAGAAACAAATTAAGTTGTTATAATATGTTATTTTTAAATAGCCCTGTACAAACAGACATTTCAGTTTCACAAAGATCTGATAATCTGACTTCGAGTAAAAATTAACTTATTGAATCTATCTGTATCTCTCTATGTTTCAGGCGAAATGTTTTACAATTTTATCGCATTTTCAGTACTAAGGCCGGAATTCATTTTCACAAATAATCTCTGATTACTTTCATTCGTGATGACGCCTGTAATTAGCAATTCATGATTCAATCATCGATTGAAAGTATTTAGAGATTATTTGTGTTTATCAACCTTATATTTTCTCCGGCCTTAGTGGACTAAAAATCTATAACTCTATTCTAAAAGTTCTCGGGCTTGGGCACCCCTGAAAAACTAAATCAGCCGCTTATCTCATTGGTTGTTTTAGGGCGCGGCAAGCGAAAGTACAAAAGAACCAGAGGTACCCAACCACCGACCGTTACGGTCCGTGCAACCCAGCCTCTGTAACGAGAATTTGATACACTATTGTTGTCAAAGGTCATGCAGGCTAAATAAGTTTTTCTATAATGACGTAATACCAGAATATTCTTTGTTAGAAAATACAATACATTGGTTAAGTTTTTGCGTTTTTACAGTTGGGTGAACGCTTGAATATGAGATTAGGGAAAGGAGGTTTTTGTGAAATATTCGATGATCTTATCTATTTCTTGTGGCATTTTAGCGGCTAGGATTTTATATATTTTTGTATGAATAGAATTGCGTAAAAGTATAACAAACACGACAACGTTACTAAAATTTCAAGAAAATTCAACCAATTTAATTATTAATTTGCCATTTCAATTTGCTTGGGATCTTTGGTAGTTCTCGGGTTATTTTTGATGAGAAGTATTCCCGTTTGAGCACATATTTTTGGCAGCCTATGCATTGGGCATCAATCAATATTTTAATGTGGTGCTCAAATAGGAACAAAAAATAAAATTCGTTTTTATTCCCCTTTGTGCTCCTACGGTGTGGCAGCTTCTAGTGATGTGGTACATACTTAAACATATCGATAACATTTACAGTAATTCAGTTATTCATTTTTTCGTCCACCTTAAGCACTAATAGTACACTTGGTTTCGTTAGAGGTCGTACATGAGAATTCTCATCAGTAGCTTATCAGGTGCCTTGCCAAATTTATAAATTTAAAAGCATTGATATAAAAATATATACTTGATATATATATTGACAAAAAAACACACACAATAGAATGATAATCTAAAAAAAAATCTACTTTTATTGTCACATGAATTTAGGAAATTATTTATTAATATCACAATCAGTTAACTAATCCACATTTTTCATACAATAGATATCACAGAAGATTTGTTAAAATTGTATTTTATTTTTGGAGTCAGAGAAAATTGCTCACATTTTTTTAAACACATTTCAATAGAAGGTTAAAACAGCCTCAACCTTAAACTATTTGTCGATTTAATAAGCAAGTGTGAAACCACACCAAATCAGTCGAACAAAAGGTCACTCTAACAGATTGAATTGAGCAATTTGACATTTCGTCTGCGCCAGCGCAGAGCTACTGATAACCTTTCGGACTGTCTTCGGGAAACAGATTTATCTGTTTACTGTAATTTTCCCGGGAAAATAGGATTTATATGGCATAGCTCAGAGTTCAGCTATAGCGGTAGATATTGGCTGTGGACAGACGAAGAGACTTTGATTGGCATAGCACTGGATGAGGAATATCTATGTTTTTTATTTTATTTACGGAAAAATCAAGACCTTGATTTTTCTATGAACTTATAACATAGATGTTAAACACCGGGAGACCAAAAACATAAAAAGTTCAAATTGAAATATTTTTTAAAATTAAAAAACTCATAAGTTTTTTTTTACCTTATGCCTAATGCACACCAGTGGACGTAGTATGACGTGCTGATGATGATGATATTATATTTTTTATATTTATTGTAAGTTAGAGTCAGCGTAAGGTTAATATAGTTTTTAAAAATAGGTATTATAGTCATTTGAAAAACCTTTTTCACTTTTTTAAACCAAACCGGCAAGAAAACTATATAGCTAATTTGCCTTCAAATCAAGAACTGTACAATCATTTCAGTTCAAATATTAAACATTTAAGTCAACGGAATGCTCTTTATAACCCAGATATAACAATTTACAGAATGATGTTAATTGTGCAATAATATACTCAAAGTTGCCCAGTTGCCATAAAGTCTGTGCGTGTCTGTACGTAGCCTTAATGAACGAGCCAAGGAACTTGTTAGTAATAATTGTAAGTCTCATAATTATTAGATATAATTTCTAATGAGCTTGACCTATGAGCTATGACTGAATCGGTAGATTTCCCCTATAACAGTGTTTATGTGAGTTATTTTCTTAGTAAGTTGTTGTTGAAATATCACTAAAGTTTCGAGAATTCCGAAATTTAATTTAAATTTTGTGATATGTTACTTCATACAATAGAAATACATAGGGAATATTAATATTAAAAAACAATTAAAGATTCTCACTAGCCATATTATTATATAAAAAAAAAAACTTTCCTTATAAAAAATTTAAAATTTAATGATAAATATTGAATATGTAATAAGTTACTTACCAAAATAATCGTCGCTATACAGCGAAAACCAGTTAAATGGTCAAAAGTGCAAACGGAGATATCGCAATTACAAAGTTTATGGGGTTGAAAATAACCTTTGCAGTATTATATTGTTAATATTGCTTCATAGCATCAATACATAGATTAATGTTCTGTTTAAACATGTCTATTAATGTTTAAAAACATTATTGGTTTGTAATGAAATTTTCAATATTTGTCATAAGGTCATCCATTTAATTGGTTTTCCCTGTAAACTGATAAATGTCTGTATATATCAAAGTAGGAGGATTACAGCAAATCCCGAGAAATTACTTTTTTCTTTTAGTTAATTAATACTAACCATGATAAAAAAATACCAATACAACTGTCCCTTGTGAAGTTACAAGTGAAAATGTGTCAAGATAATTGGTTTTCCCTGCAGAAAATTTAAGAACCTACAAAGTTAAGCAAGTAATTTTTTAAAGTTTCAGTACGTTTATTTGTTATCAAAATTATAACTCGAAATAATGAGTTAAGTACAAATTAGCTTGATAAGTTCAAATAACGATACAATCGCGCTTCAAATGCAATTAGTAGATGCAATGTAAATAAAGGGAAAACGGACTTATTATTGAGTGACTGACCGAATGACTGACATGCCAGATCAAAGCCAATTTAATTTAAGCGTAAACAATATTTATCTATTATTAACTTATTAATGAAAGAGATACAACTAAGTAACTTCTTAAAAAAAATTAATTGAGAAAATCAACCAAAATTAATGAGAAAATATTTTAAATAATTACAACAAAGATATTATAACTAAAACTCTTCGTCATTACGTTAAATTTCGTCGGAACTGGTTGGTTCATCATCAAATATAGTGGCATCAGGTACCCTGTCTTTATTTGCAATGTTAGTTTTTAAATTTTCAAACCATCTATGAAATTCTTCAGGTATAACACCTTTGCGGCAAAGCTCCAATCTGGATTAAAGCTTGAATGTGTTATGTCATGTTTATCAGCACTACTGCTTACAGGATCTAAAACTTATAAAAAAAATGTAAGGAGAAAAAGAAAATTATAGTTAATTATAACTTATGTTTTCCTGCGGCAATGTGATGTTTTCTCGATGTAAAAAGTAGTTTATGTATTTTTATTGGTATTGTTATTAGTGATAGGTTCTCAGCCCATCACCTTAATTACAATATTCTAAGTATGTTACAAAATAATATAAATAAAATACAGCAAAGAGGAGACTGTGTAATGTACTTATTCCATCTCATTCTTTTACACGTTCAATCCTACAGATATATGTTTGTCTCTTTCTACGTAACGCCTCAACTTTTCGTGTTACACTTTTGATTTTACTCCTCATAAAATTACCGTACCGGGCCTTATAACTCAAATCGTTTCTTAAGGAGTAAACTCCAAAAAGTAACTATAAAATATGGACAGATACAAACCACCAGGTGCAGTTTCATTGCTACCGTCTTTTAATAAAAAGTCTTCATAAGCTTGAGACAAAAGATAGTCCTCACCGCTGTCAGCAAAACTTTCTGAAAAAATTATAATTGGTAATAACCTACAGGTACGATTATCAGTTACAAATAAGCGTCGAGTTTGGTTCTAAATTTGCCACACCAATTATAAATGTCACAGACATGAACTACATTAAAAATTGGTAACTAAAGTAAAAATTATCAGACATAACCTCACTTTCGCGGCTTTTTTCAATAAAATCACTATAATAATGACTCACCCTTTTCTTGTATTTCTTTTCCACGATCGAAATCAAGTTCCTTCACACAGTTTGAACTCATTTTAATAATCACTTTAACTACAAACTTCAAAATTTACTGAAATTAACTTTTTCTGCGAGACGCGAGCGCACTTGTAATTGTCTGTTAGGGCGTTCAAAAAAACTCATACAACGCGTCCAAAATGCATGCGTACGATTTTGCTTTCCCATCCACCACGTTCCCATATTTCTCCATACATAAATAACCACGGTCTTATATGTCTTCGCGTCGTACTCTACATCTTGCCTCACTTCTTTTTGGTGAAATAAATAAACGAACCCCATTGCACCTGTATGAAAATCTTGAATTTTCGAGACATAAAGTGCGCTTGCCATCGCTACTTATTTATCCAAGACATAAATCGACTGCATTTGATGGTAGTTTTCGCTATGCTGCCACGAAATGCTGGAACAATATCCCACCACCAATCCGCAATCATTGCTCATTATATTCTTTTATATTAAACCTAAAAAAGTGTCTTTTGAATAATCAATGTGCGGGATTTATTATTTAACTCGATCTTGGTCTTCTGTTATAAATAAAAAATATCATTTAAACATGGTATAATATTGTAAAATGATATTCGTATGTCTCTTTGTTATCTTATAATAATTATTAAGTATTTTGTTCTTTATAGTATATTAGACGATATAAATGTAAACGATACAATAGATTTTAAGTAACCCATTATATTTTATCTATTATTATAAATTGATTGATTTATTGCCTCGCTTTAGGGCCGCCTTGCGCTGTACGGTACCACTGAAAACCAGCGCTGTAGCCAGCTCACCTAGCTGCTACAGCATTTAATCGTTTTTCGCTGTAGTGATTAAGTTGCATCTGTGAATCAATATCGTCAGAGAAAACAATTATCTGGACATACAATATTTTCTTAGACGATTATATTGTGTTGTTTAATATGGAATTCGTCAAGTAAAACAAATTTAACTGGTTTAATCGTTTTTCACTGTAGTGATTACGTTGCATCCGTGAATCAATATTGTCGGAGAAACACAATTACTCTGTTTTAATAGCTTTTACTTGACTATTTTAATCTAATAATGGAGATTTAAATCTTATAAATTGGTTGTTACTGAGGAAAAAATAAAGCATTTCATGAGCTCTCTTATAAGGAAAACAAATTTTATCAGGTTAACTGACAATCATTGGCGCCAAATATGTCGGCAAATAAGTTAAATCTGTTTAATGCTTTGCACTTGAAAACAAACCTTGGTAATGCTTGAAATAATTGGTTATCACATTAGTAAAACCAAAACTATAAGACTTAGCGTTTAATGGGTTTTCGCAGACGAAAGAGCAGAAAATTTTAAGAACTTTGGCATTCTTAAGTCATTTTCGTAAAAATTTCGATTTAACTGGTTTTCGCTGTATAGCGACGCTATAGTCTAAGACAATTTTTGTATCAGTTGTAATGTCCCAACGGGGCTCATGTAAGGGTATATATAAACGCCATTTGTAACCACATGAATCAACGAATAAATGAATATGAATGAATATGAATATTCATTTATTCGTTGAATTTGTGAGTTTGAACCCCGCTACGCACCTCTGGAAACACACAGACAACAGACTTACAACAGAACCATCAAAATATTATTCCGTAGTAAGCTTGTTTCAAAATATTTGTAAGATTAATCTACACGTTAATAATTTAGGATATTATGGCGCTTTCGCAAAACAATAAATTAATCAAACCAGAGAGATTAATGAGGTATTTTTAATAAATACAGACTAACATGGTTGACCTTTTGGATGAAATGTAGTCTATTGATTACTTAATACTTTGTCATGATTTCCTAACCTATTAAAACATAAATCAAAACTATAATTAAACTTTTAAATTATCATGGTTTTACCTATATTAAAACTTGAAGCAGGTAACATGCTCTTTATAACAAAGAAATAACAATTTTTGTTTTGATTTGACAGTTTTTTGTGTTTTCTATATCTATCAATATAAATAAAACTGAATTGTTGTTCGTTAGTCTGATTAAAACTCGAGAACGGCTGAACGGATTTATCTTATCATAGTCTTGAAATGTTCGTGGAGGTCTAGGGAAGGTTTAAAAGGCGAGAAAAAACGAATAATTGCCGGGAAAAAAATTTGAATAAAAACCCGTGCGAAGCCGGGGCGGGCCACTAGTAAATTATATTTTTCTGTTGCAAGCGCAATGTTTTTGACAGATTTTTAAGAACTACCATTTTTTTAATAAAACGCTAGTCGTGCTATTCACACCCTTTTCGCTTTATAAACCATATTCAACCCACCTCTTATAGCAGCAGTATGGAGGGAGTAGATACTCAGAAGGACGCGGGTTAGCGACATGCAAACCGTAACGCGGCAACGGCCACCGAAACGCCAGAAAGCCTTCACAAATGAAATGTAAACTTGAGTTTTTGGCGAATTGTTCCCGCAAATCGAAGACCTCGGGTTGATGGGCCCAGGCCGGTTCCAACCGGGATAGCGGGAAATCTACGAAAGACTACGTCCTATGGACGTCTTACGTAAAAGTGGGGAAGAATAACCGAAAATGTACAAATATACCTACTCGAGTGGGGTATCAAATAAAAGCGCATCACGTGCAAATTACAAAATATGATATATGATTATTTACTTTTAAGGAAACTAAGGTTATGGAATCAAAGGAATTTTATTTAATTTTAAATGTATATTATTTCGACTGTTTTCGTTTAGTGACGCTTCTGTGCAGGAAGTCCTACGGCGTAAATGATGATTATCATGAATAGATTACAAGATTAGTTTCCCAAATCAGGTCAGTCCGGTGTTGCACCATAGCAATCAGACAATAGTGCTGCAAGTGTTGCCGCTAAACGCTTATTACGGTCATTAGTGCGGATTACAGGGTAACGTTAGTAGATAAACAAATTTCATTAACGGATAGTAGTGCAGTGTGCATACATAAGCTAGATGGATGCAAGTTTTGGTAAAGATCGCAGGAACGGTGAATGCACGACCTCCAACCGAAATAACTAGAATTGGTAGTACCTTATACAGTAGTAAGAAAGAGGTGAGTGTTGAAATGACGGGTGATAGAGGGAAATGGAAGCAAAAAAATATGTTGTGCCGACCCCACGTAATGTGGGATAAGGTCAGGAAAACGATGGTAGTACTTTATACAGTTATCGACCCCAAAATCCTCACCATCATCGAAACATACGACGTCCAATGCTGGACATATTCTTCCCGCATATATATAGATTTTCCGTTGCTTCAGTTTGAAGCTGCCTTTTTAAACAACTTCAACAAAAAAAGGAGGTTCTCAAATCGTCGAGCATGTATTGTTTTTCTTTGTCCGTCTTTAACGGCAAAACGACTGGACTGATAAGCCTAAATTTTACATTCTGATAGGTTATATACATTTGATTATAGCGGGTCAGAGCGTGGGCGCTTCTAAGAATACATTATGTATATTTCAAACTAAAAGTCGGTTGTTTTTTGTTAAAAATCTACTTGTTTTTGGACGTTAAAGCTTTGACAGCAATATCACCTGATGGTAAGTGTCGATGTGAACGAGGATGGACCACAAAGATCTAGAAGGTACCATTAACTCTTGACTTGAAGGACCCTCAAGTTGTAGATATCAGGAAATACAGCAGCAGGGAGAGAATTCCAAATCCTTGCAGTTCTAATTATGAAGGAAACTTCACCAAGTAATTCCTCTATCTGGATTGTGAACGTCGTTCACTGCACTATTACAAAACTATTACTACGAAGGTAATTTATAACAAGATCACAGTTTCCCAAATCAGGCCAGTTCGGTTGCACCATAACAATCAGACAATGGTGCTGGTGGCTAAGGTAGCTAAAACTATCTGTACCATAGTATTACCGTGGCTAAACGGTCCGTTAGAATCATTAGTGGGATTATAGGGTAGAGCTGGGTGTCAACATCGAAGTGCAATTATTTCTTACTAGCAGGGTGTGGTCATAAAGTGAAAATACTTAAGGTATAAGAAGAATATTACTAAGAAGGTTTGAAAAAATCTTTGACAAGTATGACAGGTCCATCTAGTTGGAAGGCTTTATAAATAGGTTTCTGTGTGACAAACAAACAATGGCTAGGTTTCTGTAGTTAAATTTAACCACTTATTTTCCCGAGTCAGGTGTAGGCCTTCGGTGTGAATAAATAAATAAATTTGTAACATAAAAAAACGTCGTTTAGCATGGAAAATATCAGTTATAGTAAAATTTTAATGTGACCAACTTGCGAGGAACAGCTTTTGTAGGTATAAAAATTATAATCGATTGACGGAAAAAATCAGGTAACATCAATAAAAAATATGTTTGTTAGTATTTTTTATAAACAGATACGAAACTTATAAAATGTTCTTGACAACTGACTCGGAGTTAAAGCATACTTAATGTATGGTGAAATCCTCAACCAGTGTTGAAATTATTCAGTTTTTATATCTCCAAGATCAAAATAGAGATTACGCTGTAATTCCTTGATTTGAAAATGAAATATTAGTATGAGATACACTCCGGTGTAGTACCTAGGGTTCCGTGTAAAGTTTTTTTATCATAAAAAACACAAAATAGATTTATTTTTAATGTGCAAAAATGCAGTCATTGCGTTTACCCGTCCAAGTACTTATTATTATGTGTTTTAGCATTTATAGTTATAGCTGCAACAGAAATGCATCATCCCTCAAAATTTCAACTCCCTAGCTATAACTGTTCTTGAGTTACAGCCTGGTAACAGATAGACAGGAGTCTACCGTCTAGGTCTTCATGACCCATCTTAGACCACATCGTCACTTTACATCAGGTGAGATTGTGGTAAAATTAAGGCTTATCGAGCATAGAAAAAAAGACAGAATCCCGTTTTACCATTTGGGTACGAAACCCTAAAAGTCGTAGTAATCCATCAAAGAAATTAACTACGAGAAAACCTTGCCCAAACATTTTAAAGTATCAAATAAAAATCTATATAAATCAATCAACTATCGCGTCAAGAAATACAAAAAATACATCAATGTCACTAAAAGCCGTATAATATCGATTTTTTTACGAAATCATTGACTTAACATGGAAATTTATCATAATTATGCATACGATTATCATGTGTTTAAAGATATCTATTAAAATTAGATACTTAATTTAGGAAAGTTTGGTTATATCTATGAATGACTGGAATAACATATTATGTATGATAAATAACATAATATTTTTCTATTAAGGGCCTTATTACGTAAATCTTGGCGGCACATTCTTTTATTACATACAAATTGCGTGTCTAGTTTTTTGGTCTTGTAATATCACGTACCTATCTAGGAATTATGTCATAAATGTACATAATGTTTAAAATATATTTCGTATTACCTTTGTGCACACGTAATAAAATTTTTATTACATAGATTATAAGTATTTTTATAAACAATAAGTATCATTACACTTAATGATATTTAAAATAAATCTGCCTTATGTAAATTAACAAATTATTGTTAATAAGACATCCATGATCTTATTTGAATTCCAATTATCTTCATCCAGTAACTGCCTGAAAAACATCTCACTTTGTCAAAAACTGTCAAAAATGGTTCTTAAGTAGACTGGGCCCGCAAAAAACAGGCCCCGCCGGCCGGCCCGGGACCAGTTAACTTAATACATTAAACTTTTTACTTATCTTTAGCCACTGGGCCTATTTGACCAAGAAAAGATCCTTAAAATACTTATTCTTCTCTTAAGTCATACTATTTTGTAATGTTCACGTGATGCGCTTTCATTTGAGACCCCACTCGAGTATATTTGCAGATTTTCGGATTTTCCTTCCTCACTTTTACCCTCATAACTTTTAAATGGGTCAACCGATTTTCATCAAACATGTCGAACACTCACGTGAAACTCACATTTCATCCAAAAAAACCTAAATTGAAATAGCTTGATCCGTTTTGGAGATATGATGTTTCAGACAGATAGACAGACACATCAAACTTTTAACACCCCTCTTTTATGTCGGGGGTAAATAAAATAAATAGTATAAACGATCATTGCATAAATACATATGTAGGTATATAAAAAACAAAGTGACACCCAGATTGCGGAGGAATGCGCAAGAGTTGAGTTGAGCAACATTGCATTTCATGTGAACGTGGGGAAAGACGTACCGCTAATTAATTGTCTAATTTTGACGTAATTTTTATAAATATATAAGATACATAGGTGAATTTGAATCAAAAACAACATGCGGTGTTGCTTATTTACTTCAAAGAAACGACAATTAATATAACATTTCCATGTCACAATGTTAGTTACCGTACTCCTCCGAAACGGATTATTCGATTTTTACCTAATTTTATATGCGTAATAAATAGGTCTGAGAATCGGCTACTATCTATTTTTAATTCTGCAAAGCAACGTGTGCTGGGCTCAGCTAGTTTCCTATAAATCGAACAATTATAACCTATTTGATTGTGAACTATTGATTCATAGTTTTATCTTGTACTTCTGTGACACGAAATAAATGTCTTATTATTTAATATTCTAACAAAATTATTTAATTTCTTCATTTGACTGCCTCAGTGCCTCAGTACCGCGGGGTTCGATTCCCGGCGAGAGATCTAGTGTTTGTAACATAATAGTCGTCATAATAATAGTCATTTATTGATAATATACATTATAAGTCACAATATGATTTTTAACGTGGTTGCCCAATGCCACAACTACAAGCACTTTTTCCTTGCTCTGGGTGTTTAATATTTATAATAAAAAAATATCTATCGTATGTCTATAAAATAAGTAGGTATATCAGATGTGTGGATTGTCCGGAAATATTTATTCTCGGTTGCCAATTTTTTTAGAATTCAGACGATACATATAAAACACCCAAAGAAATACAGAACTAATTAGTAATCTTCATTACAAATATAAAACCGCCTTACCACTAAAACATACACGACTTAAACACGCGTTCAACAGTTGTTTAGAAAAGAAAACATCAAATATTCAAAAGTGGACGGCACATGGCAAAACTTTCTGGATAATTTTAAGATAGAAAAACCGTTTAGCATTTTAGGCTTATTTTTGAAACCGGTGTTTACAATAAAGATGTTTCTGTCTATTTTAACCCCCGTCGGAAAAACAGGGGTGTTATAAGTTTGACGTTTCAAACTGGCTGTGGAATCATAGCTCTCGAACGGATAAAGCCATTTCAATTTAGTTTTTTTTTTTGTATGATAGGTGAGTTTTGCGCTAGTGTTTATAAACTTGTTTTATTAAAATCGGTTGAGCTGTTCTAGTGCTAAACGTAGCAGAGAACTATATCTGCAAATATACTCGAGTGGGGTCTATAATGAAAGCGTGCCATCACGTGCACATTACAAGACAATATGATTTCATAATATTGGAATCGGGGTTTTTTTTATTTTAAATTTGGATTATTGCACATATTCATATTAAAGGTAAAAGCCGCACATAAAGTTATGAAATAATCATTATTACATACTCTTGAGATAAATCTCGCAACAACCGCCGGAAGCTGTACTGTAATTCGTCTCAAAAGCCATCAAAAGGATGTGGAGATTCGCCATGGACTAGGTTTTACAAGTATTTTTTGTCTTCTTTACTATCTATGTACATTATAGTATATATAACCGAAGCTAACCTATCCTACTAATATTAAGTTTGTGAGTAAGTGAGTGTCTGTAACAATCTAATACCAAGGTACAAGTAGATATTATCCATGTTAATGAAATTCATAAACATATTATTTTATACTCTAAGTTCTAAGATATAGCAATAACCTTAAGAATTTACAATCAATTGTCGCATCGGTGTCAAATATTGTTTTTGCATTAACATACAAACAACTTGTTTTGGCTTTTGTGGGCTTTTAAGGGTTAGTGGTTTGTTTACTGTTTGTTAACATAATCATCATTGTCAGACGACGGTCATTTTCTGGTTAGTTTTATATATTTATTTCAAAAATACGAATTATAGGGCTTTGCGCTGTTTGCCGGTTAATACACCCAAATTTCTGGTTAATTTTTCTGGGCTTATTTCATAAAATCTTTTAATTATTCGTTTATTCATAAAACAATTTCACAATCGTATTTGAATTAACATTATAGTGATATATTAACTTACCTAAACACATAAATATAATTGATTTTAAATTGAATTAAAATTTGATTACATTATAGGAAAAATACAAATGTCAGAGGAAATAATATCATGCTTAAAGGAATATTCTATAAAATAACATCAATAATTTAATGTAATAATTTAATTAAGCAATGGTTCAATCATTTCAATTTATTATTATTGGCTTGTAGCGTCAGTTTGCCAGTGTCAAGTTAAATAAATTTATAAAGTGAAAGATACATTACTCAGTTGAACCCCATTTGTGGTGACGCAAAATGGCGTTCAACTGAGTAACATTTTTTTCACTTTGTAATTTTACTGAACTCGACACTGGCAAATTGTCGCTTCAAGCGCAAAGTCCAATTACAAGAAACTGAAACTGAACTGAACGCCATTTGGCGTCCGGAGCTATCTCGCTTTGTCACATGTGACAGTGAAATAGCTCTATATTTTAACCATTTTCTAACATTTGTAGGAGATGGTTAAACAGGCATACATAGTTATTTTACGGGCTACAGCCGGTTTGAAGGTTCCGTAGCCAAATGGCAAAAACAGAACAGGCCCCTATGTATATATGTCATTTCTGTCTATATGCATGACACAGCCCCTTTTTACGAAACTGAAAGAAATACTGTTGAAACTTGGTAAGCAGATGTATTCTGTGAACCGCATTATGATTGTCACACAAAAATAGTTTTTTTTTTTTTTTGCTTGATAAGCCTTCATTTTGACCACAATCTCAACTGATGTTAAGTGACGATGTGGTCTAAGATGGAGCATGAAGACCTAGAAGGTAGATGGCTTCTCCGGACCACATTAATAAACACGAAATAATCGCTTCACGCATTGGCCCAGCCCGGAGGGTGGTGACAAGCCGCGGCCGAAGCCTACTAATAAAATATGATACATTTTGGGAGCTCCCATTATCTAAACTGAAATTCAAAAATTGTATATTTAAAATCTGTACGTATTTAAATTTCTGAAATAGGATAGTTCTTTCAAATTGAAACAGATTTTTCTTTTTTTTTTAAATTAAAAAGTTTGCGCGATAGTCTATTTCAAAGTGGTAAAATGTTAAAAAAAATCCTTTCAATTATTTGAATAATGCCATCAAAATTTCCAATTCACTACCGTGAATCAGTACTCTGCAACAATGTAGGCAAATATGGTCACCCACGTATGCCTCGATGAAAACCGTATTAGCTTGGCCATATTTGGCCTTTAGGACATAAGCCATACATGGCGGTTACAGCTGAACAGCAAAGTACAAACTATGTCTGATAGAACAGATTCGAAAGTCAAAGTCATAATATAGGCAGATCTATAACTTCAGATATTTATGCTTACTTGTGTTACTAATGCAAGGCAAGGTTTCTCTTTTCCATCCTAGGGTTGCCTTGTAGACATCGCTCTTAAGCGATAAGGCTGACATTTGTACTTCTTCCTTATATATGTGATTATTGTAACTATTTTTTGTTTTGGTGTACTATAGTGTTTTAACCCCCGACAATAAAAGAGGGGTGTTATAAGTTTAACATGTCTGTCTGTCTGGGACATCATAGCTTCCGAACGGATGGAGCAATTTTAATTTAGTTTTTTTTGTATGAAAGGTGTGTTTGGCCCGAGTGTTCTTAGACATCGCGAGCTTGGCGCGAGTTTTCTTTGTAGGTAAAATCGGTTGTGCCGTTTAAAAGTTATGGGGGTGAGAGTGGGGAAGTAAAACCGAAAATATGCTATTATACTCGAGTGGGCTATCAAATGAAAGCGCATCGCGTGCACATTACTTAATATTATGCTGTTTTTTTTACGAAAATTATGGCATTGGGGGTTTTTCTTCAATTTAAAATTATATTTATTGAATTGTTTTGTATGCCTCATTTGCCACGTTTGTAATATATTATTTTGTTTTGTTACTAACTTTTCATGGCGCGGCGTTGGCCGTGTTTTATGAATGTTTCCTCGGGAACAACAAATTGTAACGGGGTAAATGTAGCTTATAGGATTCTTAGATAAATTGGGCTATCCAAAACTGAAAGAAATCGGACCAGCAGTTTCTTAGAATACCGCGTTCGAGCAAAAAACATTATTATTATTAGTATTGATAATCATACCACGTATCTGTTTTCATTCTCACCTCAACTTTTTCTCTTTGACATTTTTTTGAAGAATCTTTTGTATATTATATAAGCTGTGATTTTTTTAAATTATGGTGCTATTTTTAAAATTGGTGTTTCGTAGACTTGAAATCGATTACCTATTTACTTGCCTTAGTAGAATTAATCATAACAACTCCATCGAATTGTGATGCCAAACGTACTGAGATTCGCGTAAATTGCATAACGCCAACAAGACGGCACATACATCTCATGCAATATTCAACTGGATTTGTTAGTATTCAGGGTAAGAAGAGTGACGAAATTCACTTGAAGTGCCAAATTAATCGTCTTGCATTCCTGCCACATCAAGGCATGAACTGATAAGTCATACCTACTCATTAGCATAATAATTTTACATATACACCTGCATTATATATATTAGGTCCTTACATATGAAATTGGCGTTTTTCGTACTGGCCACTTTAATCACAAATTTCTCCTCTTTGGTAAGGAATTCCAAATTCAAATTTGTACAGCTATAGACTCATGTATTTGTGCTTCGATGATCGTCATTCATTTGTTTTTTTTCTTCTGTTTTTTTCTGTTTGCGTCACTCATTTTACAAAATGGAAAACTTAAAATATCGCATTATTTACGAGTACGAGTTCCGCCGTGGCACTAGTGCTGCGGAAACAACTCGAAGGGTGAATGATGTGTATGGCGGTCGTGTTGCAAAAGAAAACACAGTTCGTTTTTGGTTCCAACGTTTTCGTTCTGGAAATTTCGACTTGCAGAACAAGCCCCGTGGACGGCCTGAGACTCAAGTTGATAATGAAGAGTTGAAGGCTATTGTGGAAGCGGATCCATCGCAAACCACGTCCGAGTTAGCTGCAGGCTGCGGTGTTAGTGATAAAACTGTTTTAATTCACTTGAAGCAAATTGGGAAGATTAAAAAGCTTGAAAGGTGGGTACCTCACGAATTGACTGAAGCAAACCGGCAAACGCGCGTCGACTGCTGCGTTACATTACTAAACCGGCACAATAATGAAGGTATTTTAAGCCGAATCATTACCTGTGATGAAAAATGGGTTCTTTACGATAATCGGAAGCGCTCAGCGCAATGGTTGGATCCTGGCCAGCCAGCCAAATCCTGCCCCAAGCGAAAATTAACCCCAAAAAAGTTACTTGTAAGCGTTTGGTGGACTAGTGCCGGTATTGTTCATTACAGTTTTCTCAAATCTGGCCAGACTATTACGGCTGATGTCTATTGTCAGCAATTGCAAACCATGATGGAAAAGCTAGCGGCTAAACAACCTAGGCTGGTCAATCGCTCCACGCCACTGCTGCTTCACGACAACGCTAGACCACACACTGCGCAACAGACGGCTACTAAATTAGAAGAGCTTCAATTGGAAAGTCTAAGACATCCTCCGTACTCCCCGGACCTTGCTCCAACAGATTACCATTTTTTTCGAAATTTGGATAACTTCTTGCAAGGGAAAAAATTCAACTCCGATGGGGCAGTCCAAATCGCCTTCAAAGATTTTATTGATTCCCGTCCGATTGGTTTTTTTAGTAAAGGGATCAATGAACTACCTATAAGATGGCAAAAGTGCATAGAAAATAATGGTTCATACTTTGATTAATTAAATATATTATATTAAAAAATATTCGACTTTTTGTTCCTCCCATACAAAACGCCAATTTCATATGTAAGGACCTAATATTATACTGGATAGACTTTTTGTTTTTTTGCGTAAAGTAGGATTTCTCAGGAAATAATTCATTCATAGTTTATTTTATTTCTTTTGTGACTTAAATTATATAAAGTGATATTTGAGAGTAATGAATAAAGTGGCCTATGTGTTATTCTGATATGTAAATAATATTACTGTGAAGTTTCATTGAAATGTATAATTTTTTTTTGTGAGAAAAAGCTACAAAAATACTTACTTAATTACCTACACAAACTTTCGCTTTAATAATATTAGTAGAATTCACCTTATACATCACCCATTTAATTTTACCCGCCCTTCATTTAATATACAATAAATTATGCAGAAATGTTATTCACTTAGATAATTTCCTGTGTGAATAAAATGTTCCACATACTAACCTTGAAATAGTCATGCCAAAATAATTTTTAACCTCCAAAAAGTTCGTCGACCGGTCCGCCATATTTGACCATAGACTATAGCGTTAACAGAGCATGACCATAAAGTACAAACCTTCCCATTCGGCTATTTGTCCGTTTTGTGACGCATCGCCGGTTTTTATTTGCATTTACGGATATTTTATCGGTAATCTCGGGTTCTTAGATCTATTTACAATAGTTTTATGGCATTCGATTTGCAATCACGGAAGCCATGATTAAATTTTGATTGAAGTTTCTTTACTTAGTTAATGGGTGTCTAGAAACGGGGGATGTATAGTTTGATTGATTGATCAAAAGATCAAGATAAATATCAAGTTTTAGCTACAAAGATTAGAGTATATAGATTCAGAGTCCATATCGATTGGGAAAATCTATTGTTATGTCGGTTTTTTTCAGCTGTTTGATAAATTGACAATTGGGAATTTTTTATCTGTTGTGTGCATTTTGTTAAAAATAAACCGATTATTCGTGTTTATTGTACCTACATATATATCTGTGTCTGTTTATGAGTACAGAATAGATCTTTTCTATTCTATTAAAATTATACAAATGAAAAAAAGTATTTAATTACGTTTTCACATGTGATGAAGTGACTATAATAGAACGAAGGGTTAGAAAGATGGGTTGGACATGACATCGGATGAAATCTTAAAAACAATGGTGGTGGTGGATTTTTCAATACACATTGCAAAGATTTTCATTCTATTTGCTGAATTATTATCGCACTATTACTCGCACCCTGATTTCACCCACTGCTGGCATTGCGATCTTAGAGATGTCGCCAACACATCGCGCTTATAAAACTACAACAGTAGGTACTACAACATTGTATTACCTAATGCATACTCAAGACTTGTCTTACTAATGACATAAATAAGTCACACGCTGAACCTTAACAAATGTATGTCGAATGAACTGTCAAAATACTAGACTAAATAAAATATAAAAGGCTCTAAAAAATTACATCAGTAGAACGCAAACTGTGGAAAAAAACTTACATCACACAAAAAAAACCTAGTTTCAAATTAATACCATGTTTATACGAGTAAAAGCATTTGGCCGGTCCAATTTCAATCAGAGATCTATTTGCCTTAGGGCTCCTGCACACGATACCGGTGCCGGGCCGCCGCCGCACCGCTCTACTGTAGGTATATACGCGTCGACACCGCGCCGCCGCCGCTTTTTCCTCCGTCGCTGATTACTTAGCTATGACTAGTTCTTAGACTCGCAAAGTGACAATCATCACACTTGGTAGGTAATACTATCTACTAATATTTCATTGTACGCAATCATTTGTTTAAGTGTTTATGTCAATATCACTAGAATGGTTACATAAAGGTTTCTTAAATATTTAATTTTTCTGGAAACATGTTATTTTACCGAGTCTTGACGAATTTTTTTTTTTATGTTAGATTTGTCTTCATTTTACCACAATCTCACCTGATGTTACGATGTCTAAGATGGAGCATGAAGACCTAGCAGGATTAGGCGGTAAATTGAACTTGTAATGTTCTTCGTAACAAGCAATGTATTACTAACAGCCGTGTAGTCAACACTATCAGCATTGACGTCCACTGCTGGACATAATCCTCCCTCAAAGACTTCCAGTAACTTCGGTCGTTGGTAGCGGGCCACCTCGTGCCCGCGAGCCTTATAGTAGACCGGTAAAATTAGGCTTTGACGGCACGGTGGCGGCGCGGTCGCGGCATCTTGTGCACGAGCGGTTAGCGGTTACACTACCTTTTTTAGATTAAATTTGTGTGCCTACAATACGTCATGATTACAGCCTGTCAAACGTTTGAAATACACGCACTGCACAAAGATACAATTTAAACCTTAGTACCTCGCAATAAGAATTTATAAAATACTTCATTAACCTAAGCCAAAATGACTTCGAATGATTCTAATGTATTCGTTGGATTTAACTGGTTTTCTAAATTGAAGTGGCTACCGGCTTCTGTTCAACTTAATACGGTGTTGCAAGTTTAAGTTACTGTGAAGGGAATAACAAATGTTGACAGGTGTATAATTAAAATTTAATAGTAAAGTAAAATATGCGAAGACGGTTTTATATACATGGAATTCAAGAGCTTAACTAAGTTATTAACTGATTATGTAACTCAGTTTGTCTGTATGTGTTGCCTTTAACCTTGGTGAAGATGTATTAGAAACAGATTTTGTAAAATCTTAAAACAATCACATTCTATGTATCATATGTATGTATTTACAAAAAAAAAAGGTATCTATGTAGTATATCAGTCACCTAACACCCATAGTACAAGCTCTGCTTAGTTTGGGGTTAGGTGATGCTGTGTGAGTAATCCGGAAATATTTATTTATTTATTTATTCCTATCTGCTTAGTTTACCAATTACAATATGCAAATTATCAATTAACAATCGTAGATTTATTGAAAAGATTTTACCCAGTCAGTTCAAGAATAAAATGACCCGCAAAATTACTCAAACTTATAGGACTACATTTTTTTAACCCCCGACTGAAAAAGAGGGGTGTTATCAGTTTAACGTGTCAGTCTGTGGCACCATAGCTCCCGAATAGAAGATTCTCTGTATTAAAAGTGACTACGCCTGCCTCGGTGGCGCGGGAGGCGGAGGTCCGCTTGCGGTGCAGGAGGTAGCGGGTTCGATTCCCGCCGAGGGGTCGAGTGTGTGTATGTTCTTCAAGCGTTTTCCCCTTGGTTTGTGTGTTAAATATGTTTAAAAAAAATCTATCTATGTATGTCTATTATATTAAGTATCTCAGATGTCTAGTTCCCCTTAGCACAAGCTTAGAGCTTAGAGCTTAGACCTCGGGGATAGATGTTGTTGGGTGGATTGTCCGGAAATATTTATTTATTTTTATTTACGCGCGAGTGTATTTAGTCGTGTTTGATGAAAATCGGTCAAACCGTTTAAAGTTGAGGGAGGTGAAGAATAACAGAATGTGTGCAATTAAATCCGAGTGAGGTATGAAATGTAATCTCATCACCACATTACAAAATAATATAATATTTTACATTAAAACTAAAATTTTATATCGGCGGTTTTGTTTATTTTAAATTTAGGTTATTCAACATAATTGTTTATTGATGGTTTTATTACCATCTTAAATTTAATAATAGTACTTCATAATAATCGTTGCCATATATATCACTATCATCAAAGTTCATTTTTATTTCCATAAATATACTATCGATCACTTCACACACCACAATCTCCATAAAAGGTTGCACAATATCAAAAGCCTGATTTTATCACTTCGCTTACTGTTTTCTCATAACCGCATACCTGTCAGACAGACAGATCCACATATGGTAGCACTCCTATCTTTCCAACCAGCCCTTTTCGTGTACCTATTTCAAATGTGTCTATAGTAGTTAATAAAGCTGATAAGTATGAAACGGATTTAACAGCGAGGGTTCCGTAATGCATCAGTTTTTTTGCACACTTTTTGTTATAAAAAATATTAAAAAGACTTTAACAAAATGCACTCACTCGCGGCTACCAATCCAGGTTATGGCCGTGCGGACGATGAATAAAATCATGTTTATTGTATGGGAGTCCCTTAATTAGTTATTTATTAAGTATTTTGTTAAAATGGCAACAAAAATACATTATCTCTCAAAATATCAAAACTCCATCTATTCTTCTTCTTGAGATACTACCTGGAGACACACGGGCGGACGGGCACCCAGACAACGAAGTCTTAGTAATATCATTATAATAATCTGTGTGTGTTTAATAAGACCGCCCATTACGCATGCTCGGTTGAAATAATTAATAATAATAAATAAATATTGCCGGACTATCCACACAACAACATTTGGCCCCGTGGCAAGAACTAAGCTTGTGTTGTGTTACGGGAACTAGACATGTGTTATAGTTATTAATGTGTAATGGACATACATAGATAGATATTTTTATTATACTTATTAAACACCCAGACCAAGGAGAAAATGCTTCCAGAACATACAAACACTTGACACCTCAGCGGAAATCGAACCCGCAACCTCTTGCATGGACCCGGACCTCCGCCCACCGCGCCACTGAGGCAGTTAAATGTTACTTTTACTTAATAATTTTGTATTTATTTTCATTGGTGTCTGTAATACAGATTTCTATCTATCTATCTGTGGTAATAGTATCCCGTTTACCCATTGCTTACGAAACCCTAAAACAGTTGCCGTGCTACATGCTCCGACTGATTCGCTTGGCAATTGTGTTCTTGTGGACTCAATCTGAATTTGTAATTTCTCTGTTAGTCACGCATGAATCTGGGAATGGAAAAGCCACACTAAACTGTATAGTTATAAATAAATAAATAAAATAATCTACATAAGAAGCCGTAATAAATAGTCGCAAATAATCTCTGATTACATTTATTGAATGGTATCACAAAAATAACATTCCCTGCCGGAATATAATATATTTTTACCACGTGGGTAAAGCCGCGTAGAAGTAGCTTAATAAAAAGTATTACAAATACAAATACAAAAACACCTTATTGTACACACAGGGAAATAAAAAACGACAACACGTAAGAAAACAAATGTACCATGGGTGGCCTTATCGCTAAAAAGAGAAAATAAACAAAACCATAAATCGAGCTAAAATATAATAATACCGTTGTGACACCTAATACAGTGGCTGAGGCTACAATGCCTCTCACCAAAATTGTATAATTGTTGCAATTACAATAATTAGAGCATGAACACACTTAATTAATAGTTGCAGACACTAAATCGTAGCACCGAGATAATTTTGTGATATATGCTAATGGATAGTCTGTTGCAGGGATATAAAAACTCCCGTTGCAACAGTTCTGTTATGATGCAAACTATAAATACCAATGTTCTTATCTACGCAACACGCGTAACGACGCTATTGGACAAGTATGAGTGAATAGTTTTCACGCAATCTAAGAGATTTTGACCTTAATTTTATAACAAAACCGTTTTCGGAGATGCTGTTCCATGTAGCGTGAATGTGGCTGATTCCTTGATAATCATACAGCGGTGGTTAGCGGAACTTTTGCTTAGCCGGATCAATCGTAACGAAAATGTCTACCATTTTTCGTGAGAAACTTACGATATTTGTAAGAATATGTAGAGGGAATAACAAAGGTCCAACACATGACCCTACGGAACACCCAACAACCACGGTCGGTAAATTCGGTAATCAAGCAACATTGCAATAAAAAACAAAACCTGCTATTACTATGTCATACGCGTCACGTTTAGAACATGATGATAGTTATCGTTAAAAGTTTCTACACGTGTTTTACCACGATCCCGGAACTTTCGCCTATCATAAAATGTTAAAAAATAAAAGTAAAAGTTCATAATTGTCTACCTTGGACCATATGTCAATTTGCGAGTAGGTGCGGCGATCAGAACGTGACCAAGATATACCATCCCTAAAAATTTATTATTAAGATTATTAAGCATTTAGTGAAACTGGATCTTGTTTGCGATGCCAGGATCAACATATTTGCATCTCTGCCGTATCAAAAACGATGTTTTGTTCGGGTCAATTTGAATGAAGGGCCCCAAAATCCATCCATCAAAACAGCCGGCCCAAAAAGTGGTTCTACAACCGAAACCGGCTACACATACCTCGCTTGTAGGAGCAACAGCCGGTATGTGGCCTACAGTATAACCCAAGGTCGTTCTTGTACCGCTTTACAATTTTATTCCTCTCTTTTTTGTATTACCTTTCTTCCTACCCGGAACATCAACGTCATAAGCGCCGTCAATCAAATCTTCAACTCTAAACCCAAGTCTGCAGAGCTCAATCCATTGTCAAAAAAAAAACGGATCCGCTCGGAATTCCAAAGGTCGCACAGGCCATGTGTTGTGTTCTTTTTTGCGAATGTTTTTTCGGCCGAATGATAGGTTCAACTCGTTTCATATTCCTGGAAGTGAATCTCGATTCTGCATCGATTGCTGGCGATAAAATTATCCCGTTTATCAGCGTTACTTGGTCCAGTGGGTCTTACCTGGGCCGCATCTGGTGCGTATCTTGTTTCGTCACTAGATACTGTAGTTACCGGATAAGAGGGCATATGTGCCGTTTAAGGTTGTTTAAATGCGACATGTTCATTCGGTTTGGCAAGTCGAGGCACGACTGGAATGTGGGCCTAAGCAAGCGCTTTATTTGGCACGTTTTTTAGGTCATCAGCTGTAACTACTGCACTTAGTTCTACAATAGCATTAGCTTTACCGTTGCCTTCTATTGTAGTCACGCTATTTTCATCGTAACGTCAGTTAAAAATACATTTTAAAGCCGCGTTTTCATTTCACGGGATTCCACCATAGATTCTGATGGTAATACTTTTCGAAATCCACCATTGTGCTCACCATAGAGTTGTTTATGGGCATCTTTACTTTTTATGACTTCATACCACGAGATAAAATTTACGATTCCGCACTATAACCGCATTTTTTACTTTGTCTTCAAATCTATTTTAAACTTTTTATAGGCATTTAAAGTTTAGTTTGTCCATGGGGCATTTGGTAAACTTAAAATTTCGTCTAATTAAAGGTCAGAAGCAAAAGTTATCTCACCTAATGAATACGAAATTTTTGTTTTAAATTTAGATTAGAATATAAAACGGTGCGTAGGTTTTCTTAATGTTTGCGGTTAACATTTTTTTATTATTTAAAAGTCGGCTACTACACTTTATGGCCGGTTAACTTCAGCGGGGGCCAAAGGCCTTATGATGTCAACGATCTTGATAATCTACTTTGTCGTCGCATTCATACATAAGTAGGCACCTATTACCTTTATTATGTTATGAATTTATATTAACTGTTACGGCATATAAGCGTTAACCATTTTTAAATTTTGGTTTTTGGAAACAACAAAAAACGTGACAGCTAATGTCATATTTTCGTTGTGTTATTAATAACAGAAGTATTCAGATTGATTTTACTTATTTTCATAGGTATAATGGCAAATATTTATGTTACAAATACCTGCGTCTTTAAAATATATATATGTACCTCTATATATTGCCAGACAATCCACATAGCAACCTCTAGCCCCGTGCCGTGGTAAGCTCTTAGCTTGTGCTACGGGTACTAGACATCTGATATACTTAATGTTATATACAGTACATTTATATAGATATTTTTTATTATACCAAGGGAAAAGGTTCTGCAGAACATACAAACGAGTGTTTACCCGTGGTCCCATTCGGTGAACCCATTCCCGGGTCCACGGATGATTTTGATTCCCTGTGGTCCCATGACATAAGGGATTGTTTCCTGGTCTTATGATTTTATCGATAGAAAATGAAAATCATTTATTGCACACAAAGTTTACTAATTTAAATAAAATGATGGTTGTGGTAATGGGTCGACGCGACGCACTGAGACCACGGGTAAACACTCATACAAACACTGACCCCAGCGGTAATCGAACCCGCAAAATGATGGCCTAAGATTATTCAATAATTCTATATACCGATAATTCTATAAAGACTCAATCATGATTAGTGCAACTGCTACATTTCCAAGCAAAATCTCACTAATGTTTCCGATAGTTTCTCTCACGTTTTCCAACCAGGTGGTAATTAGTTGGGCAAATGAACTCGTGATAGCGGGTTCGATGCTCGTTTCACATTCAATGGTATGCCTATTAGGATTGTTGAAAGTGAGACATGGATGGGAATTCCTTGAATATTTTTTATCTATAGGTACATAATTATCTTAATAAACTTAGTAAGTAAATAATAAACACATTTCCGCTGTTCGTCTAGATCATTAGTTTACGATAATATTCATTTCAAGATCGCTTGACTCAATAAGCGATGACTAGATCAGGAGGAATTTTTATATTCATCTACCTTTTAGGTCTTCATGAAACATCTTAGACCACATCGTCACTTTACATCACAGGTGAGATTATGGTCAAAAGAAGACTTTCTAAACCAAAAAAAAAAAAAAATTAGGTACTTATGTATTTTATTGCAAGAAAATGCTTAGGTAAATTTGGCAGCTACAGGCATTTGTGGGTAAATTACAGCAAAATAAACTTCGTTATTTTCTGTTAAGTCCAGATAATGTCTTCGAATAATTTGCCGTGACACATTATAAAACTGAATGTTAAACTTTGTGTGTGCTAGTAATAGTTACAAAAATCAACAATCGTTTACTGTCAAAAATATGAATTATTGACTTGTCTCAGTAATCACTATGATTTCATGTAAATTGGTGACTTGCTTGATCAATTTGATCAATCTAAATTTAACAGGAAATTGAATTATTTATATCTACAAAAATAATAATACGTATTTCGGGGTTTAATGGGTTCATTTATAGACTAACATTCAAGCAATAGCTTTGAAAAAAATATCTTATTGGCAAAAAGTATTGATGAACCTCCTCCTATTTTGAGGCCGATTACACGTTTGTACTATTTCTACCGTTGTGTCATGCGCGTCGTTATTGCGGTGTGTCATGGCGGCTATTCTTGCGCTTGCGCAGAATGCGGGCAGTTCCTGTATGTAGCTTGCTCTTGACCTTGTCTCAGATATTTTATTTGTTAAATCATTTGTTTTCGTAATCGGAAAATCCGAAAGTATTACGTTACTAGAGACCCCCAACCTTTAAAGTGAAAGTACTTTAAAGTTTTTTGTTTTTTTTTTATTTGATTTCATTCTCTCCTGATGTAAAGTGACGACGTGGTCTAAGATGGGACATGAAAACCTAGAAGGTACCTATTAACTATTTCTTTGAAGACACCCAGGTTCATCTTGATTCACTCCATCTCTTGCTTAAAATTACTGCGTATTTCAATACACCTTTCAATTAGACAGCTGCTGAAATTTAGCATAAGTTATTGACGAGTAAACATTACATTTTGAAATAACTTAAAACCGGATCAAGCAATCCCACTCCTGCGCACATTTCCGCGTATACAGATAAATAAGCTTGACAAATGGCCCGTTCGACTGACCTTCAGTCAAACAGACGTGACTGGTATTGTATGTATGTATTTATCACGTACTTAGTCAGGTACTTGAGGCGTTTCAATAGTTTCGTGACAAGGTGCAATTCTGTTAATGATAGTAAAATGAAGCTGGTTTGATTCCAGCCTGGAGACTAGATGTTTGTCATTATTTCAGTCCTACGTTGTCCATACAGAAATATGCGTATGCGTTGCTGAAAGATGCTTTCACTAAATCTTCCGTCCATCTTGTTCGTGGTCGTCCGACGTTGTGATTCCCAGTCCGCAGCCTTCGCAAGAGATCATTTCGGCCCCAGCCATGTTTTCAAAGCACAATATAGCCTGCCCACTTCAACGAGCTAATTCGTTCGGCTAACTCATTCGATCTTGTAGAGAAACCCCAAGCATAGCCTTCTCCAAAGCTTGTTGAGAGACAAGCCCTTAAGGGCTGTAATGAGACACCATGTTTAGGATTCGTAAGTCACCATCATCTTATATACATTTATAATGTTTGTCTGTTGTCCTATTCGTGTAGACCTATAACTGCCTTTCTATTATTATATTCTGTTATGTGTACTTTGTTAAAAGCTGTTAGTTTCCCATATTATTAAATAAATAAATACAATTTAACTAACTTTTTCCAAAATAATTCAACACGATACGGTTTCATAAATAAAATCACCTTACTATCTCATGACAATCTTATCCAACCCATTAGCGGATCCAAAACCAGTATTTCTATTCAAACCATACCATAAATAAAGGCAATGAACAAGAATCTCTGATTTACTATTAATATTCCGTTAAAACTCGCATATTCTTAATTACCAGTTGGCATTTGGTGGTGTCTGGCGCGGAAGAGTAGAAGGTCGACCAGAAACCTTCTCTTCTGGTTGTGGTGTCATCTTACCAGATTTACTGTTTACTTGTAATAATGTGCCTTGATTCATGCTTCCACCAATGAGATTCCAGATTCAATTGCAACTATTGAGACGCTAATATAGTTGATATCAACCAATCTGGGGGCCTATGTACGAAAAGTATAAAAATATGAATGAAATTATGTATGTTAATGTTTCCTTGCTCTCCCAATAAGAAGCGTACGTACGTGTTTAAAAAAATTTAATCACTTAAAAATAGTACGGACTCCCTTGTCCTTGTCTCCCTTGTGTTTTAATGTTTATTAATTATAAAAAAAAGTGTGGGAATTGGGGCGCAGTTGTCGATGTTGGAAGTATTGTAGATAGGTAGGTATACTTTTAGAAAACACTTGATTAAAAGTAAAGTAAAAATCGAATTTCATACGGGACTTAGTACCTACGAATTTTTATTTCCATAAGAATTCTCTTTTTTTGCTTCTTAAACTGTATAATTTTAAGGATAACTTAGAATTTTCGGGCTCTCTTTTTTATCACTTAATTCTCGTATTAAAAAAACACAATACAATTAATAGTAGTCTGTCCTACCTGTACCTAGTCTGCTATAGGCAATTTTATTTATTCAGGCAATTTTTTACAGCTGCGCTTTTTCATGTTCAATACAAAAAATTACACTATTCATGATAAAACGGGATTATTGTGTTTTATACTCGTATGCTATATGTATAGTTTTCAAAGTCAACCCGACCTACAATCTATCACAAAGCTCATTCCGTCATTGTTATTACCATCAGATAACTCCTCAATAAAAGAATCGCTCATTGTCATACAAATTTTACCAGCTACTGTTTTAACCATTATCTTAAACCCTATTGTTAAACACTTAAAGGTTATTTTGCCGTATACTACCAGCGAGTTTTAAACTCTGTTGCTTTGAGATAAGGGTGTCAGTAATTCTGTTATCTATGTGAAAGTGTCCCGCGTAGGGTGTCCATAAATTCGGTGTAAGTAGGACAAAGCTAATAAGTGATAAAATTGCCTGTTTTAGTTCTGTTCGAGGTATCTTTAGGGCCAATGGGGTCCTTTATCAAGGTAGGATATGATAGTGTAGTATTTACTTAATTGATCTGGAATTTATGGGAATTTGCAGGCAATTCGAAGTAGCTAACCTTGTTCTGGTAGTAAATATAGCCAATTCGATTTGGACCTTGGAAAAGTGGTTAAAACACACCATTGATAGATATGGTTCAAATCAAATCAAATCATTTATTTGCAGAATACATTTTACAAACATGTCAAGATCTTATAAACTAGTGGTGTCAATTGTATTCAACCCGCAAGCAGGTGTGCAAATATAATACAATGTCATAAATGGTTAATAAAATGCAAAATACAAATTAAATAATAAAATCAAAATCATACATGTACTTAAATAAAACATAAAAATAAAAATTGGCTCAATCAATCATAACAAAATAAATATAAATTAAAATTCAAATATTCACTCACACTATAAAAACATTTTTCCTTATGCATCCCTTTCAATCTTTTTGAGAACCGGAGTGAAGTGAAAAACTATTAAAATGTTTTTTTAATTATCTTGGTTTTTAACAATATATTATTACGTACAGATTAATAATATTGAATACAAATGGGAATTTCTAAGCTCTTAGTTTACTATGCTATTTTTTATATACCTACGACCTACATATTATATAATAATGATTAAATTTTTTTTCAAATCGGACCAGTTCCTGAGATTCTAACAAACAGGCAATATATTTATTATTTATTATAATATTATTAAAGATAAACCATAGAATAAATTCTTAAATACCTCTCGCTCTCACGCAAACTCATGATTCTACCTTTAATTACGAGTGAACGAACTGACAGAGGAAATAAAAATAACTTTAATACTTTCCTACGAAACTGCTAGAAGGCAAAGTGCGCGACATTTGCCCCGCAAAACTGACGGTCGGCGCCATTTTACATTTTTATTGCGCAATTCTCAGCTAATGATGATGATTCACTTTTAAAATATGCTTCACGTGGTCGAGAATTAATTATACCGTAATCTTGAGGTTTTACGGTAACAGACCGAGAGACTATCTTTATTTATTTACTAGTTTAACTCTGCTTGGCTTGATATTTTGGGATTTCCCGCAGGGCAATGATATTTGCGGTAAAAAAGCATATAGATAGAAGGATATCATATACTGTAATAATGATAAAAATCTGTAAGTTATTCCATACATCATAAGCAATCAAACACTATCTTCATCTTTAATATGAAAAACAACACCAGCTGTTCGAATGACACCAATTATCCAGGTTGTATGAGATACAAAGATCCGCAACTTTACTACCTATCACATTTCCAATATGAATAACTATATATTTATTATTATGAATAACGATTAGCCTAACCCAAATCCTTTACCATTCCGTCTACGACTTAGTCTAGAGTCTAGACTACCTCTGTCCCGTTATTATAAGGTTTACAATGAAACCGGAGATTTTAATGAAATCTCAGTTATTCTAGAAATGGAATTAGGGAAGGAGGTGAATGCAATTGTTTTAACAGTACTCGTAAAAGCCCGAGCCTTATTAAGGTCTTTGCATTTATATGTTACTGTTAAAGCTCGAACTATGGTAAATGGTTAGTTTAGGATTTGCTAGTAAAAATTAAATTTACCTACTTGCTCACGCTGTTCATCGCTCATGACGCTCAGCGCGCAGCAATCTGTATGGAAAAATGGAGCAATCGGTGTTATTCTAAAAGGTTTCTATACTACTCGATCACTGTTGCTAAATGTTATATTAATTAGTGTAATTGTTTTTTTAAGTCGAACTAGTTAATAAATAAATAATAGCGACCATACATATTGATATGTGCTGAACCGTCTACGCCGATAGTCAGCGTGGCACTTAAACCAGCCTTAATGGTAAAAGCCTGAATTATATGCGATTCGGACTTTTAAAACCACTTGGAAGTCTTGATTGACCACTAATAGCCTGGTAAATGTTGAGAAAGACATAAACAGCAACAGAAGAGGCCAGAAAAAGGACCTAGGTTGAGTCGTGTCACATGGATGCAGCGGCCCCGTTGACACTCGGATATGCTGAAGCTGAAATTACTGTGTCAAAGGCCAAAAGTCTTACTCCGCTACTTCAAAGTTGGACTGACTTGTGCTAAGTTAGGCAGGGGGGTTATATCCAATAAAATAATATAAATAAGTAAATATTTCCGGACATTCAACACAACAACATCTAGCCCCGTGGTAAGCTCTAAGCTTGTGTTACGGTTAGGTACTAGAAATCTGATATATTTAACAACATAGATAAGTTTTATTATACTTATTAAACACTCAGTCCAAGAAGAAAGTGTCTGCAGAACATACAAACACTTAACACCTCGGCAGGAATCGAACCCGCTGCCTATTGCGCACTGAGGCAGTCCAACAGACAAAAACAATTAGTTTAGGTAGGTTAGGTTATTATGCGAGAAGTCAGTACGAATATCAGTTTACCCGAAATATAATAAGATACCACTATGCGTCCAAAACAAATTTGATTTAGTTCACTATCTTCCGCGAATTAACCTCAATTCCCATAATCTAAAATGCATATTTTAATATTTATGTAATTAATCATCGAAAACCAGATCAGTAGTATCTAGCGCGTGCTGAATGATGATGCGATGACAAATGGTGCGACAAAAGAAAGTTGTGTCTGTCCGGTTGTTCGTGAAATTGTAGACAAGATCATGATATTGTGATGACTTGATGACTTCTGAGTATAGAACAATGAGTGTTATCTGTACTTTTGTTTTGTATCTGTCTTTCCGTTCGACTGCCAGCTGGATCTCTTTAAGAAAGTCAGGCTTTGGCTAAACCTACGCGTCAGCAACGCGGGAAGCGACTACGATGCGGGAGTGCCATTTTTTGCCTGAAAATGTCTCGCTTTGTGGACGCAAAGGTGTGCGAAGGGCCAATGTTAAGCATTGGTAACGTCCGTCGCGCAGCTAACGCTCCTAATTTTTCTCCTAGGAGAAATTTAATTCTTTCCAAATGCCTAAAATAAAAACCAAACATGCCTAAGTTACATAATATAAGTTTGACTTGCATATCCACCTTTTTTCGGCTGTTAAAACATTTTACCTTGTAAGCTTTAGCCTGAGCCTTTTTCTGGAAGAAGTTCCACAGTTTCAAGAAGCTAGACTTAATTAAGTTCCATCTATTCTGTATCATGAACGTCTGAATTTCCTCTGATGAGTTCCAACAACGCTCGCTGACTTCATCTCCACCCATATGGAACATGTCAGCGTCAAATACATCTGAGAAATAAATAATATTTATCACTTAAATAACTTTTGTAAAATTAAAGGCTAAATTAATACGCTTATCAGTATCTGAACAGTATTGGAATATACAAAGTACATATATCTAAGTATATTATTTGTCCTGTAGCCACTGAAAGTGTACATTTGTCCCTAATACAACATTATAATTATGTAGTTTATGTATATATTTATGTTTTATTTATTAGGTTAGATATAGTATGTATATTTACATATTTATGTAGGTTTATTTTATTTATTTTAGTCACTTTTGTTATATATAATCCTGTAAGTATCTATAATCTATTTATTAGGTTAGATATAGTATGTATATTTACATATTTATGTAGGTTTATTTTATTTATTTTAGTCACTTTTGTTATATATAATCCTGTAAGTATCTATATGCTCCTAAGCCTCGCAGTCGCTTTTGAGGCGCAGGTTTGGCCTAAGCTTCATAAATATATAAGTATGTAGGTTACCTTTATGCTTCATCATCATCATAGACCGCGGCGAAGTTATTATAATCAACATTGTTACATAACATCAATTGAGAATATAGTCAAACGAAGGCTTACATTTCATAAAAAAATATATATACTTTCTTCATAAACGGGTAGGTTTAATTATTAGGTTTATTTGTTAATCGTTCACAACACAACAATAAAATTGTAATGGCAATTTCCATATTCTAGAACATCTACGTCAAAAGTTTGACATGATAAGACTCGCCTAATCTACTTTCTTTTTCGATAAGCTGAAATCGATAGCCTCTTTACGTCTTAGATTATACTAATCCGTCTTTACTTCGCGAAAACGGCTTTCTGTACTAAATTTAGTAACTAAATAACATAACCGCCATTTTGTGTTTATTAAGACCTTATTTTGATGCGCCATGCTAATATCATGTTTGGCAACAGCCTGAAGTAAGGCTCTTCGGGCTATTTCACAATTATCAAAAATGTTTTCTAACTTAAAAACACCATTATTTGAAAAACTTAGGTCTATTGCACGTCACGTAACGTTTAACTTCAGACAACAAGTCAAAGTTGGATTTTTATTTACACATCAATGTCAAATTGTCAATCAAATTCAATGTGTAGGAAAAACTTAAAACTATTCAAAAACCCTTCTTAATATTCATTATTAACTAGGTACTCGTTTCAGACCAATCATGTAGAACACACCATTAAAATAAGCATTATAAATATTATAATAAACCGGTTTTCATCCAAGACAATTTTTTTGACAAATTATTAATATTACAAAATCTCTCATCCTTTAATTATCACCACAATGTCAACAAAAGCAAAATCAATCACAACACTGCAAAACAAGTTATCGAAAAGATCATAATCTGTGGCTCGGAGTTCGCAGCGAAGTGAGCAACAAACGAAGTGAAGGCAGTCTGAACCGCGCCTCCGACCAGAGCGGACGTACAACCACGGCTATATTACTATACCCGAGCGATTGTAAACTTTATTTCCACTGTGTTATTGTTCATTACGCGTTGTTCAGGTAATTACATCCATGTGAAAAGTTATTTCGCAATCGATTGTCAATTGTTACTGTGTCTATCGGATTCCTAGTGATAAGTGCTGGCTATTCAATTTGGATTTCGAATGGCTCTCGAGTTCACGTTTTACATCTGGCGAGCGTTTGAGAACTTTTACGGACTTTTGAATTTTACTTCCGCGAGAGGGAGAAAAGGAACGCTTGGTACATTTCAAATGTTTGAAATCAGAATGAAGATTATAATTTGATTTAATATATAATCGTATCTGGCGAGTGATAAGTGCTACTATCTGTGGTTCTGGTACATTCGCAATGAATTGCATGGGTTATCTTCTAACTCGGCTACCTGAGTTGGGAGATAGTAAAAAAAAGATACGAAACGTATAATTTACCGAAACCAGCTTTACCTGATTCGGACTGCGATGGAACTCAATTTGGTTACTCAAATTTAGTTTTGGGAATTAGTTGATGTAAAGTCATTGTTTTTTAAAAAAATTGGTAAGACCACAATTGTGGTAAATAGAAGGCAAAACGTAATTTTTTTTAATCAAATAGATACCTAATTAATTTTTATTCAGTAATAATTAAAACAACAAATGTAGTGAATGAAATTTGAGAATTATTACTGGTTTCTCACACATTAATACGAATAAATTAAAACCTGTTTGGTTTCTGTCCTTTCAATATTTGTGTACTAATTATCAAAAGATCCGGTTTAAATAATAGGTATCAAAGCTACTTAATTCTGCATTTTACAATTTTTTTTTAATTTACCTTATTAGCTATTTAACCTTAGAAAGTACTTTGACTTTTTGATGTTTGAAAAATCTTCGACATAAACCTTATTTTTAATAGGATAATTATATGAATATCATTAAGGCCTATTTTAATAGGTAGTCAAAAATCTAGATAACCCCATTTACGTGTTTAGTTTGCCCCATAAAATGGCTATTTTGGGAACGAGGATTAAACATGTAGGTACATCTGTCGAGTTCCATTTTAGGAATGCCCCACAAAAAGTGACCCTTAATGATCGGTTGATCATCTGTCGCGGCGGAAGTAAGGTAAATTCGATAATGTGTGAAAAAGAAAAACAGTTTTTATTAGCCATTCCTGTTTTGGTCAATGAATGAATGTTCCAAATTTGATATTCAGTCTCTTTGGAGTGTCACTGACTTAATGCATGTCAAATGCTAAAAAGTTTGAATGAATGCATCGTCAAAAAAGAAATCGTAGAAAAGGTTTTGAATTGTAAAAAGAACAATTGAAGTGGTAGGATAAGTAGGTATACCTATAGGTATATAAATTTAAGTCTAAAGCGAATGCTTGTAATCTCACTAAAATGTTAGGAAAATAGTTTTGTTAGGTATTGATGTTTTCACAATAGGTATTTACCTACCTTCCACTTTGCAAGTAGGTATTTATTAGTGATGGGACGTGTTGCGATCAGATCATAATCGATTTCAAATAGACTGACTCTCCATTCAAGAAACGTGCTGTTTACCGATGGTGGCTACCGCTAATACTTTTGATTCTAGCTAGGTAGGAACAATCTAGTTTGTTTATTCATAATCTTCTTTTTTAATGAGTTTTTTATTACATTCTTTATTGAAAATATTCCACTATCCCACATCGACCAATTGGCTATGGCTAGTCCTGCCCAACAGACTGACAGGAATAATTTATTATATACCTAACAAAGGTCTTAATTTACCTTTGCATCAGTCGATTTTGAGCTATCGAGTCCTATAGGTACTTCAAAATTAAAAACGCCCGTCCTAAAAATTATCCTCCTCCTTGTTAGTCAATCATTAAAAATATCCCATCGTCATATCACATAAAAGTCACCAACAAGATGAAAATCTCCAGTAGGTATTTCCTTACGTTGTTTTTTTTCTTAAATTTTTTTGATGTTGTATTCAATGTTTCCAAGTGTCGATATTTATATGTGAAAACATGTTACCTATTAGTTCGTAGGTTGTCATTTGTTTTTAGTTTTGGATAGGTACTGTATTTCAGAATAATATAAAATACATAAATGTTGATTTAAGAACACTGCCCATCCAATGAATTCTGATCTAGTCTTTCCTCCCAAATATTAAAAATCATTTGTTTCTGCTAGGTAAGCCTTTATTTGTCCACAATCTTATCTCATGTAAAGTGACGATGTTGTCTAAGATGGCGCACGAAGACCTAGAAGGACCATGTTTTAACACTTATCTCTTTTGCAGGTAAAGTCAGTGTAACCTGGACAGTGTTGTGCAGTGTAGTGTTATGATGTGAACAGTGAGTGGTCAGTGACGATGCCTTCCGACAGTGGGGCCTGGTCGCCGGCCAGCGGCGAGCGACGGCTCAGCAACTCCTCAGATGGCAGCGCCGGCAGTGGATATTCTAAAGCTGTGAGTGTTCTTTATTTAAAACTTTTCGGTGTAACCTCCATGGCCTCAGTCATGTGTCGTAAACCTCTTCATTTAAAACTTTTTGTGGAGGTTACACAGTGAATATTCTATAGCTGTAAGTGTTCCTTATTTAGGTAAACCTTTTTGGTGTAAAGAGGTTGCTTGATGGCAGTGGATGTTAAGAAGCTAGCAAGTTCCTTGGCTAATCGTTAGATGGCTGTGCTGACAGTGGGTATTCTAAATCGGTAGTGTTCTTTATTTAAACTTTTTTGGTTAGCGGAGGTTACACTTCATGTGAATAAAGGTTTAATTTCAATGTTTTTAATAATAAAATATCCTTTGATATGAACGTAAATACTAGTAGGATGTGAAAGGAATCACCTGCAACAAAAGTGACATTTTGTAGGTACGTAATACGTTGGCAATCGTCCACATTCGCTATGTATTCGTTGGTTATAACAAATACACTATAAATTAAATGCGATATAAATAAATATTTCCGGACAATCCACACAAAAACATCTAGCCCCGTGGTAAGCTCTAAGCTTGTGTTACGGGTACAAGACAGCTGATATATAATATATGTATTATATAGATATCGGCTACTTAAGACAACTACACATATTTTACCGACTTTTAACGAGAAAGGATGTTCTTAAGTAATAGGCGTATGTTTTTTTACCGTTTATAAAAATCAAGTTTGTTGTATGGGTACTTATATATTTAATTACTAGTGGTTGAATTATGCTCCGACCAACACATTTTGCGATTAATTTTTATTATAGATATTAATCAGCTGTATGTCATAAATTTTCAATAGAAATAAAATACAATTTACCAAGCAATATTAAACCTTAGTTATTAAATGTAATCTTGATTGAAGAACTATACGGAATTGTTTTCCGACGAGATCACAATCTTGAGATACCCTTGGTACAGTCGTTAACAAAAGACACTAAACACATTGGAATAACTAATCGATTAATATCTGATTACCTGATCAACTAAGTAGGTACTTGTACAGAAACTTATAACCTGCTACTTAAAGATACTTTAATAGGAAATAAATTTATCGTATCTGGTCGCTTCGATTTTTTACACCAAAGCAAAGAAGCGATTGCAAACTATAGCTGATTTTTGTTCTGAAACTTTTCAAAAATTATTCGTAATTTTTTTTATTTCTCGATGGAGCAGATTCCGTTTCAAGAAGTTTTGTCGTCAAGGTAATCGGATATTAAATTTTGAGCTTATTTACACAGATAGTTTTTACAATATTTTTAAATTTTGTAATTGACAACTGTTGTAATTCTTTGGGAATATTGTTGTAGAAGCGTATACATGCCTGGATAAACCAATAAGTTTTGAATTCCCAATTACTTTTAAATCGAAACTTATTCAATACCTACTTACTTGTAGTAGCTACCTACAGTTCCACTTCAGGTTTATTTCCATCGCTCGCAAGTTCTTGTCAATCAAAAGAGATGTGCTGGTTCCCACTAACACAAACAACTGTCATTTTCTGCGACTGTCACCATTCCTTCAAAGACTAACGCCTAGTTTACACGGGACTGGATAATAATAACAAATACCAACCGTATACAAAACTGTAGATAACCATGTGTTCTTACAATAAAGTAACTACTTACTTAACTAACTAAAAAAAACTCAATTTTTTTTTTAATTAAAGTTTTGCATGACCTAACGCGTTCGTGCAATTTGTACCAAAATTTAAACTTTTTTTTTGTATGACATATAGATTAATGTTTTTTTTTTTTTGATTTTTTTTTAATTTTACCTGATCGAAAAGTGTCGATGATAATTAAATTATTTTGTCGAGCCAGGCTCACATAGGTACTTAACAGCAGATTTTTTTTGTACGAATAAAGTCCCTTTTATCAGTGACTGTACCTCGGCCCTCTAACTCATTACTTCGAGGGCCAACCTCGCGCTTGTTCACAAAATTAAAATTCAAAACGTCATCTCATTGTCATGGGAACGTTTTGTTTTATAAACATAAGGTAAGTAAGATATATAATATCTATACATATTATGAATTTGTTTTTCTCGCCAAGGCTTTTTCGTTTTTATGGTGTTTTCCCGCTGGAACAACGTATTTGCCCGCAGTTAAATAGCCTATCGGCTTCCTCGAAAAATATTAGACCTGTCTAATATTTTTTGACATCGGACTAGCTATTATTCAGATTAGCGCGCGTTTACATAAAACAATCTTACAAACAAACTCTTTAGCTTTTTAATATTAGTTTATTAGACTTAAAAACTACAGTACCAATCTGTAGTTTTATCTGTTAATCCAGTTTTCTGGAATAGGTAACAAAGCCGGAACTAACTAGTAAAGTGATAAATCATTTGACAATATCTTTTAACTTTTGACTTAATACATAATGTAAAAAAAACGGGATTTACTCACTCTTCTTACTAGACTTGTAAACCTTTCAACGTTTCGGACTTCGGAAGTCAAGAGAAGTCCTCCATCGGAGGAGTAAGCGTCGGCGCGAGCAAGATACAATATCATTTATTTCCATCGTTTGGTTTTACAAATCGTAGAAACGTCAAAAATAAAATACAAAAACATAATCAAATTAAACATAGGGACTTAAAAAGCTCCGACTCCTTAAATTAAATAATTATTTTGGAACCCTATTTAATCAGATTCTTTTGCTGCTGGCTGTACCCACAAATAAACATTCCTTGCAACTACCTAACAATATCTTAACTGATGAAGTCATGGTGTATATCCAACCTTGGTTGCGCCCACGCAATTGTAAACCTTATCTTCATCATCAAATGTACCAAAATACTATCCATCAGAGTGCTTTGACTTCTGATCTAATGGTTGACTTATCTGTTGATATTTTCTTAATTACTCATAGAATAATAAAAGCAAAAAGTAGCCTGTAGGCTTCCTCGACAATGGGATATAATTTTTTTTCAAATCGGACCATTCGTTCCTGATATTATCGCCTTCAAACAAATAAGCAATCAAACAAACTCTTCACCTTTATTATTTGTATATATATTAGGAAACACATAAACTATTCGCCTCCGTGACTCTGTGGATGCGGATCTGGAGTAGGTGCAGGATCGATTCTCCTCTTCGACTAGTTGCATTACTTGCGTCAGTTGTTTCCGTGATTATGGCGCTTGCAACAGCGTCGAAATATCGGAAAACTCAAAAACCGTCAAATCATGGTATGTTACCCGTTTTAAATCATAATATTGTTAAAAACCATGATAATTTAAAAAGTGAGATGATGATGATGATTCTAACCATTTGGTCTTAGGACTTATCTAGGTCCGTTCATTTTGGCCGTAGGAAGTTCCCTAAGTTGCCGGACATAGGCCTCCCTAAATTATAAAGACAGGGGTTGCCACGCTTGGCAGGCGAGTTGGCAAGTCTCGACTCGTGTGAATAGAGAGTCTTGGATATTTAGTGCTTAGTTAGGTACCCTACAAAACTTTCCAATAATCATAAAATAAACACACAATAAATAATAATCATAATCCAGCGTGAAACGGCGACAATTCTGTAAGCATCGATTATCGACGGTGAAATAAACCAATATTTATTTTAAAAAAAGTAAAATGGCCGCCAGTGAAGCGTTAAATACTTTCACTGACATTGTCAAGTTTCATACTTTTACGCGAACCTAGGCTGTTGCGGTGTAACTGGAGACTCGAAGTTAGAGATATCATTATTATGTTGACATATTATTATATTCTATTTGAAATTATTATAAACTAGCGGCCCGCCCCAGCTTCGCACGGGTTTTTATTCAATTTTTTTCCCGGCAATTATTCCATTTTTTCTTGCCTTTTAAACCTTCCCTAGATCTCCACGAACATTTCAAGACTATGATAAGATAAATCCGTTCAGCCGTTCTCGAGTTTTAATCAGACTAACGAACAACAATTTATTTTTATTTATATAGAAGATAAATACTTGATGACTTAGATAACAAAGATTAATTTAATGAGTGCTTACCCGTTCGACCCAAGATTTTTCTACCCAATAGGTATTTTGCTCCGTTCAACCCAAAACAATAGATTCAAGTTACCCGTTCCACCCACACCTACTTATTCCTAATTTCTATTGTTTGAATTCAAATAAATGTCATAGTGAAATACTAAAGAAGCAGGGTCATTCATTACATTAGACAAAAAATGCAGAAATTCATTAAAAATATTTATTTTTAATGAATTTCTGGAAATATTTATTTATTTAATAATAATATTATAAAAAATAGTTCATCACTCTTCAGATTCACTTTTCTAAGTTATCTTGGTAAATAATATCAGTCATGCAAAATCTATTTTTTTTCGTGATGACATATTTTAAACACTCGGATACGGACAGGTACACTTTTAATTCAATAAAATATATAATAATTATACGTAACAATAGGTACAATTAAACTATATGAAACCTATCGATGGTATAATAGATATAAAAATATGTTCTTGATTAACATAAATAAAAATCATCTAAATTATTCAACACACATAGATAAAACAAACACATTTAAGATACAAAAGTTGACAGGTTTTCTAAACAATGTCCCACTGAAATTTTTCGTGTAGTTGAATCCATACACTACCTCAATAGATAAGAAAAACAATGGTAATCCTTACCGTTGTTGATTGGATTATCTATTGTACATACAACAAGTTCTCCTTCCTTCATTTTTCTAGGTGTTGCACGTGCACTCGTTTCGTAAAATCGGTCCAGCCGTTTAGGAGGTTTTCAATGACTAGCACACGTACAAGATTTATATATAATAACAAGCTATACACGCCACGGCCTTGCCCGTGTTTTTGGATTATCTCGCGGGATCATATACCTATCCAAAATCAACAACTACTAATAAATTGAAAATTAATTAAAAAAACATTGTCCAGCGGACAAAATTGTGAATCTAAACCATTCCCAGATCCCCTTGAACACACACAAAAAATTTCATCAAAATCGGTCCAGTCAATGAGAGAAGTTCGGTGACATACACACACTGAGAAAATATTATTTTAACAAAGGACCTTTTTGGCTCGGTTACAATCATATCGGTCATTTTTAAGTAAGACTTATCTAAAAATTTATAAGCGAACTTGGCATAGAGTAGACTTGTGTACATTGTTATATTTTCTCGGCTGATAACAAATAAGACATTAGCAATTTTCAATTAACTTAATTTGTAAATTATAACACTTTCAAACTTGATTCAAAACTACCAAGAAAATTAATTTAAATTTATCAAGCATACTGTTGTTTTTAAACAAGTATTTAAATTGTTTATTTTTACACACCATCTGATTTATTTATACACGAGTTGAAATTATTTAACTTGAGTCAAGCTACTTATTTCCGTTTAAATAAGTAAATTTAATCGTTTGGTCCTAGCAAATGACCATATGGTCAATAGCAACCGGCTAGTGGCATTTATATATAATCGAGTACCTCCCGGCTGTTCTCTACCGATTTACTCGGTAGAAAACACCCGAGACAATTGCTTTAAAATAACTGTGCGCTCAGTTACAAATACAAAGATGATTGGTTTCGTTCGGCTCATCACATCACTCTTCCGTCGACTCGCGCCCGTGACGTATGGCGTGGCGTGATCCATGTGGCAGTAAAGTAATATTCGTCTACTACCACATGGGTCACTCCGTACCTGTGTGAAATATTACTGTGATATTTTAAAGTGCAGTGCAGTTTCAAATACGTTGCAAACTAGGTACGGAAAATTATGGATGAGGAGGTCCGAAATTTATTAACTGCTTGGAATCTCGAGTCTTACATCGAAGTGTTTTAAAGGTCAGTACAACTTTCATTGTTTTCTTGTCATAGCCTGCATGATAAGTTTGGTTACATACATCAAAGAATTAACTTCCTTTCTGTGTTGTTGCTCGTACTTTCTTTATTATGTACTTACTGGCGGCTCCACACTCTTGGAAAACAAACGGCATAAGAGCGAACATAGCCATAACTGCTGAACGGATCATGCTTCATATTTTGAGTACAGGTACGCCTTGATTAAGTTATAGGCTACTTTTTATTCCATTAATCAGTTCCCATGTGATATAAATAACTGTTAAATGTTTCCGACTGGTATTGGTATCGTTGTGGCTATAGATTGTTTAAATTAATGCATGTACACTTTTATTGCATTTAAGTGCAATAAAAGTGTACATACATAACAAAATAAAACCTTATATCTAAATTTAAAACATGATCAGTACAATAGATGACCTTATCGCTGTTGGTGTAATGTTAGTGGAGCAGAAACAGTTAAATCAAAGTGTTTGTTTAGTAGTTTAAGAAAAAGCACCTCACAGTTATATTGAAGTTATTTTCAGACTAAGATTATGATTTTGTTTTCAGCTGGAAAAGGAGTTTGAAGCTATGATATGCTGGCACATATACAGCCATTTGTAAGAGCTTTCCTCCTCTAAAAGAAAAAAAAATAAACTGGCCAAGAAGAAAAATAGTAGTCACAACAAGGACACAACTTCTCCGTTTGCAAGATTGTAAGTAAAATCCCTTTAAAATCTTGAAATCGTTGCCTGTCCGTCTGTTTGTAACAACTCTGCAGTGCTAAGAAATGCTTTTTGTTTCAGCACCAGAAGAGAGCTCCAACATTGCCTGCATGCTGTTGATCCCGACACTTCTGGCTATATCAAGTGTGCGTCTGAAAAACGGCCCGAAAAAAGTGTACCTACTACGGCGAGACTACCTACTTTTTATTTAATTAATTCGCTGTAGGTATATATCTTAGGGAGTTATTCAGTTTCACGGGTACAACAACCTCAAGTGTACTATAGGTTAATTTTTACGCCTTATACTACATAATATTCATGTACCCCGGTGATCATTGATTTTGTTAAAGTTAAAACCAATGCCTAGTTTAATCCTTAACCTGTCCAAAATTGTCTCCACCTTATTTGAACCTTGTGCATAAGATTTGTTTTCATAACTATAGTAGATTTGTATAATTTTGAATACATTGTAATATTATATGAAACTGCTCAATAATAAATCAGTATTAATTAAATAGTTTTTTGATTTGTATTGTAATAAATTTCCAAAGAACCCCCACGATCTTTTACAGCAATTCTATTCGGTAACTATAGCCACTTTATAGCAATGCTTTCAGCAACTTTAAATTCTAAACTAATTCAGTAGGTAAGTAAGTATTATTTATTAAATAGTTACAGCAATGTTATTCAGTTCACGTAAACAATTCATTCGTTATATAGACATAAGTACCTACATACTGTATTATTAAAAAAAATATTAATTACTTATTAGTAAAATATCTGAAAGTACTTGTTTAGGTACTTTTATTATTTTATTAATATCTAATTAAATAATTTTTATTCATAATACAGTAAGAATGTATATCTATCTATGAAACAATTGAATTATTTACGAGTACCGAATAACATTGCTGTAACTACCCAATAAACTAGCTGTATTTACCGAGTGACATTGCAGCAGCTACCGAGTGAACGGTTGTAGTTACCCAATAAATTGGCTGAGACAACCGAGTAACATTGCAGCAGCTACCGAGTGAACCGGTTGTAGTTACCCAATAAATTGGCTGAGACAACCGAGTAACATTGCAGCAGCTACCGAGTAAACCGGTTGTAGTAACCCAATAAATTATCTGAGACAACTGAGTAACATTGCAGCAGCTACTGAGTGAACCGGTTGTAGTTACCCAATAAATTGGCTGAGACAACCGAGTAACATTGCAGCAGCTACCGAGTAAACCGGTTTTAGTTACCCAATAAATAGGCTAAAACAACTGAGTAACATTGCAGCAGCTACCGAGTGAACCGGTTGTAGTTACCCAACTTTACTCTGTTGTTACTAATGTAGGCAACTGTATTATTATTACAGAAATATTTTTAACCAACCTTAACGGTTAATATTTAACAAGCAATAATAACAAAGTTGACGTATTTGTTTTTAAGCTATCAACTTTGCAGGTGCTATATTGACAAACATGCTGGGTTATTTTCAACAGTATTTCGTTTATTTTTAACCGACACGTTTTTTCAGTGCACTCACAGAAGAATTATATATATAAAGATATACGGATTACGGTGTCTGTACTATTTAGAATACACTGTGACTCAGATTTTTGCTTTGGGTAGAACGGGGCATATGTTTTGGGTTGAAGGGGTAAAAATATTATTGGGTAGAAAAATCATGGGTTGAACGGGTAAGCACTCAATTTAATAGATAGATATTCTTTTTTAATTTAATAAAACCTAAAATTGCCTCAGTGACGCGGTGGGCGATAGTCCGCTTGTGGCGCAAGAGGCAGCTTCAATTCCCGCTGAGGGCTCAAGTGTTTGTATGTTCTGCAATCACTTTCTCCTTCACTGGTGTTTAATATGTATTATAAAAAAATATCTATAAATGTATGTCCATTATATTAAGAATAGCAGATATGTAGTACCCGTAACACAAGCTCAGCTTACCACGGGGCTAGATGTTGTTGTGTGTATTGTCCGGAAATATTTATTTTAATTTATTACGTATATTTGCATGCCCTAAACTAAGGCAATACATGACATGTATTGCCTTAGTTATAATATTGACAAACAAGACCCTGCATACACCCATTATAACCCATGTGTGTAAATTAAAATCTGTATTCTGTAAATTATGGTAGTATATAATGGGTTCCGTACCAAAAAAAAGAACGATATACGTTTATACGAATATTTTGAAAATACTTTGATTAAATTATATTATGAAATAGTGAGAGAAAAGATACGTGTAGAAACCTGCGGTTGGAATTTCGCAACGTAAACCGTAAATTGGAAAATTTTATTGACCTTCTAGAAATTGATATTGAACTGCGAAATCACAATCGCTTCTAGAAAATACTTCATAACGGTGTTGCCACATCGTTTCCACATACAATAAACACTATACCACTGACATTGGTAGGGAAAATAAATTTGATAAGTGTAAGATAGACAAAAAAACACAAAAATAGTTGAAAAATTAATGTATTGTTTTTATAGGGAGACAGATTTTCGTACGGAACCCTATAAGTATAAAGATAGATAAGCCACTTACTAAAGTTTGATGTCTTTAATGTTTGTTAATTGATTCCAATTAATATTAATATTTTACAAAAAATTACATATAAAATGCTTCAAGTTTATAATAAAATCGGGTGTTTCACATGTATAATACCAATATCTATATAATGTATGTCTATTATATTAAGTATATGAGATGTTCTAGTACCCGTAACACAAGCTTAGAGCTTACCACGGGGCTAGATGTTGTGTGGATTGTCCGGAAATATTTATTATTATTTATTAAAACATCTGAATAAAATAACATACAAATCATTATTGACGTCGCATCGCATGTTCAATATGCAGCATTATTTTAAAATAGCTGTATCTTAGTCAATATTTAATTCATGAGACTAACGTTACCTAGACATTAGTTCTTTAAATCATTGAATATAGGTCAATGACCAGTCTAGATATTCAATATCCTAGACGAGAAAAAACAAACGCTAGATTTATCTTTAGGTCATGAAAACGTGAATGAGACTGATTAATTTGAATACAAAGCAGAACAAATAACAATGTTGAACATTTCGTCTTTTGGATTTGTCTATTAAACATCCCGTGGGAATAGATAATATCTTAAATCTACTTAATATTGTCCATAATGCACCCGGGTAATCTAGGTGAATCAAGTTTACTAAAAGTTAATTTAGTGCACCTAGGTGAATAATCTCCGGTGCATTTAGTATACAGCCCCTATTTGGATGCATTAAGTTATCTCTGTCATGTTGATATTGTTGCACTATGTATGTGCGCAAGCGATGCGGTAAGGCCCGACATTTCTACAACTAGCTGAAATTAAGAAAAAATATCATCATAATCATCTTATTAACGTTCCCACTGCTGGGACACAGTGACTTCTCTCTTGACGAGAGAGATTAGGCCGTAATGTACCACGCTGGCCAAGTGCCGGTTGGTGAATGTCACATGTCCTTCAAACTATTTTGAAGTTTTCAGAACACGCCGGTTTCCTTACGATGTTTGTCTTCACCGTTAAAGCTCGTGTTTAAAGCGCACATAAATTTATCAAGAAGAAAAATCCAGAGGTGCGTGGCGGGGTTTGAACCCACGACCTTCGGAATGAAAGTCGAGTGTCCTCCCACTTAGCCAACACGGCTTTAAGAAAATATACCTAACCTTATGTAATTAATTATAACTTTTTTGGATAGTGAGAGCGCCGAGCATTCGCAAGAATGTTACAATACGAAAAATCCTCGAGGAAAGACCAGTGTATAACCATTTACTTCTTAAGAATGTTGATTTAAGTAATAACTTTATGTTAAGAATGTTGCTTAAAATATGCAAAGTTTGGAATTATACAGATTTTTTGTATATTTATACCAATACGGAATGTCCACTTATTCGCCCTTGTCGGCGTCTGGGGCGAAAGGAACATTCTTATAATTGAAACTGAATGGTCTTGACGTCCTTATGTAAACATGTTTATGCTAGATTGGATTTATTTACATAAAATCAAGTATTTTTTAAAATTAATAGATAAGCCTTCATTCAAATCTCACCTGATGTAAAGTGTGTGGCTTGTGAATACAAACCAGTCTAATTTTGTATCATCTATAGTATACCAATAGGTATAATGTAGATAAGATAGATAGATAAAGTATTATTTTTTAATCTAAAAGGCTAGGGGAATCATTTCACAACATCCGAGTAAACGTAGCAATTATTTGATTGTGTCAATAATACGAGTCAATGATAATATGAGTAAGTTATGTCAAAAGCTATCTCGCTTTGTCACATGTGACAATTATAAGATATACCAGAGAATGTGTAGCATGACCTTCATGGAAGCTCTCAGTAAGCAGAAATCCCAACATTTCCTGACGGGACAAGTATAATCACTAGACCGGATATCATAATTTTAGTACTTAGAAATTTATCTGGCAGGATGACTTAAGTCTAGTCACAAAACTAGACCTTATGATTGACCAGTGACGGAGGATGTGACCAATCAATCGCTATTAGCATATCACACTTCCCACGATACAAGTCCCCAGGCTTAGAACCTGGTAGTTTAGACTTTATGATCATTGCAATAAGGCTTCGGCCAAACCTACGTGTTAGCCACGCGGGAAGTAGGACGCGACGCGGGACATTTTTGCCTGAAAATGTCCCGCTTTGTGTCCGCGTAGGTCTGCATAGAGCCATAGTAAAATATGGGTTGCGTCTGCTGTGCGGCACACTCCTACTTCGGAGTCTCTTTGGTCGAGCAGATTTAACCCAAATGTAAGAAGTCTTCGTCCATTGACTAAGGGTTGCTGCATGGTGGCGAGGACGGTATATCAAAACTATTGGAAATAATTTTTGTTATGTTCGCTTCCCACCAAAAACAAAGTTCTATGTTTGATGATATTTTTATCTGGTGCCTTAGCACATTGCATACAATACAATACTCTTTATTTAAACACCAAAATTATTGTACAGAAAACAATGCTTGAGAACTAAAATACATGTAGATAAATAAGTGTAGCAAATTATATATTTTTTTTGTTAGATAAGCCTTCATTTGACCACAATCTCACCTGGTGTAAAGTGACGATGTGGTCTAAGATGGGGTATGAGAACCTAGAAGGTAGAGATGGCTTCTCCGGGCCACATTACGAAACACGAAAAAATCGCTTCACGCACTGGCCCAGCCCAGAGGGTGGTGACAAGCCACGGCCGAAGCCTACCACCAGAGACTGTTCTTAGCACCGCCCGGAGGTCTCGTGTAAGTATTCGGAGGGTTACCACTTACGGACGTGAACAGAAAAACCTCCAATAATATAATATCATATGCTAACAGAGGCACCACTTACCGACTCACGGAGTTTTGTTGTGTTTAACTTGTGTCCCTCGTGTAACCTTAGATCGAGGCGCGTAGGTACAGCTCGCGTTTCGACAGTGGAATGAAGTTGGAATACGGTATTACGGTGCTAATAAACAACAACTTAACTGTGCCAGACCAATTTACGCGAAGCTCTCTATGTCTGTTATATGAAGCTGAATTAAATAAATTGAATTGAATTATCTCTGCTCTGATTTCGATAATTAAATGTATCTTTATTTACTTACCTACTATGGTACTTCTCTAAGGTACTCCGAAGGTTGCAGGTATAGCAACTGAGGCGTGGTGAGAACACCTCTAATGGACTGTGTTCTCACGATAATTGCGATGATAATTCACAAGATTGTAATGCAACTAGTCATCGTAAGTCATCGTAGATCATTCTGAGGTTAATTTAGCTTGCGCTGTATGTCATACGGAATAAAGAAACAACACTATATATTAGGTCCTTACATATGAAATTGGCGTTTTTCGTACTGGCCACTTTAATCACAAATTTCTCCTCTTTGGTAAGGAATTCCAAATTCAAATTTGTACAGCTATAGACTCATGTATTTGTGCTTCGATGATCGTCATTCATTTGTTTTTTTTCTTCTGTTTTTTTCTGTTTGCGTCACTCATTTTACAAAATGGAAAACTTAAAATATCGCATTATTTACGAGTACGAGTTCCGCCGTGGCACTAGTGCTGCGGAAACAACTCGAAGGGTGAATGATGTGTATGGCGGTCGTGTTGCAAAAGAAAACACAGTTCGTTTTTGGTTCCAACGTTTTCGTTCTGGAAATTTCGACTTGCAGAACAAGCCCCGTGGACGGCCTGAGACTCAAGTTGATAATGAAGAGTTGAAGGCTATTGTGGAAGCGGATCCATCGCAAACCACGTCCGAGTTAGCTGCAGGCTGCGGTGTTAGTGATAAAACTGTTTTAATTCACTTGAAGCAAATTGGGAAGATTAAAAAGCTTGAAAGGTGGGTACCTCACGAATTGACTGAAGCAAACCGGCAAACGCGCGTCGACTGCTGCGTTACATTACTAAACCGGCACAATAATGAAGGTATTTTAAACCGAATCATTACCTGTGATGAAAAATGGGTTCTTTACGATAATCGGAAGCGCTCAGCGCAATGGTTGGATCCTGGCCAGCCAGCCAAATCCTGCCCCAAGCGAAAATTAACCCCAAAAAAGTTACTTGTAAGCGTTTGGTGGACTAGTGCCGGTATTGTTCATTACAGTTTTCTCAAATCTGGCCAGACTATTACGGCTGATGTCTATTGTCAGCAATTGCAAACCATGATGGAAAAGCTAGCGGCTAAACAACCTAGGCTGGTCAATCGCTCCACGCCACTGCTGCTTCACGACAACGCTAGACCACACACTGCGCAACAGACGGCTACTAAATTAGAAGAGCTTCAATTGGAAAGTCTAAGACATCCTCCGTACTCCCCGGACCTTGCTCCAACAGATTACCATTTTTTTCGAAATTTGGATAACTTCTTGCAAGGGAAAAAATTCAACTCCGATGGGGCAGTCCAAATCGCCTTCAAAGATTTTATTGATTCCCGTCCGACTGGTTTTTTTAGTAAAGGGATCAATGAACTACCTATAAGATGGCAAAAGTGCATAGAAAATAATGGTTCATACTTTGATTAATTAAATATATTATATTAAAAAATATTCGACTTTTTGTTCCTCCCATACAAAACGCCAATTTCATATGTAAGGACCTAATATTAAATAATGGTTTCTGTTCTGTAATTGGTTTTAGACGGCATGTAAAGACAATGAAAGTTAAGATTTATACAATGGTTTCTTTATAATGATTGTCACTGCGATGGTAGGAGATAATCACGGAAACAAGCTGAATTTAGATAAAATATAAGCCGACCGGGACTAAACTTTTTTGATTATTTACAGTATATCTGTCTATTACTTAAGTGAGAGTAGTTTTTACACAACTTTAATGTGATAAAGATCCAAAATCGATCCGTATCGAGAATGTTTTAGTTTTCTTCTGTTTGTTTTTAATTTCAGCTTGTATAAAAATTTTAAATAATTAAACCTAAAATATTAAGTAAATTTTGAGCTTTATCGCCTATATGTTAAGAATCAATAATACCTACGAAAAAATAGTTTATTTGGTAACATTAACATGACAGAAGACAACAGAGACAGACACACTGACACAACTTAAACATATACATAAAATTCTGTTAAATTCCTGTCCACAGTAGGACATGAGGTAATGCAGTGCTAATACCACACCTAGATAGATAGTATCTAGACTTTTGGAATGCACCTGTCGGCATTTGCGCGGCCTTCGCCAAACGACAGAATCCAGTCCGTAATGTCAGAGGTGACTCGCTCTAGGTCAATGTTGCTATACAATCTCATTTTAATAGTTGTCAATGGAATATTTAAGTTTTTGTTTTATTTTTCATAAAATATTTCGATGTTGCGAGCTATTCGTGTTATTTTACCCAACTGCGCGACGCAAAGAAGTTGTAATCTGTTTATCAGCCATATGTAGGCTGATAACGCCTGGGCAGATTTGTATGATTCATACGTCGATCGATTGCTTTTAGTCCGGTGAGTGTCACTAAAGACATGACGATACTGAAAATTCTACTAAATACGACTACTTAACGCAATTTTATTAAAAAAAATAATGCTTATTAACTAGGTTATGTGGGGTATCGTTGAATAGGTATTTAAAAATCATTTTTAGTCTTTTATCAATTTTTTTGGTATAATATTGAATAATATTGAAAAAAAAAGTGCGTATCGACCATACTCACTTAGGCTTAGGACAATACCCTATTGTCCTAAGCCTAAGTGAGTATGGTCGATACTTTTTTTTTTATAGGCTGTAAATTATCCCAAAAAGGTAAAGTCGGGTCATATTATTTTATTTCTTAACTAGCGGCACGCCCCGGCTTTGCACGGGTAATAATTATTCAAATTGTTTCAAAATTATTCGAATTTTTCTCGCCGTAAAAACCATACTTAAACTACAACGAATATTTAAAAAAATAAATTGGCTAAATTGGTATAGGCGTTGTTGAGTTATGCGCTTAGCAACACATTTTGCGATTCATTTTTAACCCCCGACAAAAAAAGAGGGGTGTCATTGTTTGACGTGTCTATCTGTCTGGGACATCATAGCTCCCGAACGGATGAAGCGATTTCAACTTAGTTTTTTTTGTTTAAAAGGTGAGTTTGGCGCGAGTGCTCTTAGACGTGTTTCATGAAAATCGGTTGTGCCGTTTAATAATTGTGGGGGTTAGAGTGGGGAAGGAAACCCGAAAATCTGCAAAAATCGCATTGCGTGAACATTACACATTATTATGGTGTTTTACTTTTAAGGAAATTGAAGGATTCGAATCGGGGGTTTATCTTATATTTTTAATTTAGATTTATTATTTATAAGAAGATTAAGGTAAGAGAAAACATACTATTGATTGCAATGCTCAAATTGGTGTAACCGACAACAAACATAAACTTGGTTCGGGTCAATTGGTGTAACGTTAGTTTTTTGAAGAAATTTGGTTTTATATTGGTGTATGTGTGGTTATAATTTTTCGTTCAAGCTAAGAATTAGTGTAAGAGCAATGCTGGTTTGCCAAGATACATACACCAACTTAACCTTCTTCGGTCATAGGATAGGCATACAACAATTCGACTTATGTAAATGGATCACATACCTACGCAGTTACAACATAATTTCGACGGAAGTCGCAAAATTCACAGTTAAAATGTGTAGCGTAACTGTATTTTTTTAAAGCTAGAATTCTATTATTATGCTATTCGAAAGAGCAGAAAAAAACTAAAAAAAACTGTATAGGTACTCAACTTTTTTACGTGTTTTGGTGGTTAACCCAATTGAACCTGCAACCGACGATATAATACAATATCTATGCTATATGCTAGGGTTTAGTTCTGAAAATAACTTTTTGAATGGGATTAGTTACCTGTTAACGAATTATTGACTACTAACTAAGCGACAAAATATTATCAAGCGACAATTTTTTTATTTCCGCACACGACCATTCAGTAGGGAGCCGACCCCGCGCGGCAGATTATTTCGTGATCTTAACCCCGCTTATAGTCACAAAACTATAATAGTTAGAGATATGATGTCAGGACGTTTTTTGTAGATAATGATAAGTTCTACAAAGTTGTAATACATCACTTTTTTATTTATTCATTAGTTTTCGCAGCATTCGCGATTAAAGAACGATTTAAGGTTTAATTTTTCAAAAAAATCGCTTATTGTCACAAAACTATAATAGTTAGAGATATTTATTTATTTATTTATTTATTTATTAATTGGAAAACCAAAAACTTACAAATACATAGTAAACAAATCAATATAACACTAGAAAGCTTAATTAAGGTTTTCACGGATACAAAACACAATATAAAAACAACAACACTGTGAACAAAAACAAACAAAACCGCATCAAAGTAACAACACACAAAGATATACAACTAACATTATCTTATAAGAAAAACTCTCTGCTCATCCGCCGCCTGACCGTAGTCGCACTTGAACAGAATAGATCTATATCAAATTGCTTACAAATACTATTAAACATATTGCTTGCGCGACATAAAAACGAATTTTGACGATAGTTCGTACCAGCGTATGGAATATACATTAAATTATGAGATCTAGTAGATTTATTGGGAACATTAAGCTTAATCTTCTCAAGTAAATTAGGACAATTAATATTATTAGAGGTAATGTTAAGAAGAAAAGACAGGTCAGCAATTTCACGACGATTGGAAAGAGGAAGAATATGAAATTGTTTGCATAGCTTAATGTAGCATGTGGAGCTATAAGGGATTTTGAGACGGAAACAAAGATACTTGATAAACTTCCTTTGAATACGCTCAATCCTACTAACGAAAGTTTCGTACCTAGGGTTCCAAATAGGTGAGGCATATTCCAAAATACTTCGTACATAGGTACAATATAGGATCTTGAATGTTTTAGCACTGTGAAAACTAGCTGCACTCCTCATAACAAAGCCTAACGCTTTTGATGCTTTGGCAACAATGCTATTAATATGCGTGTCGAAAGTTAACTGTGAGTCATGGAGCACACCAAGATCTCTTACAACGTTAACTTTATTCAAACTTTCTGATTTTAATAAATAAGAATATATTAATGTGATTTTTTTACGGCTAAATGAAACAACTGAACACTTACCAGGGTTTAGGTCGAGCATGTTAACGTCGCAGTAAAGATCAAGCCTAGCAAGGTCAGCCTGCAAGTCCAAAGCATCTTTAGTAGAATTTATAACTTTAAAAATTTTCATATCGTCGGCAAAGCAGAGTAATGAACTATTTTGAAAACAAGTAAAAATATCATTGACAAAAATCAAAAATAGAAGGGGACCAAGCAGGGAACCCTGTGGCACACCGCTAGGTATAGGAACCCAGCTGGAAATGTAATTACTGACTACAACAGCTTGAGACCGATTTGATATATATGAGGAAAACCACCTATGGAGGTCACCATGAATACCAAACTGGTTCATTTTTATCAAGAGCAGTTCATGGTTAATCCTATCAAAAGCCTTACTGTAGTCAGTATAGACAACATCCACCTGGTGACCATTATCCATGGATTCAGTCAAAAAATCATTCAGCAAGGTGAGGTTGGTAGCAGTTGATCGACCTCTAAGGAAACCATGCTGAGATAAATTAAAAGAGTTGTGGAGGGCAGTATAAACTTGATCATAAACAACCCTCTCAAAAATCTTAGCTATGATGCACAGCTTTGATATAGGTCTATAGTTAGAAACTTCTGTCTTTGGCCCCTTTTTATGAACCGGTGACACAAAAGCTGATTTCCAGACTCTAGGGAATTCACAAGTCAATAATGATTTCTGAAATAACAGAGTGATAGGAATACAAACAGATTTTGCGCACCCTATCAAAAAGACGGGACTGACTGAATCCGGGCCCGCAGATTTGGACGGATCTAACTGAGTAAGTAGCTTTTCAACATTTGACTCCACAACTTCAATTCTACTTATGTCGTGAGTTAATAGATTGCTAGACACATGGTCAGCTAAATTGGCATTTACTGATTGACCTGTAGGAGACAGAAAAGTAGAAAAGAAATAATTGGAAAAGGCTTCACAAATGGCACGACCAGATGTAATAGGTGAATTCGCATAGTTAAGGGTAGTCGGAAAACCATTAGACTTGGTTCGGCTTTTGACAAATGACCAAAATTTCTTCGGGTGTTTAGCAATGTCAATTTCAATAGTTGAAATATAATTATTAAAACAATCTTGTTCCAGAGAAATAACCCGTAGGCGTAGTAATTTAAAGGTGTTAAGGTCCGTCAACATACCATAGGTTTTATATTTCCTAAAATACTTCCACTTTTCCTTCAAAAGCTTTATCAAAGCTGATGAATACCAAGCAGGGTAGGAAGTACAAGAAACTAATTTTGAAGGAATATATTTAGTTTTTAAGTCATCTAGAACAGAGTAAAAGAAACTAACAGCATCCTCAAGTGATCTTGATGAGAATTCAGCAACCCAATCATAATCCAACAATTTTAAATTGATAATATCATCACACACAGACAGATATGATGTCAGGACTTTTTTTGTAGATAATGATAAGTTCTACAAAGTTGTAATACATCACTTTGTTATATATTCAATAGTTTTCGCAGCATTCGCGATTAAAGAAAGATTTTAGGTTCTTTTTTTTCACCTTGGGTTTCATTATCGGAGTTTGGTAAGGAATCATATTATTTTTGAAAACGAAATAAGTATAGCCTATGTCACTCAGGGATAGTGTAGCTTTCGAATGGTGAAAGAATTTTTTAAATCGGTGCAGTAGTTTCAGAGCCTATTCGAGACAAACAAACAAACAAACAAACAAACAAAAAATCAAACCTTTCCTCTTTATAATATTAGTATAGATATCAGCTGGTTTGCAGTTTTTGTTTTGTTAATGGTTCGCGCTGGTTTGTATACATCCTTACGCCGTTCCTTATATTTTATCTGCTATAAATTCTGGTATTTTGCTATTCGTATTTCTAAGAAAATAAATACTACTTAAATCTAAAACAAATAAAAATACTAACAAGAAAATGTATGCCATTTTGGGTAGGGTACGCTTTTGTATGACAGTCTACTTTTGTTTCTTTAGCCTTTAAAACATTTAAACTAAACCATAATTTAATTATGCGAAAACTGAGTTGTTTTTTTATTTCTATATTAACGACTTCGTTTTGTTTAATAGTGAACTTAGTGGTTTGTAGAAATAACGGAATTACATCCTCACATTGAATATCACAAAAAATTCAATAAATCAAATTTTCCATACATCATTTGTATAATTTTAAGTGTGGGTAGAGACAGACACATGTTCGAACATAATCATCTGAGCAATATTAGAAAATACATAATGTACGCATAATAAAGCCTGTTTTTATATAATTAACTTCACAGATTTATGTTTTACTAATTAATTATACAAACTTAACTACACAAACAAATTTAATACGTCGCTTATGATATTAAATTATACTAGATTATACAAAGTTTCTTTTCGACAAACCGAAGAAAGTGGGCTTACATAATGCGTTTGTATGAGATGAGCTCTATGTCATTGTAAAAGGGTCTACTTCGGCTTGGATTTAGGTGTTACCTAACAGCTAAGTGATGCCTCTTAATTGGGCATCAGACAAATCGCAAAACACGACTCTTTATTTCGATTACAATGTAGGCGTGTTGATACCAGCTGAAATCTTACTTAATAAATTAGATGATGGTAGTCTCTCTTTTAAATATGACTCAAATATTCATATTACGACGAGTAAATTTTGTATTCAAAGATTTCGTGAGAAGATTTATGAACTACATACATTTTCTCACTTTAAATCATGTAGGAAAAAAAACAACACGTTTTTCGATTAAACCATAAACACACTACTTAATCGCAATTTCACCATTTTATGCTACATACGAGTTACATTGAACCCAGTCCAGTCATTGAAAATTGACAATTTGATCTCTGTAAGAAGGTAAAACATGTAACTCTGATCTGATCTCGTTTACAGCCAATGGTGAAATCGGGGCCTAGTCCCCGGCCACACTTCACGTCTCAAATCAAAAGAGCAAACAAACTAACTAATTTCCGTACCACATTTATTCTATATCGACAATCTATCCAGCAACCCAAATCTAGAACCTTATCACAACACAATAAAGCCTGGTTCAGCTTGCTCCGATCGACAAAGGAAATGTCACTCGTGATGTCTTGACCTCGAATTTGAACCAGTTACCCAGAATAAATACCAGTAAATACTCACAGTTGACAAGCGAAAGTGACAGTTATTGTCAGTGCAATACGTTTCACATTTAATGTAATTTATTGTACATATAATCCATACAGTTTACTCGCAGGAATATTGAAACCAGCGGTATGGACGAATTTAAAGCGCAAGGGATTAACATAAAAATGGTGGTTTACTAAAACGACTCGCGGTTTATGTCAAAATTGTATTAAATTGCAAGATAAAAATAATAAAAATGTCAAAACTTGCTTTGGTATGGAGAGATAAGATTCCTTGCTGTCCTTTAGAACTTGTTTTAAAATTGTGTTGTTATTCGAGTGCAAGATTTATTAAAAAAAAACGAGTAATATTTTATCATCGTTTCTATTTTAAGTTTAATTCATCTGATGTTTATTGCTATATAATAAAAAAATAAACAAGTCTCCCAATAACTGTTACCCAAATCGATGCGATCGATCATCTAAATGTGCCGAAATATCGGGAAACTCGAAAGACAATCATGGTAAATATCCCGCTATAAATCTTACTCGTTATAGTATTGAACTTGGTTTAATAGCACTCGATCTGAAGCATAAAATAATCAAATTGGGGCTGTTTCCATAGAAACAAAACTTTTAATACCATCTTACATACTATATAATGGTCAATTCTTTAGCTACTTTATTTCCCGCCAGTTTCTCTCATTTTCCCGACCTACATCATTTTCAAAAAGAACTCGTTGAAGTCCTTGTGTTTGTGGAGCTTTCCCTTCACTTTAGCCTGAATCTTTTCCGACCCAAATATTCTCAAAGGAAGCCTTTCATTCTCACAATTTCTTTAAACGTTGCGTCATACGTCCTACGGCACTCATCGCGCAACTAGGGCACTCTAAGTAGACCAAGCTTGCCTGAGTTTCTGCAGTTGAATGTACTATAAAAAAGGGCTCTACTATTATAGTATCTAGAGGTATAACCTTAGTATGTGCAGTTGAACTTATATATGTACTTTAAATAAGAATAAAAAGCATCATTTATTTTGTAACAATCACTGTAATCACAATAAAATACAAGAAATACATAAATTACCATAAGGTTAGAACTATGTTGCGACAAAAAAGGTAAACCATTCAGCATAAGCTGCGGCAGAACGGGTCCAACCACAGCGCTAGTCTTCCATGGTTACCGAAACTAAACTAAATAAATTTGATTAGTGTGGGATAGACCCATACTACACCTAGGATAAGAACAAAAAAATATGTAAAAAAAATAAAACATTGGTGCAAAATGATGCAGTTAAAGCTGTCACCCATACAAACAGGTCCAGGCCTTGATGAAATTTATAAAAATCACGCTTGTTGTATCGGAGCCCCTTTTTATATTTATTGATTATTTGTTTTAAGTATGTGTTGTTATACCGACAAGGGAAGTACGTCATCCCTGAATATTTAAACTATCATCATTATCACCCTATTAACGCTCCCACTGCTGGGACTCAGGGACTTCTCTCTTGGCGAGAGAGATAAGGCCTTAATTCACCACGCTGGCCAAGTGCGGGTTTGTGAATGTCACATGTCACTTGAACTCTTTTAAATGTCTTAGAACATGTCGTTTTCCTCACGATGTTTGCCTTCACCGTTAAAGCACGTGTTTAGCGCACATAAATTTCTCAAGAAAGAAATCCAGAGGTGCGTGGCGGGGTTTCAACCCACGACCTTCGGAATTAAAGTCGAGTGTCCTCCCACTTAGCCAACACGGCTTCGACAAATGGCCTAGATAAGATAAAAACTGACAATTGTAAACCACAATTCTAAATTGACAACTAAAAAGTTGCGTACCAGCACGGGTCAATGCGTTTTTGTGTGAGTACGTGAGCCGATTGTCCTATTTCAAGGTTAACTGATCCTATGATAAAAACAAACCTTGTTAACCGACTGAAACTAGGTACTTCACATACCATTCACTCCATATTTATCTTTCCTTTGAGTAAGTAAATGCAAATTTACTTTGTCGAGACATAAAACCTACTATCTGTCTCCTAGAATCTAGGGCGTAATAAAGATTTACACTAACAGATGCATGTACGACTGCTACTCTAATTAGTGCGAGAGAATACAACATAACCTCACTGTTTATTTTACTAGCTGGACAAAATGGATAAAATTTGTGCAAAACATGCGTGATTCATTATTTGTAGTGGCAGCTTCAGAATACCATTTCCAGTGTTTAATAGTCATCACGTCGGTGTCACCACTATGCTATAGGCTGTATCGGTAGCGATATAAATAATAGACTGCCTCAGTGGCGCGGTGGGCGAAGGTCCGCCTGCAGCGCAAGAGGTAGCTGGTTCGATTCCGGCCGAAGACTCAACTGTTTGAATGTTCTGCAAGCTCTTTCTCCATATTCTGGGTGTCTTATATGTTTAAAAATATATGTATGTCTATTATGTTTAGCAGATGTCTAGTACCCGTATTTATCACTTAGAGCATACCACGGGGCATATTGCTCAACAGATCAGTTGTCGATAGAGACGTCTGCTTTCACTGTCTTAATTAGGATACATCAACGAGTAGGTGTTCTTTTCGGTAAGCACATTTTAAATAATTCATAAAACATTTTGTTATTTGATTTACGTATGGCTTATGAATAACTTCTATAATTGGATTCAACTTCCATGACTCACTATGTCACGTATTTTTGACGTATAACTTTAATTAAATTTTGTAACGAAATTATTTATTTTAGAAAGCGACAACGTCTTAAATGTCGTCGTAAATACAGGGCGATAGTGACCTTGCCCAGGGTTCACTTTGGGACCAATTTTCTTTATGCTATATTTATTATATCGTATTACTTTCATAGTTTTTATATTTATATTTATTAATTTAAAATATGGCATATTCTTTATAAAATATAATAAGATCTGCATTGAGTTTGACACAGATCGCAGAACGTCAGTAAGTCACTGATTAGCGAAAACAACCCTGCCAGTGTACTCAATGATAAATATAGTCGTAAAACTTTATTACCCAATGATTGCGTCTCGGGGAGTGTGATTGATTCACTCATTATCATTATAATTTAATTGGCCCAAGATAATGGAATGTTTTCATTTGAATAGATAACAACCGGGATATTTGTTTGAAGTGTTTTGAAAATATATATGGTGAATAGATGCTTCGTGGTGGAATAGGAATGTTCCATGTACACTTGAGATGATTACTTTAAGATGCTGTGTGATTAAAATACACAAGGACTCAATATAAGGAACAAAGTATGTCGTAACTATGTGATAAAGCTCTGAAGTAAAGATTGAGATATTATACTAGTTGTGTCCCGCGGTGTTGCCCGCGTTATAATGTATTTTGCCGCGGTAAAAAGAAGCCTGTCTTTTTTTTTACACAGCACTTTTCTCAGGCTGTTGTGAATATATTGTGTGAAAAAATTTATTTCCATCGATTCAGTAGTTATGGCTGTGAAGAGAAACAGGCAAAAAGAGTTACTTTCAATGATTGAATATGTAATTGCCTATAGTCAATAGCAATTACATAATCAGTGATTGAAAGTAAGCAGAGAGTATTAGTTACTGAATTCCGGCCTGAATTATTTAGCCTTCCTTTTTACGTGTGAATATATGAAATACAATATTTCGCATTATTTTCAATGTTACATTATTTCACGATTTTCCATGACTTATTTAGTTAATTACGAGTAGTTAAAGAGATTGCGTGGTCGATTCCTGCCGCGGGACATTGTAACACAAACCGTTTAACAAAAGCCTTCAGCCATGTTGGATCAATCAATCATTGGAACACTTCGAGTGTTAGTGAATTTTGTAACATTTATACCCATATACATTTCGTAAATAAACGGTGACCTATAACCGTTATTATTTCATATAATGCGACCAACATGCAAGCAAGCTTTCGTGTAAAAGAAATCATCAAAATAAATAAATGCGCCCAAGTGCGAGTTGATTTCGCGCATCGAGGGTTCCTTACAAATCTATAGGTATAATAATAATAATATCCTCCTAGCCGATCTCGGCCATGGCGACTGCGTCACTGGATAGGCATTTTAACTAGAAGACTTTTTATTACTAGGGTTGCAGGTTATCTACCCTTTGGTGTGCTCTTAAATGGCTTGAGTACCCGAGTTTGTTACTAAAGATACGTGAGCACCTCGGACAGGTCAAGACGCCACCTACGTAGTTGTAGTGGACGGTCGATGGTTGGCGGGTCTTCAGCTCATCGCGTTTTTTGTCGAGATCTTCACGGCGCTCTACCTCGTAATCAGACACCTGTTGATGGATAAGTCTTCTCCACTCAGGGAATATATAATATGCTATAGGTATAATGAAGTACCTAGAAGAGTTGACACACGGTACAAATATATTTTAGAATTATACTTTAGACCAAAATGTAGGTTTTGAGAATTTTTCCTTTATGTTGGTTATAAGATGTTGTTTTGTACCTAATTTTAAGATTACAGGTAAACTGGAGTACCCTTGAGTTATGATTTCTTTGCGAGTAATTTCATTTTTTTACAGCTTCAAGAGATTCCATATTAATTTCAGATTGATACATCCACGCGTTCTTGAGAAAAAGGGTCTTGACAAACAGACGGACTAGACAAAACAGTTACCATATAAAGAATCCGCTTTTACCTACAGAAAAAAAACTAATTGATAACTTAGAGGAGCTCTGTTAAAGAGGTCCATATCGCGAGTAATATTTATTTTAATCTCAACAATATAATACATTTACCGAGTAACAAGACGAGCGACAATCGTTTTCTAAGTAATGAAATGAAAAGCAACTTTCTTGATTATTACGACAGTGACAATAGAATTGTAATAGCCCGTTACGTTACTTTTAAAAATGCTGCTATTAAACTGATAAAACAAGAACCGCATTGCACAGAAACAAAAACAATTTGTTTGTTTGTTTGAACGCGCAAATATTAGGAACTACTGGTCCGATTAATATAATTCTATGTGATTTTATATAATTCTATTTGATTTTATTAACCCCCGATCTAAAAAGAGGGGTGTTATAAGTTTGACGTGTCTGTCTGTCTGGGACATCATAGCTCCCGAGCGGCTTTCAATTTAGTTTTTTTTTGTATGTAAGGTGAGTTTGGCGCGAGTGTTCTTAGACGTTTCATGAAAATCGGTTGTGCCGTTTTTAAACTTATGGGGCTGAGAGTGGGGAAAGGAAAGGTATTGGAGGTTTTTCAAAAATTTTATTTTAAGATATTTATGAAATAGTGACCTCGTACCTTTTTTTTCCTTAACCAATTTCGATGCGGATTTTTATATAAAATCACTTGTTTACAGCTCGTTATGTCGTCTGTAAATTGATTAAAGTAGTTCCTGTTGTTGTCGAGTGACATTAAAAATATTTTTTTACACACTGGTTGGATAATTCTTGTTAATATTTTACTTGTAGTTAGATAGGTACTAGGTACTCAAATATCCCTACAATATTTCTATAACAAATTTGACTGTTAAAGTAGGTACCTAACAGGTGTCTCCATATATAATTGTCCGTCTGTCTGAATCATTCATGACATGTCATTAGCAATGGCAACTAATTACCGGCCCATGATTAGTAAAATTAGGGTCAATGGCGAACCTGCGGCGAAAACTTAATGATCTATTGTATTTTATTATTATCTAATTATTTTTTATTTTGGTAATGTTGTAATTGTTGACAAATTGTGTGCTTTGAATGACTGGGAGATATTTTTGCACCTTGAGTTGAAAATCCATTTTTAAATGGTGCCAGAAAACTGATGTTTGAAGTGACATTTAAGAAATACATAGTTACTGTTAGAATTCATTTACATACATCATACATCATTCATTTACATTTAGATATTTCGGTTTCTTTTGTTCTAAATCATGGCTAGCTTGTATAAATGTTTGGGAATATTTTTATACCAAAACCAATTAAAATTTATTTTCTATAAATTTTCTAATGTTCAATAATTTAGGTTTCTCGAATTAACTGAATATATTTTTTTGAAGTAATAAATTAAATTACTTACCAAAAATAAAGTAGGTATGTATTTTATTAGGCTTTTAGCACTAGCACTATACCAATATGAAACTCCCACAAAAACGGACTCGGTGTTTTAAGACCCATTTAAGACCCATCGTTGTTATATCAGTTGCATACTTTACTATTTGCTAAAGTCACAGCATTTACACAAATAACCTCTAAACAAGCGCACGCGCGCATAATCTCCTTTGTCCAACTCAGACAATTCGAGCTCAAACATAATTTAAATGAGTAAACTTATATTATTCTAACAAGGTAGGTGGCACCTCCCTTTGTGTGGCAATTATCGCAGATCTGTCTGTCTGTAAGTTATGCGCATTTTCCAGGGCAATTGACCAGTGTTAATTGTCTTCACTAGCTAGTGGCTCTGGGTTTGTTCTTGTCAGTAAAATCACGGGTAAAATATGAATCTAATTGCGCCTTAGATTTAGGGATTATTTCACAAAATCCGAGTAAACTAACCAATGGTTAATTATATAAATAATAAGGGTCAATGGTTAGCTATGTAAAGAGCTATCTCGCTTTGTAACATGTGACTGAATGAATATTACTCGGAGATTATAAAACAGGTCCTTAACTTAAAAGGTACCTTCGTCTTTTTTGCTTTTTGTGGATTTTAAAATAATATTGGCATCTCATATATATTTTGACGTTATATTATAAGTCGGTATATATTAAAACAGGGAAATATCTTTATGCAAGTATTTATACTTGTCACTTTTAATTTGTTAAAAAGCCACTCATGCGCATCCTAAGCCTAGCTGCAAAGATTGTGATTTAGATAAAAGATAAATAATTACTTAACGACACATGTCACTCCAATTTTGCGTACCACGTTTTTAATATGTATATTGTCAGCTGTCAACGAATGTAGCATGAATTAAAAATAACCATGTTATTTGCGAGTATATTAAAATAAATGATAACTAATTAGTTTATAACGCTACGGCGTGCGTGTTCTATGGGCTACCCCCGGGAATTATGCATGTTGACGCGGAGAAGTATCAGTAAGTAATCACTATTATTATACTTACGAGTATATGATTATATTATATTATGTGACAGTCGCCAACCTGGACTTGGCCAGTATGGTCAATTAAGGCCACCCAGGCAAGAGAGATACCCCTGTGTCCCAGCAGTGGGAACGTTAATTGGGTGTTGATGCTTTTACTTATTTTACATCATCTTTTAATAAAAAAAAGGAAAAAAAACCATGAAGGTTTAATAACTTTCTTGAAATTTTCATTCGTACAGACGGACGCGACATTTGTTTTTATTGTATATACTGATTGATATTAAAAGCATAATTATAAGGTTGAGTGCTAAATGACATTTAAATATTAATAAGAGACTGTCTGTTCGGTTGAAGCGACAAGGTTGAGTCAGTTTTGTTACTTGCTTGAGGCCCTGGTGAAGGTATTTTGTATTAAAGGGAACTGTTGACGAATCAGGTTACTGTTTGTTAATTCAGGTTTGTTGTGAATAAAAAGATAAAGAATAAAATAAATGAACGTTTCACACAGAAAACAGTTCAAGACTTGTGAAGAGATAATAATGACCCAAATGGTAAAATATTTTTTCTTTATAATAGGAAATTAAACATTTTACATTTAATGAATTGCTGTTGTAAAAAACCTGTGCGATGCCGGGGCGGCCCGCTAGTCTCTTTATAAATGTTTAGGAAATAAAATATTACATTACGAAAGTTATAACATAGGGCTTATTTTACAAAATCCGAATATCCTATAGCAGTAGGTACTACTGCAGCAGTTATGTTAACAGCTATCTCGCTTTGTCACGTGTGACTGAGCGAGATAGCTCTATATTTTAACCATTAGCTAATTTAATAGATAGTAAAACAGGCTCTTATTTTTGCACAAAAACAGACATGGACGCGTGTAAAAAATGAACAATTAAATCAATTAACTAATTAAAACAGTCTGAAAACGAGTTTATTTGCGCCAATTAACGAAAACCTTGAAACTTGAAAAGTGAAATGAATTCTGATATCCAGTTGTGAATTGCAGTCCTTTCCATAGAGAGTTGGGCTCTTATTCTGGCGAAACATGATATAATGTCGATGACTTTTATAGTCAGTATAATTGTACACGAATGAACAGATATGTCAATCCCGTTGCAATGCGATATGTCAATTTATTCCATGTACCGAGTCGTAAGTGTAACTTATTGTAAAATTTAAAATAAATAGATAACAACTTAATTGCACACCATTTTTAACGATCTAAATAACAAAAACAGTAAAACGCTGCTAGTGCTACAATCAGAGGCCTTATGTTCTTCCCGGCAACCTTTAGATAATAATTTCGGGATTACTCTTCATGTTTTGGTGTTACCTTTTCATTTAATTCAATCTTCAATTTAATCTTTAATTTCTTTGATACAGTTAAACTAAATATACCTATTCCACTTTAAAATAAGTATCGCTCGACAACCTGCTTTCGAGTTTTTGTAGCTCTGATTCACACAGATCGCTCCAAGTTATTTCAAACTCAACCAAAAAAAAACCTTTATTGCGTTGGCTTCTAAAAATAAATACAGTCATGTTCCTCAAAAACTCAACAACAAATTTACATTACCAAATTATTGCGCTCTCGCAAATTCGCGATTAAGAATTACTGTTTTCTCCGCTCGATAAAATTCACATCTGATTTCTGTCATTCAAACAAATTGTCTCATAAAAATGAGAACGGTGTTCGATATTCCATCTCACATAAAGAATCGGGTCAGAATCGACCACTTTTCCTGCGACAATGTGGTCCAAGTCAAATCGGTTCGTCGTCCTTAATTAATTTATGGTTTGTGATAACGTACTTAATTGGCTGATAAGCTGATTAGGATTGCATAGCAAATCTTGTTGGCATGTGAATGATTTCATTTGTTTTTCCTTCTATGGCGTTATATAGACAAAAATTAGCGATTAGAGGCGATAAGATTTCTTAAACGATAGATGGCTTGATGTTTCTTGTTTTCTCTATGGTACCTAAATAGATACTTTTTTACTATCTCAGCTATTTTACGTGTCGATTCGGATAATGCTACCGAGGGGACTACGCAGATTTTTATATTATTCTTACTCGTATTACATTTTATTTATTAATTATATGGTTTGACTTAATGTATCTCAAAGGCTGATATGAACAGATATTTTTATACCATCTTTTTAAAAAAACTCATTTTTAAAAAGAAGTTTTTAAGTCCAACAATCTTTTCTCACTTTGATAAATTGTAAAGTTGTTGTTGACATATGAGACGTCTATAGAATGCCATGAGACAGCTGATGAGTTCAGCTGTGAAATCGTTTTTGTATCCATTCTTATTTTCCGAACAGACTGACAAATAAACAAATGTGTTATCTTTTATGTACCTTCGTAACACGTTAAAATAGCGGTGAGCGCTTAGAACTTGAAACTATAACGAAAATAGTTTTTATGCATGTGTCGATGTTTATTATTCTTAGCTGAACGGATTTGACTGAAATTCGGAATTAATATATAACTCAAACTTTATATCAATTTAAAAACCTCTGCTTAAAACAGATGCCAAATAACTTTAAAACTCAATTTTTATTAATACCTTATTTGTTTCAGGTAAGTAAAGTAAACCCTCGTTTCGCAGTCGGTTAAGTTCTGCACGAAGGAAAATACGGCGAAGTGGGGAGATAACAGGTAAGTAAAATAAATAATTATTCGTATAAAGTTTACAACCGCTTTAAACAAAACTTATTTTGCATCAAAAAATATATAACATAGGTACATATTATTAATAAAAATCCCCCGCCGAGTCTGCCTGTCTTTATGTCCGGAATTAACTCAAATACTACAAACCACATCTTAATTTTTAAGAAATAAGTAGAGTAATTCAAGAGGAAAGTTTTGTTTAAAAAATTGTGAAGGATTTATGAGAACTAATTGAATGATGATAAATGTTGAAGGAGTAGGAAAGATCTAGCATTTATTTCGATAGTTTTTGAAAAGATCCATGACAACTGACAGTAATTTGTAATTCTAATTGGTGGAACTGAGATCAGCACTGACATCTCACCTAGGACTGTTTTAACCAGGCCCCAAACAGCCCAACTCCCTGACTTAGCAGAGGACCGTCGGTCGGTGTCGTAGTACTGACAGTAGCAGTCGCATTGCGTATGCGCATGTAGCAAAACAACGATTGCCTGGTCACTTGGTAACTTACCAGAAAATCTCCCAAACCTAGTTATAATTTGAATTTTGTAATATTGTCAATAAACATTTTTGTATTAACGAAAATAAGTGATACTTAAGTTACATCTAAATCTTAATGATTTTTTTTTAATAAGTTATAAACCTCAATTTTTAGGATAAACTATTTTTAATTTTATACAGAAAAAGAATAAGACGCATCCGTAACCTTACAAATTAAAAATGTTAAATCTAGGTCAATTATTGAATTCGGTCGTTCTTTATGAGTGTGTACCAAATAAAGATTAATGACATTTTTAAAAGTTGCCTTACCATATTTTGAGTTTAATTTAATCGCATTGTAATAAACATCTGATCAAACTGCGTACGGCCATGAACCAAATCACCTGCGCGACATATGGTACTTATTTGTTCAGCAGATTTTGACTGCTTTTGTACAAAGCGCACATAAATATAGAATTATGCGTGAATGTAAATATGTATTAGTATTATTTGGTTTTAAAATGGATTAGCTCTTTGAAGTCAGGAATGTGAGTGGGGAAGCCATAATACCTACGCCGTTGGGGCCAAAAAGATTATAAATACCTAGAGGCTGCGGAACTGCTAGCTCGTAAACCTACTAGTAGGATGTCATCATAATTCCAGCCGTGGGACGTCCACTGATGAGCAGTTTGAAAGATTTCCATTATTGTAGCCTTCATATTACTTATTCAGATGTTTCGCTAGGAAGCGATTTGAAACATCTGGTCCCAGTCCAGTACATTTAGTTGAGATCTAGGAAAAGATGGATGAGTATGTAACAAAAGGTTTACGGTACATGCAAGCCACTTTCCGAAATTATTGAAAATTTGGACTAAGTCTTTTCATTCAAAAGCATAAGCACCCCTATTTACGTTCCCTCTGCTGGGACTTCTCTCGTTACGAGGCCGTAATGCACCACGCTGGTCTAGTGCCGGTTGGTGAATGTCACATGTCCTTCAAACTCTTCCAAGTTCTCAGTACAAGCCTCAGTTAAGTACCTCGCATTGTTTGTCTTCACCGTTGAAGCTCGTGCTTGATTCAGAATGACCATGAAAAATATATATCAGTGAAACTTTTCGCAATTAATTACTTGCATAAATTTCAAACCTTAAAATATGACACAAATCAATAACCCAATTCCAACATTCGACATCGTGCTAAACAGTCATATTAGCATAACTGACATAGTCGGTGCATTATCACGACCAGAATCGCACTGTGCGATATATCTCGCACGATCGACGGCCGATTTGCCAACAAAACGTGCTTGATAAATATTAAAAACTGATTTTAAATTGTTTGTTTGTCTTAGTTTGTGGTCTTTCTTGCGATTTGTACTATAAGCCCCCAGTCCAGAACTTTAATGGCACTTATCTTTGCACTTTTCTATAAAATTTTAAATAATTTAATAGGTGTCAAATAATTTAGATGGGTTATCAGACGGAGTAAACCGAATACCAATAGTCATCATTGTCTATTGGTCAAGTCGTTGATAAACGTTGATGTTTGAGGCTAATCTGAGCCTAAACCCGATAGGATAATGTTTGTATGAGTTTTTAAGGCCACCTTCCAGATCCATAAAAAAACATCTGTCAAAGCAGCTCTATATACCTCTACCATCATAGTATTATTTAATCATGCAATTGATACGAGTGCGGTCAAATTTCGCTAAATTATAGAGAAACATAATAATATCTCGTTATAATAAAGAATCAAGGACCTTAGAACCTTGTTACAGCAAGCCTCAAACCGCACAATAACGCCTTTGTTTATTACTATTTGCATTATTATGAAATGTCCGTAACAGTTAGCGCGACAAGGTTCTATTGCCGAATCCTGACCCTAGGTCATGGTGATTTGTCACTCAATTGAGACCGGCCAGGTGTATTATCATTAGTATTGGTTTGTCAAAGTTACTTCAAAGGCTATTCAAAGTTTATTATTAATGTCTGTGGAAACTGCAATTAATAATTGCTTAAGAGCTGTCTGCCGCGTGGCGTGGCGAGTATTGCAATGCTCCATAAAACTTTAAGAGAGAGTCCAGCTGTGGGCATGCTGATGAAGAGAGAAAGAGGTTAAAGCTTGTTTGTACTTTTGCGTCTAAATTTACACTATTACGGCACTTTTGGGAAACTCCATAAAACACGCCCAATGTCGTAGCGTGAAAGGTAAGTAAAAGTATTAGGGCTTTGGGCTAAAGAATAAGGGGAAAGAGGTATCATAAGAATATAACCTTGAAAGATACTATTTCTACTCCCTTTGTTTTTCTTGGTCGTATCTGTATCATAAAAATCGCCAATACGCTCGCCTAACACATGAATATCCCCGCGATGATTTTCTAAACTGTTAAAGTGTAAAGAGTATTTATATAAACCTTATGTATTAACTTCTTATCTATAAGAAACATTAAAAAAACTTAAATAATGTTCCCATTATTATAATCTCCTACATAGTACCTACAAGAAAAAATAATAGACATAGCGCCTCGAAGATTGAAACCACGCTGATTTAGACTTTTTTGATTTAGTCTTTATAAGAATATGGAACATAATCGGAGCCAAAGAGAATATAAATCACTACGTTTGTCGGGACCAGTTGACAAATTCTAAACTTGCATTATGTCAACCGGGCCGGAAGGGCCGGTTCGAGTGGGCCCAGTCTACTAATAAGCCAAATTAACTAACCTCTTTAGCTGAAATTCTATCCATCATTCATCAATGAGTATGACGTCATAGTTTTTTTCACCTGACTTTCACGAGCCAAGGTCGGTTATTGTTCATTGTGTAGTATGAGAAGCCGACGTTACTCCATACGTTTGTTTAGTGCACGATTTCATACACAATAGAGCTAGCCATCCAAATATGGTATTATGGTATTTGTTGATTTATGTACGACTAGTATTTAGCTATTAAGCGATTTTGGAAGGATATTGAACGGCGCCGGCGTCAGAATGTTGCCCCCGGCCAAGGCGTACTCACTAGAAGATGGGAAGCAACGCCTTCTAGGCCGCTTATGTAGCCGCAACATAAAAAAGGTTTAAATCATTTTACAGCAAAAAAGACGGCGTGATGTCAATATAATAAAAATCCTAAATATAAATAAATATATCCGGACTAATAACACTGCATCACCTAACATAGAAAATACCCAGACCCCAAACCAGAAATTGTAGATCGTACAAAATCTTGTCCCGCGGCGGGAATCAAACCAGCAAGCAAAATCTATCTATATAAATAAAAATGAATTGTTGTTCGTTGGTCTGATTAAAACTCGAGAACGGCTGAACGGATTTATCTTATCATAGTCTTGAAATGTTCGTGGAGGTCTAGGGAAGGTTTAAAAGGCGAGAAAAAATCGAATAATTGCCGAAAAAAAAATTGAATAAAAACCCGTGCGAAGCCGGGGCGGGCCACTAGTAAAATATAAAATATGGTGCATTTTTCAGTACAATCTGTACACACTCGCCGAGTCATAGAGATACTTTGAGTCTGGCGCAAAAACCGGCAAGCGGCCGAGACCGGCCGAGGCGGGGCGAGAGGCCGCCAGCGAGAGCGAAACGAGACGGGAACACAGTAAGCGAAAAAAGCGTATTACTCTATAAATGATTATATAAAGGATGATGCAGCTTGGATAGATGTTGCTTAGTTCCACAGTAACAGGCTCTAATAATTCTGGTTGACCAGGACTGATATGCTCATGTTATAATAGCTTCCTTATATGACAAACATTTTTTTTATTGTAAATGTTAAACTTATAGTAAGTAGTTACCTATAAATAAGAACTCCGAAATTGTAATAACTGATAAAGCTGTGTTGTTCTATTCGCTACTCAACTCAGTATAAAACATTGAAGCGAACTGTCAAGACAATGTTATTTCCTTGATATTTGTTATTTAAGCAATTTAGTTTTATTAATTTTAAGTTGACCTGTCCATGTAGGCTATGTGCTTCTAAGGAAATAAACGTTTTGACTTTGACTTTGACACCATGTACTACTCGCTCTAGCCCTGTCTCGGTCTATCTCGACGAGTGTGCAGCCGGCGCGCTCGTTGGTTTGTGCAAGATAGCGAGCGGCTCGATGTCTTGTTACAGGTAAATGCTCGACAACACCTTTAAGCCTTCACAATTCTAAAAATAAATCACAAAGAGCCCGCCTTTCACCTTTGATCTTTTTTGCATATTTTGTTACAGTTTCACATTCATTTATATGCAAAAGACACTAAGGCCTGAGTCACAAAATTGCAAATCCCATTGTTTATTTAAATTGGTGATGAGGTCTCGAAGGTTTTATTCTTGGAGTTGATCTTTGCAAGGTCTTTTCCAATGATGATTCAACGCTTCTATATCTTAATATAAATAAATCTCGTGTCACAATGTTTGTCCTCAATGGACTCCTAAACCACTCAACCGATTATAATAAAATTCGCACACCATGTGCAGTTCGATCCAACTTGAGAGATAGGATGGTTTTTACGGCGAGAAAAATTCGAATAATTTCCGGGAAAATTTTATATCCGTGCGACGCCGGGGCGGGCCGCTAGTTTATTATACATTGAAGTCCCCCGCTGCGTCTGTCTACACTGAACTGTTTTTGTACTATTTTCAATATTAATATTATCTTTTATTAACTAGATCGGACATTTGAAAGCTAACCGCTTTCTTCTTCGTATTGACAATATTTTATCTCTCAAGATATTTATGGCATTGTTGTATGTGTTGTAACAAACAATATTGGGGCATACAATTCCAATCGTAAAACAACCTCGAATTTTCAAACTATCTCCGCCACTCTCTTTCCTGGGAAAACGATCTAATAATTCCGTTTGGAATCCGTTATCGTAGTAAAATACGTTATTTCGTATGTCACGGTATAAGTACCGATATTCCTACGTGCCGCCGCGCCGAACTCGCGCTGGCGCAAGTAACTGTGCCCCGTACACGCATACTGTTCCACTTCTGACAGCTATGTCTATGTCAAAAATGTTCATGCAATAGGTACTAACATTTTGGACACACAATTGTTTGATTTTATGGATATGTCTGTGACCAAAACTCGGCTATGTCTTAAATGTTTATGCAACACTAACATTTTTGACACACAAGAGTTTGAATGATTTTATGAACTGTGTGTCTTAAGATTGTCTTTTTTTTAGTTATGAACCAGCACTAAGAAAATATAGGATATAATAGAATAGAAAATTCTTTATTACACACACCAATGAACACAAATACAAAATTATTAATAGTAAGGTAACATTTAGGTTATGGGCGGTCTTATTGCTTAAAGCAATTTAAAATGTGGTTCGAGACTTTTGCAGGCTTGGTGGTTAGTGTCCGTGCTTAATGAACCTATAAAAATATTACTATATAAATTACTTTTAATACACTTTGTTTTTTACTTTTTTTAGCTACTTTCATAGTCCACCATTCTACTTTCTTATCTCATTTAGTATTCTTTTTTTGTTTTGATTACGCTGATTCCCAAAAAAAAACACAATTATTTTGCTAGTATTAAAAACATATTTTATTTAACTCTCTATCACAATCAAGCAGTTTCATAACGATGAAACTGCTTGAAACTCGAACTTGAAATTCGGATGGCTGGACGTTTCCAGCCATCCGAATTTTGAATATATAAACTGGACGAGTACGGAAAATTTCGGGGTTTCGAGGGTTTTATATATTCATCCCCGCGGGGTCTCGCATTTGAGATCTCGAGTCAGAATTGCATTCTCTAACACCAGCCCGAGGCATACGTTACAAAATTCAAAGCAAGACTCTCGATTTCAGTACCCTAATTATAATTTCATGTCAGGTTATATTTGGATAACGTAATATGTAATTTTGTTGAATTTTACTGCCATTTTGGGATTTTATGTCATGTAATTAAATGAGGTAATCAAAACATTAGGTTGTGGAGAAACCAATAACTCTTTTAATGATTGAATTTACTGTGCTATTTCTTAGATATTAAGAAATTTGTGTTTGGTCTCAGTGTCCGTAAGGTTTGCATAGAAATTATGTTATACATATTGCGAAAGTGAATTTGCGTCTCTAGATTTTACTGGACATAATTAAATTGTACTGAAATATGATTCCAAAACGGAATAATTATTTCACTGTTTACCTACTACAGATAGCCTATTACTTGAGGAAGGCTAAGGTTTAGGGAATACCTTATATTTTAGTATATATGATTTATATTTACACGTATGCTAGTTTGTGAGGTACCTATATGTTTATATGGGCCCGAGATGCCTGAAATAAATGAATAATAATTATTATTATAAGACACGGGCAATGCCCCGTGACGTTAAAAGCTAGTAGTAATAAAAAAACAAATTATATTTTTTAACCCCCGACCAAAAAAGAGGGGTGTTATAAGTTTGACGTGTCTGTCTGTGTGTCTGTTTGTCTATCTGGGACATTAACGGATGGAGCGATTTCAATATAGATTTTTTGTATGAAAGGTGAGTTTGGCGCGAGTGTTATTATTATTGGACATGTTTCATAAAAATCAGTTGTGCCGTTTAAAAGTAATGGTGGTGAGAGTGGGGAAGGAAAACCGAAAATCAGCAAATATACTCGAGTGGGGTATCAAGTGAAAGCGCATCGCGTGCACATTACAAAATATTATGGTGTTTTACTTTTAAGGGAATAAAGGCATTGATATCTAGGGTTTTTCTTAAATTTTTATATTTACATTAATTTAATCAACAAATTTCCCTTAGAGCAATCAAAGGTATTAAGAGAAACCGCGTTTGTCTCAACAAGTTACAATGTACATGACGCAACGGATACCATAATGTTCGTATTTTAGGTTAATGCTACTTTTAGAAACCATGCTATAACGAGATTCGCGACAAAGGATCTATAATAGGCGTAAAACAATGCGGTTGTGGTCTTGCAAGTTTGTACATTACGTGATGATATGTAGGTTTTTATTTTCACTTTAAGCTATATTATTGTATCATCATCATCATCCGCAGCCCGACTTCACCCACTGCTGGGTATAGGAAGTCTAAAGTCGCAGGTCGCACCTGGATGCAATTAGCACAGGACCGAAATAGAATCTATACTAATATTATAAAGCTGAAGAGTTTGTTTGTTTGTTTGAACGCGCTAATCTCCGAAACTACTGGTTCGAATTGAATAATTCTTTTTGTGTTGGATAGTCCAGTTATCGAGGAAGGCTATAGGCTATAACATCACGCTACGACCAATAGGAGCAAAGATATAGTGGTAAATGTGTAAAAAAACGGGAGAAATTGTTCATCCTTGAAGCCTTCCGTTGCGTGCGCCGTGAAAACGGTTCAAGATACACAAAAAATATGTATTAAAGAATAATAGCTCTTTTAATGATCTAAAAAACAGTCCGCGATAGTATATAGTATAAAGATAGACATCTTTTAAGATTAACTCACAAAAACCGTTTTTATGGTACCTAATTTGGTCGAAATAATTTGTTTAAGTTGTATCAACATAATAATATTAATCTTTATTCAAATAAATATGTTGTTGGTTAAGAGTACTTCATCCATTATAACGCGGGTAGCACCGCAGGGCACAGCTAGTATAGAATATACTTTATTACACACCAAATGAACAATACAATATGAAATTAAAACTAAACCTAGAATGCGTACTGGGCGGTCTTATTGCTAAAAGCAATAAGACCGCCCAGTACGCATTCTAGGAATTTCTTCCAGACAACCGTGGATGGAGAGAAAAAAGATTACATATTTGAAATAAGTGGCGAGAGCAAGAGGAGGCCTAAATTATTGTAAAGTTTCATTAAAATCCAGGCGGTAGTTTCACGACTATATTAATAGGAAGTATCACTAACGCAAATAGTCTCTTTTTCCAATGCAAATCCATTGAAAAAATACTGCAAATTACACAATTAACGTGAATCTAGAGCAATTTCCTCAATTAAAACATGTGACCCGCTGAACTGGGCAGTCCTAATGGCGTGACGGGCAAACCGTACAACTGCCTTAAGCTTATAATTGGCTTGACACGACTGGGTGGACAAGTAGACATGCTTCACTTGAAGATGGACTTGACATTGCTATCAACATCATAAATAAATAAATATTTGACGACCTCTGTGGCTCGGGGGGCGAGGGTCCGCCTGAGGCGTAAGAGGTTGTTTCATGATAATCGGTTGTGCCGTTTAAAAGTTATGGGGGTGAGAGTGGGGAAGGAAAACCAAAAATCTGCAAATATACTCGAGTGGGGTATCAAATGAAAGAGCATCGCGTGCACATTACAAAATATGATGGTGTTTTACTTTTAAAGAAATTAAGTCATTGGTTTTTCTTAAATTTTAAATTTATATTTATTTCTAGAAGTAAGATCCAGAGGTGCGTGGCGTTATTTGAACCCACGACCTTTGGAATGCAAGTCGAGTGTGCGCCCACTGAGCCAACACGGCCTTAGTAGCGTCTAGCATGGAGTTATAACAAAATCGGTCAAATACCTACTCACATTGCGTCGACGATGCGCCAACTAGGCTTTATTTCGCGCAATAATCCTATAATTCAGTTTATGTAAATCCAATTAAACATGTTTTAGGCAAATAACTTTTCAATGGAACATCAAAGTGAAAGGTTTTAAAGCGATACTAATAAGTGTTCTGCAAGCGATAACGGACTGTGACGGCAATTAACCTCAGTGCGAGTACAGTGCGGGCAATTGTTTAAGTCTTCAGTGTTAATTTGAAGTGCACGGACGGTACTAGTGGTCCGGTGAGGTTCCAATATTTAAACCTTAAATAAAAACGTAGGGTAAGTTTTTTACGTTACTCGGTTATTTAATCTTAATATATATAATTCTTCTGTGAGTGTGTATGTCACTGAACTTCTCTCAAACGAATGGACCGATTTTGATGAAATATTTTGTGTGTGTTCAAGGGGATCTGGGAATGGTTTAGATTCACAATTTTGAAAAAAAAATTGAATAAAACCCTTGCGAAGCCGGGGCGGGCCACTAGTTATTTTTATAAAAATACTTCTTAAATAATCTAATATTTACTTGGATATCTGACAACATAATTTGTCTTCGGTAGCTAGAAAATCATCAAGTTGTTTTAAAAAGTCTTAAAGCTACTCTTATTTAGGGTTCCGTAACCACGGGTTAAAACGGGACCCTATAATTTAAAGTTCGTCGTCTGTCTGTCCGTGTTTCACAAGGTTGAAAATTGGTGTACGTCTCTCGCTAAAACAAATACTAAAAAGACAAATAAATATATAAGGAGGCTGAAATAAAACAAACTAGATTAATATTAGGTCCTTACATATGAAATTGGCGTTTTTCGTACTGGCCACTTTAATCACAAATTTCTCCTCTTTGGTAAGGAATTCCAAATTCAAATTTGTACAGCTATAGACTCATGTATTTGTGCTTCGATGATCGTCATTCATTTGTTTTTTTTCTTCTGTTTTTTTCTGTTTGCGTCACTCATTTTACAAAATGGAAAACTTAAAATATCGCATTATTTACGAGTACGAGTTCCGCCGTGGCACTAGTGCTGCGGAAACAACTCGAAGGGTGAATGATGTGTATGGCGGTCGTGTTGCAAAAGAAAACACAGTTCGTTTTTGGTTCCAACGTTTTCGTTCTGGAAATTTCGACTTGCAGAACAAGCCCCGTGGACGGCCTGAGACTCAAGTTGATAATGAAGAGTTGAAGGCTATTGTGGAAGCGGATCCATCGCAAACCACGTCCGAGTTAGCTGCAGGCTGCGGTGTTAGTGATAAAACTGTTTTAATTCACTTGAAGCAAATTGGGAAGATTAAAAAGCTTGAAAGGTGGGTACCTCACGAATTGACTGAAGCAAACCGGCAAACGCGCGTCGACTGCTGCGTTACATTACTAAACCGGCACAATAATGAAGGTATTTTAAACCGAATCATTACCTGTGATGAAAAATGGGTTCTTTACGATAATCGGAAGCGCTCAGCGCAATGGTTGGATCCTGGCCAGCCAGCCAAATCCTGCCCCAAGCGAAAATTAACCCCAGAAAAGTTACTTGTAAGCGTTTGGTGGACTAGTGCCGGTATTGTTCATTACAGTTTTCTCAAATCTGGCCAGACTATTACGGCTGATGTCTATTGTCAGCAATTGCAAACCATGATGGAAAAGCTAGCGGCTAAACAACCTAGGCTGGTCAATCGCTCCACGCCACTGCTGCTTCACGACAACGCTAGACCACACACTGCGCAACAGACGGCTACTAAATTAGAAGAGCTTCAATTGGAAAGTCTAAGACATCCTCCGTACTCCCCGGACCTTGCTCCAACAGATTACCATTTTTTTCGAAATTTGGATAACTTCTTGCAAGGGAAAAAATTCAACTCCGATGGGGCAGTCCAAATCGCCTTCAAAGATTTTATTGATTCCCGTCCGACTGGTTTTTTTAGTAAAGGGATCAATGAACTACCTATAAGATGGCAAAAGTGCATAGAAAATAATGGTTCATACTTTGATTAATTAAATATATTATATTAAAAAATATTCGACTTTTTGTTCCTCCCATACAAAACGCCAATTTCATATGTAAGGACCTAATATAAATTTTAGCAAATTTCAACAAATTTTTTACTTATTTCGGATATATTTTTTTGACAATGCGCATAACCTATACCTAAACGTTTTCACGGCCCCAAGCTTTAGTATGAGTCTATCTCATACATTACAAACTTATTTAATCTACATTATAGATTATTTTCAATAATACAAAAGATACAAATTTATTTAAATAAGTATATCATTCAGGTACAAGTAACTGCAAATTTTTCATATTCATAATTTACCACTCCCCAGTAAATAGTGACAAACACACTTTGACAGTGACAACTTTCTTAGCTATAAAACTTGATAACTGTAAGTTTAATGGTACCTATTCTTAAGTTAAATAATAATGTAATAAATAATACTTGTTTTAGAAACCTTGTCGCAAAAACTTGTTCTATATACCAACTTTGATAGAAATAAAATCCTACATAGAGGTTTCACATTACAACTTACTCGACACACGGTAGTCAAAATGGCAATATGGCTATTGGCTTATGCAAAGAGAGACATATTATATCATCATCATTCTCTTGCCCTTATCCCACATTATGTGGGGTCGGCACAACATGTTTTTCCCTTCCATTTTACTCTGTCACTCGTCATCTCAACACTCACTCCTTTCTTACACATATTATCCTTCACACAGTCCATCCATCTTTTCTTTGGCCTCTTGCCACATAACAGACATAGAGAGACATATTATATATTTTACTTTAAAGTTAGAAGGCTGTCGCTTGAGTGTTGAGAGTGAACCCCGTACAAGCGGTCAAAAGTCATTGGCTTGGCTTATGCAATATTTGGATGGCAGTGCGTTGGCGGGCGTGTTCGGACATAAGAGTTAACTGACCTGTGCTTATCAATGGTTAAACTGTGCCCACAACTATGTCAATGCTTTACTTGTGACCTAAGCTTTTGACACGATAATTTTAATACAACAAACAAACGCGTCGAAATGAGAACCTCAGTTTTTCGTTGAAAGTCGGTTACATGCATGTTCTGAGAACTTTGAAGAATTTGAATAACACGTGACGTTCACCGACCTGTATTTGGCCAGAGGTTAATTAAGGCCTGATAGCTATCGTCAAGAGAGAATTCTCGGTGTCCAGCAGTGGGAACGTAAACAGCGGAACCTAATTTATGATTAAATACAAAGTTATGCCCTGTGTTACTCTTTACACCACAAAGAAACCTCAAAAATGGTAAATATTCGTCGACCCTTTGAAATAACAAATATAAAATAAATAAATATCTCCGGACTAATCACACAGCATCACCAAATTGTAGATAGAACAAAATCCCCCGGCGGGAAGCGAACCCACAACCGCTTGCGTCTTTCGTCCACCGAGCCACAAAGGTCTTCTAACTTCTTTACACTTTATAGAGATCAAAGACTTAATAATGCTAAGAAATAGTACTTAGAACGCGTGCCTAGGTCGTTTGGTATTCCAGGTAGACCTATTCCTAGGGCATACCTTATCGGGCCTAGTTCTTGCACCTGCCCGTATGACTTACCGTTCGTTTTCTGTTACTATTACTGTGTAGTCTATAATAATCATTCATTTATTGCAACGATGTTATATACTTTCAATCGTCTATGTATTGATTATACATACATTTTTATATTGTACACTAGCTGACCCGGCGAACTTTGTTCCGCCTTATTTATGTAGTTGATTTAAATCAGGTTTCTTAGATCCTTTAAATTAATTATTTTAAATGTATTGTTTATCAATTAAATAAGATTGACAGAAGAATCCGTTATAAACGTCTTTTTTTTTTCATCGTCTTAGACTATATTTGTAGCACGCATTCAGTCAATTCTATGTCAAATGTCTTATGGTTACATTAAAAAAGTTTAATAAGTTTTATATGGTGGTTAAATAATTTTTAATTTTCTAATTTTCCGCGCAATTTCCTTAATCTTTTCTTTCATAAGAACCTTCTCCTGATACTAACGAACAGATCAAACAAAGAATTTGCGAATCCGGTCCAGCCGTTCAGGCGTGATGCCGTGACCAAGGGAAATAGGGATTCATTTTTATATATAAGATAGATTTACATTCAAGGTAATTTTTTTAAGTGACGTAAAATAAAAACACAGGAGCCATGTGTCATTTTATTTATTTTATGCTGTGTTGTAAATTGCCCCCATTTTCAACTGCTCAATTATTATCTAATTTCGTATCTTTTAACTGCCTTTAGCAATAATTGCTCAGAGTCTGGCTGTCTGTTTTCTGTGTAATAAAAAATTACAATAAGTAGAATACAGAATACAGATCATTTATTTGCACACATGGGTTTACATACAGGGTCTTGTTTATCAATATAATTAGCACCATACATGTATTGCCTCAGTCTAGGGCATGCAAATTACATAAATGCAAGGTTTTACTGAATTAAAAAACATTTATAGTAGTAGGTACCTGTGTTATTGAGTGAATCCTCGAGTAACGACATCTCGTAGAAAAAAAGTGCAAAAGTGAGGTATATCACTTATTAAAAATCATTAAAATTTGTCCAGCAATATTTACCAATCTAAGATCTCATTTCTAACTCAACATTTTCAAGTCATTATAGTAACCTAGCTGTTTCCCTAGGCTGATCCGAGGTCACCGACCTCCCTATCGGTCAGTCGCTTTGTTTGATTGCTTGATAGCAACGCTTTCTCATTTCATTAAGAGTTAGATGAAGTTCTTGGTAGTTGCTCTACGAACTATTTTGTAATGGGCATGCATTTGGCTAAGAAATTAATTACTAAGGCCTTATGAATAGACTATATGTCGCTCATCTAGCTGTGGAAATGGTCAGATTTTTTTTTAGAGAAGATTTTAGATAAAAGTATTTTTTAAATATGCGTAAAAACGCGGATTACTGATACAACCAAATACGTAGATGATTTCAATGGAAAATTAAGGGTTTATGTAAAATACATGGGTAACAACCAAACGAAAAGTTCTCGGATCAAGTGCAGCGTAGGACGCCCACCAACTAGATGGACGTGTGACCTGGTGAAGGCTGCGGGCTCCCGGTAGATGCAGGCCGCTGTCAGTCGAAATCACTGGAAATGTTTAAGGGAGGCTTATGTCCAGCAGTGGACGTCTTGCGGCTGAAACAATGATGGTGATGATGAGATCCTTGTTTGTTTTTTTTTATTTTTTTTTATTAGCCTATGTTATCTCACTGCTGGGCAAAGGCCTCCTACAACTCCCTCCAACAATCCCTATCCAGAGCTGTTTGCCACCAACTTTCCCAAAAGTCTTGAATAGAAATTTAATTACTTAAAATCTTTGAGAAAGGATACTGATGCATTTAACTCAAAAGCTCTAGCAATCGCCAAATTTAATCGAATTTAGGCGTCTCAATGGCAAAAGTCAGAAGTCTTGAGCAACTTGTCGATTCGTTTTGCTAATTACATGTAAAAGTTGTAAATAGTTACGTAAATAGACGGTAGCTTTGTTTGTGTTTACGTAACGAGGTAATAAATACATCTCCTTATGGTTAGCGTGAAGTTTGGTTTGTCTATTGAATGAATTTTTATAAGTACGTTGTATAAAAATGGCTTTCATGAGAAGAGATGAAAGTCATGTGACGAGAAGATCGTTAGATACGAGTATGAATGTAGACTGATATGTGAGAAGAGGTAGGCCGAAGAAAAGATGGATGGACTGTGTGAAAGATGACATGTGTAAGAAAGTGAAAAAAACACACCGTGGTAAGATGACGGGTGATAGAGGGAGTTGGAAGCAGAAAACATATTATGCCGACCCCCGTAATGTGGAATAAGCTCAGAAAGATGATGATGATGATGATTGCTTTTCTAGGCTTTCTCCGAACCAGCTGACGAACATCGGTTATCATGATCGGTAAATTTGAAATTTACAAACCCCCGGTCTTATCCTTAGTTCCCTAAAGGAAAAAGTAAAGTATTTTTAATGTGCTCGTGTTGCGCTTTCATTTGATTTTGAGATGCATGACTAGTTGTTTATGATCAAAATCTAAATAAAAAGGTCAAGATAACGATAGATTATCGAAGGAAGTTGTTTGCCCTACCGCTGTAAAATAGATAGATAGATAACACTTAGCATAATCATAATGTTGGAGTACAATGGGCGGCCTTATCGCTATGAGCGATCTCTTCCAGGCAACCTTTGGATGGACAGGATCAAGAGTAACAAAAAAGGCAGTGGTGTAATAGGAAGTAAACATATAACTTTATAACACACATAAATATATATATATACTACTACTGTTTTATAACTATACAATACCTACTTGAGAAAGGGACAAATGGTATTGAAAGTAATTTAAAGAGATTATAGATAGTGAAACTGCAACCACGAAGATATAGAATAAAAAAAAATAAAAAAAAAAATTATTTATTTGGAAAACTTAAACATAGGGTAACAAGGTACAAATAATACGCAAATATACGCATTTAGTTATTATAACTGTGTCGCGTATATTAACGCCCTCTCCGTAACAGTAGTATCCAAATTTTTATCGAACTTATTCTTATCTTATAGTTAAATGTGATGTGTGCGTGTGTGTGTTTGTGTGGGTTTGTGTGTGTGTGTTGTGTTTGTGTGTGTGTGGGCGTAACTATATGTGCGATGTTGATCTTATATAAATAATATAAAATATACTTACACATATATTATATACATACACATTATATATTTCACATTCAAAATATATACTTTTATGAAATTCTTTGTAAAATTTGTTCGGTCTCTTCATAAGAAAGACTAAGCAACCATTTGTGACACACTTCCTTACATTTACGTCTTGTCAATAGTAATCGGTAAGTTTCTTCTTGAATATAGGAAGATATTTAGCATTTCGTATATCAAGTGGGAGAGCATTCAAGAGGCGGATAGCTTGAACAGTAAAAGATTTAAAATACCTTAATCTCAAAGAAAATAGCCAAGAACGGAGGTGCTAGTTTAAATATAAGTAAACAGGAACCATATGCGCGGAGTTTATAAACATTTTCCATACATTAAATTTACTGCGTAGAAAATTTATGAATGAAACATCAATACAATACAATACTCTTTATTGAAACACATAAAAATATATAATACAACAAAACAATGCTTAACATCGTTTCTAATATTAGGTGAGACGTAGAAGCGTGATGTTTCACCTTCGTTTAGTTAGATACCTGAAGACAGGTTCAGGTTTGAATACAATATCGCCTATCGTCAATCCCTCAGACATTTACCTATGTCGGGCTGATTACCTTTATAATTCGCACGGCAAAGGTCTGGCATTCGCTCCCTGCTGCTGTATTTCCTAATGACTACAACCTGAGTCTTCATGAAAAGAGTGAATCTCTTTTAGATCTATGTGATCCATCTTCGTCCACATCGACACTTACCATCAGGTGACAAAAGTGATAACAGGTAAACCAACATTAAACTATCTTCCATAAAAATAAACTTTTGAGAATAATGCCGACCGGTCAGCGCTGACCGTTTATCCATACCGATTGCTACGCGCTGAGCCGTCAGGTCGCCTAAGGTCCGCTTGACATTGAAATCTGCCTCAGAGATAAATTTATTAGAATATGGACTTAAATTTCCTGTAAAACCATAGGTTTCCTCGAATCCACCATAACTTCGTCAGTTACTGTAAAATTACGTAGCGGGTCTCCTCCTTTCGTTCTAATTCTAAGTGGAGGGACTGAGATCTGCACTGACATCTCGCCTAGGAGTGTTTTGTGCATTATCCCCCTGCCTAACCAGGCCCCAACCAGCCCAACTCCCTGATGTAGCGGAGTAGGACTTTCGGTGTTGTAACTAATTGCTTGAGCAAGTTCCTTTCGTTGATTTCTTTACCAAGAAAGCACGTGTTTAAGCAATTACAGGCAAAAAATGGCCTCAGTTTAATGAGTTTAAAATAATCAAAAATAAATTTGGTACTGTATCACGCTCACGCTGTTTTTTTTTCATCTTTCATGATGACGAATGTTTGGATATCCTTACATTCGTTAGTAAGATGAAAGCAAAAAGACTAATGTGTTTTAAGCACATTAAAATTCCACAAATGTACTCAAATAGGTTACATTAAGAATTTCCGTGTTACAAAAAACGTCACGTTTTCAATCCATACAGCATAATGATATTTTACACCTTGCGACACGGTTTAGCATTCAATGTCCGTTTTGTAACATTATGGCGATTACGGGGCAGTTTAGGAAAATGCTCACGTATGGAGAAAGTTGGGTGTCTTCACTTCTGTATTTGGAGCCCAGTGTGGCCTGAACCCTTGAGTAGACTGGGAGGATTCAAAAGCCTATTTTTGCAATAGATTGCCAAGATAGTGTGTAGTTATACTGTGCCTAATGAGTAGAATTTAGTAACAGGTTGAAAGGTGAGTTGTTTTATTTGTTATATACCTGCTTATGCATGGATAAACCGTTTCCTTAACGGACTACACCTATAACCAATATTGTGGTTCGACACATTCTAAAAAGTACCTCGGCATTATTGCGCTGGTAATATCATTCTATAAATCTAAATATAAAATTTAAGAAAAACCCCTGATTCCAATGCTTTCATTTCCTTAAAAGTAAAACACCATAATATTTCGTAATGTGCACACGTTGCGCTTTCATTTGATACCCCACTCGAATATATTTGCAGATTTTCGGTTTTCCTTCCCCACTCTCTTAACTTATAACTTTTAAACAAAAAACCGATTTTCATGAAACATGTCTAAAAACACCCGCGCCAATCTCACTTTTCAAACAAAAAAGAACCAAATTGAAATAACCGGGAAAACTCAACTGTGTGCTGTGAAATGCTAGCATTACTATAAAATACGTATCTTGGTTTCTATCTTAATATCCATGATAGTTTCAAAATCCATAAGAATATTACGTAAGTATTATTACGCTGGTGCTATCGGCAGCGCGGCGATGCGTTTAAACAGAAATATGTTGATTCGACTCGTGGGTACTTTAGTAACGGTATCTATTTCACTTTCAAAGTTATTTATCTACAATATTATTTTAAAAACCGAGATTTACTCTCGCCCACCGCGCCACTGAGGCAGTCAAGTGAATAAAGGAACATACATAGAAGATACGTTATTAGATACATTGACACAACGGGCGGCCTTATCACTTATTTCTTTACTTATTTTTTTCAACGTTTCGGACAAGAAATAGTCAAGAGAAGTCCTTGAAGAAGAGTGAGCGATGGCGCAAGCGCCAACTCCAACTCTTCTTCAGTCTCACAGAAGTAATATCTAAGAATCTTATAATCTGAGGACCTCTTTGGCTCGGTGGGACAAGGTCCACCTGAGGCGCAAGAGGTTGCGGATTCGATTCCTGCCGGGGGACCAGATTTTGTATGAACTACAATCTGGCTTCGGATCTGGGCGTTTTCTATGTATAATATGTAATCATTCAAAAATCTATATGTTTGTAGTTAGTCACCTAACACACATAGTACAAGCTCTGCTTAGTTTGAGGTTAGGCGATGCTGTGCGATTAGTCCGGAAATATTTATTTATTTTATTTTTATTTAATAACTAGCGACCCGCCCCGGCTTCGCTTGTGTAATTATTCAAATTGTTTTCCCGGCATTTATTAAAATTTTTCTCGCCGTTAAAACCATCTTTGAACTCCCAACGAACATTTAAAAAAAAATTGGCCAAATTGGTCCAGGCTTTGTTGAGTTATGCGCTTAGCAACACATTTTGCATTCTTTTTTAACCCCCGACCAAAATAGAGGGGTGTTATAAGTTTGACGTGTCTGTCTGTCTGTCTGTCTGTGTCACCATAGCTCCCGAACGGATGGAGCGATTTCAATTTAGTTTTTTTTGTATGAAAGGTGAGTCTGGCGCGAGTGTTCTTAGACATGTTTCATGAAAATCGGTTGTGCCGTTTAAAAGTTATGGGGGTGAGAGTAGGTAAGGAAAACCGAAAATCTGCAAATATACTAGTGTGGGGTATCAAATGAAATCGCATCGCGTCCACATTACAAAATATTATGTTGTTTTACGTTTAAGGAATTTACGGCACGGGAATCGGGGGTTTTTCTTAAATTTTAAATTTAGATTTATTATACGTGATTAAACCCCGGTTTTTAAAATGGCCAGTATCTATTTCTACACAACATTCAATAAGAGACCAGTTGTGAAACAACGGTTTACTCGTATCAACAGTGTGTACTAAAACGGCTACTATCAATGCTGTTAAATTTACGGTCCTATTTTACTCTTGTTCTATCTAACGAGTGTCAGATTTGTGATGCAACTTTATATTAGGTCCTTACATATGAAATTGGCGTTTTGTATGGGAGGAACAAAAAGTCGAATATTTTTTAATATAATATATTTAATTAATCAAAGTATGAACCATTATTTTCTATGCACTTTTGCCATCTTATAGGTAGTTCATTGATCCCTTTACTAAAAAAACCAGTCGGACGGGAATCAATAAAATCTTTGAAGGCGATTTGGACTGCCCCATCGGAGTTGAATTTTTTCCCTTGCAAGAAGTTATCCAAATTTCGAAAAAAATGGTAATCTGTTGGAGCAAGGTCCGGGGAGTACGGAGGATGTCTTAGACTTTCCAATTGAAGCTCTTCTAATTTAGTAGCCGTCTGTTGCGCAGTGTGTGGTCTAGCGTTGTCGTGAAGCAGCAGTGGCGTGGAGCGATTGACCAGCCTAGGTTGTTTAGCCGCTAGCTTTTCCATCATGGTTTGCAATTGCTGACAATAGACATCAGCCGTAATAGTCTGGCCAGATTTGAGAAAACTGTAATGAACAATACCGGCACTAGTCCACCAAACGCTTACAAGTAACTTTTTTGGGGTTAATTTTCGCTTGGGGCAGGATTTGGCTGGCTGGCCAGGATCCAACCATTGCGCTGAGCGCTTCCGATTATCGTAAAGAACCCATTTTTCATCACAGGTAATGATTCGGTTTAAAATACCTTCATTATTGTGCCGGTTTAGTAATGTAACGCAGCAGTCGACGCGCGTTTGCCGGTTTGCTTCAGTCAATTCGTGAGGTACCCACCTTTCAAGCTTTTTAATCTTCCCAATTTGCTTCAAGTGAATTAAAACAGTTTTATCACTAACACCGCAGCCTGCAGCTAACTCGGACGTGGTTTGCGATGGATCCGCTTCCACAATAGCCTTCAACTCTTCATTATCAACTTGAGTCTCAGGCCGTCCACGGGGCTTGTTCTGCAAGTCGAAATTTCCAGAACGAAAACGTTGGAACCAAAAACGAACTGTGTTTTCTTTTGCAACACGACCGCCATACACATCATTCACCCTTCGAGTTGTTTCCGCAGCACTAGTGCCACGGCGGAACTCGTACTCGTAAATAATGCGATATTTTAAGTTTTCCATTTTGTAAAATGAGTGACGCAAACAGAAAAAAACAGAAGAAAAAAAACAAATGAATGACGATCATCGAAGCACAAATACATGAGTCTATAGCTGTACAAATTTGAATTTGGAATTCCTTACCAAAGAGGAGAAATTTGTGATTAAAGTGGCCAGTACGAAAAACGCCAATTTCATATGTAAGGACCTAATATATATCTATTTATGTACTTACCTAGTTATGTGGTAAGTCTAATACGTTCAACATAGAATAAAGGCTTTTTGGAGGTTTTGTCTGTTCACGTCCGTATGTGGTAACCCTCTGAATCCTTACACGTGACCTCCGGGTGGTGCTAAGAACAGTCTCTGGTGGTAGGCTTCGGCCGCGGCTTGTCACCACCCTCCGGGCTGGGCCAGTGCGTGAAGCGATTTTTTCGTGTTTCGTAATGTGGTCCGGATAAGCCATGTTCTAGGCCTTCATGCTCCATCTTAGACCACATCGTCACTTTACATCAGGTGAGATTGTGGTCAAATGAAGAATTACCAACAAAAAAAAAAAAAATGCTTTACTCTTTTTACCGCCTAACTGAGATCAAAATAACGTTTTTCAATTTATAAACTTGTTTCAAAACAACTAAAAAAAAATTCGCAATAGGGGATTTCCACTTCGTAAATAAAAAACAAGGTATATTAACAAATTACAATTGAAGTGCAAATTCCAGATAAAACAGTTCAATCAACAAAGTCCAGATTTATCGCGAGAACCTGCAAAGTGTAACTGCGCCGCGCACGCGCCGCGCCGCTCGTAAACATTGTTTACAAGTTTAATGAACTCGCTCTGAACCCGCCTACCGTTTCTTATGACATATTCATAAAATGTATATTATATCACCTTTCCACGTTTTACTTATTCTATGAAAAATTACAAATAAAAGACTTGATGGAATTAAAATGGGCAAGAGAGAAATGAAGTCAATGCAACCTAAAATTAAACGTTGGTTTTTGACATCAAAAACACAATTCAACGCCTATTTTAGTGTTTTTCCAAATCACTTATTACTAAGTGAATGTATTTTGGTGATATTTTTTTGCACATACACACACTACATCCCATATAAACTACCCGAATGCTTAGAAACTAAATTCCTAAAAAAAATTACCTAACGCGTTAAAAAACTTATTTTTTTATTCTTATCGCCATTCCTTCGACATCACCACGACATTATGCATTTAGTATAATACATGGATCTTAATATTTTAAACAGACACTCCAATTTAATTTATTTCTACCTCTATAGTATTCCTTACATCATTATCATCCAATTGCAAACACTACATAATAATTTAATGACCAAAGCAAATAATAGACACGGCATTCAAAACGCAGTGATGCGTAACCATTGACATAAAAGTTATATGCGCTTACGTCACACTGTCAAAAATGACATATTATGACATTCTTGAATGTCGAATTGTGAAGTCGTGATGAGAATCGTCATTCAGATGTAATTAGAAAGGTAACATATTAAACAAATTAATATGTTAATGTTAATGTCTGTTTTGGCATTATTTAGGTGGTTATAGGTTAACTTTAGTTAATGGATTATTTTAAATCAAAGTTCGACTGAAGAAATTTCAGTCATAATATTTTGCTATATTTCTAACTATTTTCTTGAATTCTATTATATTCCTTCATAAAGAACTGTATGTAATATCAGGAACATTCAGAAATATTCTTAATGAAAAGCAATTTACATACTCTTACAGTTTTATTAAGAGCTCTGAGTTTGAAAACATTATAATTTGAAGAGTTAACAACTTCTCGCAATCTTTCATAGAAGTTAATTTTAGTTTGAAGTTATTCGGTCAAACAAAACGAACATTGACTCGGTTCTGCCACATAACCACAGATTCATAGAGGCTATTAAAGTTACTTACTGTTTTATCTGAATTTAATTACATGCTTCGAGTATCAACCGTTAAAATTATTCATTAATTAAATACACGTACTTTCCCCTCTCTCGGTCACTTGTCGTGGAAAACCGCGAAAGTTTACTCAGCAGTTACTTTGCGCGCGTCAATCCACCATCTTGTGTGGAACGTAACGTGAAAACTCGAATATATCGAATATAGGACGAGCTGACAAACTGCAGTGTCGAATCGAACTAAGTCGAGTTCTAATTTTAAACGCATACCGTACGGAAATTTAGAACGCCCAACGGATTGCGCGTTCTATTTTTAAATTCGAGTGCAGCTGCTGTGAACTTTGTTCGTAGGGATTCCACTTTCTTTTTTTTTATCGATTGTTGACAGTGCTGCTTTTGTGAAAAGTATGCATATGTCATGTCGTGATCGGGCGTGGATTGGCGATACCGATGACAGTGAAAGTCGTCTGTCGTAGGTAAATATTTCGGAGATATGCTGTTTATACCCTTCATCCAGTCATTACTTTCACTATTTTGAATACATTACGGTTAGAACCGGTCTCGATGTCGCTTGCGTTGATTATGTGTAAGATTATCGATATTATTTAATGACCTCTCTGTTCTCTGATGTTGTAGACACATGGTTCAAAATTAACTGTGAGATGAATATTATTAAACATTTTATGTTCATGACTTATTTTGTGTTCTTTGTGTCAATAAGGTTCGCGTGGTATCGGGTAAAATTATTGAAGAAACATAAGAATGTATTTTACCATGTTTTCTAAATTTATGAAACAACAATTGTCAATGTAAAAAACGTGGTTATCACCACGTTTTTTTATATCATGCAATGGTTGTCGAATAATTTTATTTGTAAAAGATTTCGAATGATAAATAATATTGATTTACATTTTTTTTTACATCTATATTTTGTCAAATCACATCACTACAAAACAGAGTTACAAACATACAGACCTGTCGAATTAACCAACAATCATACAAAATATCTACACCCATTGTCTGCCTGACTCCACTATTACGAGCAGAGTGGGATGCTAATGATAGGCTAAGGACTCCACAGGACTTTAAACCATAGTACTTTACGATAATGACTGTTTTGCAATGCTAATTGCACCGTAAGTAATGCGTCTGGTTTGGGGTCAATGACATTTATCTTGCAGTCGTCATAACCTGTAAGACAACATCATCATCATCATTCTGTAGTTGGACGTCTACTGAACATAGATATTAAGACTTCAAACGGATAGACTTTACAGTTTAGTCGTAAATTCTTGCAAATTGGTTAATATTATTGGAAACCTACCTTCTACCTCCTAGGTCCTTACCTTCTAGGTCTTCATGCCCCATCTTAGACCACATCGTCACTTTACATCAGGTGAGATTGTAGTCAAATAAATACTTATCCAGATTAAAAAAATGATAGAACTCCGGACCACATTACGAAACACGAAAAAATCGTTTCACGCACTGGCCTAGCCCGGACGGTGGAGACAAGCCGCGACTGAAGCCTACAGACTGTTCTTATCACCATCCGGAGGTCACGTGTATGGTATGGATTCAGAGGATTTACACGGACGTGAACAGAAAAAAACCTCCAAAAATCAGTAACCAGTATCAGTAGCAGTCTCTATATCAGTAACCCTCGTTTTTCTACATATTTCATCGTTCTTATCCCATTCCGTACCTTCTTCGTCTTATTGCCACTTTTAAGTAATTATTTCATATCAATTTCTTGTAATTGGACTCTGCTTGAAGCGTCAGTTTGCCAGTGGTCGAGTTAAATAAAATTATTAAGTGAAAAAGATGCTAGTTTTACGATATCGACAGTATTTACGTTGTATACAGTATAAGTGTGAGTTATGTCAGAAATAGCTATGTAATGATTAACTTCTTATGATACGTGCGCCCACGCAAACACGATATTTGATTTATTGGGTATGATGAGAAAACTTTCCGTTTCGTGTAAAGGAGATGTTAAGATGTTTTCCATGATTATTTTAGTTTTTGTATTCGGCTTACAAACTAAGATGGATCACATCTAATAAGGTCAATCAATGAAAAAAAAAAGCTAAATTCACCAATCTCCACTTGGCCAGAAAGGCTATTAAGGTCTAATCTCTAATAGACCATCAAAGTTCCGAAGTGAGGTCATATACATATATATGTATATATTTTTAAATATTTCAAATTACGTTATAAATATTTATTTTCTGTCATCTATTATTTTATTTTTTCTGTCGTCTGTTAGATACTTTGCATTAGCATATTATACCTAAATGATTTAATTACAAATTTCTATAACAACCTTGCATTAATATATTATGGTATTTTATTAACTATAAAGATGACTTATTGAATACGTAGTAAATTAATATTTTGTTGTATAAAAGGAAAGTTAATGTCATAATCTTAGCCATAACTTTCAAATTAATCAGTAATGTCTATTTTAATTAACTACTTCATTAATTTCTTAACGCTTAGGTGCTTCCTAGCTCATTTAAGTAACAGCTTGTTTATTTTGTTTAAAAGTAGAACGCTTTTTGTCATTATTTATATATTTTAGTTCAAGTATTGTATTAAAATATGTAATACCTAAACCGTGTTGGCTCAGTAGCCGTGTTGGCTAAGTGGAAGGACATTCGACTTTAATTCGTAGGTTCCAACCCCGCCACGCACCTCTGGATTTTTCTTCTTGAGAAATGTATGTGCGATTTAAACAAGAGCTTTAACGGTGACGGCAAACATCGTGAAGAAACCGGCATGTTCTGAGAACTTAAAAAGAAAGTTTGTAGGACATGTGACATTCACCAACCCGCAATTGGCCAGCTTGAATAGAATAGAACATTCTTTATTACACACACCAATAAACAAGAATACAAAATTATTAATCGCTCTATCCGTTCGGAAGCTATGATGTCCCAGACAGACAGACACACAGACAAACAGACACGTCAAACTTATAATACACCTTTTTTTTGGTCGGGGTTAAAAATAAAGATTTATGCTCCACGAAATGTTACACCTCGTTGGCCTGTACAGATAGAAAGTAACAAACCTTCAAGCGGCTTGTTGTTATGTTACAAGTAAACGCTCTATCACCATCTAAATCATGTGTATCAGCGGTTCTAATAGGCTGTGACCCATCTCTAATGGATTTGTTTAAGTTTCTTTATTCTCGCAAACAGTTTACAGATTAAACAGTTAGGTAACTGTTAAGCTGAGCCGCTCCGATGGGTGCCTGCGTTGGCGACTTTTTTGAGCAAACTTGCCTTATCAATTTTAGGCTACATTAATAGATTTAGACTGTGCTGTTGTAAGATCATCATCATCATCATCACTGTATTAACGTTGCCACTGCTGGGACACAGGGACATTTCTCTTGGCGAGAGAGATTAGGCCTTAATTCACCACGCTGGCCAAGTGCGGGTTAGTGAATGTCACATGTCCACGTGTGAATGTTATGTATGCATTAGGCAAACAAGTAAAGGTAAGAAAGTACAAATATCTAACAACATGTAGCAATCAAGCCATGTTGGTTAAGTGGGAGGACATTCGACTTTCATGCCGAAGGTCGTGGGTTCAAACCTTGCCAATAACAGTATTTTTCTTTCCTTCACGCGATAGATGATTACTATCAAAGACTTTACTAGAAATTTATATTTAAGGGAATAATTTGGAAGATTTACGCCATGTTCCTCAACTCTTGAAAACGTAGGTCCATTAATGTGTCTACAAGGTTTTCGAAAAATACGTAAATTTTCACCGAAACCTTGCCCGAGACAACTCTGCAAACCAACCAGAAAAATATATTGGTTTTACATTGTTTTTGTTTTACTGTACAACTACAGTAAAACAGGCATTCATTAACAGACAGACAGACTAAACATAAACAATACTAATATTTTTGTGTATATTTACAACGATTTCTGTTTTATTATTGTTTGATAGGTAAGTATAAATATTTTATCTTATCTTTATCTAGCTGAAGAGCTTGTTTGTTTGAACGTCTCTGGAACTACATTTTCTGTTGGAGAAAATATTTCGGTGCTTGATGGCCCCTTTATCGAGGAAGGCTTTTTATACCGCGGGACATACAATGTCCAAAAACAGCGGCCGCCATTTCGTGTAAAGCCAGTCAGTAGAGTAGTCTTATTTATTAAGTATATGCTATAGACTAGACGTTGTTCCAGCTGGAAAAAAAAACACGGGCAACGCCGAGGCCTGTAAACCTAGTCTTATATATCAAAGGCTGTGCAATGCTCATAGAGAACTTAATCTATTTTTAAAATATTTTTATGCAGAAAAAATTAAGACACATCCGTATGTAACCTCAGCAGGTTAAAATTGTTTAACCTGCAAAGTGAGGTTTATCATTTATTAAAAACATTAATAATTTAGAACTTAATCCTCCTACACACCTTACGACACTCTCATTAGTTCAGCTCTTATCTCATTTTCATCCATTTTAGTATTATGATATAATCCCATACATTATGTACCCCATACTCCTTCTATATTGGGAACTGTTTCATAACCAAAATTATGCTGATTAAGACGTTGAGCTGGTATATCATTAGCCATATTCGAATCAATGAACCATTGTTTAATGATTTAGGAATGAATATTCGTAGCTTAATTTTTTTTACTTCCGTTTATAAATTGATTGTTTATACGAGTATTACTAGATGTTTGTTGTTTTGGGTATGTGTGTCGTAACGGTATTTTCTATTTATTACGTTAGCCATTCTCAATATGAAGTGTATTCTATGGAAGAGCGTTGTCTCCTAATACAGGTACTTAGTACTTAAAAGGAGGCATACAATAACGGATAATTGTAATTGTATTTTGTATTCTCGAAAATATTCCAGTATGGTTTAACATGACTTAAAGCTAACAAAAATAAGGCAAAACAAAAAATCACAATGTAACATCAAGAAATCAAAGTTCTTAAAAAAAATCAGATTGCTTTTTAATTATTGGATTAATACATGAGTAAATATGCTTCAACGTTGACCTCTATTTTGCCTGCGGGCTAAACTCCGTTTAAAGTAAGCCCATAAATTATAAAAAAGTCTAAAAGATTAATTCTATAGCTTAACATTTTCTTGTTCCAGACAACAGACAGCGCCGACTTCCTCGGCGTCCGTCCCCACACGGCAGCGGTCCTGCCCGGGAAGCCGGCCGCGAACCCGCTGCAATTCGTGCGAGTGGGGCCCGCGGACCTCGGCTCCAAAGCGAGGGAGCAGCTGCGGAGAGCGGAGCTAGCGAAGCGCACGGAGCCTGCGAGGATCGAGCGCCAGGAAGACTGGCAGTCGGTAAGTCTTCATTTTATGACAATTTCTATTATCGGATGTCCAGTCATCATAAAATAAGGAGATTAGAGCAATACGGATTGATGGCTGGTAAGGTTGATGGTCTCTAGGATCATTTTTGCGACTGCTTATCCTCCTTACGTAGGAAGTCTACGGGCAAAGGCTTCCCTCAACCAAAATGCGAGGGTTTGCCATTACTAGATTACTAGTCTCGGCATTCGCAGTATTAAATGTGTTCAAAAAGACCCTCTTCTGGGTTATAAACTCGTAAATAACGCATTGTTTCAAAATCAAATCCTTCGTGGTCTTCATTATAGATATACAAGCAAGCCAGGTATACAATCAATCGTAGTATACGGTCATTATTTCACTTGAAACTTCTATACCTTTTCTAAACGAGCCCTCGCAATAATAACTTGCTTATCTGTTGCTAGCCACTTTAACAAATTAGTAATTAAGTTTATTAGGAGTCAGATGGATACTAAATCTATATCTTATGTAGCATCTTGTGTTTAGACGTTGTTAAGAAAAATATATCGTAGAGATCTAGCTTTCTTACACTAACATTAAATTATAAACAAACCCACGACTTCGGAAACTACCTTTGGATTTATAAATACTCCTTTGAAAACAACATAAGGAATGTGAACCATAAATCATCTTATAGCAGGACACAAAACTGAAACGATAAAATTTCTTCTGCTATTTCAGAACAGGGAAGTGAAAGTCACGGTATAGGTGTAAAAAACTTATAGCTTTACAAACTAACTGAAAAAATGAAAAGAATATTTAAAAAAAAATTATGCGTGAATGATCCAGGTAAAGTTGATTCAATTTTATAATAACTTCATAGACACCCTGAATACTCGGTATAGATTACTACGTATAACAGATCTAAAAGTGTAGACATCAATTGGGATTGTGAGATAAGTACTTTACCCATTCCTGAGAAATATAAAATACAGCTCCTCTATATTATGTTCTCCGGTACAAAATAAGTTTCCCTATTTGTGTAGTCTTTTTTTTGACGACACCGGTTATTTAAAGTTGTCTTCTCTTTGCTACCGAATGTATGATTATGTTAATATAAAGTAGTTCGTCTTATACAAATGGTAATGAAAAGGGCCCAGGGGGTAACCCTGAGCGAGCAAACAGAATCCGTGCAGCCGTGAATCACCGGTCGTGAACTTAGCCTCGTATATCACGGAACAAATTAATAGCTGAGTATTGTTTATGTGCCCGATACTAGATTTATTAACCATAAATCTATGCCCACACTTGATTCGGCCATTAAGCGAGGAGTTTAATAAAATGTTTATTTCTAATGGAGTAAGAACAGTAAAGACAGTAAATTTGGATTATGTTATCTAATTTCTCTATAACTTTCGGAAATTCTACGAGAATCTGGTGTAGGAGGTCTCATAATGTCTCCAGATTCTAGTTCATAACTTTATTATTATCTATGTGAAACTTTTAGTGGCTGAGTGTGAGTTTGTTTATTACTTTCATGCCCTAGAACTGACTGGTCGGATATATGAATAAACTGTAGGTTGCATTTTTTTTTCTCTATAATTCTCGATAATTAGGCTTCTTAATTTTTTTTTTGTTATGATATTCTTTTGACCACAATCTCACCTGATGTAAAGTGACGATATGGTCTAAGATGGAGCCTGAAGACCTAATAAGGTCTAATATAAGATTCTTATTCGGTGATGGTGATGATTCCTTAGCAAGGTCTACTATCACAAATTTTACATGACTTACATCAAGAGCTTATTTTGTCGTGCCAGAGAAACAATTTATATTTTAGGCTACAAAGTTAAGATTTAACATGGGGTTTCTCCCCTCAGCCATACTACATTGTAAGCTTGTTAACAACCAATAAATCAGCCCGTAAAGGAATTAATAAATAAAAAACTAGAAAATGCTGCCAATTAACCTGAATCAGAGTCTTCGTAATTAGGGTCGTGCTGACAAATCGTGACGGAGAAACATAGAAAAGTGGGTGACGATCATAGTGATGCTGGAAAATCTTCCGTGTTTTGAACTAATGGAGATGAGAAGCGGATATATAAAGAATATCGTTTTTTAATCACAATATTCATTGAAAACCATGTTCCAGGCACTTTGAAATCAAATGACAATGATTCTGGTTAATAACGGCGTAATTACTAGCTCTGTTGTAAAAGTTTCATTGATGTATTAATTCAAAGAAATCTCAGGGATTCTAATAAAACCTTTAACACAAAAGTTGCATGGTGCAATCCGTAGTATTATACTCAGCGTCTACTCAAGCTTATAATTTTTTTTTTCGAGAGTGCATGGGAACTTGCTTAGGTAATTAGGTAATTTAAGACATTCAGAGGAAAAATATAAAATTTAAACAAGGGTTGTATTGACAATTGATAACGATACACATAATCTTTGTGGTTTAACGAACAAAATCTGAATCAATCTATCAACTTTAGTTTTTTCAACAAGTTATACTCACTTGTTGCTTAAAATGTAGCAAGTAAATCTCAAATTCAACCCACATAAACTAACATTGCTACTCACCTTTCAACAGCATTCTGGCTCCACAGACTATAAATATAACTCCCTGTAAACAAAAACCTCGCTATTCCCGGCGCCGGAAACGACCGAAGCCGGGGGAATGCATTGACTTCCGGTATCCAGGTGCTTTGGCGGTAATTGTTTTAAATGGAAGAAAAGGAATCCTGGAAGGTTTTAAAACATTTTAATTGGGAGAGGCAATCAGCACTGCACAACTATAAATAGGTATTTCGGAATGTTTCCGGGTTTATCGCAGCTTCCAACTTGATCGGGATTTGATTGGCATTTTCTGCTTTTTATTTGTGAAGATAAATGACACGCCTTCCAAGTTCAATAGCCCAAAATGTATTGCCCTGTTGTTTTCAAGATAACATCATTAGTCATCTACACTATGTGGATGGCTAAAAATAACATGCCCGTCAAAGAGTTTAACTTCATAAAACTGTACCCATATTTTTCTTATCTCGTTTGCATGATGCAAACGAAAAATCAAGACGATACATTGCATTGAAGTTTCGCGTGACGTAATGCTTGCTAAAATGCACTCAACGTCACAAGCTCTCCGGTTTGTTCTCCTGTATCACAAATAACACATTTTAGGATTCAAAAGCGCGAATTGAAGTGAAAATTATGAAAATGTTATATTTCAGTAACTTAATAAATAATGATTACAATTCGGTTGTATTGAGTCTCCTTTTAATTATGTGTATATACTTTTAGTGTGTATGTACACTCACCGGCAAACTTGGCCACTTGAGAACTTTGCGAAAATTGGTGATTTTTTAATGATAATTTTGTATCAATTAAGTTGTTCGGTGAAAAATAAATAAACGATAGTTTTTACGCCCTAATAAATGTTTAATGGCTTCTGATAAATAAAAAAAAGCACGCCATATGAAGACAAATCTTAAAATCAAACAAAAGTTAAAGAAGCAACTCCGGTTCTTTGATGCTCTAAATCTTGGCACTTTATTTTTTGATAAAGCAAAAAATATGTCTCCGTTGGCTAACTGACGGACTAAGCAGAAAACCTATTTTTTAACCCCCGACCGAAAAAGAGGGGTGTTATAAGTTTAGCGTGTCTGTCTATCTGTCTGTCTGTCTGGGACATCATAGCTGCCGAACGGATGGAGCGATTTCAATTTAGTTTTTTTTTGTATGAAAGGTGAGCTTGGCCTGGGTGTTCTTAGACATGTTTCAAGAAAATCGGTTGAGCTGTTTAAAAGTTAGGGGGGTGAGAGTGGGGAAGGAAAACCGAAAATCTGCATATATGTATATTTCTTTACTTATCTCCAAACTAAAACAGTTGTTCAGAGAGTGAAACCATTTATCGTAACTAGCAATGCCCGGTGAGTCTGAAGGCCATATCGCTTCATCAATTACAATCAGTTGAGATGGTTAAACGAAGGCTTATCATTCCACAAAGTATCTCTATTTACAAAAAAATATAAATAACCAGTCCTGACCATTACTTATTGATAAGTACAAAGTCAACCTTTGTTTATTGAATAAAATAATAGATGTCGCTTACAGAAAAATTTGATTGCGCTATCGTTGCGTCTCACGCTGTAACCGGGTTAATAAAATGCTTCCAAAAAATATACAGCAGTTTCAAGTAATTCATTATTATTTTTACATAATTGATGATGGAATGATGCCGCCAGCTCCTGATTTACCGTGATTGTATTGATTCAAGGCCATTACCACAAATACCAATTACCCGGCTTGGTCGCGTTAATCATTATAATTGTCTCCAATGAAAAGTTGTTGCCTTAACTGGCGGATGGCTAAACAATTACTCGCAATTAAAAATCCTTTGATAGTTCACAATTTGTTGCTGACAGCATTCGTTTTTGCTGATCTGCTCTGTCTGCTGGATGTTTTTGATTCTTAGTAGTCATTATGTCTATTTTAAAATGGAACATCATGTCCATCATAAACCTTTTTCTGATTCACGGAACTAGTCGATGTGATTACAGCTGGTTCTGTTGCACGCACTGAAGGAGTCGTATATCCTTTTTAACCCCCGACGCAAAAAGAGGGTGTTATAAATTAGACATATCTGGTTGTCTATCGGTGGCAGCATTGCTTCTGAACGGATGAAGCGATTTCTTAGACAGGTTTGATGAAAATCGGTTGACCCGTTTAAACTTTATTAAGAGTAAAGTGGGGAAGAAATACCGAAAATCAAATAAAGCAAACAAATACAATATAGTATGACTTTTTACTTTTAAAGGAACTAAGGCTATGAAATCGTTTTTTTTATTTTAAAATGAGATTATAATAGTTAAGTTTAAAGTCTGCCTTTTATTGTTGGTTCTAAGTTAATTGGTGCCAAGCGCGACTTACCTACCCCCACTTAATTTAATTCCAAGTTCATACAATTAAATAATTTGATAGCTTACGTATCTTTCGCCATGTTATATTATATTTGTACATTAAATAGGCATGATGACTTCATTAAAAAAAAGGTATTCTGTTAAGTCCGTCCATTTTTTAAGTAATGATGTAGGAATAATTATAAATTTTTAGTCACCGTCTTAAAGTTTCTTCCCTCTCCTTTTATCCCTGGACTATTCAAGGACTTCGAGATGTTCGAAGATTATTTCTTTAAAAGAAAATAAGAGCTGTAATTACAACTGTTAGATACTATTAGATGCGTCGGCAATACTTTGACGTGATCTAGAGCGGTGTTACCAACTAACATTTGTACCATTTGTTACAAAAACGAATTCTTGTTTTCCTTCCTCCATAGCTCAGCTTTATTGCCAGCTATTAGATATAAGCTGTTATTAGGATTGTGCAATGCGTTGTGGTGCTATGTAATGAATCTCAATGGACCTATAAACACTAGTTTGTTTGTTTGGTCTATGTGTGCAGCTGCAGCGGGAAATAATTATGACAATGACTGTTGGTTAACTTCCTCTTACATATGGGTAGAATAGAAAACACTTTTTTGTACACCACATAAACAAAGAATAAACTTAACAAACACCTTGATTAAAAAAACAGAGTACAAAGAGCGGCCTTAGCGCTATGAGCTATGGGTATACAAAAAACAAAAATATTTCATTATTATTGCACGAGGCAAGCCTGTATTGCGGGATACCTTAGCTTTAACCGGGTATAGAAAACAGAGCATGAAAATAAAAGAAGTAATAAAATAGGAAAAATAATAAAATAACATAAGATTACATTTGCAGTAACATAAATAACATTTTTAATTAATTTTATAATTTTCTTCAAACTAGATATTTGTTAAAATATGGTTCTTAGAGCTATATATTATATATAAGGTCATAATATGAATTGAGATATATGTATTTCCTGTAAAATATATGTATGTTATTAAAAATTTCGGTCAAAGTGCAATTGACTGATAGATCTGATATTTATAGTGGCCATACTTATTCGTTCTCGGACATCATTTCATATTTTATCAATTGAAACACCTAATTTAGATTTCACAATGTAAATGTAGTACGCTTTTCATCAATGACGTTTTACACAGCAAATTTTATCACTCGTATGCAGATTTAGTCTTTCAGGGAGGCCTATGTCCAGTATTTATTTATTTCTACGTCTACGGCTGAAATTATGATGATGATGGTGCAGATTTTGATATTGAACTATTCTGTTCCCTAGTAATTTATTAATAGGCATAAATAAATAGACGAAAATGTTATCTCAGGTGAAGATATACCGATACGATTTCCTAATGATGCTATCCTAAAGCATAAACGGTTTGTTATTCGTTCATTTATTTACGAAAAAAGAATACAATAATTTTAAAGCCTTTATCTGTTAAATTTCTTTTATTTTAGTCATTATACGTCACTTGAGGCACCAGCTAGTAGCACTTATCTCGTTGCGAATGAAATTGCGAAAAAACCTCTTGTCTTGTCTCAGACACGCGATCGCAGACTGGCGTCTCAGAAAATGTTGCAACTGCAGATAGAAAATGAAATTTTTACAGATATGCCCCACTGTCGGCCTATTGAGACATTGTCCTCTTAAATGACTGGATTCAGGCCGACTGAATTTGTGTTAACTATCCATTTTGGAAATACCACTTGGGTTTAGGAAAATTTTGGAAAAATTGCGTTTGGTACCGTTCTCTCGCGAATTAGACGTGTCATCATTATAATTATTTTTCTCTTGCACAAAAGTGTAGCAGAAAAAGATTGGTACAAGATTACTTGTAAATACTTTATATAAACCGAAATAAAATAACACAGTATTTTACTAAATATACGATTTAATTATAAAATATCAAACATAGTACATACATAGGTGACGCCTTTTGTCTGTATATACGAAAATGTTAACCGTAGAAAAGTCTCACAAAGATGCTTTAGTTGCTGCCGTCTACTACGGCACCCACGGGAAGAGATTGGGTCAACATTCTAAAGTCAGTAAAAAAAAAACACGATCCAGAATAAAAAAAAACTTTTGTGCTGCTATTATGACAATTTATGACAAAGCTAGTTGTCATAAATAGGTGCAGTGGCTTGTCATTGGAAACCTCGTCGATCGTCACGCTATCTGGTCTCATTGTCATGTTTATTGCACTGATGGGTCACAGGCCTCGCGTGCGAGTGGCGGGATTAAGAGCAATTGGTTTACGCTCACGTTTGCTTGAATTGTGCTAATCTGTACGGGTTTCGGTCGTGGTGTGTTTTATTTTGTTATGAGTCAGGTTCAATGTGAACTGAATTCGAGGATCGGCAAAGATCACGACGGTTTTGACGTTGTTGTACCGCTGGTGCGATATGTACGTTCAGTTCTGAACGTACATATCGCACCAGCGGTACAACTTATCGTTCGTAAAGTTCTTGCCGAGATCTTCTCTATATCTTCGAAAGATATCGCGACAGAATTCCCGTGCTTAGAATTATAAGTGACTATTGAAGAACTTTTGTACTGCTGTTATGACAGTTTATGTTAAAGCAAGTTGTCATAAATATTTGCTAATAGTTCACGTCGCTTCTTTCGTTGGATACGTCGTCAATCGGCACGCTATCTGATCTCATTGTCATATTTATTGAAAATTAGACACTGATGGGTCACAGGCCTCGCGTGCGAGTGGCGTGACTAAGAGCTTGGTGGGGAGGAGATTGAGTAGAATAGAATAGTTTACGCTCACGTTTGCTTGAATTGTGCTAATCTGTACGGGTTTCGGTCGTGGTGTGTTTTATTTTGTTATGAGTCAGGTTCAATGTGAACTGAATTCGAGGATCGGCAAAGATCACGACGGTTTTGACGTTGTTGTACCGCTGGTGCGATATGTACGTTCAGTTCTGAACGTACATATCGCACCAGCGGTACAACTTATCGTTCGTAAAGTTCTTGCCGAGATCTTCTCTATATCTTCGAAAGATATCGCGACAGAATTCCCGTGCTTAGAATTATAAGTGACTATTGAAGAACTTTTGTACTGCTGTTATGACAGTTTATGTTAAAGCAAGTTGTCATAAATATTTGCTAATAGTTCACGTCGCTTCTTTCGTTGGATACGTCGTCAATCGGCACGCTATCTGATCTCATTGTCATATTTATTGAAAATTAGACACTGATGGGTCACAGGCCTCGCGTGCGAGTGGCGTGACTAAGAGCTTGGTGGGGAGGAGATTGAGTAGAATAGAATAGTTTACGCTCAAGTTAGCTTGAATTGTGCTAATCTGTATAGGTTTCGGTCGTGGTGATTTTTTTTTGTTATGAGTCTGGTTCAATGGGATGAGAATTTGAGGTTGTCCAGTTATAGCGCCAAACCCAATGTCATCTGCAAGAATAGGCACTGACCTAGCTCATTTACAGCAAGCACCTGTCAATGTTTGTTTTTGGCAGGTGATGTACGTGGAATGCGAATTTATTGTTACGTTTATGTCCACGAATAGCACCTCCAACACAACAGCAATATTGATAAATCGCCATGATGTTGTTGAATTTTCAAACTCTGTTTCTGAATAATAATAGTTTTTCACATCAGAGACGGTTAAGCACCTTACGTGCGATATTACAAATCGCACGTAAGGTGTAAAACTGATTCTCATATTGTTCTTGCGTGCTTCTAAAATGATTTTCGAGATTTTCTGCGTGTGCCCAAACAGATTATTATAAATACTTTTCATTAGATATTGCCATCATTGCGGAGACTTATTATTCACATTCTGCTTTTCAATACGCAGATAACTCGACAAAACAAAAACCATAAACTTGCTCATGATGCAGTTATAATTGTGCGAACAAACACGACTTTGTTTGAGAGATTGAGATTAGGACACGCACTTCATCGTCGGCACTGACTAAATTACTCAAAGGCAGCGCCACAGCTGTTGTGTGTGTCCGAGGAGAGATGAGTCAGGATCCTCCAGTAAACCTGTATACGTTATGATTATTGTGAGCAAAATGACAGTAACCTTTCCTTTTTTAACCACCGACGCAAAAACATACTATTCAGCTTTTTAGAATTAGTACAGAATATAATATAAGTATAGATTATGGTGCCAGTTCCAAATAAATAAAAAATGACTTGTCAGATTCTGAAATTGTTGGACTTATTATGGCCAGATTTTACTGTCAAATAGCTGATGTAATACACATTAAGCCTACCTACTACTAACTGCCTACCTTTTTTGGTACATGGCAGCACAGCCTGGCAGCTAATTATCTGTTTGTGGTTTTTATGTTATTTTTCTTGTGTCTGAATTTTTCTTGCCTTTTAAACCTTCCCTAGACCTCCACGAACATTTCAAGACTAAGATATGATAAATACTTTTTTTTTTTTTTTTATTATTTATAAGCCTTCATTTGACCACAATCTCACCTGATGTAAAGTGACGATGTGGTCTAAGATGGAGCATGAAGGCCTAGAAGATGTTCAGCGGTTCTTGAGTTTTAGTGAGACTAACGAACAGCAATTCATTTTTAAATATGTAGATAATACGAGGTAGACTGATGTGACTCATTCATTCCCAGAACTTGGACAACTGGAAGTCATCGCGACGGAAGCGGGTGGAGCCGATCATAGAGCGCTGCGTGGAGCTGCGCAAGATGGAGCAGGAGCCGAGCCAGCCGCGCGCCAAGTCCAAGACCTTCAACGAGATGCTGGAGGAACGGTGAGTGCAAATACACATAAGAAAAAAAAAGGTGTGTGTGCGATTCACACACGGTAGAAGTGAAACTTCAGTAAATCGACAAAAGAATGAGATGAATAAAAAAAAATACTGTGCAAAAAGATTTTGTTCGAGCGGTCCCCCATCCAAGTACTGGCGTTCCGGAAAGTTGCTTAACCTCGTTATCGTTTAAGATTGGCTTACCTGACGTATTTCCGTTGCATCCGGTCTGAAATCACAACGATTCTAAAGAAGTTTCACTTCAAAAAACTAATAACAATGAAATTATTTAGTGGCAACCAAATTTTAACTAGACGTGTATGTATTACTAAGTGGTAGCTACACTCGACTCGACGCAGAAAGACATTTTTCCGTGGAAAAGGAGCATAATGTCCTTTCTTAGGCACTAGAGAATCTGTGAACCAAATGTCATTTAAGTCGGTTCTGCAGTTTCTGCGTAGATGAGGAACAAACAGTTAATAAATGAGCAATTTCTTCCAGCTGTGTAAACAAACCGTGAAAGCTGAATAATATTTAGCAAAGGGACATGGTACATCTAGCCCTATAAATGTCATTTTCACTTATTTATTACTAGCATTAGTTTAACGGTAAGCAGGTACATCGATGCAAATCTTCCATAAATCCTACTTAAATGAGGAACCAAGTTGTTCTAGGCCTAGATATGTCAATTTCGATAATATATTAGTAAAGGTTAGGACAACCTTCTATAATCCTTTAACTTAGTTGGTCAGCTCATTTCGATTCAATCTCGTAAAAAAAAACTGCGATTATTTTGACTCAAATCGGGCTTTGCAATAATTGTATTTTTTTGCGAAAAGCTGTATGTTACCAAGGTAAAAATATCCTATGTGCTTTTCTGATATGGGATCTATATTCTTGTTGTGTTTTATCAAAATTAATCTAGTAGTTTTTAAGGTAAATTTAAGGAGCTGACTGCCAACCTTCATTAATGAAGCGGCACCTTAAGAAGAAGAAGTATTTTTTGCTTGAAATAGCAACATACATCCTCACAAATTGTCGGGTTTATAATAAAAAGTAGGATAAAACAATATTTTGTTGATCACCATAATAGTTTCAAAAGTTAGAATATACTTGCCCGCCCTGGCTTCGCACGGTTAATTATTCAAATTCAGAATTTTCTCACTTTAAAAACCATCCTTGGACTTCTCCGAACATAAAAAAAAAGAATTGGCACAATTAGTCCGTTATTGGGTTATGTGCCTTACTAACACATTTTTATATTATCAAAGATATGTATATAAATATAAGTTTACTATCTTAAGATCTTGTTGATTTATATCTAGCACTCAACAATATTACGCCACCCATAACGTAATTTAAACATAATTTAATTATAATGCAACAAGGGCTTAGGCAAGAAGATCTGTTATGAAACGCTATCGATTGTTGGTTTAATTAGATTTTATTTGTGTCATGATTATATGATTGATACTGGCTATCGTAGTGATAATTTTGAAATTATATGTACCTAATCTTGGTATTTGTATTCCGATAAATTTATTTATAAAGTATCATTCGTCATCGTTAAGGGCCTAATCTCTCTCGACAAGAGGGTGTCCTGTGTCCCAGCCAGTAGTACATCATTATGCTGGAGGCAGAGGTCTAAGGGTCTCTTTCACCATGACCGAGTGAAGTCCCAAGTAACTAATTACTGGTTACATATAGAGCTGTCTTGCTTAGTTAAACAATAGTCTGAGTGAGACAGCAAGCTATTTAAGTACTGATTAGATACATCAGGCACTTGGACACCGTGGTGAAAATATCCCTTAGGGCCGGTTTCGCCATCTCCAAGTAAAATAAACAATAGTTTAAAAAAATATGTATCTATGTATGTAGTATATCAGTCAGATACAATCATTAAGAAATGGTATGCGATCTCAATTGATGAACAAATACAGTCAATCGTTCTGACATTAATATACTTCGGAATCATTATCAAACGATTCGCTTGCAAATCATAGATAGCTTTGCTCTACATTATAATCAACCTTATTGCTAACACACTACAACTCAAATTCCAACATCAAACCATACACATGGTTGCAATTACTATACGGAAAGCGTAGTTTCAACTTTCAACCTTTCTCCAAGTACATAAGGATTGCATTCATCTATTAAATTACAGTTAGTGGTATTGAACTTTGAACCTTAAAGCTATAAGTTAGAGTTAATTTCTGTTTGTTTTGGTCGGGTTCATTGATTTGGTACAGGGTGTGTTGGTTTCCTTGCGGTGAGTGGTCAAGTTATCGATTCGAGACGGTAACATTATATTAGTAATGTTATTGACTTAAGCGTGTGATTCTGTGTCTGGAATCTAATTTAATACAGTTTTTAATATTTATTTATTATCAGGGACATAGTAAAAGGAAAATATTTAAGGACTCATAAAGTAAATAGTTTATTTATTATTATTTATTTATTTATTTTCAATAACATGGAGCTCTATCAACAACAAGAATTTATATTTCTCTTAATCAGACAGATGGACAGATGACCTGTATTGGTGGTGGCAGTTGATTCCAACACTCACTAGACGCAATCTTTACCCATATGCCCACGTTTAGGTCTGATGCGACGGGGAGCAGGCGCGACTTCATAAATATGTGCTACGTAGCTACGTAATTTCTTTCGTACGTTTTTGACATAAAACCGCGTCAGCAGCGCCCGCTTAACGCAGCCTCAGGTCTTACCTTTACTAATTTGCCTATTACATACATAACATTCACACGTGACATTCACTAACCCGCACTTGGCCAGCGTGATGAAGTCATGCTTAATCTTTTTCGCCAAAAGAGAAGTTCCTGTGTCCCAGCCGCGGGAACGTATTTATCATCATAAACACCCCTATTGTGTTTATGATGATAAATAACATAATACATTCGCGTATATTCCTAAGAAAACAATAGGTTACTAACGTAGGCGGTAGAAGATAGTTCAACACTGACACGCAACATGTCCAAGGATGTCGTATGACTGAAATTATGATGATAATTTCACATCAATTTATTGCATTTAAAATGCAATATAAACGTGAAAATTCTCTGTAACAATGTGTTACTAATATAACGTGCTATTACGTTACATATGAAAGATATTACACTCTGTACGCCAAGATGGCGGACTCGACAATAAAGCGATGTCGTAATTGGATTGTTCTGGGTAGTAAACAATCATACTTAATAAATATGTTGTAATGTTTCACACTTTTTACCATTGTATTGTGGGAACGGGCTGATAACCTTGAAATCGATAGAAGCGTGGACTAATGTGGAAGACCTATTGTGTGAAGTGATACCGAAGGCATGTTTTCGTTCCCTGAAGGTTCTTATTTGAGTTTTGAATAAAGGTACCTACTATATATAAATACAATTGTATGTCAATTGTTTGTACAAAAAATACTACCCGGAAATAAAGCTATTGACAAAATATGGGCCCTACTCAGTCGGAAAATGCTGAATTTATATCAGTTAAATATCAATAAAGACAAACATTTTCAGTAACTAAGAATTTTTATACATTGGTTATTTGTCAATAAATAAATGAATAATATATAAAAATCTAAACAAAAATGATACAGAGAAGATAAATAATGTGCAATGTCAGCTAGTTGTACGTTTTATATGTAGCAGTATAAAATATATTTGAATTTGTCGGTCTAACGCACGACAAGGATGCTTTAGACGAGAAACTAAAATAGATTACTCATTTTCTTCTCTGAAATGAACCCAATAAAATTAAGTAACCGTAGTTGCCCGTACAATCTCATAACCATAGCAAATTATTATATCTATTAAGACTAAATGTTTATTTTCTAGAAAATACTTATTGCTCACTAAACGTTTCTCACTAAATACATAATAAAGTATTAAGGAATATTGGCTATCTTTGCAGAAATCGCAACACTGTTGCCGCGATGATATTTCAATAAGTTTTGAATAAAGAGGTTATGAGTTTTAAGTTATTGAGGAATGGAAATTCATTCTAAACAAACCCCTATGGGTTTTCAGAATGTTTTATTATAATATATGTAATGTAAATGGTAACTTTTTTTAATAAATAAATAGTAATAAATGATACCTGTATATAAAAGAGGTTAATAAGACACTGCCAACGCGATAGGAATTTTCACTGAAGGATTGAAACATGTAACTTATTTATGATAAGATACCTATCTTTGTTTGCATTGATTAGTTTTTATGAATCACTATAGTACAAGGTTAACTTAGGGACCTAATTGTGTTATAAATTAGTTATATAACGGCTTTTATGTCCTATCAAAAATTAAATTCATGGAAGTCATTATCATCATGATCAGTTCTTAATTACAACATGATATCCCGTTAGTTTGTAATTAAGACCGAAATGTTTTATGTAAATATCCGAATAAGAAGAAACGGGAAGTCAGATAATGATCGCGCACGAATGTCAAACTCACGCACGTCCGTCTCTAACAGCGGACGGAAATCGAATGATCAGGTTTCTGTGATTGTCAGCGCTTGCGCATGAATTGATAACAGTTTTTTTTTTTTGTGGAATACGTCACTAGTGTTTTTTTATGAATTAAAGTCTTGAATTGCATTCCCTAGTTAATAATGAACCTTAAAGTAAGCTCGTATAACTATTATATGTAGAAACAAGTTTTTTTTCTACTCACATTGATACTAAATGAATAATTTACTCCGAATTTAAAAGAAAAGCCGTAGTTTGCTTTTTACCACGAGTATTTCTCGTGGTAAGTCGTAAGGTCGTGGTCTCGTCCTTAAGTAAAATAAATTTCGTTATATTTCCAATATAATCTGAATATTTCTCATTATTCTCTAATATTTATTGTGTAGTCGCTTGAATCATTACGCAATGCAAAGAACAGTGTCGTCAGTAATCAGATTGCTTCGTTCAATTAATTAGTTGATGCAATTAATATTTACTGCCCTTTAAATGTGACTTATTAATTGGTTTATCTGTCCTCCAAACTAGTCTTTGGAATCATTGCACAATGATTGCAGTGTTTGTTTTTCATCTTCGTCATATTTCCTTAATCTTTGACCTTATTATCTATACTAATATTATAAGGCTGTAAAGTTTGTTTGGTTGACTACTCTCACCTCGGATAGCTAGAATATTCTGTGTAACTACTTTACTATATTTCATGTACAAAACGTGTCAATAAATTAGTAAGAGACTGGGTACCTATTATTCGTTGGTTTGGACTTCCTTTAAACCTACATAATATACAAAATAATAGTTTGTTTTCAGTCAGTGTTTTTCTCGCAATGGTGTCCTTTATCTATTAGTTAACTCTGTACTAATTTGTACTAATTTGCAAATTTTCCGCAGTCGTTGGATCATGAACAGTTTTCAAACATTCAAATAGAGTAGTTGCTTTCGCTTTTATTAACTATTTACGACGTTTTAAAAGCCTTACAATCGAACATTACCCTCATATTGTGACCTTTTACCGCGGAAGTTTGTAAACCCTGTGAAATGTGGGGATTACACAATAGATTTTGACTTCCTAGATAGTTAATAGAAAGTGTTATTTCCTTCGACGGAAACCCTATTTCATTAAAGCGTTTCGTGTCATGTCAGTGTTACTTGATCGTTGAGAAAACAGACTGCGCTGCGGTTGTGTAATGTTATACGCTTTCTGATACCACATCCTTTGGTCTATTTGTTTAACAATGGAGTATAAAAGTTACCTTAAGCTGTTTAAGACAACTTAGAAATAATAGATGGAACGTCTCAATGGATTTCAATCATAATAAAATTGTATATTACTTAGTAAACGCGTGTGACTAACAAATATATGCTTTGCAAATAATTTACTTTTTTGAAAATAAATATTTCTGTCTGTCAGTTACTTCTGCATGCATTTGACAGAGAGATACATTCTTCAATTTTACATACAAAAATTTACGAAAAAATTACTTCTTGTTTCTTAAACCACTTGCCGACACAGCGGCCTCAATCCCCAGTACGCAGTATAATTTTTGTGCATATTGTTAAAAAAACTTAATCCAGAGTTTTAAATCTTATATTATAACCAATAGAAAATGAATATTTTTTTTTTCAAACAACTATATTCGACATCTCTACCCTGCTGTCATCAAGTATTATCAGGTACAAGAATTAAGTTATTTATTTATTATTTAAGAATTTCTATATAAAATTCTTATTTAGACGAGTAGTGCCAGAAGACTCTATAATTAGACCACTGCTGTTTATACTGTACAGTACAGACCCAATCATAAGGCAGCTTAAATCCTTTACTATAATAAAATATTTATCTAATCAAAGTACTTACACTGACTGCTAAACCATTAATGATACTTTGACACATCTCGTCGTTATTACAGGAAGTCATGCCTTTAATTTCCTTAGGCAGTAAAGATTGTATTATCTGGATCAATTAAATATAGTTATCGTGTTATAGCTGAGCGTTTAGTATGGAGACCTAACGGTAATTTGTATTATGGGAGTTTACAGCAGTTTGTAATATGACATGTCTTTAAGTCATATTGCATAACTGGCATTAATTAAATATGAACAAATTATTACTTAACACTTTAAATGCATGCAATGCTGTAAGTCCGAAAGGCAGACTAGAGACACATAACAATAGATATAAGACCAAGAAAAATTTCATTTCATGTCATTCCGTTTTGATAGTGTAATCTTGTAGTATACTATATTCATCAGCGCGTAGCTACCGGCGAGCTAGGTGGGCAGGTTTAAGCGCCCCCAAACTGTGGAGGCCCAAAAGTGCTAAAGTTCATTGAAGTTTCGCTCTTCGGAATGCTTTTGAGCAAAATGTACTTAATGTATACGTCAGCACTCAGCAGCCCCCACTCCGGAACTTTCATGCCATTTATCTTGGCACTTTCTTAGTAAATTGATAAAGAAAAAATATGGTATCTCTAATTTTTTAACGGGGTAATAGACTGACTAAACAAAAAAGCTATTTTTCTATGACGTCATAATGCCTTAATGTCTGAGTTCCCTAAAAAATTTGTATTAAATCATTCATAGCATTTTGTAATAATGTCGGTAAAGTACTACGGTTCAAAGGTAATAAAACATACTATAAATTTGCAATATTCCACTCCATTTAGTTTAGCAACATTTGTTACATCGAATCAGATAATCGCATCCATCTCGATTATTAGAATCATGTCAACTCGATCACGACTCGATTTCGTAATCGACAATAACCTACAATCATCCGCTGATATAGCTCGATTTTGGAACACGTGCTAACGATAAGCCGAGATGTTTTGATAAGATCGTTTCATGAAAGATATTTTTATCGTAATGTCAAAAAGTAGAATTATTTTTCTTTTGGATGGAAACTTCGAGTCGTGTCAAGTCATGAGTCTCGCTGATGCAAAACCATTAAAACCATTTTGAGATTCCAATATATGTACCTACTATTGTTGATTATTTTTATTAAGTCAATACGTTTATTTCCATAGAATTACTGGATGAGCAAACACACATAAAAATAATTTAATTTATAACTCGTCTAAATAAATTCACAAATAAAATTAGAAATGTATATATCTTGTTTAATTTGCCTAATTTGGGCGCTGACTCGATCTCTCTTCCTTTTATGAATCCTTCATGGGTAGTAAAAAGTATAGTGCTTACAATATTTTTTCTAATTTCATTGCTTATGACCTATTTGTATTTCTTATTCTTAGTAAAACCTAGGTATTTCTAGAATACTTCATTTCCTAGCGAACAAGTCAGTTGCCCCGTAGAATTACTAAAATCATAAACATTACTTGCCAATAAATAGGAGTACTTCGGTCGAAAATTGCGGAAATCAGATCAAGCGAATGAAAATGCCGTAATGGCACTTGCATCATGCAGATCCATAGCAATTTAATGAGAGAACTTGATTACGATATAACGAATACTGTAATCAGTTGCTTTAGTTAGGGGAAGATTATTGTTCAACAAGCTCCATTTGAATTTCACTGATATTTTGAATATTCAGGAGATAAATAAATGCCTTGAATCTTGATGTGGTATCTAATCTAATTTTTCACATATAATTCTAATCAAATTTATGAGAGTATAACATAAAATATCTGACATTAGTGGTCCACTAAGTATAACGTCACGGGGATCAGTCACTACATTTTTAATTTAACTTACCTACTATAATCGTTTTTTGCTTCATCAATTGGACAGATCATGGCAATCTTACTTTTTCACTTTCGAAACTAACTCTTGTTACACCATTCATTTTGAAAACTGGTATAACTTACATTGGGACGGTATTATTAAGTACATATCCGATGTTTCTGTTCCATTCAAGAAACACCATCATCATTCTCTCACTTGAAGACTTGCTCACTACGCGGAAATCTTCAATTCACCAATAATTTTTGAATCAACTACAGGCGCAAATGCTGTTTTTAACATTCATTAGGTATGAGTTGTCAACCACACTAGTATATTCTTCAACCATAATCACTATCGAATAATATCATATTAATGATTCGCGTATATCAATCGATTCGAGACGTGTAAACAGATACGATTATTACATAATCGTTGCAATCGATACCGTTGGACTCCGACCCAGTTGCACTCAGGGGTGGTCGGTAGACCGTGACTTAACATCCATTGAGTTCAGGGTATGGTAGATTTAGAGATAAGGGTCCTACACTCCAGGTGATAAAAACCGTTTCTCTTGCAATCATAGGCTAATCAGTGGGTAAAATGCATAGAGCTATCTTACTCAGATATTAAGAAATGTTTGACAATGCCACTTTTAATCGCCCAAAATATTTTTTCTACATGTTTTATTGTATATGGTAGTGTGACTTAAATAACTTAATGTCTTGTCTATGACTTGCAGAGTGATTATTTATAATACTTTTTTAAAATATCATTATAATAATACTTGGTATATAGATTGAAACGAAGTCAAGTGTGTATGTTACCTCCGACGAAAAAATTATCATACCATACCATTATTAGACTGAGGGAGACAGCATGCTCTTTTACCTCTGAATAACTACTTCGACATCGTAAAAAGACGACATACCATCTTTCTAAGTTTTTAGCTTTATTCCTTTTACTAGTATCCTTTACTGGAATAGATATTGTTTCTGCAAAATGCACACAACAATCTTGCCTTTAGTAAAGCTTATCGCTTCATCGCTTCGAGTAAAGTTTTTGTGATCTGTGTGATCTGTCGCAGAGCTATCGTATCGTTTCATTGTAATCTCTAAGTCTTGTAGACTAGTTATCTTGTGTTACAGCAGGCCCTGTATTTTCTTGCTTATATCATTATCAAATCTTAATTTAATTTAACGTGGGTAACACCGCTGTAGGAAGCTATAGCAAGTATAAAGTGCATTAATCAAAAACAACAAAATACACCGTTTATATAATATATATTCAAATATATTTCAAAGTGCAGAAAAATTATGACTTATCACGTGATTGACGTGCGTGTGTAATTTGTAGCACGTCGGGGCGCTTTCCCGGTGGTGCAGGATTCTGTGTGCAAAGGATAAAGATTGATCTTTTTCACATAATAATATAAATAGTTTAACCTAAAAAAGAGAGGTTTATCGCTTTTTAAAAATCATTAAGACATAATATAAGGTACCCAAAGTAAAATAAAATAATACTAAGACTACTAATAAATTGAGTAATAAAATAATACTAAGCTAATACAAAGCTTTATTTGTGTTTAAATAAATGAATATTTCCGGACAATCCACTCAACAAGATTTAACCCCGTGGTAAGCTCTAAGCTTGTGTTACGGGTAATAGATATCTGATATACTTAATATAAAGGACATGTACATATTAAGATATTTTTTATTATACATATACACATCATACATCATCGTACATATCATACAGTGTTAATCTACATTACAGACATTCTCCCCATAGACTGGCAGTGTAACAGCAAAGAAATATGTGATCTTACACCATAGAATGTTCTTAACAAACGCAATGAATTATCTACAAATGATAGCACAGATAAAAATTCTAACAAATTCTTATGTGAACCGATTGCAAACCTCAAAATTGCAACTAAAGTATTCGTAGAATTCGCTGTTCCTAGCTCAGTTCTTGTCTGTTGTCCTTATAAAGGCTTAGGTGTTGCTTATATGGTCAGCAATCATAATGGTAATGACAGCTTGGAGAGAGCTCAATATATATCGGTAGCTAGTTCAGGCCTTAGCTAAATTTTTTGATCAAAACTTTTAACGTCTGAAAGCAAACAGCATATTATTGATTGGTTCCAAATAAGTACCTATTTAGAATGGATTTGTGATAAGAAGCTCCTGAATATATCAATTAGCAGCTGACCTTTCCGGTTTTGCAAGTATACGAAACCATTCCTCTCAACGCACTCTCCACCTATTGCTAAAAACCGCTTAAAGATCCGTACATTTTCGAGTTAATCCCACATAAAGACAGACAGACACGGCCGACTTTACTTTATAATAAGTATAGATAACCAACATAAAAAAAAAGATGTCAAAGTCAAAGTCAAAACGTTTATTTCCTTAGAAGCACATGGCCCACATGGACAGGTCAACTTAAAATTAAAATTAATAAAACTAAATTGTTTCAACAAAAATATCAAGGAATTAACATTGTTATGACAGTTCGCTTCAATGTTTTATACTGTTCATGTTTTCCAATAAAGATATTTTTAAAGATAACCAACAGTTTCCGTCATATTTACAAAATAAGCAAATCCTTCGAACAGTTTGAATGGAGAAGGTCTATACCAATTAGTTGATGAGCTACGGCTGAAATTATGATGGCGTACCTATCTAAACCTATGTATTAAGATTCTAGAGAAGTAAATACAGAATACTAGCTGCCCGCACACGTCTTTGCACCTAAAAGTAGCTTTTGTCCTTTACTGGAAAAACAGCTATGTCCATGCCTTTGTCTCAAATCGGACTTTTAATACGACGGACGAATAATTGTATTTTCTTTATGCTATATTCTTGTGAAATTTAATCAAAATACATTCAGTAGTTTTTAGCGTGCAAAGCGTTACGAGCAACAAACACTAACATCCACTTCTTATAACTGCTTCTGTGAGTACAAAGATTTCTTTCCATCCAAAGGTTGCCTGGAAGAGATCGCTTTTAGTAATAAGGCCGCTCATTGTCTCACTTACGCACAATTCTTTGTAATATTTTTTTTTTTGGTGTTTCAATAAAGAATATTGTATTGTATCTACACAAACTTTTACAGACAGAACAAGGTTTACTGAAGTTATTATTTACACGAGCCCAGCTGTTCTTATTTACCTTGGAACTGATTGGCAGGAATGACATAAGAGGCTATATATCTTAACCCATAAACTGGGTACGTACGTGAGCTGGGTTATGTAAGTGGTGAGAAAAAACTGCATGTGACTCGATGCGCTATTGAGAGGTAATGGCGCTTTGATTGTGGAGATTAACTTGTTTGTTTGTACTTTTTAGATGTAGTGAATATGAATTTCTGTTTTAATCTTAATTATCGTTTCCAGAACATTCGGTCCCGTGTGTGTGTAAATGTGCACATGATGCGCTTTTATTTGAGACCCCACTCTATATTGACCCAACTATATAGTGGGGTAGTGGGGTCAATATAGAGTAAGTCAATGTATAGTTGCAGATTTTCGGTTTTCCTGCCCCACTTATACCTTTTAAACGGGTCAACCGATTTCATCAAACAAGTCTAAGAACGATCGCGCGAAACTCCCCTTTAATCTAAAATGAATTCGCTCCATCCGTTGGGGAGCTAGGATGTCCCAGACAGACAGACAGCTCAAACTTATAACATCCCTCATTTTGCCATGTCGGGTTTAAATTCGTTATTTTTTACGCATATTAAAACTAAAAATGGCAATAATGTGGGGAATCGGGGGAGGCCTTTGCCCAGCAGTGGGACAAAATAGGCTTAACAAAAAATTCAGTAGAAAATTCTCCCTACAAAACTACATCTAAATCGCTGCAGCAGTAATGCAGTACCCTAACTTTTGCTTTTCATAGATATTAACAAATACCAAAGAAAATACGAGGCATATCAACCTATCGGAATTAGCAAATTATTCGTCATACAACTTACCCGACCGGAAACGGGGAGGGAAAGTACATGTCCGTGTTATCAAGCTGATTGCAGTCCACTGTAATCACGGCTCCGATAGAAAGTCCAGCTCGGAGAGAACCTTACAGTATTAACTCTTGCCCGCGGCTTCCAATAAAATCATACAAAGTTTAGAAATTTATATTATTCTGTGGATAGCTTGACCTGTCTTTTCAAACTTGATAAATTTATACAATAAATAATAAAATAATGCCAAATAAATATATGTTTGGACAATCCACACTGCACTTATCTTAAATAGTTTAATATGTTTAGTTTTCAAAATACCTAATAGTGTAATTCGAGTTAGTTTTGACAAGTTGAATGTGTAAGATACCGCTCCACTTCCTAAATTTACCACTTTCTGAGTCGTAAACTCCTAACATGACCACTTCCAATGATGTCCACGTCCTAACTTATACCTACACTTCATCTCCTGACCTATTCCAAAGTTGTCCACTTGCTATTTTATTATCATCATAACTTGACAATTTCAATGTAAGCTGTATACATTTAAGAAAGTGAAATGTGTAAGATACATTGAAACTTGGTTGAAATTGAAACGTACAGTCAACAGGAAAATAAACTGATGAAAAAGGGTCTTAAAAATAATTTATACAATAAATTAGGTTAAAACTTACTGACTATTGTAGTTTATTAGAATTAAAAGAATAAATAACGTAGCTTAAATAAGTGATCACATTTATATCGAACATCGTTGTTATTATGATAATTTACTTACAAACAAAAACTAATATTTTGGTTTTACTTGTTACATCTTACATAACGCCATAATTATGATGTTTTAGTAGAGTAAAAAAAAGTAAAAATATCTTACTTGCTTATATACAATCATGTGGTTACCTATAGGTATTAAATAAATTACATATAACAATGTATTTTACCAATACATGGCGTGCAATGTCATGTTACATAGTTATTGAAATTAATTACAATTGAAATCATAATCATCATCATAGAAAAATAACACTGCGTTACACGATTTTGGTACCCACGTAAGTGTTAGCTGGAATGAATAGCTAATGAGTCACAGATTAAATGTTCCAAACGTATGTGGTATCTATCACGTCTAGTTTTCGAGGTACATGCCAAATTATTTTTTCTATTACCCTCACTTTAGGCGTAAACGAAATACATAGTTACCATTTTTGATGTGTTGTACTTTTTTATTATTTTGTTTTGTTTAGTAGTCATTTTTATTCGATAACGTCGATATATTCGTACATATTTCTTTGGAAATCCATTATGAATACTGGATTAAGTGGTCGTCGCAACTGCTTAAATGCACCAAATAAGTTTTGTTATGTTTTCGGACAGTATATTGTGAAGTCACAAACAAAAAATGTTTCCAAAACAGTGAGAAGTGCATATTTACTATATTTTGGGCGTGCTATTAATCAAGATAAACCATGGATACCAAAGTTTTTTTGTGTTTCGTGCTATGCTACTCTGATATCTTGGTTGAATGGAAACAAGACAGACAAATTCACTTCCTTCATTCTCACTTTTCTTTTTTCTTATCTAATCTTGGTGCAGTCAGTGACGAGCAAGGTGAGAGGTTCCACCAGGATGTAAAGAAGCTTGAAGAACGATTTCAAGGGCGTTGGGACACAACTATGCTAGGCGATTACTGCTGGCGTTTAAAACGAGATGATCATTCAAAGCACAAAAGAAAAAGTTAAAGTTTTGCGATATTTTGTGTTAAAACTTTTTATAATGATTTTTTTAACCTTAATGATAAAATTAAACTTGGTTAATGTGAAAAATTTGGTTGATTTAACTAATTTTCTTTAAAATATGTTATGCATTTAAATTTTTAGTAAAATTTGGCACATTCTTATGGAAGAAAAATGAGACGTGATGAATGGAAATTTTGTATGTATTTTTAATAAACTGTAAGTATTCATAAGAAAACATGACATTTCAAAGTGGGTACTCAATTTTTTTTTTCATTTGTAACGCAGTGTAATTTATAGAGAAAAAATGTCACTATAATTGCAATTTTTTTTTTTCATTTATAAATTATTTTAAGCTATAATAACATTTGTCATCTAATATATTCCTTAACCTATTTTTAAATAACAAGAGTGGTAATGCACTCGTTTTGAAACGTTGAGTTTGATCACCTACTTTTGCTGGTGACTGTACCCATGATTTCCGTCTCTTCCCTATTAGCTCATGCAGTATGGAACTGTACCAAGCCAATTTAGATCAGTTCTCAGAAAGGCAGTTTGATAGTCTAAACTGTTCCTGGAAGCTGCAAATTACTACAGTTTAGCTATCAATCCCACGATCTGATGGACAGACAGCTCGGCTTTCTATCTGTTGTTTGGAACTATTGTGTATTAGTTTCTTTTAATTTGAGCACCTATTGCTTTGGGTCCAGACAGTGCTTGCGAAATCAGTTTCAATTGTCAGTTAGACCCTTTGTGATATGTTGGTGATAACTTATCATTATCACATTAGGGTCTAACTTTTAGGACCTCCGACTGATCTGACAGGTACAATATATTTTTATAGGATACTATGGATTTAGCTAAATAGTAAAAACCAAAACCCATAGGGAACTATCACTATCTGCTCAATTTCAAGTTTTCTAGGTATTACAGTTTCTGAGATTTCGAGTGGTAAAAAAGTTGTTTCTCTTTTGTATGTTTATCTAAGGGCTTCCCTTTTCACGAATTTCGAGCAGTGTATTGTAAGAACATAGGTAATATATATAAATAAAATGAGAATAAAAAAAAAAACAAATGAACTGAACATATTTTCGTTTATTTTACACTGATAGCCAAATACACGTCACCCCCGAACGAAAACGACGCGTCTAGAATCCGACTAGAATAATATTTTACTTGATTACATTTAAAAAAGGTATCTTCGATTGATTCACGTCATAATTTTTGTATTTTAGTTGATTAAGACTTATCTTTTATTAGTACCGTCGTGCAAACACTGCGATGTTTATAAGTAAATGTATTTATCGTTAATAGCTGACTTTTCACTTCACACTACCGGAATGAACCAAAACATAAATAATGTATCTCTGCTGTATACATAAGGTTTAATATCCCTTGCATCAGCACCAACAACTTTTAACACCATACAATTTTATCATCACCTTCTTAAATTATCTCGTGTCTTGAAAACCAACTAATTATAGGAGTAATTCCTATTCATACATTTCTCGGAATGCTACCGTGCGCAAGTAATATTATAAGCAACGCTGTACACTAAAATTATTCTTAATACATTTCCCATTGCTGGGTTTCTTGTTCCTCGGTTCGGGGATACGAGAATATGTCTTACTCACCCACCAATGGATAAGCAACCAGAATTACATATGCAGTTCCGCGGTTATTTGCTAAATAGTTGTTATGCGTTTCGCCGGGGGCAATCATATTGAGGAAGCATGTTATATAAAATTCGCAGAAAAACTACAGCTATTTTACAGTTGTATCGGTGGCTATTTCGTCGATAGCGAAAATTGTCTTGCGTGTGGGTATCTAGAAGCCTACGTTGCACAAGTCTTATTGCATTATACCTTGAAGAATTAAGTAATAAAGAAAACAAGTGATATTTTACAGAACATAAACTAAAAAAATCCTATATTATATAATGTGCATATAAAAATACGATTTGAATAATTATGAACCTTCGTTTTATTTAAATTGTAAAATTAAATTATATTCATTAATTACAGTTACTTAAAATGACAGTGACAAAAGGTCGTAGAACTGTCCGAAAATATTTATTACTAGCGGCCCGCCCCGGCGTCGCACGGGTAAAAAAAGTTCCCGGCAATTTTTTCTTATTTGCTCACCGTTTAGACCTACCCTGGACTACGACAAACATTTAAAAACCAAAATCAGCTCAATCGGCCCATCCATTCTCGAGTTTTAATCAGACTAACGAACAACAATATATTTTTATTTATATAGATTTATTTTTGATTACTTACCTGACTTTATTATCACACTCCTGTAAAATATGCAGTCTTATCTCTGCCATTTTATAACTTTAATCCACTATCTAACCTTCTAGAAAAAACTCGATACTTATAACAATTTATTGGTTGTAAAATTAAAAATTCTATTACTATTCCGCGGAATAATGTCAAGGTGAATCTATACTACCCGTTCACTTTTCTAGATCTGCTCCAGGCTGTATCAATATAAAATTACATTTATCAGACTATAAACATCTCTAATAAGTATCCAACCTTCACCTTTTGAAGCCACTTTAGCCCATAAACTGTGTAGGTGTTGCACTTTGCCGATATTACGTCACCTTGCACCTTTTTTGTGTCATCATTGAATTCACTTGCAGGTTTTTAGATAGGTGATTATTGTTTACTGAAGTTTTTGCTTGAATGAGGATATGTAGAAGAACGTGGGTTACCGACATAGCCCAATATATTGTAGCAACAAAAAGAGGGATACACGTATTGATCAAATAATTAACGCAGTATTTTCTTTAGGTCCTTAAGAATGACGTTAGTAATTTAAATACTTTCATTGGTCTTTAATAAAAGATTAATTGATTGATCAAAAAGTTGTTAACACATCTGAAACCTTAATGATGAATGCAACTGCCATTTCCAACTGAAACAAGTATAAGTACAACGAAATCTAGACAAAACGATGAATTAAATCGGGCGATAGAAAGTAGCGTATGTGCCATTATTATATGTAAGCTATATTATTGTGAAGTTTCGTCAACATCCATGCAGTAGCTTCTGCGTGAATGAGCAACAACCACCCTTAACACGTTGCCTTCGAGCTGAATGAAACTTCAGGACGAAATTTCCTAAACATGGAGCTGAGTCATATGGCTCAATCATAAAAATTTTTGGGTATTAATCTATGTTAGCATAAGGATATTTTAATTAAGTATAGGCTAGTTTTAGGTTTAGCATTAGATATTAGGTACATATATGGTTGTCCATAAAACATGTAATTTTTTTCTCTCCATCCACGGTTGTCTGGAAGAAATTGCTTTTATTTGCAATAAGACCGCCCATTACGCATTCTATTTAGTTTTAATTTCGTATTGTATTGTTTATCTGGTGTGTAATAAAGTATTTTCTATTCTATTCTATTCTCAGCTCGTCGTTAAAAAGTTGTTGAAGTCAGCGGTTTTTTAGTGCAAAACCGTCGAAGGCAGCGGGTTAATTACTTGTATACTCGCAAACTTTCGCGTTTATTATATTAGTTTAGAATATATTTTTCAAGACTTTCGCGTTTATAATGATAGTACGATTTATTCTAAAGCTCAGTAGTTCTTGTATCAGTTTCACAATATGATTTACTGTATCCCATTCACAACATTAATATTAACTTTCTTATCCGAACACAATGTTTTTAACCTTGATACCATTTACACCAATTCTGAAACTTTACTGCCTATTGCCAAACCGATTGCCCACACCCATTAATCTATTCTTTTATTATCCACTCGTTTTTATTACTGTAATAACATAAAAGTCTTCCATTATAGTACATGTTGCGTGTGTGTTACCGTTACTGTTATCTGTGGAGTGTTTGTTGTCAATGTTGTCAATCAAATATTGACAACGTCTTTCGCTATCTCCTCTTTGTTATCTGTGAAAGTCTGTTGGTGTTACTAGTTTTGCAATTGAAAATCATATATGATTTTTGTTTTTTGTCATTCGGGTTACGAGTAATTTGAATAAAACAACATCAGAAACGCATTAATACATGGTTTCATCGTGACGTGTCACCATTTTTCTGTCTTAATGGTCTTCCATTGTAACCAAATGGGTTTACCATTCGCGAATATTTTAGACTGTTTCCAAGGTAATCAGACTAAAGATCTTGTTTATTATCCTAGCCGATTTCGGCCATGGCGACAAGCATTTTTGACTAAAAACTGTATTACTTAGATTCTAGGTCATCTACCCTTGGGTGTGCTCTTAGATGGCTTGAGTATCCGAGTTAAAGAATAAAGGTATGTGTGCACCTCGCACAGGTCAAATGCCGCCCACATAGAGGTAGTTGCAGTGGACGGTCAATTGTTAGCGGATCTTCAGCTCATCATCAAAATAACCAACATTATCAGCAGCAATACCATAACACTCTTATCTACCTTCGCTGCATTTTGCATTATGAAATCATTCTGTAAACACATTACATTTTATACATGTACATCGTTATCTGTATGATTAATGTCTACATCAGCTAGTATTGTGTCATGCGCGGAACGAAACTCCGGCGCAGCGTGGGCTTGATCGACGACTGCCTTTGAGACTGCATGTGACTCCTACGTTTCTTGCTTGTTATTTTGTAAAACCTCCGTTACATGAAGAGTCAATGTTGTCTTATCAACTTTATCTGCGACTTTTTTTGAGTGAGGTAATTTTTTTATACTATGACACAAGTACTGACCACCATCGATGCAAGATGATTAAAACTATTGCGTTTTATCTAGTGAGGCCTTTTTTAGTTTAAATGTTCAAATATAAGAAAAAATAATAATAATTGTAGACTAAAATTACTTCTATCTAAATAAAGTTTACACTCTAGCCTTGCTATTTGAAAGATTCATATAAATTTATTTGTATTTATTGATAGCAAAATTTTATCTATTTTATACATGGCCTGAATTTTACAATTACTCCTTCGAGTACATACCAATATACATAAGCTTTCGTTACGTAACATCGTCACAATATACGCGAGTAAAACCCATTTTAAAATAAATAGTCTTTCGTAAGTTTTTTAGTCAAGCTTCGACTCATTTAGGCGCATTTGTTAGGCCAAACGGCATTCTACATAAGCCATACATTACCTACCTTTATGCACAGCCTACTATTAGATATGGTGTTACACCGTGTCCTCCCAATCTAATTGAGTAATGCTTAATGAAACTCCATTACAAAAACCCGCATTACCATCAAGGCTGTTTACAAATGCAATTTGCTTTGTACAAGCACAATCTGTACATAATCGATGTACCATCGCTAAATCTAAATTGGCTGTGATACAACGTCGTTTTAGTTTAAGTCCTATTACTTATTGGCTTATTAGATTGATGATAGATGTTACACCGGTTTTTGTGTGTGTAATCAAGTTAATGTCAGTATTTGCTTTAGCATGCCCTTTACTAACAGATTGCAATGCATAACACAACTTCTATCTGTGTATGTATTCAACAGAAGTGTTGGTCAATGCTGAAGTTTATTTTATACCACAACATGGGCATGCCAATAAAAGATGAGATTTATTACTGAATTTGTAATTATGGAGAAAACAGAAAAAAATAAAACAGTAATGTTAATGTAAAATGTAACTGTTCTGTATTGTAGCTATCATAATTGGCAAGCTTTTTTAAGGCAGTGCAAAGCATTTAGTATTTTTGTACTAAGTAATATTATTGGAATGAAATTAATAATATTATGGTGCAGTTATGTCTGATCTCGCCTGCGATTGTCTTTAAGATACAAGATACAATAAGTTGATTTCATTGATAACTGATATTCTGAAATAAATCCTCGTTAACGAACTAGTTCCGACCTACTTGCGCAGTGTCACGTTACAACCTGCGCCGGCGCCGAACCCGTCCGCACATGATACTGTGGTTGTGTCAGACAAACTTGTTGACTTACATCTTACATGATGTTACAAGTTACAATTGTCGTTATATGACGCTGAATTTTATAGTCTCTTTTGACTTAGATTGCTTGTATACGGACCAATTATTGTGTGTGTGTGTTTGTATATTTTGCTCAATCATTAAAATAGATGAAGATTTATCGGATTGTAAGCGCTTGCACAGAGAATATTTTTATCGTAGTCATTATCATTAAGAATGTGCGATGTGGCTAAGTTGATGTTATACCTGTGGTAAATTCTCTTACAAATAACTCTTAGAGGTTTAAGACTTGAATTGGGTAACATTCTATGATAATCGGCTTTGAGTTTTCCGACATTTTGACGCTGTTGTTGCAAGTGCTATAATTTGAGTAAAGACAGACAATGGTTAAACTTAGCTATTTCGCACAGTTACATGTAACAAAGTGAGATAACTCTTGATATAACCAACCTTTGACAGGGATTGTTGACATAACTAATCATTGCTAACTTTACTCGGATTTTGTACCCTTGATTATCAGTAAAAACGAAGATGTTTGTTTACTTTTCATATTAAAATTTTTAAAGCTATCTATCGATCTATCTATCTAGCTATCTATAGATAAAACTAATTGAAATCTGGACTGGACCTTGTTTTAACTTGAGAATTATATCAAGTGTTTAACTAGCACCTGTATTTTCTCTGACAGACACTTTGTTAGGCATAGACAACACTTCGTTATAGAAGAATTAAAAGCACTTAGTGTCCATTAACCGTATGAATAATGTAACAGAGACAAAGATGTGAGGACTGATTGGTTAGGTCGGGGCTTTCGAATAGTTTGCATACAGATTGCAGTGTCTATGGATGTGTAGGGATGGGTGGGAGTCGATCTATTTTAGCATAACTCATAAAACATATTAATGGAAGTGAAGGTGTTCTTAGTTTTATTTATTATCAAAGAAGAAATTTGCGGGCTTAGTAGTATCCATTATTTTTGTTTTATGCGTGCCAATTCAAAAACCTTTAAACATATACTTACCTAATTCGATTCTTTACAATATTTTTTCATGAGCATTTGTCACCAAACATCCCTCATATTAAAAGAGTTGAGTTAATCTTAAATTTTACTCTGCTTAAGCGAATCTAAGTCAAGGTAGCATAATTATATTGGTACTAGCTGACCCCAGCAAACGTTGTTTTGCAAAATGAAAAATAGATAGCAGCCGATTCTCAGACCTACTCAATATGCTCACAAAATTTCATGAGAACCTGTCAAGCCGTTTCGGAGGAGTACGGGAACGAACACACGAGATGTGACACGATAATTTTATATATAAGATTACTCGTACTGTCTATTGTCATAGCTCACTCACTCTTTGGCTGTTGGGTAAACAAGGACATAAATACAACTGCCTTCAACTCAACAGAATGTCGGAAAAATAGCTAGTTACGATAACAACGCGAGTCATCCATCATCGCTAGGTACCCAGAGACAACAGCCGTACTATATCGATATCGATAGTTTTTTTCCCCCATCGCTACAGCTATAGCTTTCAAACGGCCGACGTAATAGGCAACATGCCATGAGACGGGAAGACGCCTTTTTGCGCCTGCGCATTCCCGATACACAGCTACTTCGGAGAAGCAGCCATAGTCCGAGGTACTGTTAGAGAGAACCTACTTTGGTGGCTTTAGATCAAAGAAATATTGCTAGAACTCATACAGAAAAGTTGAGCGAAATTTAAAGATTGGTTGGTAAGTTAAGTTTGGCGTAAAGGAGAGCGAAAAGCTTTAGGTGCCAAGTATCTATGACCGGTATGCCTATATATTTGAATAATTCCACTTTGCCCCCTAAGACTATAGTCACAAAAACCGCCGTGGGACAGACCACCCTTTTTCAGTATGCCAGCTTCGTTTATCTTACACAGAATACATCCTTGAAGAAGGTTCAAATGTAGGAGAAAGATAAGCAAATGATCGAAGTAAGCCGATAATTAGCTACAAATTAGAGACAACAACACCCTTACCCGAAATCAGAAATTGTAGATTGTACATATCACATCCGAAAATTTAACCCTATCTCTTTTTTCAATTCAGCAAAACCCCTGAGATAAGTTTAACCGAGTCATTGCAACAGATGAAGTAATCGCGAGTTATCTAATTACAGGCTCAGTCATTAAGATGGTTGTCCAGTGTTGTTGAAATTCCTTCTAAATACAATTCTTCAACCAAACCAAGTTTTATGCACTATTAACATTACAAAGTTAATTTATCCCATTACTAATAAATAAATATTTCCGGACAATCTACACAACAACATCTAGCCCCGTGGTAAGCTCTAAGCTTGTGTTACGGGTACTAGATATCAGATATACTTAATATAATATACATAGGTACATATATTTAGATATTTTATATATTTTATAATATAATAATTTATTTAATGTAAATAGTTATTTAACAGTTTTTCACCAATTATAACTATCTTATTATACATATTATACACCCAGACCAAGGAGAAAAGTGCTTGCAGAACGTACAAACACTAGACCCCTCGGCGAGAATCGAACCCGCTACCTGTTGCGCTGCAAGCGGACCTTGGCCCACCGCTGAGGCAGTCAAATTAATGTATTCACAATATGTTTTATGATAAATCGACTACAATGACAAACATGAGAACAACGAATCAAAACAAAGTTTCACTGTCTAAGCATTAAACGAAAGTAAAGTGACTCAAACCAGTCACATCAAATTCCCACGTCACATTAACACGTACTAACAATGCTATCTGCCATTCAGCGCTTGTTTTTTCCCACTGTAGGGTGTGGGACTGTGGAATTGTGTGAAGGGAGTCGAATATGACAATACCTTGACTTCAATTTACTTTATCATCTGCTGTAGAAGATAGCCATTAGAAAAACTGTTCTTCAAAATAATTTCGGCCATAGGACGGCTTTAGCTAGTGAGTGGAGGCCTCCTCAAAAAAATAAATATTTTTTATAAGTATGAGACAGATGGGTCTGTCTCATCACTTACACCTTAGTCACATTGTTTTTCTCGTATTAAAAGTGTCACCGTAAAAAAGAGGTGGGTGACATCATAGCTCCCGAACGGATGGAGCGATTTCAATTTAGTTTTTGTATGAAAGGTGAGTTTGGCGCGAGTGTTCTTAGACATGTTTCATGAAAATCGGTTGTGCCGTTTTAAAGTTATAGGGGCGAGAGTGGGGAAGGAAAAGTGAGAATCTGCAAGTATGTATACTCTAGGTTGGGTAACAAATGAAAGCGCGTCGCGTGCACATTACAAAATATTATGGTAATTTTCTTTTAAGGAAATTAAAGCATTTGAATCGAAGGTTTTTCTTAAATTTTAAATTTAGATTTTATTAAATATTAATTCAGGGCGGACACCCATCCAGTGCTGACCTGCCGCACCGCTGCTTAACTATACCTCTAGGTATAATAAATGCGTTTGTTGTATGGGAGGATGCTTGCGGCAACGACCAACACAAAGAGATAATCCATAGCACCGTCTAGTTAACATGAAACGCCATATAGCTATAGGGATATTGTAATTAAAAAGTTTATCAGGATTTTTAATGGATAGCGCTAATAATCATCTAAATTTGCTCATTTGTTTGAAGTGAATATAAACAATTGCATATTTTGATTTTATTTGAATTGGTCTGAAAATCGGTTGTGACTACTGGTGGGTCGTTGACTATTTTTGCGTAAACGAAACGAAACCGTTTTTTATAATCGGCCAACCGGTTGAAAAAACGGTCGACGTTTAACTGGTTCGTTCGTAGTTCAACGAATGAACCGGTTGAATGTCGCGACAGTTTTTTCAACTGGTTCAACCAGTTGAAAAAAACGAAACGAAAATCAGTCGACGGACAACCAGTCTGGTTGTCCGTCGACTGATTTCCGTTAACTGTCTTAAGGAACTATGCGTTAAATTAAGTTCGTAGTTACATTGAAAAGATAACTGAACGTAAGTAATTCATCTATCGTTGTTTTTAATCATCGTGGTTTATTTAATTTAGTATGTTTGAGTGAGCAGTTGAATAGAATTAAGAATCTAGACAACAAAAAGAACTTTCACTATAACAGAAGTAATACTTTCGTGCCAAACAAAAAGGCGTTGACCTCACGTGTCACGTCAATTAGACAAACTAATTATTTGACACGAAAACTAACAAACCTGTGCCCAATTAACCTGTTTTTTCGGTCAGTTTGGCTCAAGCGCTAAGCTTAGACCCGGAATGAACAAACATACATACATCTCTTACGCTCTCAAACAACTGAGCGACGGACATCTCACTCGCTCGCATACCGCGTTTTACCTCGCGCTTCGCACGCGGCTTGTTCGTTAATTTTCGGTTGGTCTTCGTGTCGTTGTCGGTCGTGTATGTAGTTGAATCTGTCTTTGTGTTTCGTTCGTTTGCGTTGCGTTTATCGTTGACGTTGAATGAAAAAACCTGTTCGTAGAAAAAACTACATTTGCCGTAATAAGAAAACAGTCGACACGTTGTCTGTAGAAAAACAGTTTAAAAAAACGGTTCGTCGATTCAACGCTCAGTACTAGTTGTGACTTGTATCTAATAATAATAATAATACAACTCTTTATTACACACCAAGATAAAACAATACAAAAGGGACTAACAGTTAAACACAAAATTCTTAATAGGCTGGGTTTAGCTTTAAGCAAAAACTATTTAAAGCAATTTCTTCCAGACATACCATAGGATGGCGAGGAAAATGCACAGCAAATAACTATAAATATACTATATTATAATAAATCAGTTTTTAGCAATCGTTTTTCTAAAAGTTTTAGCCATACCTACTCGTAGCGCATCCCGATTACTCCGAGCAAAAAAAAAGTACCGCTCGTTATATTAACCCTACCTCTAATGTTTAAATAATTTCCCCATCAATGTATATCATCACGTCAGGCCCTCTTCTCCTGGAATGCGCATGAGTGGATTTTCGTGCAAAAATCCACGATTCGTGCCTTTACAACCGCGTGCCTGCACACGCGGATCTATACCTTATCTCTGCTATGTAGAGCGCAGTCTCGCGTGCCCTGCATTCTAATTGTCGGAATTGTAAGAATGGATGTTATGAATGTTCTGCTGTAACTACTTTATTTCTGAACTGAGGTGGGCCGATTTTTATTACAAAATTGTGTTTGGATATGTCCCACACATAGATATTTATTTTAAATGGGCGTAAAGCTTAACCGACTGGCGTTTTGAATTTATTTTACTGTCCAACCGTGGCTTTACCCGCGTAATAATAGATTTTGCCGCGGTAAATAGTAGCTTTTGTCCTGGGGACACAGCTATGTCCATCCATACCAAATTAGATTTAAATCGGGGTTTGCTCGCACTCACTGATTTTCCCGCGAAATGTGGTATTTTGCGGCGGAAAAAAAGTTCATGCCTATGCCCATGTGTTATTCTGATATGTAAGCTATGTGAGTCTGTAGTATTTGCGTGAAAGAGAAACAAACATCCCTCATTTAAATCGTCACAATCTTTCGCGTTCCTAATATTACTTAGTAGGATTATTTGCAGCTTGTTTTGTAAACAACTGTTTTTATGCTGCTTAAAGCAAATCGTTAAAGCGTTTCTTTCTTTGCGACAAGCGTCAAGCTTATCTCGACAGGTCGTTTACTGTTCTGTAGAATCTTACACTACTTCAAAAGAATGTGTTTGTCAAACGTAAAATCTAGTTAACTGCATTTCATTCAAATACGTATCCAAGAATCACATCAAATGAAATATAAAATCTCTAACAACGAAACTGCTTAGGACGGAATCTGAAACGAGTTATAAAAAAGACCAACAAATAATTATTGTAAAATATCATAAGAAAAATAAGCTAGAGTTTCTAATCGCTTCTTTGCTCTAGTGTAAAAAATCGAAGCGACCAGAGACCAGACTATACATTTATTTCCTATTGATATAATATAAGTATGGTTTAATTGGTTTTTGTGTTTTGTATGCTATTTTTGACGTTTCTAATATTTGTAAAATCAAACAATGGAAATAAATGATTTTGTATCTTGTATGTAAGTAATAAATAACTAATAGAGAAACCTATTTGTATGGAAGTCGAGGCACCTTAACTAGGTGTTTTTGCTGCCTTTGTACATTCGTGGGCACCGCTCGGCTAACTACCTTCATTTCTGGTGTAGTCGTCACGATTTACTGAATATAACATGCTAACTACTTATATCTTTTGAAACAAGGAGGTACGGTATCTATGCGTCGCTAACTGGTATACGCTTCTGCATACAAACCACCAATGCAAGGTGGTTACCAGTTAGCGATGCTGACTGTACCATCAACATCAAATTGTAATACACTGCTTAGCCATTGTCATATTTAACGGAGGAAGAACACGGGGTTTTCAGAGGTTACAACACTTTCGTTTCCGGAAACGACGCAAGGACCGGATCCAGTTTTCCTGTTTCCTGTTTGAATTTCGTTAAATCTTAAGTTCCCGAGTTTTATCATCGTCGCAAGTAAAACATTACGGTAATGATTTCTAATATAATTTATTACAAAACTGTAAATTTGATACTTACTTGTGAAAGTTGGGTTAAACCACCCCAATACTACAAGTCATGTCTATACTAATACTAATAATGCTGACCTCAGCAAACGTTGTTTTGCAAAATGAAAAATAGATAGTAGCGGTTCTCTACTGAATATGCCTATAGCTAGCATTTGTTTGTAAATGTTAAATGTATAAGTTGATAACCATGTTGTACACCAATATTGTTATAATAACAACATAAGAGATGGAAGCTGAGTTGTTCTATTCGCTTCTCAACTCAGTGTAAAAAATTGAAGCGAACTGTAAAGACAATCCTATTCCTATTTCCTAGATTATTCTTAGTTTTTATTTAAATTAGCTTTCCATGTAAGCATAGGCTTCTAAGGAAAAAAATGTTTTGACTTTGACTTTATATAAAATTTCATAATAAGTAAATGGTTAAGTCGCTTCGGAAGAGTATGGTAACTAACACTGTGACAAGTGAATTTTATATATATTAAAATTACTAGCTGTGCCCTGCGGTTCTACCCGCGTTATAATGGATGAAGTACTCTTAACCAACAACATATTTATTTGAATAAAGATTAATATTATTATGTTGATACAACTTAAACAAATTATTTCGACCAAATTAGGTACCATAAAAACGGTTTTTGTGAGTTAATCTTAAAAGATAGACATATACTATCGCGGACTGTTTTTTAGATCATTAAAAGAGCTATTATTCTTTAATACATATTTTTTGTGTATCTTGAACCGTTTTCACGGCGCACGCAACGGAAGGCTTCAAAGATGAACAATTTCTCCCGTTTTTTACACATTTACCACTATATCTTTGCTCCTATTGGACGTAGCGTGATGTTATATAGCCTATAGCCTTCCTCGATAACTCGACTATCCAACACAAAAAGAATTATTCAATTCGAATCAGTAGTTTCTGAGATTAGCGCGTTCAAACAAACAAACAAACAATCAAACAAACAAACAAACTCTTCAGCTTTATAATATTAGTATAGATAACCACGTAGAGCATGTTACTTTGAACGCGCTAATCAAAGAAACTACTGATCCAATTAGAAAAACCATATCAGTGTTATATAGTCCATTTAACGAGTAATGCTATATGCTTCTTTATACCAACGAGAAAACACGAGCAACGCAACAATATAAAGATAAATAACAGTACAAAACAAAATTATGTGATGCCAGGGTTAGCCATGCAGTACATAAATATTAAGATTTATTTAACTTGACAATAAATCATTGTGTTTACATGATTATCCGTTAAATCATATTAAAAATGGTCGTTTAAAGACACCATAAACTTGGAATATAATTTCCATAAGTCGTAAATTAGATAAACCGCACAGCGCCGCCGTGACAAGTGGCTAATACGTTCGCAGTTTCACTTTCTTCGTTGCGTCATCGATATTTACATTCGACATCGCATTCGACATTCACCTTGACAGTTGTGGTGTGGCTATTCTTTTATATCACCTCAGGCGATATTTGCAGGTGTAGATGATGACGAAAACGCATCGTAAATCTGTTTTTATGATTTTATTGTATAAGCAGGAGTTTTGTTTGATGTGGCAAACTCTCCGTGGTATTGAATGAATTAAATGATATTGAATTATGTCAGTCGTCGTGAAATTTTCCTCTTTTAATTGGTTGTCTTATATATATACATATGTATAGATACTATATATATGCCGCTCTTTGTACTTCTTCTTCATATGTGATTTTGTAACTATTGTTTTGTTTTGGTGTACAATAGTGCTTTTTTTACATACGTAAAGACATACAAAGTCGCTTACGGCCTTGTGTGACTGTTCTTGATCTTTTAAATTATGACAACATTTAAATGCAGTTTTCAACATCAAATAAAGTGATGTAAGAACACGATTTATATAAATATAAGTAATAAAATATTAGGAAGGTTTAATAATTATTATGTAATTTAAAAAAATAAAACACAAAAAAATTCGACGAATTCAGAACCTCTTATTTTTGTTGATAAATTACCTTGGTCGCAATTACTATGAATCTTGGACCGACTATTATTTCATTGTTCTGTTCGATTTTTTTGGAATTTCTAATTTTAGAAAAAAATATAAGAAAGTCAAGCGTTAAATTTCAAAACCAGGACGTCTGTTGGGTCAGTTTATTAACTGCATCAATAAAAATGTTATCGAATGGCTTCTATATATTGTGGGAAAATAATTCGATTTCGAAAATCTTTTATTGTTTCACACCTTTTCATATCCAATATCAAGCTTAGAAGATGATGTCTTTAATTTGAACGTAGGTGTTGAATATTGCACTTCGACCTTAGCTTAGTTAGATCATTAACAAGCTTAGCCTTTATATAAACAACATTAAATATAGGAAACTACATATATAGAGGAATAATCATATAATTTAGATATCTAGTTGCTTATAGACCTCATAAACAGAAGTCAAGAATAATACAATAAATCTAAGAAATTTATTATATATGAATCGAAATATTTCCACTAATCAGACTTTGTGTGATATGAATGTGAACTAACTATATTTACAACTCAGTGATCTAAACTAATATAAGAAGTGTTTTTTTTTTTTTTTTTTAACTCAGAAACTAATTTTATCATTCATCTTAATATTTTCTTCTGCTTAGCTTTTTGCCTGTTTTCGCCTTTGATTGATTTTTCTATACGATATTTTATGTACGCGTGGAAACGTGGATAAACCGTCCCGTGGATAAACTACCGTTTACCGATTCTAAAATAAGATAAGGGTTTCTGGAATTATAACTTTAACAACAAATAAACAGCAACACGATTCTTACCGAATGTATTGTAAACCTCACCCGACACACCAAAAAAAAGACGCAAAAATCCCCCATGTGCATCTCAAACGGTTTCCTGGACAATGAAATTGCCCATATCCTAATAGCCTGGGAATGTACGGTGCGCGGCGCGCGGGAATCGAACCTGGGACCGCGCTCGTGCCTCCACGAGTAAATTGCCTCACGACCTTCAGTGCCGAGGGTTTCAATTGAAAGGTTTGAGTTTGGAGGTTGTTCTGTGTTGTGATGACAAATAAATGTTTTATATATCTGTCTATCAGTGTTTTGTATATGTTTTTCTTCAATAAAGACTTATCTCAATAAATTTTGAATAATTCAAACTCTGGTCTAGATATCATTTAATTGTTTTATTTCTTAACTAACCGCACAGTAAGTGCGTATTATACATAATTATGTCTTTGTAGTATATGTATATGTCGCAGTCATCTGGTTGTATCTGCTATTTGATTGTATGACTGGCGCGTTCATTTAATGACGACATTTAATTGAATGACTAGGGCTGAACGTTGATTGAACAAGCGTCACAAAACGTCCAACTAGTAAGCGGATTATAACATAGCTCTTTGAACAGAGCGGACGTAAAATCAGTCAGGTGATTGAATAATATTTTTTTTATATAATAATAATTAATATAATAATAATATATATAATAATAATATATATAATAACAAGTAAAGATTTTATTGCATGTAAGAAAGTTATTATACTTGTTATGTTTTTTTCAGAATTATATTACTTAAATTAATGAAACTGATTTTTTTTTATCTACTCCCGCATTTCACAAGATGACAAAGACTTAAGTTAACTTTCTGGAGTCTCAGGGACTATCTTATATTAATAAATTACCTTTGAAACAATATGATATACTCGTATTTTTAGCCTATCTTAAGATTTCAAATACAACATAAAATCATAATATGGTGTATGTCCTCATTTTTGTTATCTAAAGTTACCTTTTAAGATGCGAACTTATGGTCACCCTAACCAAACATTACAAAGTCAGCTTTATCCCATTCAACAACTTTGCTAAATGACGTTCAGTCAAGACGTTGATCGTTACATTAAACAACTTGACGAGTTGTACTTCAGTCATTCAATTAAATGTCGTCATTAAATGAACGCGCCAGTCATACAATCAAATAGCAGATACAACCAGATGACTGCGACATATACATAATGTAATGTTCTTAAATTCCGACGACTTGGTATCTTACTCAAGTGAAGTAGCACTAATAGTGTTATCTACACTGTTAACCTACTTCATACCTTTATGGCAAGCCCTTGTTTAGCGATATGTGAAAATACGTGATAGTACTTGAACTGCGAATAATAATTCGATGTAGGTGGAAATTAGCTATAAATAAAATAAAATAAAATAAAATAATTACAAAAATACAACTTGTCAACAAGAAAACACCATCATAAGATATTTTCCTCAAAAAATGCTTATAAAAGCAGTTAATATTACATAGTTTACGTTATTACGTAACGTTACGGCCTAAACAGTATTATAATCTGATTACGGATTCATAATGTAACATAACATATGTCCGCCGCCCATCTTACTTTCGCCATAACATTTGAATAGAAAGCTGGGTTCGCTTCCCCGTAGATTGGCATCAGATTGTGATTTGTGTGGTAGCTTGAGATATTATGACCTGCTATCCTAGATCTATACGTTATTAACTTGTATGTCTGTGGAAGTTCTAACTACTGGCTTTTACATCTTTGATAAACTTGGTGAATGAAGGTTGAACGGGCGTGTCTTAATCCAAACGGTATAACATTAAATTCGTAAAATACACACACACTAATTGTACTCAATTATTAATGTACCTAATCCTTATAATATGAATACGATCAATATATTAAAGCCCAAAAGCTATTTCAGTAATATTCTGCAAATGTTTGCAACAATGTTTGAATATAATCAATTTTATACAATTTGTTTGCCTTCATTATTCAGTTATTCTCAATGATATCTTATGGGAATGTAAGGTTTATGATGACTATTAAAAAAGGAACGGCTAACCCAACCAAATATCTGTGGCTAACCAATTACAAAGCCCAATTTGGGGAGATACAGTTGTAGTAACCATTAAAGTTACTGTAAAAGGGTTTTAGAAAATGCAATTTGCATTGGAGATGGTCGAAAGTGATACTTTCTCTACAACGCACAGTAACGTTTGAAAAAAGGTGTTTGTTTTGTACTTTCTTTTATTTATTGTTTTCATTGATTACCGAGTTACTTATTACATATAAAATATGAAAATTATGACATTGGAACAAATATATTTTGGTGTGATAAGATTGATAGGATAACATGACGTAAGTAGGTAAAGTTATATAAATTAAACTAATATGTAATAATAAAACATGTTATACTAAAACAGGTAACATTAAACCTAAAAAACAGCAAGTAGGTGAAAGTGAAACGGGTAGCAGAAATCCTAGACCTTAACTATTGTTGGCATCATAAACTAACAAACATGGTTAAACATTACATAACATTAGATCGATACAATCTGACACAGGTTAATAACAACATTGAAACTGATAGTTTGACTTTTGTTAATGGTAAACAAAAACTGACTGAGGTCAATTGTGTGACCTCAACGTGTGGGTTTGTTCAATGGGTTTTTAATGTTCCAAAAGGGCGGAGGTCAAACGGTGAAATGAAGAGTTGTAAGACCAAAGTTCTTAGTATTAACTTAAGAGGAATGTAAATTGTTTTTGAAATTATGAGTACTTTGTTTATAAGTTGGAGACTTTCTATCATCATCAGAGATTAGACTTGTCTGCATTTGATTTACAAGAAGAAAAATATTGTACAGTTTTGACTGTTAGTTTGTCCAGACTGGTACCCTTCTAATTTATAGTCGATCATAAAAGATTTCATTGATTTACAAGTTTTAAATGAAGAACTACGGAATGGATTTTGATTTTATATAGCCTACATATCAGATACCTACATAGCCCACTTCTTACCGCGATGAAAACCATATTTCGCTATAAATCCATTATTGCTAGCGAAGCCCATTTTGTCCCAGTAATGGACCAACGCTACTTTTTCCTAGGAAAAATAAATTATTACGCGGGCGAAGGCTAGTATCTCTTTTAGTGTCCTGGTCTTGTGTGGCATTCCACCATTTCGAATGTATTCTTAACAAATAATATGAAGACGTAAGACTAGTCAACACGAATATCCCACAGTCTACCGAAGACAGAATGATAAACGCTGAGCGCATTAGTAACACAAACAAACATAGTGATGCATCAGCAGATAATTATAGTAGTGACACAGAATAAGCGGCTATGATTCAGTATGACATCTCAGATCCGTAAGATCTCGCTATTAGCAAACGTGTAGTTTACGACGCTGTAAGTAACCGAGAAGTAGGAAAATACTCGAGGTTTTGTTCCTCTGCAGAAGAAGTACAGTTACTTATTAATACGGTGTAAACACGAGACTCTGCCGGCTAGCTATATAAAATCTCCTAGGTTAAACTGTTTGTTTGTTCTTGTTCCTAGTTGTTTTTTAACAGATAACAAGAATAATAAAACATTTTTTTGCCACAATATAACAACTTAAAGCCAGAAATGGGTAATACAAACACATTTAGGCAACAAAAAAGATAGACGCTCAGCATTTGATCCAGTAGCTCAGAGCTGCCGATCACTGATATTCTGCGTGGGGACGCACGGTTTAAAGGGTTAATGTGTCGCTTGTTGAATAGTTGTATAAATTGCACAATAAAAATTGCAGATAATTTTATTACATACTACCAAAGTAAAAAGTAACGCCATATATCGCATTCCTTCGCAATAAATTCTTAATCTGAAATGCGTCATTGTTAATCGGAATGACCAAAATGCAAGCCCACGGAATAAATCCTGTTAAAGCTCGAAATTATACCACAATCAATTATTAGGTCCTTACATATGAAATTGGCGTTTTGTATGGGAGGAACAAAAAGTCGAATATTTTTTAATATAATATATTAGGTCCTTACATATGAAATTGGCGTTTTTCGTACTGGCCACTTTAATCACAAATTTCTCCTCTTTGGTAAGGAATTCCAAATTCAAATTTGTACAGCTATAGACTCATGTATTTGTGCTTCGATGATCGTCATTCATTTGTTTTTTTTCTTCTGTTTTTTTCTGTTTGCGTCACTCATTTTACAAAATGGAAAACTTAAAATATCGCATTATTTACGAGTACGAGTTCCGCCGTGGCACTAGTGCTGCGGAAACAACTCGAAGGGTGAATGATGTGTATGGCGGTCGTGTTGCAAAAGAAAACACAGTTCGTTTTTGGTTCCAACGTTTTCGTTCTGGAAATTTCGACTTGCAGAACAAGCCCCGTGGACGGCCTGAGACTCAAGTTGATAATGAAGAGTTGAAGGCTATTGTGGAAGCGGATCCATCGCAAACCACGTCCGAGTTAGCTGCAGGCTGCGGTGTTAGTGATAAAACTGTTTTAATTCACTTGAAGCAAATTGGGAAGATTAAAAAGCTTGAAAGGTGGGTACCTCACGAATTGACTGAAGCAAACCGGCAAACGCGCGTCGACTGCTGCGTTACATTACTAAACCGGCACAATAATGAAGGTATTTTAAACCGAATCATTACCTGTGATGAAAAATGGGTTCTTTACGATAATCGGAAGCGCTCAGTGCAATGGTTGGATCCTGGCCAGCCAGCCAAATCCTGCCCCAAGCGAAAATTAACCCCAAAAAAGTTACTTGTAAGCGTTTGGTGGACTAGTGCCGGTATTGTTCATTACAGTTTTCTCAAATCTGGCCAGACTATTACGGCTGATGTCTAATGTCAGCAATTGCAAACCATGATGGAAAAGCTAGCGGCTAAACAACCTAGGCTGGTCAATCGCTCCACGCCACTGCTGCTTCACGACAACGCTAGACCACACACTGCGCAACAGACGGCTACTAAATTAGAAGAGCTTCAATTGGAAAGTCTAAGACATCCTCCGTACTCCCCGGACCTTGCTCCAACAGATTACCATTTTTTTCGAAATTTGGATAACTTCTTGCAAGGGAAAAAATTCAACTCCGATGGGCAGTCCAAATCGCCTTCAAAGATTTTATTGATTCCCGTCCGACTGGTTTTTTTAGTAAAGGGATCAATGAACTACCTATAAGATGGCAAAAGTGCATAGAAAATAATGGTTCATACTTTGATTAATTAAATATATTATATTAAAAAATATTCGACTTTTTGTTCCTCCCATACAAAACGCCAATTTCATATGTAAGGACCTAATATTTAATTAATCAAAGTATGAACCATTATTTTCTATGCACTTTTGCCATCTTATAGGTAGTTCATTGATCCCTTTACTAAAAAAAACAGTCGGACGGGAATCAATAAAATCTTTGAAGGCGATTTGGACTGCCCCATCGGAGTTGAATTTTTTCCCTTGCAAGAAGTTATCCAAATTTCGAAAAAAATGGTAATCTGTTGGAGCAAGGTCCGGGGAGTACGGAGGATGTCTTAGACTTTCCAATTGAAGCTCTTCTAATTTAGTAGCCGTCTGTTGCGCAGTGTGTGGTCTAGCGTTGTCGTGAAGCAGCAGTGGCGTGGAGCGATTGACCAGCCTAGGTTGTTTAGCCGCTAGCTTTTCCATCATGGTTTGCAATTGCTGACAATAGACATCAGCCGTAATAGTCTGGCCAGATTTGAGAAAACTGTAATGAACAATACCGGCACTAGTCCACCAAACGCTTACAAGTAACTTTTTTGGGGTTAATTTTCGCTTGGGGCAGGATTTGGCTGGCTGGCCAGGATCCAACCATTGCGCTGAGCGCGTCCGATTATCGTAAAGAACCCATTTTTCATCACAGGTAATGATTCGGTTTAAAATACCTTCATTATTGTGCCGGTTTAGTAATGTAACGCAGCAGTCGACGCGCGTTTGCCGGTTTGCTTCAGTCAATTCGTGAGGTACCCACCTTTCAAGCTTTTTAATCTTCCCAATTTGCTTCAAGTGAATTAAAACAGTTTTATCACTAACACCGCAGCCTGCAGCTAACTCGGACGTGGTTTGCGATGGATCCGCTTCCACAATAGCCTTCAACTCTTCATTATCAACTTGAGTCTCAGGCCGTCCACGGGGCTTGTTCTGCAAGTCGAAATTTCCAGAACGAAAACGTTGGAACCAAAAACGAACTGTGTTTTCTTTTGCAACACGACCGCCATACACATCATTCACCCTTCGAGTTGTTTCCGCAGCACTAGTGCCACGGCGGAACTCGTACTCGTAAATAATGCGATATTTTAAGTTTTCCATTTTGTAAAATGAGTGACGCAAACAGAAAAAAACAGAAGAAAAAAAACAAATGAATGACGATCATCGAAGCACAAATACATGAGTCTATAGCTGTACAAATTTGAATTTGGAATTCCTTACCAAAGAGGAGAAATTTGTGATTAAAGTGGCTAGTACGAAAAACGCCAATTTCATATGTAAGGACCTAATATATGAATCATGATCCGTATCAAACTCTGTTTTAAGGTGTTTAAATATCATCATCAAAAATTTTTGGAATAGGAATGTCTCAATTAACTGTGTCTTTAGTGCAGCTAAAATCGTTAACGTTATTGCATTATCTAGATCTAAGGCCAGATGGCAGACTATCGGTCTCAATCATTTATTCTATAATTAAATCGCTGCATTTATGCGTCTGCGCAACCTAAATAGTCACTCCTCCGTAACTGAGGTCGGGCAATGACTCTGTGACAATCTGATCTATCCATAGACCTGTTATTATTAGCACATGTCATAAATTATATCTTGGCATTTTAATCAGTTGCATTTCTCGTAGTATTGCAGAAACTTTGCATTGCTATGGGAATCTTCTGCCAAGTTAACATTATCCCGAACTATTACTATCTTGTATATTTAGATCTTCACTGCATTTAGATTTATTGACTCATGTCGATGCGGTGACTCTTTATTTATATTATCCTTCTTACGTGAGGATGCAGCGAAGACTTCTTATGTCTCGACTTGTCTTTTGTTGAAACCTTTATTACCGTTTATTGACTATCTCTTCTCTTCTTTGCAGAGCTGGCAAGAGAAGGAGGAACCCGTTGACCCTGTATTCAGAAGACGACTCGCATGACCTTAGTGACCTGGGCATCGGCACCTCGAGCACCAAGTCCAGTCTCAGCGAAGACTGCGATACACACAGTTTGGCTGTAAGTTTTTGAGGTTATTTTTGCATAGAGTCTAAAAAAAAAACAAGAAAAAAATTTAATCATAAATATAAGATTGAATAGAATCATCTACATACAATATGTATGACGCTATCCTATCAAGATAGGACGCTATATCTCAGCAGTGACTGTTAGTATATAGTTTGTACGCTTATGATGATAAATGGGGAAGTGAAACCACATATTATTATATATCAACAGAAAATAAAACGATTCGTAAATTAATAAATTTCCTAGTAAATTGACAAACTTATAGAAAATCATGGATGGCAGCTAGAATGCATTATTTTAAGTAAACTTAGTAAATTGATCAATGATTTGATATTTATATATCAAATCATTGATCAATTTACGACGTCTCTCCGTTAAATAATATTTGGACGATGATGGCTTGAATAATAGAACGAAGATATAGAGTTAGGTTATGTTTGTACAAGAAAATTAGGCGCCGGCCGCCGAAGCGCCAAAAAGCCTGGTTTTATTATTATGTTAAAATGCAATAGAGATGAAATTAATAAACACTTGACATACATTAATCAAATAATAGTGGTTTTATAACTGGTGCCATTATACTTAAAAATACATATAAACAGCGATTGGTCCTTCTGTACATGATTTTACGTAAGGTTAAACCGTCTTCTCGATCTTAAATCATCAATTTTTGTCCTGGAACCGTCAGTTAATCAATTAACTAAGAGCTCTTGAATTAAATAATATATTGAAAATGACAATTGTCAAATACACACAATTGACAATTTGTAAATTTTCAATAAGATTTTAAAATAATTATTTTCCGGTGGTATACACGTAACCGTTTCTTATAAAATTTTAGAGATTTGGTTTGTATTTTAATCATGGTTTGGAACTCTTTCAGAGCGATGGCATGGACCTGGACAAAAACCATTCAGATGTCGACAACTTGTCGAACTGTGACATAAATCGAAAACTAGGCTCCAGTGCCAATGAATACGACACCTGCACCACCACGACCATCAGCTCCCCGGAGCCCGAGGAATACACCTACGAAGGCGCCATAGAAGGCTACAAGTCCAGAATAATCTCACAAACTAATAGCAGCATCCTCAAAACAGTCGTAAATAACAACAAAGAGAAGTCACCAGAAAAATCAGACGTCAACAGAATCAGAACCTCAGTCAGCAACAAAATAGAAGAAAAAGTCTCATCTTTCCAACAAGAAAGACATAATGACACCAAAAATAATAACTTGAAGAAAGACCTACCTAAAGTTGATATCCACAAGCGAAGGGAACAATTCGAAAGAGAAAATTCACAAGAATTACAAACGAAACCAAAATTGCCTGAAATCGGAAACAAAAAGTCGATAAAAGAAAGACTGTCTAGTTTAGAAAGATTTAATGAAGAGACTAGCGTGCAAAAGTCTACAAGTGACCTTACAAAGTTACCCACTGATGTCAAACCATTAAAAGAGCGCTTATCGTCTCTTGAGAAAGTCAAGACAGCTTCAGCAGAGCCTGAAAAAGTCAAAAGGCTATCTAATGGTGATATTAACAACTCAAAATCACTGAAAGAGCGCCTTTCAAGTTTAAAGTCACAAACCTCTGAGGAGGAAATAAAGGCAACTAAAACCGAAGTAAAGGAAGTTTCCATGAGTCTTAAAGAAAGGCTGTCGTGTCTTGATGCTGCCAAAAATAAAGAAATACCCAAGATATCAGTTGAAGAAGAAATTTCTCGCTGTGAAAAGATTGAATCAAACGTTAATGACATTCATGATCAACATAATGGCACATCCCTGAAATCTAGCCTTTCAGGTCTTGAGAATCAGATGCAAAGCTTTTGTCGCTCGCTTGACAGCCTTGATATCAACGGACAATCTTCTCCTAGCTCTTTTGAAAGGGTGCAAAGTTTTGAAGACTTTGACTGCGAGTTGCAGAACAACACCGTTCCAAGTGATATCGAGACAGAAGACAGTGGAATACACACAGCTAGAGACTCTGCTCCGGCTGATGATATAGCTGATTTGACGCAAGTAGCCTCCCCTATCGGAGAGCCTCTGATTTCAGAGTACGAGTCTTCTAACGAAGATGGGTTGATGGAGCATAAAATTGATGATTCTGACATGATAAAGACTCCTGAACCTACTATGCAAACAATTTCCCAAGATATTATTGTGGAGGAAGAAGAAGAACAATTCAGCAAGGCTGATGATGATAGCGTGAGCAATTACGCTCAGGCTGTATCTCAGCCAGAAGAAATGAGCCTAACAGAAGAAGTGACAGAAATACAGATGGACAAAGATGACGAGGATACACTTAAAAGTTTGGATAATCAAGACACTAGTGTAAGTCTCACTGAACCCGTTTCTACTGCATCAGAGGGTGATACGGTAGTTTTTGAGGGAAAAATGACTATACACCTAAACTTGAATGAAATCTGCAACAAAATGAATGCTGGTGCTGGGAATCTAAATGAAATAACTAACGATTCTACTAATACGAAAAGCATGCCAATGGTAACTGTCTCTAATATAACCACTATTACTAACATTTCACCTAAAAATTCCATTAAACCGCTAAAAGCATTCGAAAATAACACGCTTAACAAAGTTGCTGACGTTACGTATACATCTGAGTGTTCTCTCGTTCAATGTGTAGATAATTCGCCTAATATTAATACATGTAATACTAAACCTAATGACGTCGCTAACGGTGCAGCCGAGAACAATACGGTAAGTACTACTCAAGACTCGAATCCCTTTTGGCAGAAACGGACCAAACGTTCTCTAGAACCAAATAGGAGGAAGACAATTCTATTTATCAATAACAAAGTAACGACTAATTCCAATACGAAACAGTAAAGGTCTATGTATGTTTGTACTCAATGTTCCAGTCCAGAGACTTCTCATGTATTGTTAGACGCAAGTTAGATGAGAATTCGTTTTGGATTGAATTTTCTAGAATTTTTATGATCTATTGATCTCACCCACCATTCTATCCACCACTAATATGTTTTAAATCACGTGTCCAATGTCTAGTGAAGTTAATACTAATATTGTTCGTAACATCGATGTCCTGTAGTAATTTAAAGCTAAACCTTAAATTCCTAGCACTAAGCCGATACATTATCTATTAGACTCGTACAGGGTTTATGTATACCCATTACATTATGTATAAATAGATCGTTTTCATATACACAACGATGTAGAACTAGATCCTTCATTTAGTAGTCGAATAGCATATTTATTCAACCGTGATATCTGTAAATTCATTTATTGAAATATATGTTACACTGTTACTTGTGTGGGTTTTATTTGTATATGTAAAATCCTATAATCATTATCATAATTGCACATCTAATATGAAACCATTCATTTAAGTTGTATTTAGGAAATAGACTTTAATACGTTCGTAATTTCTAAGTTAAATCGTTAATAAATGCCAAAGAATTAATTCTATGGCCTCTTGAATAAAATCAAGGTTATTATCTTCGTCTTTATCTATGACAAACATTATTATCATGTGATCGCTGTTAGTTTGATAAGTCATTGCTCCGAGAGTAGGCTTCTCTGCATTTAAATTTAAATTGTTTTAATTAGGTACCTTTGCATCTTTGGTGATGGGCTATCAAGGTAAGACATCAATGTCTATGTAGTTTGCAGCTTCATTTCTTCATTTGCATGCTTGTCCTGGTTATTAATGCTTTTGCATGTGTTTAACACTCACCCTTTTTGTTTTAAGGTTACATTTATATGTTTTGTTTTAAAACTCAGTGATTTTTCAAAGGTGTTTGTCCTTTTGATTTATTTAAGTCTTTAATTATTGTTTGGATTGCAATGGTCTTAAGTGTAGAACCTTGTTAATTCCTAGCTTATCGTAATTACTTTTGTTATCTGCGATGCAATTTAAACAATTACTTTGTCCATAAACGTTTGTCGAGTTAATGTTGTTAGCTTTTTATTCTAATTTGAGCTTTAGCGGAATGTTTTGTTTATCCTTTATGTAAGTAGTAACCTTGATGATTTTGTTCAGGTTATCGATGCATTAGAACTGGCATTTAAGGAGCTGGACTCTGAAGATAACATAGCAAATACCAGTAGTGCTAGTGACATGGACGCAGTTGAAGATACAGAGAGGAAAGCTCCAAGCATCATTGATGATGACCCAGATTTCAATAAAAAGATGACTATAGCCCCTCTGTATGAGAACATAGAGCTGTTCTATCAGAATTCTGTGGATGCAGCCGATGCTTTTCCTCTGGATATGCCCACCAATGTTCTAGAGCCGCCTAAAGAGAAGCCTCCGCCGCCGCCTGTTGAAGATAATGGGGATGATGAACTGCTTGGAAATGTAAGTCATGCTTGATTGTAGATTACGGTAGATGACAAAAAATATGATTTGTCCTAAAGATTATTTACAAAAATTTGACACATATTTTTTCCTTTTTCTTGCAATCGAATAATCGAAATAAATTTGTACGTCGCGTGCACTTTAATACCTTGGCATCTATATCTTGTCATTTTCTTATTAAATTGATTAAGCAAAACATAAGGTGTTAGGTATTTTTGGACGAGCTAACTGACATACTTAACAGAATATCTATTATTGTAGTCATCATGCCTATTTTAATATAACCTTATTTATTACTCATGAATGAGGTCACCTTTACATAAGAATGCTCTAAAGAAGCGATAAATATAGAATACTTAGTTTTTGTAATTGATGAGAATCTCATTGTATTGTAATCCTAATTTTTATACCTATTATCTACAAAATCTACAAGTCGAGCGTTCTAGGAAATACTAATATAAATTTACTCATAAATCACTTTACCTCTATAGTTCTAAAAACTGTCCGCAATCCAAAGAAAATTACTTAATTTTATACTATGTAAGTATTAAAGACTAAATGCCCGCCCCGGCTTCGCCCGGGTAATTATTCAAATATCATTGTTTTTTCTCGCAGGAAAAACCATTATTGGAATTCTGCAATCATTAAAATATATAGTTGACCAAATGGTCCAGGCGTTGTTAAGTTATGTGCTTATGTACCTACCACACAAATCATTATGCGATACATTTTATTATATTAGAAGATGTTCAAAATGCAACAATTAATTACAACTCAAAACTCAGTAACGATGACGCATTTGAACAATATACTTAAAAATCTTGTATACATTGCGCAAGTATTTCAAAAAACCCAAAGAAATGCTAAATTTTATCCGATTTATCTCATTATCAATGTTTGCTTTCTTCAAATTGAAGATAATGATAGTATCGAAAGATTCTTAGACTCCGACGCACTTTCTAGTCGAACGGGATCATTTATCGAGGGGATTATTCTAATCCGATCTCCTATTAGTAGGTTATCGAACGCCTCGTGACCGCAGTCTTGCCCAGGATTAGATGCCATTAGCTGCGAGATCATATTGTCGCCTTAGGAATATCGCGGACGAGATTACAGTTAAATCTCGTGGTATATTATCTTAATTGACGTCATTGGGATGCGATAAAATTGGGTTGTGTTTTATTAAGAGCTTAATGTAGGATGTGGTTTTGGAACAGGAAAAGTGTTAGGCTGTGACAAAGTTGCATCAAAAATACGATTGAATTTCAGTAGGTTTAACTAATTGTACCTGTAATGAAGTAAAAAGATGTGTAATGAATAATCATAAAACTAGACAAGAGTCACTTATTTATAAACTGATTGAAATTCGACATTATCAAACGCTTAGTAAAAATATTTCAGATTTATTTCCTACTAGTACGCGGTATTAACCCGGTTCAGTAGTTTTTGCGTCAAAGTCATCCATAAAAACATTTTCAAAGTTAATTTTGGTGTTTAATTGTGCTGTTATAAAGTAAGGTTAAAGGCAAAATTAACCCCCTTAAAATAACCTATGCTCACGGGAAAATCCTTAAAACACACGCAATGCCGTGGCGCGCACCGGTTATTATTAAAATAAATATTACTGGTCAATAAACATAGCAACATTTAGTAAATTCAGTAAATTCATTTATTGCACCATAAAGTTACACAATAGCATTGGCATGTCAGTTATTACATAGAATTTCATTAATTAATCTAACATAATCATTTGTTTTAATATGTCCTTAAATCATAATCAAAACAAAAAATAAAAATTAGATCAATGGATATTAGGCGGCAGATCCCAAGAAAAATCCCAAGCTTGTGACTGTTTCTGACCTTAGCGTTATTTAAAATTGTTAAAGCCATGACAATCAAAATGGCTATTCACTTTATAACTTTATTTAACTTGGCAATGGCAAACTGACGCTTCAAGCGCAGAGCCCAATAATAAGAAATTGAATTGATACATTAAAAAAGTTATATTTAACTATAAATATATTTAAAAATCAAATCGTAATGATAGTGTTCGTCAGCAGGGTAACTTCAAGCACACGAGCTCGGCCCGACGCATCAAGAAGGAAATCAGGAATAAGAGGACTAGCTTCCTGGGCATCGAGGGTCAGGTGGACGACAGTTATCTGGATGTAGACCTCAACTTGGCTCCCAGGCCGGATATCACGTCATTCCTGCAGGTACTTTTATGTTTATTATGTATATGTAGATATATTTTGATTTAACTTATGCCTTCGCTAAACTGGATGGTAAAATTATTTAATTAGAATGATAATTCGATTTTATTATTTTTTCCGTATGGGAATTACGCAAATAGTAAACAAATACTTATTTGTCCATATCCTTAAATAGTAAGGAGCTCTATTTGGCGATTTTGCTCTTCTAAGGCAACTTTGAGAGTGGATCTGCATTATGCTATTTCAGCTTTGGATGTAAACAGATTTAATGATTATGATGATAATAGTACGGGTACTTGTAAGTCATAATGATAGACAAGTATAAAGAACTAAGAAGCCATTCTTCAAAGGCTTCACGATCCATCAAACTCTTATATCACCCCATCTGAATGGATCGTCTTTAAACGATGCTTTATTTATCCATAACAAAATAATAAGACATTTGTATTATAGGAAGAGACAAAAATCGAGAAGCTTCTATACAAGAAAACCCTGTCACACGACATGGACGCCAAACTGCGCGAGAGTCGCGACTCCGGAGTGGACGTAGACCGAGGGCCGTCTGCCGAGGCGTGGTACAAGGGGCAGTCCTCCCCCGACATCTCCAACCCTCACAGCAGACAGAACAGCGAAGTAAGTAGACTTAAACCCAGAGTCACGAAAATAGTCGCCTCAAATTACGCGAGAGTCATGACTCTGGATGGACGTTGATAGAGGACATTATAAACCCTCCACCATGCGTAACAGTCAACTTAACCTATTTAAATGTATCATCATCATCATCATTTCAGCCGTAGGACGTCCACTGCTGAACATAGGCCTCCCTCAAGGACTTCCAGTGATTTCGGTCGGTAGCAGTTTGTAACCACCGCGAGCCCGCTACTTTCACCAAGTCGTCCGTCCATCTAGTTGGTGGACGTCCTACTCTCCGTTTGCCGATTCGTGGTCTCCATTCAAGAACTTTCCGGCCCCAACGGCCATCTGTTCTACGCGCTACATGGCCTGCCCATTGCCACTTTAACGAGCTAATTCGCTTGGCTATGTCGGTGACCCGCGTTCTTCTACGTATCTCCTCATTTCTGATTCGATCACGTAGAGAAACCCCGAGCATAGCCCTTTCCATAGCTCGTTGCGCAACTCTGAGCCTGATTTAAATGTATATATATATATAACTATAAATTTGTGTTAATAACCAACGAAAACAATTTCGCTTTCAAATGCTTGTGTATGACGAAACAATTATTCAAAACATATCTGCGTACTCTCGCAGGTAAATGTGTGTAGGTGTCTAATTGTAACAAGTAGATTTTTAACAAAGAAATATTAATTTGAGTTAACTTGAGACGCGTGCATTGGTTTCAGTCCATTAGAATGTTGCCCCATTCTCTGCCCGTTTCCCTAAATGTTCGATTAATTGAGAACAATTTTGCATATGACTTGCAAAACTAAAAATTCACGCTTAATTCAGAACCTTCTCCTTTTTTTGAAGTCGGCAAAACTAAAACTTGCTCAAAAACATGAGTGAACACTAAACAAAAACAATCATAATAGCTAAAAATACAGTCGAAATTTTTATAGCCAATATTATTGTGATAATGAAATTAATAAAAACTGTCAATTTCAGCCCTACACCCAAATCACACTAACATCAGACGAAGACGAGTCCAAGAAGGAGTTCTCAGAACAGCTCACCTCAAAGCTGACTGATCTGGAAGACCACCGGGATCCCATGGAGACCCTGGACAAGAAGCTGCAGCAGCAACAGGTAGAGTGAAGAGGCTTGCCAGTTCTCGCTAGAAACATAATTGCTACCGAAAACCATATTACTAGTAATCTTTATGGAATGGAATGAAATCACTTCCGTTTTTATTACCCCAGCGGATTTATAAGGTTTAAAAAGTTTATCAACTCTTGAATTATGAACTTATCGTAAAGTGAGTGAGGGCCTGTTTCCACATTCCATAAGTAAATTATTAAATATATAGCAATCACGATCAGATAGACACGGACAGTGGTCGGTTGACTTGATAGCTCTATATCTTAATCAATGACCACTTTATCTTTGATTATGATGAAATAGACCCTTAACCACTTGTTTTAATGATTAAACTAACTTAAAATAATCAAAGACGTTCATGAAACAATTTTGCTCAAATAGTCATGTCCAAAGAATCAGTAACGGGTAAAATTTTTGGTAACGGTTGTCGTGGTACACAATTATTTGGTTATACATAACCGTTACTATAAAAACACACTTTTCATTAAAGAACCAGTTTATTTAATATGGTTTTTAGTAACAGTTTATAGGGCTGACTGTTATGGCTAGGTACCTATTGTAGATATATGGTTGAGGAAACCTCCCGATTAGATTTCATAGATTATATAATTATGTATAAGGGCGGGGCCCAAGGCTGTTCAATTATTTTTAGGTTTAGAAACTATTTCTGTTCATATTTATATATCTTCTAAACGTTTCATATCCAGTGAAATGTTGACTAGAAGGATATTAATTTAGTTAATCCTTTATTAATCCTTAAATAGTAAAAGTCCATGTCAAAACGTTCATTTCCTTAGAAGCACAGGGCATACACGGACAGGTCAACTTAAAGTTAAATAACATAAAAACAAAAATTTGCAAGAAAATAACATTGTCTTGATGCTTAAATTTTTAAACAGAGTTGAGTAACGAATATAACAACCCAGCTATCATCTCTTTTGTTGTTTGTTGTGTAATAAATATCAAACTCTTAATCTCAATTATTAAGAAAATAAAAAAGGTGTCCTTATTAAAAAAAAAAATAATTAAAGCTCTTAGAATTCTACATATTTATTAAGTAGTCGGTGAAATTTAGATCTCGTAGAAATTTTAGTTTTTCTTCTCGAAATGCATAATTTATACAAGCTATCACTTAACTAGGGTTGTGGTATTTTCCTACTATTTATTATAAATGTAATTATATTATAATTAGCTTTAATTTGGTATCGGCTGTAGTTGCACTTGCACTGTAATAAATGCACTTTTTTTATAAACTTTAGTTATAAAATAATGATAAATACCGAAATAACTATGATTTTTAATACCGATTAAGTAACTGTTACGGTATTTATCGTTATTTTCACGACAACATATTAACCAAACACCTTGCTTAATAATGCTTAATGTATCTTCTTCTGATTTAAGGTTTATCTCTATGTATACCATGTTATTATAACTGCTATTTTTATTTTATATAAGTTTAGTTTGGAGTAGTCAATTGCCTAAACTATAGTAGATACTTATTTGATTTATTATATAAGTAAAGTATATCTTGTTATAATAAAGTATTTATGTCAAATTTATTTCTGGCTTTTATTTTATTTCGCTAATACACGTTTCTATAAAACTCTTAGATGATCACTGCACATAATAGTTTTTTATCACTTGCATGACTTCCAGTAGTAGCAATTTCTTTTAATTTTATGATTTAAAGCAAGTGCTCATATTTCATAAATGTGCTAATTTTATGCAGATATTGTATACTATCATTTTATAATTAGTGTTATTGGAACCATAATATTACAGAATTTAAATTTAAATTTCGTATTTATTAATTTATTTCCTACCTATATCAAATTCGAATATTTAAAATACATTTTAAGAATAGTTTTTCTAAATTTTCTTCGATAAACCGATGTCTATATTCCATGTAAATAACACCACTAACATTTAATATTATGGTCCCGCTGTCATCCGCCATTTTGTAAATAACATTAACAAGATGGCCGTCGCCGTATTTCAGTGTCGCACTAACGAGGATTGGCCTGATGGGCTCTGCGATGACTCGCACACAAAGGTGATTTAATATATTTTTTTATTTTTAATGACATAAATTTGATGGTTAGTATTTTTCAAAGACGTCAAATGTTTTAAGTATACTGCCACAAAAAATTTCGTCGCAGTAATTCTTAAAAAAAACTATAAATTAATGATATAATTTCAGAACTATTTTTTTAATTACTGACATTGTATGTTTAGAAAGGTACATTAGTTAAGTATTTGGTCATAACCACCTAGTCATCAAAATTATGTTGTTTACACCAATAATGCAATTGAATTATAGCAAAATGTACTTAACAAAAAACATAGATAGTGATCTAAAAAACAACAAAATTGTCCGAAAAAAAAAGAAACAGTTTGCTATAAATTAAATTGGAGCTTTATCTAAAACACGCTACACCATCGCACAGCTTCCCAAAATCTGCCCCAAATGCCTTTTCTAAACCGCAAACATTACCAGGAGGTTCTACGCTTCGAAAGAGAGTTACTCCAACTCGAGCAAGAAGAACTGAGGCGTCAGAGGGAGAACCTCCTCAGAGACCAGAACAGAATCATGCAGAAGTCAGTCCAGGATGTTTCTGCTGTCAGTCCGGAGAAACCGCCGCTAAATCGACCGAAAAACAACGATTATAGGCATTCTATGCCTAACCTAGCGATTAATGAAAACTATAGTATTCCTAAGGTAAGTACCTCTCTCTTTTCAGCCGTACAAAGTCAACTATTAGACTTGCATATTATGCCTTCTAGTCCCCACAAAGGTTTGCCATACCACGCTTGTCAGGCGGGTTGACACGCGATTTGAAGTTTTTGTAAAATACATTTGAAGAAAATTGTGTATAATACGATTTGTAAAATATCAATTGTTTAAAGAATCTTCAGTTAAGTTTGTTTTTCTGTCTCTATGATACACTCACGATTACACTGCGCAACGTTTGCTTAATACTTGCACCCACCCACACACACACACACTATTTACCGAATAATTATGTTATTTTCATTTACTTTTCTTCTCTTAAGCAATAGAATAAGAACTTCCGACGGAAAGATACTCGCTATTTGTAAACGCTGTATGTTTTTCAGCTTAAGATTGTGTTTAGGAATACAGGTATGCATATTTAAGAAGAAAAGTTCATAATCGAATTTAGGCGGGTGAAGTCATAGGCATAAAATTAAATATTTTTCTTACTTTTGTTCCATAAAAAAACTTTTCTATCTAATTTACTTGTAAAGTCGTTTTATGTGAAATTTATAGCATAACCACTTTTATTACAAATGTTCTAATTTTGGATGTATAAACACGTTTTTATCAATCTTACTTAAATACTCTTAACTTCTCTAGGTTCCAGAAAGACCAGTATACGACGAGAACCTGAAACGGAAGCCGTTTGTCTCCGAAGAACACATCCAGAGGCACTTCGGCGTGGAGGAGAGTAGGAGGGTGCTGTACGAAGACAGGAGAGCGAGGGCCCAGCCCGTGCTGCCGCCGAAGCCTAAGTCCAGGGAATCCATTGAACGGGAGATTACTATGAGGTAAAGTTAAATTGTGATTAATTCGAAAGAGAAACAGTGAACTTAACGTTACTGACTAAATTACACAAAAAAAACTCTACCATTTACATGTTATAGTGTATCCACGTTAACAAACACAAAATAGATACTTACTCAAAAACAAAATAAATATGAAAAGAAAATAACAACACAAAGTTAACAAAAAAAATGTTGTAGTCGGGGCTACACCCTGGTATTACAAAGTGCAGATAAATTTCGACCTATCACGTAATTGACGCGTTGGTGTAATTGGTAGCACGTCGGGGCGCTTTCACGGAGATGCAGGTTCGAATCCTGTGTTGCGAAGGTTACGGATGTGGCTAAATCTTTTACTGCATAAAATTAAAAAAAACAGATATTGAACAAAATGAGACAAAATAAAACAAAAACTAAAAAGTTAATCAAGATTTCCAAGCAAAGGATGTCCACTGCTGGACATAAGACATAGTTTCCAGTTAGTTCGGTTGGAGGCGGTCTGCATTCACTGTGAACTCGCTGCGTTTAGAAAGTAATCTGTCCACCAGTTGGACGTCCTACGCTGTGATGGCTGATTCGCGGTCTCCAATCCGGAAGGAACGTTTCTGTTACAACAAACTTTACTATTCAAATTGGAACAAACAAACAATCAAACAAACTCTTCATCTTTATAATATTAGTATAGATAAGGAGTCATCGTTGTAGCAACATTAACAGTCCGTAGGCAAACGGATTTTTTAGATAGGGCATAAGACATAGCAGAGGCGGATTTACAAATTTACAAGATATAGGCTGAATAGTTTTTGCCGCCCTTGCCTCAACAATTGTCATATCAAACATTATTTTTACAATGCAACAATTTCGTTGAAATTTCACATTATATAATTTTTCGGTATATTTTTGAGCTAATCGGAATAAGTTTGCTACTATCGGAATGTGCAATGACAAGTGAGAGAGAAAAGTCATTGAGAAAATTTGTTGCAGACTTCTATTATGTAAGACATCAGAAAACCGTCATAGAAAAATCTTTTTGATTTCTATGAGGTTAAATAAATATCGTTCCCCAAATTTGCCGCCCCCAAAATCTGCCGCCCTAGGCTCGAGCCTACTCAGCCTGCTGGTAAATCCACCACTGAGACATAGAAATATTTCCCGTCTCAATAGAGCTAATATAATTATTCAATATAACTATTCAACTGAAGTAAAAAAACACTAGTAAAATAATTGTTATTAACCCCCGACCAAAAAAGAGGGTTGTGATAAGTTTGACGTGTCTGTCAGATTAGTATGACTATTAAAAGTTATGGGGGTGAGAGTGGGAAAGGAAAACCAAAAATCTGCAAATATACTCGAGTGGGGTATCAAATGAAAGCGCATCGCGTGCACATACACTTACACGTGACCTCCGGGTGGTGCTAAGAACAGTCTCTGGTGGGAGGCTTCGGCCGCGGCTTGTCACCACCCTCCGGGCTGTGCGTGAAGCGATTTTTTCGTGTTTCGTAATGTGGTCCGGAGAAGCCATCTACCTTCTAGGTCTTCATGTCCCATCTTAGACCACATCGTCACTTTACATCAGGTGAGATTGTGGTCAAATGAAGGCTTATCGAGCATAAAAAAAAAACTTTACAAAATATTATGGTGTTTAACTTTTAAGGAAAATGAGGCATTGGAATCTTATTTTAAAATTTTCTTAAAATGTTAAATTAGATTTTTGATTACAGAAGTAGCCGTGTACCATCAGCAGTGGAGTACGTAAACATCGACAGAACGACCGTGCAAATGCGGCCGAAGCCCGTCCATAATAACGTTATCGTGAATAACGTTGCCGTTAATAACGGTGTAAATAACGGACACGTTAACGGCAACGGACATTACCACCCTATGAGCAGGCAGTCGTTACAGGTACGTTACGATTTTGTATACCTAAAGGTGAAGGACTAGAGTAGAGACTCCATTTCGCGTCTCGAATTCAATTCAATTTCTTATAATTGGACTCTCGGTTTGCCAGTGTCAAGTCAAATACAATTATAAAGTGAAAAAGATATAACTCAGTTCAGTTTCTTGTAATAAAATTGGACTTTGCGCTTGAAGCGACAATTTTCCAGTGTCGAATTAAATAAAATTATAAAGTGTAAAAGATGTTACTTAGTTAAACGCCATTTTGCGTTCAAGATATTACTCAGTTGAACGCCTTTTTCGTCCATTCCTAAGCATACCCAGTGTGGAAATAAACTTTGACTTATTACAATTCTTCAAATCAGCTATAAGTAAGCGGGTCAAATATGTTTCTTATTGGCATCGAAATAAAAGAAGAAGAAGACGTCCCTTATTGATTCTAATCATATTAGTTAACCTCCCTGCCTGTACAATAGGTCTGTTTTGAGCAAGTCACGTACTTTCGCATTTATAATATTGGATTATCATTCATCATCATCATCCTGCCCTTGGGTCGGCACAACATGTGTTTTGCTTCTATTTCCCTCTATCACCCGTCATCTCAGCACTCACTCCTTTCTTACACATTCATCTTCTTTCACACAGTCCATCCATCTTTTCTTTGGCCTCCCTATTCCCACATATCCATCCATATTATAATATGCATTGGATTATTTATCATTAAGTTGATATTATTTATTATATGTGTTTTAATTAACATTTCCTTGGTTGCAGGCGCTAAGCGCGGCCCCCACGCCCAAGCTGCTGTCGAGCGCGGAGTGGCTGCAGCCCAGGACGCGCAGCCAGCCCGCGCCCGGCTACAACCAGCACTGGCTCATACAGGTCCGTCCCTAATCCCACCTTATATGCATTCTACACCGCAACACTACGGTCATTTCGAACAGGGGTATCGTTTGATTTGAAAAGACCACCAGGGGTATCGCAATCCCACCTTATATGCATTTCCGCATTCTACACCGCAACGCTACGGTCATTTCGAACAGGGGTATCGTTTGATTTGAAAAGACCCACGATACCACCAGCGGTATCTTGGGTCCGCAGTGTAATTATCATTATTATTTTTAACGCCCAACCGAAAAAGGGGAGTGTAAGTTTGACGTGCCTGTCTGTCTGTGGCATCGTAGCTCTGGAACGGATATTACTATATTTATATGCAAAGTGCCTTGCGCGAGTGTTCTTAGACATGCTTTATGAAAATCTGTTATGCTGTATGGTAAATGTATACTAGTGTATAATTATTTGTTGCACCAAATATAGAAAATAAATAGATATCTTCACGCACTCATTAACTATATAACATGTATCTTCCAGGAAGCAGAGCAGCGCCGAATAGAGGAGCAGAGAAGCAAGCTGCGCGCGCAGCGGCACTCCTCCCACCACGAGTCGCTGCACGCCACACATACACTTAGCGGCAGGTGACTATCTAATTACTAAACATTAAGTCCAGATAGTCATTCAGTCATTCATTTATCCATCCACCTTAGGAACTAATAACACACTCGGTTTTTTTAGTTAGAACACCTACATACATGATTTCGGGTAGTGCTAGGACTTCAAGCCCCATGTTAGACCACATCCACTTTACATCAGGTGAGATTGTGGTCAAATGAAGACTTATCTAACATAAAAAAAGTCGTACATGTAAATTCTCATCAGCGGCTTATCAGGTGCGTTCGTGGTTCAAAAAATTGATTGACATTGATTGACGATAGTTAAACGTGAAAACGGCCGATTGTGCCTCTTAGTCGCTCGTTCCGCGCTCTCGCTTGCACTTCAAGCCTTAAATGGAAAGCCTCAGGGCAAGGTAAGGCTGCATGAGTCATGTTTTTTCATGCGTGCAGCCGGCCCCATCGAATTATAAGACGTTGTCACGTCAAAACACACTATAAATGATAAATTACAATAATAAAAGGATTGATTTGATACTACATAATGATTCCGTGTCGTGATTGAGGAGCTATAATAAATATCATGATCAATCTAGACGAGGCTCATACAATACGAAAGCTGTATATTGTACACATTGGACCATAAAATGTATATTCTTTGTGACAAAAGAACGACTTATCGTTCGTTGTTTTATGACTTAAAATGAAACAAATAAAACTTTACAATGTCAAAATTATTTTATAATATCGTAATGTTTAGCCCTTAGGGTCCAGACCAATAATAACTAATTTTTGTACTCTCTCAAACTAGTGTTTATCCCACTTTCAATATTGTCGTGAGTTACATAAACTATTCATTAAAAAAACGGGATTTACTTACTTTTATAACTGCTGACTGGTGCTGAAAACCTTTCAACGTTTCAACGAAGTCCATCATCGGAAAGATTGGACGTCGTCGGCGCGAACTCCGACTTCTTTCAGTAATGGATAAACCCCGTTTTTTTTATAAATAGACTTTATCTTTTTGACACTAGAGTCTAGCTAGGGAGTCTAGAGGTCACTACGGCGGCACGCTTGGTATGCTCGCTCGCCTCGCGCGTGATAAATAATACCATACCGATACAAATATATTTATATCTAAGTAGTTTTGATATTCACCACTTTATGGCAACGTTCACAGCTACAAACGTCTCTGCGTAAATTATGTCTTAATTATATTAAGCTTTGAAGGAAGCAAATAGGAAGCAATAATTGGTTTATATAAATCACAGCAATTCCACACCGCACGTAGTCTACGGCCAGGTGACCGGCCATCCTGACGTCAGAATGAACGATCACCTTGAAAATTATAATTTCTTCTAAAATGTAAAGGAAACAAATCTCTTATTGAAGGAAGCAAATATAATCAATAATCATCATTTATTTGCTTCAACATAATGTAGTTTACAAAAGATCTTAATATTAAATGTGTCTCAATAATAATTATGTTTTACTTGTAATGCAAAAAATCCATTATTATGTCAGAAATTTATCAATAATACATAAAAAAAATAAAATAATAATATGATTCATTTTAATTATAATAATAAATTAAAAATAATATTCCTTATAAATTCTACATTCAAAATAGAAAATTAATCATCTAAAAAGTCATGTATTTCATAGTAACATTTTTGCACTAAGAATTGTTTAAATTTCGATTTAAATAAATTATAGAAGCAAACGGGAAGCAATTTTTGGATAGCATTTCCACGCTAAATACGACAGGTGACTCGCCATCCTGACGGTAACAAAATAATGATGCTGTGCAGACAAATTTATTTATTTATTTAAAATGTTACAGTCAACAACATCTGGACGCGAGCTCACCGCGGCAGGCGGGAGACCAGGTGCTCACCGTCAGCGGGAAGCGGAAGTGCTCGCATTGCGGGGAGGAACTAGGTGACGATTAATACTCATTATTATCAGCATTGGGACGTGCAATGGATGGATAGATAGATGGATTTATTGCACACCAATGCTTACAGACTAACTTAAAAAATAACAATCAATACCTTGATATAGACCCACCTACATGGGCATATTATGTTTTAATAGACTCCACACATGTCCTAATCGTAAGACCTATCCGTAAGACTTATTTCATATCGTTATATTTATGGCATCAGATATTTTATACTTCTTAACAGATTATAATGCAGTTTTCAACAATGGAAAGAGTGAATTAACAGCTAGGCTATTTATTCACCCGTGCGAAGTCTATGAGGGTCGCCCAAAGTACTTAACTCTGGTTAAAATTTAGATGGTAACATATTAAAGGGTTTATTTATCAGACAAAAACAATTACAATGAATTACAGTTTCGTGTCAGGGGCATTGCAATCTTCATTTTCGTGGCAGTATTGGCTCCCTGACCCAGATACGTGAATATAGCTTTTAGTCCAATGCTTAATGAGCAGTTTTGGGCGCAAGGGGTCAAGTTTCGATGGTTCATCGGTCGCCTACACTGCAAGGCGACACCGCCGTAACAGATGATCCACGATTCTGACACTTTAGTTTATAAGATTTATATTTTTATGTATGTTAGTCTATAAGGTATATGTATAAGGTATATGGTAGGGCCTTAGATGCCTGAAATAAATGATTATTATTATTTAATATATTTAAATATTTCCAGGCAGAGGAGCCGCCATGATAATAGAATCCCTGTCGCTGTGCTACCACGTGTGGTGCTTCAACTGCTGCGTGTGCGGCGCGCGGCTCGGCGCCGGGCGCGGCGTGGACGTGCGCGTGCGCCGCGGCCGCCTGCACTGCCGCCACTGCAAGCACGGCGACGACGGCACCAAGTACTCCGCTGTCTAGACTTCTTCAACTGCTGCGTGTGCGGCGCGCGGCTCGGCGCCGGGCGCGGCGTGGACGTGCGCGTGCGCCGCGGCCGCCTGCACTGCCGCCACTGCAAGCACGGCGACGACGGCACCAAGTACTCCGCTGTCTAGACTTCTTCAACTGCTGCGTGTGCGGCGCGCGGCTCGGCGCCGGGCGCGGCGTGGACGTGCGCGTGCGCCGCGGCCGCCTGCACTGCCGCCACTGCAAGCACGGCGACGACGGCACCAAGTACTCCGCTGTCTAGACTTCTTCAACTGCTGCGTGTGCGGCGCGCGGCTCGGCGCCGGGCGCGGCGTGGACGTGCGCGTGCGCCGCGGCCGCCTGCACTGCCGCCACTGCAAGCACGGCGACGACGGCACCAAGTACTCCGCTGTCTAGACTTCTTCAACTGCTGCGTGTGCGGCGCGCGGCTCGGCGCCGGGCGCGGCGTGGACGTGCGCGTGCGCCGCGGCCGCCTGCACTGCCGCCACTGCAAGCACGGCGACGACGGCACCAAGTACTCCGCTGTCTAGACTTCTTCAACTGCTGCGTGTGCGGCGCGCGGCTCGGCGCCGGGCGCGGCGTGGACGTGCGCGTGCGCCGCGGCCGCCTGCACTGCCGCCACTGCAAGCACGGCGACGACGGCACCAAGTACTCCGCTGTCTAGACTTCTTCAACTGCTGCGTGTGCGGCGCGCGGCTCGGCGCCGGGCGCGGCGTGGACGTGCGCGTGCGCCGCGGCCGCCTGCACTGCCGCCACTGCAAGCACGGCGACGACGGCACCAAGTACTCCGCTGTCTAGACTTCTTCAACTGCTGCGTGTGCGGCGCGCGGCTCGGCGCGATATGTTACTCAGATGAACGCCATTTTGCGTCCCCTTAATTGTGTAAATACATAGGATGCAAGATGCAAATTGTCTTAATATACCATAGACTAAATAACTGCTCCAATTGCAATGGACATTATATGCGACCATAGTCTTCTCCGTCTAAAAGACAAGGAGATAGGGAGTCAAGAATATCTTGTTTCTATCGAATTCTCCTTAGGTGTGTGGATATCCACTTTACTCGTAGGATGCAAATTGTCTTAAAATATACCATAGACTATTAACAAACTGCACCGAGGGCAATGGACATTATATTCGACTTGGAGCTTTCTCCGTCTACTAATGGACTAACTCAGCACGGCATGGTCGATTTTGAGATCTTTAATGTCTAACAAACTGTCAAATGTAGGAAAATACTAGAAGATAGACGCCTGTCGGGATTATTGTTTGAAAAATGCCGTTCAACTGAGTAATATCTTTTACACTTAATTTTATTTAACTCGACACTGGCGAATTGTCGCTTCAAGCGCAGAGTCCAATTACAAGAAACTGAACTGAACTGACACCTGTCTAAAGATTGTAAAATCGGCGCTTATGTTATAATTTTCTTGCCACTGGCACTACGAAAGAAGCCACCTTGTTAAAGTATGGGTATGACTCAACTGAAATTTGTCATATAAAAATCGTCATACAATAATATTCTTACTATTAAAAAAGAATCTTTCATAGAGAAATTGATTTTTGTTTTGGAGTCAGCTTTGGGTTTCTATTCTAACAAGAGCAGTAATATTTTTCTCGTGTTATGAAAAGGTTTTAAGTACCTGCGCGACCAAAGCGTCTGTCTTGCGGCGGACGCTACCTCTTAACTATGGCTACGCGACCTCGAAGCGGGACGCTTACAGGCTAAAAAGTTCCGTCGTTTCGGACGCTCCCGCGTCGCAGTCGCATCCCGCGTTGCTGACGCGTAGGTTTAGCCGAAGCCTTATGTGACAATATTAATTAAATGATGGCATGATTAGAATTGAGGTCCGTGAATTAACTGGGTGTAATTGTAAATTAGTGAAAAATATATCTAAGTTGACTGTTATATCACTTTAGTAAGTACGTAAAATGCCTAAATATTATATAACGTTAGCGATAGCCAAATAAATTATGTAAATAGATATATTTTTATTTTAATGGACTTTGTCTCGCTTAGTATAAATGTATGCTACATTGTTATTGTGAAAATACATATGGACTAGATTTATGATTTTGATACTTTCAAAGTTGGTTTCAAAACGTCTTGGCGACTCAGCCTGTTTCTGAGTGAGCTTTTGCACGCATTGTTTCAACTGTTTCATATTCATATCGTTTCATGTTTCAGTTTCATACCCTAAGGTTTTGGGGTACACAATCAAAAACAGAACGTATTTTTGAATTTTGATATCTCATTAGGGCAAAAAAGCTTTTGTGCAACGTAAATATTCAAATAAAACAAATTTGTTGTTGAAATTGATTTTAATTTAAAATTTGCGCCTATAAATCAACTATGAACTTACGCCTAAAAGTGTTTGTGCGTTGAAGTTTGTTTTATCAAATAATAACTTTAGTTCGTTTCAGAATTAAACATACTTTTTGTGAATAAAATAATTAAATGTACAAAAAATATCTTTAACTCTAAAACGGGCCAACTATTTTTCGGCGTAAGTTAATAAAAACGCAGTTATATTTCAAATACATTAATATGGTCTGCGATGTGCCATTCAGTGTCTTAATCAAAGTACATACAGTTTTCTATATTAATGGGGTATTGTAATATTTGTAAATAGTTAATTTATATTTGTTTTAAACTAGCTTTAATAGATTAAAAACATTTAATCCAAAAATGTGTATGAATATGTTTAATTGTATATTATTGACACCACTAACGTCCGAGAGTTTTATTTTGTTTAACAAATTTAGTTATGTGATTTGATTTCAGTAGTTGTAGTTATGTTAGTTGAACAATATGTACATTATGTGTATAAGCCCCAAATAAGAAACAATAAATATTTTCAACTATATATTTGTTTTTAATAGCAATTAGGATTAGGACCACTCTTTCCATTCCTTCAACTCCTCTTTTACCGTGCGTGCCATACACTTATGGAATAGTCTTTCGATTTATATCAGGAAAGCCAAATCTGTCCCTATATTTAAAAGCCTTGTCCATAAGCATTTCCTTTCCCCTGACTGATAAATTATCCCTTGTTCATTGTATGTATATATGTATTTATTCTATGTTTATATATTTATTTATGTAGTTTTTTTATTAGATATGTTTATTTATTTATTTATAATGTATAATTTGAATTATTTACTTTCTTATCTCTTGACTTTTTGTAATAACCAATTTTGCCTCTTCCGTCGTTTATAATTTATTCCAGTCCATCCAAAGGTTGTCTGGTAGAGATCACTTTTAGTGATAAGGCCGCCCATTGTGACACTATATGTATATTTAATTTTTTTGTTAATATTTTTGTTTTGTAAATTGGTGTTCAATAAAGTGTATTGTATTGTATTGTAGGAGTAGGCTAACCTAACCTACCCATGTGAAGACATAGATATTCAGTTTAGGTACATAGATTTGTAGTAACGGCATTTTACAATAGATGGCGTCAGAGGTAACTTCACTACTTAATAGCATGGAAAAAAATAATTTTAGTCACCAATTACAAATGTAATGATCCAAATAATAGTAATTAATCATAATGGCTTATAAAAAAACATTAAAATTTGTCAGCGAAGAAAAACAACAAAATTTTCCTAAGTAACAACGTTATAGAAATACATGATATAGGTACATAATTGGAAAACTAAAATAGGAGTTTTTCTATCATTAATAAAGAGGAGTAAAACTCCGCTAGAACCATCCACCAACATTTCAGCCGTAGCCTGCTTACTGCTTTTATTCATAAACACCAATGATTTTTTTTATAATTCCGGACTAATCAACACAGCATCACCTAAAATAAGTGTGTGTTACAGGAAATTGTCATAATGTATCAAGTCCGTTTAAAAAAAAACTTACATTTTCCATATATCTAGTTACTTGTAGGATTGTTGATACAAACAAGATATCAGAGCAGCAGGCTGTGTACGGATAATCTATTCAAAACTAGCTGACCCAGCAAACATTGTTTTGCCATAGGAAGATATGACATACCTAACCTAGGTTAGGTATTATCAATATTATGAACAAAACTTACAATTTAATTGTACTGTATGTATACCATGTATTTCCTGATCCCAATAAAGATTTTTGAATCACAGACCAAGGCAAATATATTCTTTGACTCTAGTACATTAACAGTTTCAACCTTCCTTCTTCTTCTTGCAGCTTGCAGACAAGGCAGCGTTAGCCTGGCCCCTGTTTAGACGAGGCCATTCATTCGCGTGTTAGATAGATTATTATCATATATTTCTTGAAATGAATGGGATTTGATATGACAAGACATACAAAATATGTTAAAATTATGTAAATGCTCTGATTAAATAACGAATTTATAACGATTTACTTTAATTTGGATGAGTTTAGAAAACAGACAAACTTTAGGTATATTAAAATGTTTTATTTAAATAAGTAGTATTCTTTAAACTCCAAATCACCATAATAATTCGCACGGCGAAGATCTGGAATTCGCTCCCTGCTGCTGTATTTCCTAATTACTACAACCTGAGTGTCTTCAAGACAGGAGTGAATAGGTACCTTCTAGATCTATGTGTTCCATCTTCGTCCACATCGACACTTTCCATCAGGTGAGATTGTGGACAAACATAGCTCTATCTTCCATAAAAAAAAAAAAGATTAAAAAACCAGATTTAATCTATTTCGCGCATGTTTCCTTATAAAACGGTATTTTAACTTAACGCGCAAAACCGCAGTATTGCCAGCAATAAATAATGAATCCTATAAAGTAGCCAGGAAGGCAGGTTAATAAGCGGGGGCCATGGTATAGCTCACGTGCGCGGTAATGAGGCGCTTCCGTCTTATCGGATAACATCTCGATACTGGGAAAATGGGTTGTTTGTTGCTTCTGCGTCGGTTTTGCTTGAGTTACATTTTTTAAGTGAGAACTTCTGTTGGTGCACCACGCACATAATTTTTTTTTTACTTTTATGAAGCGTTGCTCTGTCATGTGAACATAGAACTGAAAGAAACAAAAAACCGTTCTTGTTTCTGGTAAGATACAGTAATTGAATTACTGAATATGTGTCATAGTTTTCTTGTTTAAGTAATTTTTGGTACCAACCTAATTTGTTTTGTTTACAGGGCGCGGTGAATTATTTGTATTTATATGTTCGTTTGTTTTCGTGTTTTATCGTGTCCTTATATTCATCTTCATTATCTGTTTCTTAGCACCGGCTAATATAGTTCTATAATGATTTGCAAATGAAAATGCTTTTATTACCTATAATGTTTTTTTGTTATTAATTTATAATATATCTACCTCGTAGTAGGTTATCCGGTTTAATCCAAACCATTTCTCCATCTTGTAAGTGGACGTCCTTCGAAGCTGCGCTGCAGATGATGAATAATGCCCTTCTCCGAGCTTATCCGCTTACCTATTCAAAAAATATTTCTCTTAACACACAATGTCCAGCGAAACAAACTTACAAACAGTGTTTTAACACGTAGATATAAAACAGGAAGTACAATTTTCATAGAACTAAAGCCTTGCTTTTTATGAGCATAGCATTATGGGGTAAGAATCCTAAGTAAGTGGTGCCGTTTGTACGTTCTCCGTACTGTGCCCGTTCCGTGTCCGGGCCGAGTCCGGGCCGAGTCTGAGCCGAGTCCTGGCTGCCCCTTGTAGATAATTTAATCAAACCCTTTCTTGCACTAGACCGCGCTGAGCCCGGGCTGGCAACTAATTTTGCATACACTATGTATGTTTGTATCTTGTGCTATGCTTAAATTGAGAAGCATTTTTTTTTGTTATCTATACTATAATATTATAAAGAAGAAAGGTTTGATTTTTTGTTTGTTTGTTTGTTTGTCTCGAATAGGCTCTGAAACTACTGCACCGATTTAAAAAATTCTTTCACCAATCGAAAGCTACACTATCCCTGAGTGACATAGGCTATATTTAGTTTTCAAAAATAATATGATTCCTTACCAAACTCCGATAATGTAACCCATGGTGAAAAGAAAGAACCCAAAATATTTCTTTAATCGCGAATGCTGCGAAAACTATTGAATATATAACAAAGTGATGTATTACAACTTTGTATACCTTATCATTATCTACAATAAACGTCGTTACATCATATCTCTAACTATTATAGTTTTGTGACAATTACCGATTTTTATGAAAAAATAAACCTAAAAATTCCAAAATCCTTGCCATTCATACCTTTCCCAGAAACACAGACTATACTACATATACCAGAACCCACTTACGTAACAATATTTTTGAAAGGTTCGTTGAAATATATTATATTTGATTAGGCAGGCCTGGTAAGTAGTGTGAACTTTGTCCCTCATTGTGCCATTATGCACCATGTACATTGAATTCCATTCATCGATAGAAAATCGATTTGCTACGGGATCCAATGTATTGTGACTTTGTGAAGCGCTGACACGGATATCCTGTTATGCTGTCGCAGTTGTCAATTGATCATCTAAATCTACCTACTTTTCTCGAAACTGAAACTGTCCAACTACTTTACCTGTATGAATTTCGGTGTATTCTAATACTAAGTATTACTAATTAGGCACCAAATGTCAAAGTACCGAATGCAGACTAAAATATGCTACCTGAGTACAATTTTAACAAAATAAAACTAGTCAAACATTCTAAATTCAAATCTTCCACAATTTTTTTTAATTCCTTTAGAAAGCAAAAGTCTTTACGCTTTGGTGTATGGTATAAAATACAACACCGTATTTTATTTATTTAAAGTAGGTACGTTACTCCAAAAACGGTTAATTTCACAAAAAAAAGCTTTTATAATTTTTTGTAGATATTGTCACGACGAACAAAATTTTAAACAAACCTCTGTGACCACAGATTGCGAATTTTATCATGTTTTTATTTTATTTCCAATATAACACGAGTAACGACACACTGATGGCTTAAACTGGATTTCTTAATAAAAACTTAGCTATCTAAAGAAATAAATATGTATTGAAATTCCATGTAAAAACTGTCATGCCAATGTTATTGTGTAACTTTCTGGTGCAATATATGAATTTACTGAATCCGTCGTATGTTTTAATTATTTTTTTATTTATAGAGAAGATAACCTACATACCTAGGTATGTAATAATGGCACTTCTTGAACGCCAGTAATGAATCGAAAGGTTGGTGATAAACACTTCGAAAAAACAACATAATGATGATTTTTCTTGTAGTGAGGCTACTGTCAGGCAGGTATCTAAAGGTCATCACTAAATTCCTTTGTAACAATTGTAACAATTGAAAGGTTTCTCACGCTAACTTTGAGTCATTTTCATTCGTTAAGCCTTAAAGGTAGACATGAAAAGGTAATAAGTATTACCTGTAAGTACATTAGGTATCTAACTGATGGTAGTACCTATGTTTTCGGCACTGTAAAAACTTTAATGAGTTTTTTTAAGCTCTTGAACAATCAAAATCCTTCTCACGCCATAAGTAAGTGCAAGGTTATTACAGCAATTACACCTCAAATGGTCGAGGAAAACACATTTTGATACCGATCATAACGACTATTATGTAGATGTCAAATGACATCATTGCGAATATTTGTAAACAGTGGAACAGCGCGGAGCGAGGTGCAAGAATCTTTACCCCTCCGCTATTACTCGTAGACGGAGCGTCTCGTAAAGGTGACACTACAGTAGCGAGGCGATTCGCGGAACGTAAGCGCGATCGGACGAAAGCCTCCTGTCCGTCGAAGGGGTAGGCGCGCACTCATAGCCCTCGGATGGGAACGCGTCACAGTGGGAACCTCAGCGAAGCGTATCCAACAGCGCGCGGTCCGTCCGAGGTGGATCCGAAGCGCCGCACCAGTGTGCTCCGCGCCTTACCGCAGGCGGTCGCGCAATTGGCGCATAATAGGTCTCGCTCAGTGCCCCGCCGTCCGCATGCCCGCCCGGCCGCGCCTCCTGCCCGCGCGCTGGCTGCGCCGGCGCCCGGCCGCCGCGCCGGCGCCGCCGCCGCCCGACGCCGCCGCGCTCGAGCGCGGGCCCGCCTCCGCCTCCATGGGCCACCTCGAGTACGTGCTGGCCGGCTCCGGGCCGCCGGCCGAGAGCGCGCCCAACATGTACGACAGCTTCGAGGAGCCGCCGGCGGACCTCGCCGCGCACGTCGGCGCGGACTCGCTGCGCCAGAGCGCGCACGAGCAGATGCGCGCCGCCGGCGGCCGCCTGCGCCTGCTCGACGAGCTCGAGTCCGGCGCGCTGGCCGCCGCCGCGCTGCCGGAGGCGCTCGCGACCGCCACGGAGGCGGAGCGCAACGTGTGCCTGTTCTGGGCGTCCTTCCTGCGGCTGGCGGACCTGCTGCCGGCGCTGGTGGCGCTCGGCGCGGACCCGCTGTGCTTCGACTCGCTCGGCCTCTCGCCGCTGCACGCGGCCGCCTTCAGCGGGTCCGTGGAGTGCGCCGCCTACCTGCTCTCGTGCGGCGTGGACGCGGGCTACATGCCGCGCTGCTTCGCGCCGCTGCACTGCGCGGCGTTCGGGAACTCGGTGCACGTCGCGAACCTGCTGATCGCCCGCGGCGCCTCCGTGCACGCGGCGGTCAAGTACGTGAACTGCGAGGGCGGCCTGCTGCACTGCTCGGTGCGCGCCGACGCCGTGGAGTGCCTGAGGCTGTTCATCTCGCACGGGGTTAACGTGAACCTGATCGAGCCCGGCGGCACGAACGCGATCCACCTCGCGGCGGACCTGGGGATGATCCAGTGCCTCGCCCTGCTGCTGGAGACCCCGGACGCGGACCCCAACGTGCGGACGCGGGTCGGGGACCGGGAGTCCACGGCGCTGCATCTGGCGGCGGACGGGGGTTTCGTCGACTGTGTGGATCTGCTGATAAGCAAGGGTGCCGTTGCGAGTCTGAAGAATCACCGGGGGTTCACCGCGCTGCACCTGGCGGCGCGCTCGTCCAGCCTGGAGTGCGTGGAGTCGCTGCTGCGGAAGGGGAACGCGGAGCCGAACGCGCTGGACTTCGACCTGCGCACGCCGCTGCACGCGGCCGTGGGCAAGGCCGACTCGGCGTGCGACATCATCGAGACGCTGATCAGCTGGGGCGCCAACGTGAACCAGAAGGACGAGTACGGCTTCACGCCGCTGCACCTCGCGGCGCTCGACGGGCTCTCGTCCTGCGTCGAGACGCTCATCTATCACGGCGCTGACGTCACCACGCGCTCTAAGAAAGGAAACTCGGCTCTTAATGTAATCGCAAGAAAGACGCCCGCCTCGCTCGCGATGATAACGAGAAAATTGGACTGCGCTATTACGCTGCATCATTCGCAATCTAGCAATCGCGAAGTCGAACTAGAACTTGACTTTCGCAGCATCCTGCAGCATTGCTATCCACGTGAGATTAGCTACTTGAACACGTTTGTTGACGAGGGGCAGAAGGAAGTTTTACAACATCCGTTATGCTCCGCTTTTCTTTACATAAAGTGGGAAAAGATCCGTAAATACTACGTGGCGAGATTGTTCCTAAGTTTTATATTTATAATGTGTCTCACGCTGTACGTTCTCACGGCTCTCGCGCACAATTGTTACAACGGAAGTAAGGATATGGAGGAAACAATACAAGAGCAGGAATTATGTCAAAAACAATCGATACTGGGTGACTTGCTTCGTAAAAATCCATTTGTTATAGAAATGCAATGGTGGGTGCTCGCCGGGATCACGATCTTCGAGATTTTCAGGAAAGTTTATGGAATTGCAGGATATTCCACTGTTAAACAATATCTGATGCAATCGGAAAACGTCATAGAGTGGTTTGTGATAGTGAGCGTTTTTCTGATATCATACATCTACACAAATATTACATACACGTGGCAAAACCACGTGGGAGCATTTGCAGTTCTAGCGGGTTGGACAAACCTGATGATGATGATTGGCCAGCTACCTGTCTTCGGCACCTACGTCGCTATGTACCAGAAAGTACAGAAGGAATTCGCTAAATTGCTAATGGCCTACTCGTGCATCCTAATTGGCTTTACGATAAGTTTCTGCGTTATATTTCCGGATTCGTCGTCGTTTGCGAACCCATTTATGGGTTTTATAACCGTCCTCACGATGATGATAGGCGAGTTGAATCTGGATCTATTATTGAACGAGCCCGACGGCAACGACCCTCCGGTGCTACTGGAATTTTCCGCTCAAGTCACTTACGTGCTATTTCTCATGTTTGTGACCGTTGTGCTTATGAATCTGCTAGTCGGTATCGCCGTCCACGACATCCAAGGTTTGAGAAAAACAGCAGGGCTTTCGAAACTCGTCCGGCAAACGAAACTTATCTCCTACATGGAGATGGCTTTATTCAACGGATACTTACCCAAATGTCTTCTCAAAATACTGCACTCCTCAGCTTTGGTTTCACCGCAAGCGTACCGAGTCGTCCTCAGCGTGAAACCACTGAACCCTAGCGAGAAAAGACTACCGCGAGATATAATGATGGCCGCTTACGACATCGCTAAAATGAGGAAGCAATACGGACATACAATTTCGTCGAGCGGGTCAACTACCGGTGCTTATTCCTGCTTCAAGAAGTACGAGAATAACAACGATTCGGGGTATCGAGAGTTCGGGTACTCGTCTGGGTTGAGTAGTTTACAAGTAAGGTTGGACGAGACGTCTGAGAATGTTAAACAGTTGACGCAGGAGGTGAGAGAGTTGAAGAAGTTGATAAGTGCCCAGCAGCTTGTGATTCAACAGGCTTTGGCAAACGCGATGGACGTTTGATAGCATAATGGACGAGTTAGATTCAATGCCAGAGCACTAAAGGCATGTGCGCACTATGAGAAGTGTTGTGAATTATATTGTTATTAGCCTGGTATGATGGAGTGAAATTAATGTTAGTTTGTAAACAGTTATGGAACATATGTGGTTTTATAAAATACAGACAGTTGGGTTGGTGAAAATTATTGAAGATACATTTTATCGAGGTCTAAAATCTCAACGCTTCTTTATCGTGTCTAAAGGTAGGTAGGGGTTGTCTTTGTTATCTACTTAGTTGTTAAAAAATATTAAAAATTGCATAAACTTCTTTCATAAATCAATTGACTAAATCACAAAACATCACTAAATGTTATCAACCCATTTTCTTATTAAAAAACGGGTCGTATCTAACAACCGTTAGAATTGTTACGACAATAGCATTACCATCTCTAGGCCTTCATGCTCCATCTTAGACCACATCTTCACTTTACATCAGGTGAGATTGTGGTCAAATGAAAGCTTATCAATAATAAAAAAAAAAAAAAAAAAAATTACAGGTCAGAGAAAACGAGGTGTCCAACGACCGACGGTCCATTTTATATTAATACTGAGTATTAGATCTCTCTAATTTTCATTTTAATGATAAATCAGACGTTTCTTTTTACGATTATAATGTCAAGTATCATTTAAATTGGGTCATCGAGTCACATCATACTATTGTAGAAGATTTTATTCAATTCAATGGTAATGTTTTCTTTCGTCGCGCGATCAGTGAGCTGAGAACATTCCTAAAGTCAACAAACTTGTATAGTGGAGCTGTGGGGCACAGTCACATGTGACTGGACCCTCTTATTGCGGATGCTTTATTTGCGAAGATATTTTTATCCTACGGCTGAGCCAAGGAATTTAGGTGTTAAGATAGATTACTGATACTTCGCTAAGCTAAATATTAAGTCGATTTAACTTTTTTGTACATTAATTGTTATGAATATTGAGACCTAAAACTATTGAAACATTGATACACGTTTTAAGTTTTAATATTATACGTCTAATGTAAATTAATTAAGCATTCCAGAATAAAAACAACATAATGTAAGACATCATTTGATTAGTCAGATTTAAAAAATCTAAAACCCCTCATTTTATTGAATGGGAAGATGGGTACCGATCTTTTCCGTGAGAGAAAAATGACCTCCCTTAGATCTCTTTTAATTTTCATTTATTGGACATACAATAAATGTGTATATCAGTATAAAACGTCCACAAACAAGAAGGACGGATTAATTGGTAAAGGCTGTGGTTCACGGTGGATGCATTTAGGTAGGCCTATGTCCATTGGACATCCTGCAGCTGAAATGATTTTAATTAGGAAATTAAAAAAAAAATTGATTTACCCATACATAATATTGCGTAAAAAGGTAATAGTAAATTATTACTCGAAATCTTGGCAAGGCACAATTTAATTGCACCTTGCATTAACACTGTGATTGTTTTAGTTTAAGTTAAGCATTTCACATTTTTATGTTACCTACCTTAATTTAAGTAAGTTAAATAGCTGGGAAAAATTTATATTAGATATTGTAAATAAAGGCCCAGTGCTGTAGATAGATACCCAGTTTTTTGTGATATGTGTGGTAATAAAATCGTAAATTAAATATAACATAATGGCGTTTTCGTTTATTTAAAGGTAAATATGCATTTATTTTATAATACATATTTTATCAATCACCTGTGCTAATTGCATCCAGGTGCGTCCTGCGACTTTAGAGATGTCGTCAGCCCATCTCGCTGCTGGACGACCGACGTTCCTATAGGCGTTTCTTGGACGCCACTCAGTGGTTGCCTTACTCCACCTATTATCCTGTTGAAAATTTTGAAATGCCTCCACAGCTGGACGCCCATGGATTATGAGCACCTTCAGCTGACACGTTGGGAAAGATCCCAGCCAGTTTGAATCAGCTCTTCTGCTTGAAAATGATACCACTCAATTTGCTTCCGTAGTTTTATTGGTATATGGTACAATGTAGCTACCTCGAGCTTATAAGTGGCGAGAGCAAGAGGCTGTGAATTATGATGATACATATATTAGGAATAACAAAATTATCATTCTCTTGCTCTTATCCCACATTACGTGGGGTCGGCACAACATGTTTACATTTAGGAATAACTGAATAATATTAAGCAATAAAATTTTATAAGGCCAAACAAAATCATGTCTGACCAACCATGACCGTAAATAATAACCATGTCTTATATTTAAGTTTTTCGTCTTGAATGAATTGTTGCTCTTGCATTAATTTCACTAATAACATACAATAGGTACCTACATAAGTAAAAACCTTAACCTACTAAAGGGTAAGAAATCTGTTGTTTCAAAACGGTTACTTAGGTAGGTACTTATGTAGAATTTTGCATAAACAAAGTCATTTAAATGACTTATCTAAGGAGTTGTTGACCGATGAAATCTATCTCACATCTTCTATAATATAAAAATTAATCGCAAAATGTCGCACACATTAGCGCATAGCTCAATAACACCAAAACCAAATTACGCCAATTTTTTTTTAAATGTTAGAATAATTCGAAGTATTGTTTGTACGGTGAGAAAATACCGAATAATTGCCGGGCAAAAATAATGTTGAATAATGAATTACCCGTGTGAAGCAGGGGTGGGCCGCTAGTTAATGTATAAAACTTATTCGCGCAGAGATGAAAATTTCGTATTTTATTTGCTAAAATAGGAAAATAAACAGGGCCTGTCCCCCGCCCGTCTATTCAACGACTAGACCGCCCGCCCTACAATCTCCCCTAATAGTAGTTGAAAGAAACCAAATACGGATATGCGCAGTTTAATTCATTTTAACCTCACATCTGACATTCCGTTTCTTGCTTTATAATTTATGTATTTTAACCATTGCAAATTTTACGTGAAAATAAACTTTTCAGCTAGATAAATTCATATTATAATATTTTGTTATTGAAACAGGATTTTGTTCCAATATTAAAATATTACACAACACAGAACATAGGTAAATAAAAATAGAACAACACAGTATGTACATAGGTAATCATCATCATCATCATCTCAGCCGTAAGACGTCCACTGCTGGACATAGGCCTCCCTCAAAGATCTCCAGTAGTTTAGGCTGGCAGCGGCCTGCATCCACCGTGAGCCCACAGCCTTCACCAGATCGTCCGTCCATCTAGTTGGTGGACGTCCTACGCTGCGCTTGCCGATCCGTGGTCTCCATTCGAGAACTTTTTGGCCTCAACGGCCATCTGTTCTTCAAGCTATATGGCCTGCCCACTGCCACTTCAAAGAACTAATCCGTTTGGCTATGTCGGTGACCCGCGTTCTTCTACGAATCTCCTCATTTCTAATGTCCAATCTATAAGTGTCATAGGTAATTAAAGCAAAACAATTATTTATTATTATTATTATTTATTTATTAGCCATCCTGTCCCACTGCAGGGCAAAGGCCTCCCTTTTCTCTTTCCATTCGCCTCTATTGCTTGCTACTTCAGGCCACGATGTTAGGTGGGCGTCGAGCTCAAAACAATACCGATAAAAAAATAAAAAATATTAAAATGGAACAACAAAGTAAGTTGTTAAACGTTTAGGGATAAAAATATATGGAATATAATTTATTTCCGTAATATACTTCTTCTTCTTTTAATAGATGGCGTTCGTGACTGGCTATATGGCTTACGTAATATAAACATTGGGACTTCCGCGATCGTCGACGTCAATGTCATTGTCAATTTCAATTCCCGCCCCGGAACATGCGCAATGCGCGTTGCGCGGTGCGCGGGTCGATTTGTAATTCATTTGAAAACAAATACCTGGCGCTGGTAGCTCTCCGGAAATAAAATCTGTTCGATCAATAGTCCGAAAAGGAAGGGAAAATCTAGATTCAGGTCTTATCTCTTTCGCCCAGCGTCCGTACCTACCTTTATCGATTGTTTTCATGTTATCGGTGGGTGTTACACGGCGACCCAATGCAGGGCAGTTTCAAGATTCAGCTTATAAATATGGGAACGAGGGCGGCTGCTTGTGAGTACAAAATACATTTTAAAACATAGAAACATATCAAAAACCCGCTTGCATGGTCATTAAACGCGTTTATTTTTCAGAGTCGTTACAATCGGCCCGTCGTTGGTTAGTGAAAGCTTTTTGTGTTATAAATGCTGAGTCCGTGTGAAATGCAGACCTCGGAGCCGTTGTATCAGAAAGGTGAACTACAACTTGTGTTCGGTTGTGTTCTGTCGCACGAGCCCCTGTCCCTTCCGACTGGTCAACTTGGTCACTCTAGATCGCCTGGTTAGATCACGTAAACTATATAGACCGTTTGAAGTCTGTTCGTTAGCGCGCCACAGTGACCAAAGATGACCTATTTTCAATATCTCTATGAATATGCTTCTTCCTGACTACCTAGGGTTACCCTCTTCTTAGCTGAGGTTTTAGATAGATATATTTTTGTGCTGAACTACCTACTCTGTATTTAATATTTATCAACACTTTTCCAAATTCTCTAAAGTACCTAATTAGCAATTTTTAGAACACAATATTTTTATTAGAGCATAGTTTTCACTCACTCACTGGATTTCCTTAAATAGAATTTCCACCATGATCCACCTTGAAATTAAATAATTCCAGTTCAACATTATAATTTTTTTTTAATTAATAATTATAATAATCAGTTATTTGTTGTTTTATGTGGTTACATAAAGGTTTTTAATTGAATTTATTCCCAGGCATGAGCTCCGTTGGGAAATTACAATATTAACTTATAATTAGCTTATAACTAACATTTAACTTATTTTATTAAGTTGTTACATATAGAATATTATAAAAATATTTTGCCGTGTCAGGGAATTAATTAAAAGTAAAATTACTTGCTGCTAGTGATATAAACTTCATATAGGTACATCATAATATTTAAAAAGATTTTTATTTAAAATAATTATGCTAGCCCAAGGATGCTGTGGCTCCCTAAGTTAGAGAGGAGATGGTAACCCTTCAGATGCATCTTGCCCCGACTTCTCCTGTCCGTGTTTGGTATTCTTCACTATTGTGATCCCGACTGACCATTGATATGATCCGTTTGATAAGTTATGGACTAATTGTGCAATTTTGGACCCTATTAATGTTGTATTGTTTGTTGAATGTTCTATGGTTCTGCTAACTCAATATTTTTTTGTTTTGTGCAATTTTTTCTGTGTTCGATGTCTGCACTAACTGAGTTGTAATTTATGTAGTATGGAGTATAAAAAATGTAACCCTTACTATTCTGAATTCTATTGCTAAGAATTCTGGCCTTGGAAAATAGTTTTTTAAAGTTGAGTACATAATTAAAACAGGTTTGTGTTAGAATTATCCTTATTTATCTAGGTTGACTGCCAGTCATCAGTTACAATCTAGTCATCTGTTACTTAATGGGGAAAACATCTATTTATAAATTTTAATTGCCTGGGTTAATTCATTAATTGGTAATTACATCTATGGACTTACCTATCGATTATAATAATGGACCAGCTTCTATCATTGTGTGATAAGTCCGTAAATATTTATTTATTGTTCTTGATTGTAATGGTAATATATAAAACGTAACCTACCCTATTGACATGCTAATACTAAGGACCTGAGTTACAATTTCCATGTAAAAAAGCAATTGGGTAAAATATATAGCTATCAATTAACTGACAATTCTCTGTGAATGACTGGCAGAGATTGCTCTATATTAAAAAAAAAATACTATTTTACTCGGAGATGGTGAAACAGACCTTTAGACTCAGCTGTCTATCTGTCATCTGTATTACAAGTTATGAGCAACAATATAATCAAGTAGATATAATCTATTTTGCCCCGTTATAAAGTTTGATTGCTGGATTAACTTACATACGGCGGGTATGTGCGTAAGAATGTAGTCCCCCATAGCCGGCCGTGGGCGCTGGTCTTACGCCCAAGGGTAATAGACCAGAATATGGGCTGCAGCGTCTTCTTGCTTGTTAGGTATTGGTTAGAGAGAGAGATAATCTAGAGTCAAGAGAGTTGACCACAATGCCATTGTGCATCTTAGGAAGTTTTTAAACGGTGTCTATGTATAGTCGGAAACGTTTTGCGAGATTTGCTGTTTTGGGCAACCCGTTGTTGCTACGACGTTGCTGTAGCGATGCTAGGACGGCAACGGTGACTCGGTAATGTCATCTTTACGTTATAAATCAAGTCCCCCGCCGGCGGCGCGGCGCCGCGTCTGTCTGTGTACACCAAAGGTTTTTGGCTGAAAAACAGCGCCGAGCGGCAACCGTTCGGCACATGCTGAGTCAACGCCTATTTCGGCTCACAATGTTAATGTGTCAACCAAATGAGTAGTACTGTTTTTTATGTTGTATCTTTTATTATGTATTGTAGTTTGGTTTTAAATATACTGTATTTTTCTGTATTTGTGTTGTCGAAATAAATGTTCTTTCTTTCTTTTCTTTCTTACATAGTAATTTATTCGTAGGTAACATACTGTACACTTGAATTCGTTGCAATCAATACACCTATTTAAGTATTTTTTTTTCTAATTAATTTGCTTTATCGATTGCCATGCATTATCTGTCGATGGGCGCAAATGCATTTTTCTAAATTGCGGACCAGCTGATACGCCAAGCTCTATACGAGAACATCGGAACTTCTCCATATTTTTAAACTGTTGTAACGCAACGTGATAAATAACGCATTTTGATCTAACGACGTACTGAAGTAATTGCACTACAGTTAAGTCATAAAATTATTGGCCTGTGCCCTAATGACCTGCACCTCGAACTTTTATCTAGAATTAAGATGGCGTCTTAACAGAATCTCTTTAATTGCAATATATTTTACAGGACTTCGAAAATATTAATTATTTTCTATAGAAATCATAGACTAATACAAATATTTATGTAGAATGTAGACATTAAAATCGCGTTAGCCCTTACAATGCCCGTAGGTACACTATGTTTTTAGGGCCCCAACGCGACACAAATCTTCGCTACTATAGAATTTAATGTAAAAAATTCTTAGATCAGAATATTCATAAATCACGAGAAATTCCGAGGACTTAAGATGAGAGATAAGAAGTAATTTAACCTCCTTACACTGTGCGTGAATATCCACATAATTACGTTATGTTTGGACTAGACTAATACGAAACTTCTAAACTTGCTATTATTGTAGACGAATCCATCCAAAGAGTTTTAGAAGTCTTGATGGATCTTTTATACAGAATGATGGATGGTCAAAGAGTTAGCAGAACCCCCCTCTTGTGTGGCTCACCTTTCTAAAACCCCGGTTGGTAGTCCGCCCACACGCTTTCTGTTTAAAATATACCTCTTATGTAGTTTTACTGTTTGTATTTCGTTGTTGGTAATAAACCCCATAATCTTTGTTGTCTAATTATAATTCCGTTTATTTTTCTTTGCTGAGTTGTGTTGTAGTGAATCATTTGCATTGAATAGTTTAATATAGAAACTATGACACTTCCAAAACTAATGCAAGTTACACAATTCATTTTGAACATGGGTTTTACTCACGTATATATAGGTATATAATATAACCCTTTCGGCGTAGTAATTTATTATTCTATGCTTTCGGTATGATTAGAATTAATGAAACAGACTAATGTCTAGCAGTGGACTGCTGTTATGTTGGACTGTTAATTATGTAATACTTTCTGTGTTTTTTTTTAACTGATTAATTGAAGGATGAGTCTATTCACAAAAATATATATATATATGGTCGAATTGAGAAACCTCCTTTTTTTTGAAGTTGGGTAAAAAAGGCATGAACAGAACAATTTGTTTGCTAAAAGATTTCAGCACAAGCTTTACCTATTTCAAGGGTTCTGTAGCAAAGTAGTAAAAAAGGGAACCTTATGAATTCGTCATGTCTGTCCGTGTGTCTGTCCGTATGTCACAGCTATTTCTTTCCAAAACTATAAGAACTATCCGGTTGAATCTTGGTAAGTAGCTGAATTCTGTGTACACCATTAAGATTTGCAAACAATTAAATTTTGTGCTACCCTATACTTAGCACTGAAGCCCAAATTTTTATTATCAAACCCGGGTAACCATAATATCTAAATAAAGTAAATAAACTTCCAAAGTGGCTAAATGTGTGTACATATCCCCTGATTACTTCGACCGTAACTGTGAATAATGAGATAGACTCTACTTATGTATGTATGATTCCTTCACTTAACAAACTTTATTAATTATTTTATTGCATGAAGATGGCCCCCTGATGGAATACTCAGAGCAAAAATTAATGATTGTTGCTATACACATGCTCCTTAGGATATTTAACACTTTGGATAACTATTAGGGATACTTGTACTGAGTCGAATTGTCATTAGTGAATGATGCGCGGATCAGATTTTATACGATCTACAATTTCTTGGATTCGGGTTCCTACAGCTTGTATTCATTTAATTATGAGTTAATTTGCGAAACCGAGCATTTTAGTACCTTAATCATCGTACAAAGTTTTTACCAATCTTTGACTAGAATGGTGACTGAATCATTATTTTTTTATATTTCATAAAATTTATTCAATTCACAATTTTTACAATGAATCTAAATATCTTAAATAAATTACATTTCTTATTTACTAACTAAATTATTATGAATGTCCTCAAGATTGTCTTAAACTCAAATGAAAAAATAATACTCAAAAGTCAATAATTATTTGAGATTAAATTTAATAAAAATTTCTCAAAATAAAAAAATAAAAATCTTTTATTTCGGTACTAACAAACTATGGATTATTACAAAAATAATCCATAGTTTGTCCTTAGAATTCTAAAACAAATAATGGAATCAATTTGATTTGATTCCCGTAACTCGTTAGGTTATAGTGTGTGTTTGGTGTGCAGTTACAGCGAAGATCCGCAGCCTGTACGATGCGCAGATGCGGCTCATGCACAACATCCAGCCGCTGCCCTCCGGCGTCGACATCGCCAACACGGTCAAGTACTTCTCCCAGACGCTGCTCAGTAAGTCTATTACCGCTTCATTGTGTAGGCAAGACCAACAGTGGTCTCTCATGGACGCGAACACCCCATCTACATCCGCAGACTTGCTCAAACAATTAGTTACAACACCGAAGGTCCTACTCCGCTACATCAGGGAGTTGGGCTGGTTGGGGCCTGGTTAGGCAGGGGGATAATGCACAAAACACTCCTAGGCGAGATGTCAGTGCAGATCTCAGTTCCTCCACTTAGAATTAGAATAAGTGGTCAACTCGTACAAGATCAACGTGGTTTCACCAACACTACATGACATTTGATCGATTAGCATTGTCACGTCAGCACATTCAGCATCAGGAAACTGACTTGTCGTAACAGACCGCTTCTTTATTCCTTTTTAATTAAGATGTCCTATAATAGTTCAAACACCTTAGATGTATTCCATTAATTTCCATTAGATAATTAACATCCTCGCGGTATACCAAAGCGACGTGGAAAGATGAGCTTACGTCTGAAAATATAGATTAGGAGGCCTATGCCATGCAAAGGCTAAAAAAATGCTTCAGACGAATTTCAAGGATATGGAATCTAAAATCTACTTAATATTTTGGCTATCTCTTAAATTCTTTAACTCAGCTTAAATGTCCAAAAATGCTCAGGCGTTCTGAAGGATGTGCCCCGTTCCCCGCTGGAAATGATCCGCGATGCTGACAACGACGCAGACAGGATGGCGCTCTACCCCAACCTGGACTACAAGGGGCTGTTCAACGCGCTGTCGCAGCTGGTGGACTCGGCGCCTCATATGCAGTACGGCATGCATGGTCAGTATCTGCAGAACACCGCGCATCCTCAGCTTAGTAGACAGTCAGACATGATGCTCTACCATCCTCGACTAAAAGAGGCTGTTCAACGCGCTGGTGGACTCGGCGCCTCATCTGCCGAACAGCATCCATGTTCTGTTCCGTAGAAAAATAATTTTAGACATAATAAATTCTTAGTTTATACAAATATTCTGCAGGTCTTCCGCCGCCTTATTTCCGCCTTATTTTGCAGTCATAAGCGTAGTCGAATAGGAAGGTCAGAAAAGGTTAAGTTAGGTTAGGTTATCATGACACTTTATCATGCAAATATACGCACCTATTACTGCATTTTTGGTTTGAGTCGAAAGGTTGGACTATCGCCGTGATGTGAGTTTCTGTTCATTTATGGTGCGGGTTCTAAATCAAGATCCGTCGACGTTCCTGAATGAGCCGTTTTGGCGGAAAGGGGTCAAGCTTCGACGGTTTATCGGACGCATAAACTGCATGCGACAGAACATCTGCGACAGATGATACAATGCTACTACCACGATGATATTTTAGTACATAAGATTTATATTTATATGACTGCTAAACTGTTAGATACATATCTTGGTAATAAATGACTTATTATTATTATTTGAACCGTATGTGAGAACAAAACTTGAATCAACATTGTCAAAGTTTGCCATCACCTCTATCTTCGTTCCAGCTTTCGGTCAAGCAGTCCTACAGTGCCTGGGCTGTCTGCTGCCCTTCCTGGAGTACGACATGATCGACAACCTGCCGTACCTGGTGGCGTACTGCGTGGCCGTGTTCCCGGTGACGCTGCACCAGGAGATACTGGACCTGCTGTGCTACTATATCCTGCCTTTTACTATCAGTGAGTCATCATCATTCTCCTGCCCTTATCCCACATTACGTGGGGTCGGCACAACATGTTTTTTCCTTCCATTTTCCTCTGTTACTCGTCATCTCAACACTCACTCCTTTCTTACACATGTCATCCTTTACACAGTCCATCCATCTTTTCTTTGGTCTACCTCTTCCCACATATCCATCAACACACATATCTAACACTCTTTTCGTCACATGACATTCATCCCTTCTCATACTATCATACTTCTCATACTATCTCTTTTACTATCAGTGAGTGTGATGAGTAAAAAAAAAATGTCACAAATATCTAGACTATATAAACTAGTTCTGCAGAGAAGGTAGTCGAGTCATGAGAAGAACTGGTTGAAACTATTATACTTTAGAAAAAAAAAATTTAAATAAAATAAATTTGTAAATAATATTAATCAGATTAATTTTAATTGTTAAGCGACTAGATTAGGAACGAAGCATACAAATGTTTACAAATTGTAAAAAAATAAATGTTTGGATTAATCACACAGTATTACCTAACCCCAAACTAAGCAGCGCTTGTACAATGGGTGTTAGCCTAACAGATAGATAGATAACTATACACTTACTTATATACTTTTTAAAAACAAATTGTTTTCAGCGCGCAAATACTCCGGGCAAGAAGAAGAAAGCCAGGCGTCGCAGTCGGTCGCAGCTATCATTATGATGGTATTCCAACATTCCAGCAATCCTGGTAAGTATTATATGAAATTATACAAATACAACTCATTTATTCAGAATAAAATACATAAAAAAACTGCAGAGAAATAGTGACAATTAATTATTATTATTGATGTATCAATTACAGAATATTTAAATGTATCTAGTTCCAAAAAGGTTCCAACTCAGCATAATGCGGGCTGTGAAGGCTGCGCTGGTCTTCCGTTGGAACCTTCGAACAGCAAATTATGGTATTAGCTTTTCACGCCACGGCGTTGCCCGTGTTTTATGGATTATCCCCGGTAAACAACATATTTACCGCGGTAAACGGAACCTATAGCCTTCCTCGATAAATATTCTATCAGTGAAATAATTATTCAAATCAGTACCAAAGATTAGCGCGTTCAACCGAACAAACTCTTCAGCTTTATAATATTAGTATAGATTAATGGATTAATTATATTGACCTTAATAAAATGTTTAGTTGGAACGAAGTTCTTTATCGCGCATTGCGAATGGGGGCTAGAGGGAAAAAATTAAAACCAAAACTTGTAACGAAACTTTTTGCTATTGTAAGCCGTGCGGCCGGCGGCGGCGTGCGCGTGTTTCTCTGTCTGTCTCTCTCTCTCCCTCTCTCAAAGAAAGCAAGCCAGTTATTGGTTTCGTCTTGTGATAATTTTTTGAGAATTGTTATTGGTCAATACAAAAGTGAATAATTAACTTTAATTTTTGTTTTAAACTATGAAAATAATTATCTCTGCAACTATCTATCGCAGATCAATTTCGTTTTAGGACAATGCAACCGTGTAAAGGTTATATAACACCTTGTATTTATAGGTATTAATTTTTCATCGTGGCGATGTTATGTCAGTAATTTATTGTTCCGGTACGACATAGATACTGTTGTGTATTCTGTACCGCTGGCGCTGGGCCGGCCGCCGCGGCGTGTGAGGGGATAAACTTTCTCGTTAATTCCGTAACTAGATGTCGCTAGTGAAGCTGGTCGAGCTCTAGATCGCGCTGACGAAAACGCGGGGCAGAGAATGACAACCCTCCGGTTAAATTCAACAGGTATCGCTTCTCGGCCTTTTGGCTAAGATCAAAGTGTAGTATCTGTTCTTTTCAGCTTAATATCTGAAAGTTCCCTCACTGAGGGACCAGTATATTAAACTGATTTTTGTCAAGCGACGGGATGTTCGGAGCTCGCTCCACTCCCGTCACGGGTCGGCCCGGCATTGCAGTGCCGCCGGGATCGGCCCACATAATCTAACTGGTAACTTCGCATTGAAACTAAACATAGTCCGTGTTTAATTTAAGTTAAGTACAATGGTTAAAAGAAACTGCAAACTCCGCTGGCTCATTCATAATTAGAAAAGGAGCAAGGCTGCTGCCAATTTCACTATAACAATATCAATGTGTATGTTTTAAGCAAGCCGTGCGTGTTCTCGCCTATACGCTGGTGTGTTTACGAAGTCGAGGAGAAGGAACTTAGTTCCATCCGGGTGTCCCTTGGCACCTCACAAGTTTTTTTGTGTATTGCTTTAGCATCACTAAAAATTCGCTTTTACCATAACCTAGTTTTGCCTATAATTATCTAAATGTATGTCTAGGACTTTTATACTGGCATCAGAAACATCTAAAAATAATAATCTTAATTACCTGAGAGGGTATGATAAGGTACAATCTTAATGATTTTAATTTGCTGTATTTGTCCCCGTCTCAAATAGCAGGAACTAACTATTAGAAGGTTTATGGAAAAGTTTATAAGCAATTAAAACATTATATGAAATGAAATGAAATAATTGGTAACAATTCTTAACTACATGTAAATTTTGATATGATAGTAGGTTAAAATAAAAAATAAGGTATAATATAAAATAATCCAAACTCAAGGTAATCTCTTATTTAATTTTATTTTCTATGTAAAGTGTTGTATTGAATAAGTTTAGTTTGTTTTGTTATAATAATTATTTTAAGTTTATTTTGTTACCTTACTAGAGCGACATTATCACTTTGTGACAAAGCTCTTCAAATAAAGAAAAAAAAAAAAGATTACAACATAAAGATCATATTTTCCTCACATAACTGTACATAATTTATAAATTTTGACAGCCTAAGTGGCGTGGTGGGCAAGGGTCCTCGAGGTAGCGGGTTCGATTCCCGCTGGGGGGTCAAGTGTTTCTCCTTGGTCCGGGTGTTTAATAAAATATCTATATATGTATGTGTATTATATTAAGTGCATCAGATGTCTAGTACGTTGTGTGGATTGTCCGGATATATTTATTTATTTATTATTTCAATGGTCTATAGTAATAATAAAATATAAATTTATAGTTACTATATAAAGTAGTAAACTACAGTCATCAAATTTAATAAATATTACTGTTTTTATTTTATTAATGTAACTGTATGAATTCCTCAAATGTATAATTTGCAACAGTAATCTATCATTATATCCTTCCAGCCCACCACTGCCAGCTCCTGGAGTGCCTGATGTCGATGAAGCAGAGCGTGGTGGCGGACCTGCTGTGCGTGATCGCGTACGGCACGTGGGGCGCGCGGCTCTCCGCCGCCAAGCTGCTGTTCTACTACTGGCCGCCCTTCGACGCCAAGCTGTTCGACCGCAAGGGGCTGCTGTGCAAGTTCTCCAGTAAGAAAAACACAAAAAAAACATTTATTTTATTTAAGTTGTTAGATAATGTTGTTGTTGATTCTTAAGTTGTCACCACCCTCCGGGCTGGGCCAGTGCGTGACGCGATTTTTTCGTATTTCGTAATGTGGTCCGGAGAAGCCACCTTCTAGGTTTTCATGTCCCATCTTAGACCACATCGTCACTTTACATCAGGTGAGATTGTGGTCAAATGAAGTCTATTAAACAGAATAAAAAAAAAAAGAAAAGTTAAGTAGAGAAGGTCAGGAATAAGTTCAGGTTCCATAATAGTATACATGAGTGCACCTAACTGGGAGAGACGACTGACAACACCATGCACAAAACCTACGCCAATTCCAAGTTGGATTAATTTAAATAATAGGTTTAAAGCTCATACCAGTAACGTCTACCAGAAAGTCACAGAACTACTTTGCATAGCTTATGTAACTCAATAACTAGGTATGCATTTGGATGCTAGTCCAAGTTGAAACTAATACCTCTATTTTACCCCACAGATGATCTAGTCCCATTCCTGTGCCAGCGAGACATGTGCCCCAACCCGGGTTCGGCCGAAGCGGCCAAAGTCTGCCTCGACCACTGCATCAGCGTCACCTTCGCCTCGAACACGCCGCCTCCGCTCTATCTGTGTATTGAATGTGCCAATGAGATACACAGGTGAGTTTTTAAAATAAAATAACTTGTCATTTTTAAATGGGAATAAGTAATTATCAGACCCCTTCGCCTCGTAACGCGTTACGGCGCCAATCTGTCTTACTTCCCTTCCTCTGAAGCATACGGCACCGGTAGGTAGACTCACTCTAAACCATGTAACAGCGTATTTTAAGCATAAAGTTATCACTTCTGTCGGTCCTACACGCACAAAATACTAGACCCCCCACCAGGGAAAAAGTAGGGATTCTATCTTGTATCTCTGTTAAAATAAACTCTCTGAAAGCCGATTTAATTCACTGGGCCAGCTAATGTTGGCGAAAACTACCAAATACCCCGCCACAAGTTGCTCTCTATGCGTAGATTGACGTGTAATAACATGAATTTAGATTTGCACAAATTTAATGGATTTTTCTGGGCACTCACTTTATATTGTATTTTAAGATAATTCAATTTTAAGCTTTAATTATATGGTTATGATATGACATATTGAAGTATCTATTAATTTGCAGGGAACACCCAAACCAGAGATTCTTTGACGTTCTACATCCTCAGCAGCAAGTGTCTATGGTCTGCGAAAATAAGGTAATCATTGATGACAATTATATGATTTTAACGCTGGTTACATTTGTATCCTCGACACTTGATTTATGCAAATTCACCATCATCATTAGCACCCTATTTACGTACCCACTGCTGGGACACAGGGCTCTCGTAGTGTTCCAAGTGCAAGTTGGTGAATGTCACATATCCTTCAAACTATACCAAGTGCTCAGAACATGCCGGTTTCCATTATGTTTGCCTTCACCGATAAAGCACGTGTTTAAAGCGCACATTTTGTTATTCAAGAAGAAAAATCTAGGGGTGCGTGGCGAGGTTTGAACCCACGACCTTTACAATGAAATTCGAGTGTTCTACCATGACAGGTTGTTACTAAACTGGCCTTCAGTTAATAACGTAACCTTTTTTATAATATTTGCCAGTTTGTTGAGTTCGTAATTAAAGTTACCTAAATCCATGTGAATGTTTCAGAACTGTCGCTCTTCGGATAAAGCTGCCTATTCCATTTGTTTCTCCAACGAGTGCGCGAGCTATAACGGAAATCATCCGATAAGGTTAGTTACTAATAAAGTTAGTTAGGATGTGTAAGAAAGGAGTGAGTGTTGAGATGACGAGTGATAGGGGAAAATGGAAGGAAAACACATGTTGTGCCGACCCCACGTAATGAGGGATAAGGGCATGAGAATGATGGTGAAGGTTAGTTAGTTACTCATAAATAAATAAACATTTCAAATTTTGTGCGGTTAGAAATGGTTCATTAAAACCAATTTCGTACTCGTAATTCAGAAATATAAGTTATAAATAAAGTCATATAATAAAATCAAAACTTTTATTTCCTTATACGCACTGGGCATACATGGACAGGTCAACATAAAACTAATTTAAATAAAAACTAAAAATAACATCCGTCGAGTCGCGTAGCAATCTGTATGAACGCTATAGAAACCTTGTAAGTGTATTAATTATGCGAGTTGTAAATATAATGTTACAATATAAATAGAAGTCTATTATATATGTATGTATGGGAACAGGTAGGCCGAAGAAAATATTGATGAACTGTGTGGAAGATGACATGTGTAAGAAAAGGGTGAGTGTTGAGATGACGGGTGATAGAGGGAAATAAAGTAAAAAAAAATGTTGTGCCGACCCCACGTAATGTGGGATAAGGACAGGAAGATGATGAATATATATATATATAAGTCCTGACTTTCAGTGGTGTGATTCCTCAGGTACTGCCTGGCGTGCCACGGCAACCGGCACAACAGCCGGCGCGGCGGCGAGCACGTCGTGCACGCGCGCCTGCCGCCCGCCGGACACATGCACGCAGACATGCACACCAACCTCGTGTCCGCCGTACTCAGGTATGCGTACAGCGCGCCTGCCGCCCGCCGGACACATGCACGCAGACATGCACACCAACCTCGTGTCCGCCGTACTCAGGTATGCGTACAGCGCGCCTGCCGCCCGCCGGACACATGCACGCAGACATGCACACCAACCTCGTGTCCGCCGTACTCAGGTATGCGTACAGCGCGCCTGCCGCCCGCCGGACACATGCACGCAGACATGCACACCAACCTCGTGTCCGCCGTACTCAGGTATGCGTACAGCGGACGGGTTAACAGACTAAACAGAATACCTATTTTTTATGTAGTCATCATGCCTATATAAGTGTTATTTGTGCAGCCTGCTAAAGGACGCAAAACCCTTGAACATGGAAGACCCGGACAGCTCCACTGAGCACCTCCGGCCGCCGCTCAGCGTGGAGGTCCCGGATCCTATATCGGTGGAAGATAGACAGCTGTTGGGGAGGTAAGATGAATACCTGCTACTTTCTGCTGATTTCCGACTGGCTTGTTTTGAAGCTAATAGGAGAGGTTATTATGTTAGTTAATTTAGTGAAAATGACTGACTGAGTGACTTTGTAGCCACCTAGAGGTAATATTTGAGTAGAAATATTAAGACGAATTAACGTAGCTCACTATGCAAATGCGGGACCCAAACCCACTTCTTCCATTATACGCATGGACGTGCTGACCACTACACCGACCTCGCCACTACGTCATCGCTTCAATTTGTTCTACACTTGCAACCACGAGTTACAACCATCCATCATATCCATCGAACTAATCTCATGATTTAACACCGAGAACTGGTCCGCCCACAGATACGGGGTGTGGCTGATGGTCGGCCTGTGCACCCCTAACGCCGACACGCCTGACGAGGTGCTGGGACGACTGCTGTCCGTCCTCTTTCACTGGTTCCACGTCACGTCGTATGCTTACCAGGGTTTGTGCACGTATTACCTACTGTCAAGGCTTCACCTTTCTGCTCACCTGTTTTCTTCTGAGGATTTCACTAAGCCGGCCGCCACTGATGTTATGTATCTTGATAGCAACTAGTGAGGCAAGCAACTATGTCTGTATGTCTATTATATTAAGTATATCAGATGTCTAGCATCCGTAACACAAGCTTATAGCTTACCGCGGGGCTAGATGTCGTTATGAGGATCACCGGAGATGTTAATTTATTTACTCCTGACAGGCGAAACAGCAGCGAGCGTGGAGAAACTAAAAGTGGAGCAAGTCTGCGGCTGGGTGCGCAACGTGTGCGCGGTGCGGCGCAACGTGTGCGTCGCCTGCCTGCTGCCGCACCCGCCGCACTACGCGCGCCACGCCGGACACTGGGACACGCTCGCCACCAAGACGCAGCATCTCAAGGACGGGCTCAACAGGTGAGCTGGTGGTACGTGTGCGTCGCCTGCCTGCTGCCGCACCCGCCGCACTACGCGCGCCACGCCGGACACTGGGACACGCTCGCCACCAAGACGCAGCATCTCAAGGACGGGCTCAACAGGTGAGCTGGTGGTACGTGTGCGTCGCCTGCCTGCTGCCGCACCCGCCGCACTACGCGCGCCACGCCGGACACTGGGACACGCTCGCCACCAAGACGCAGCATCTCAAGGACGGGCTCAACAGGTGAGCTGGTGGTACGTGTGCGTCGCCTGCCTGCTGCCGCACCCGCCGCACTACGCGCGCCACGCCGGACACTGGGACACGCTCGCCACCAAGACGCAGCATCTCAAGGACGGGCTCAACAGGTGAGCACTCTGTTAACGTTCCCACTGCTGGGATACAGGGACACTTCTCTTAGCGAGAGAGATTAGGCCTTAATTCACCACGCTGCCTATTGCGGGGTGGAGAATGTCGCTTGTCCTTCACTCTCTAAAAAGTTCTCAGAACATGCCGGTTTTTCCTCACGATGCCTTCACCGTTAAAGCGTGTTTTAAAGCGCACATATAATTTTCAAGCCGGAAAATCCATAGGTGCGTGGCGGGGTTTGAACCCACGACCTTCGGAATGAGAGTCGAGTGTGCTCCCACGTAGCCAACACAACTATCAAATGTTATGATTGTTAATTAAAGTTATGATATTAATTGTGTTAATGATACAAACTTAGACAGTTTTGTCCCTGCTTTTAAATTACAACCTGAGGTAGACGGCAGATGAAGGTAAAAACTCTGTCACTTTATTAGTTCGTTCAATTAATATATTTTTTCTTTTTAATTTAGATTGTACTGTCTGATTCCGTACGGCATCATAACGCAGTCGATTTGGGACTACATAATGCCCGCCTGGATGGAAGCCATTTGCACTGACGTACCGGAAAAGGTTAGTTTTTTTGGTGGTTTTTATTGCTTTTTGAACGAATTACTTCTTGAGGCAGTGATCCGTTTTGTCATATAACGCGTAACGACACCAGTCTGTCTGGCATCTCTTTTTCTCACACATACGGTGGCCGGAGGCAGTTTCCTCTTCTTTCACTCTAGCTCTCAGCGCTGGACGTATTTAAACTTATCACTACTGACAGTCGTTCGTGACGCACCGCCTTGTCAATTTAATAAATATATTTTAATTTTAATTTTATTCTATTTTATTTTTATTTTTATTTATAACCATAATTATTAACCATTCCTAACTATTAGTAAAAATAAGATACTACATTGTGTTAACTCTTATCCGTATACTTCCCAGGAGCTGATAGAACTGAAGGTTCCCCTCGCGAAGATCTTAGAACCGGATATCATGATTGGCGTGGACGAGATGAACCTGTACCAGTTCGCGTCAGACCGCGTCTCGCAGGAACCCACGCCGGAGACCGTGCTGCCTGTGCTGGAGTGGTTCCAGGTACTGTTCTCCTGACATGATGTACTGGTCCAGCATCAGACCCTCGCAGGAACCCACGCCGGAGACCGTGCTGCCGGTGCTGGAGTGGTTCCAGGTACTGTTCTCCTGACATGATGTACTGGTCCAGCATCAGACCCTCGCAGGAACCCACGCCGGAGACCGTGCTGCCGGTGCTGGAGTGGTTCCAGGTACTGTTCTCCTGACATGATGTACTGGTCCAGCATCAGACCCTCGCAGGAACCCACGCCGGAGACCGTGCTGCCGGTGCTGGAGTGGTTCCAGGTACTGTTCTCCTGACATGATGTACTGGTCCAGCATCAACCCTTGTAGGAACCGTCGCCGGAGACCGTGCTGCCAGTGCTGGAGTGGTTCCAGGTACTGTTCTCCTGACATGATGTACTGGTCCAGCATCAGACCTCGAAGGACCCACGCCGGAGACCGTGCTGCCGGTGCTGGAGAGGTTCCAGGTACTGTTCTCCTGACATGATGTACTGGTGCAGCATCAGACCCTTGTAGGTACCCTCGCCGGAGACCGTGCTGCCGGTGCTGGAGTGGTTCCAGGTACTGTTCTCCTGACATGATGTACTGGTCCAGCATCAGACCTCGCAGGACCCACGCCGGAGACCGTGCTGCTGGTGCTGGAGTGGTTCCAGGTACTGTTCTCCTGACATGATGTACTGGTCCAGCATCAGACCCTCGCAGGAACCCACGCCGGAGACCGTGCTGCCGGTGCTGGAGTGGTTCCAGGTACTGTTCTCCTGACATGATGTACTGGTCCAGCATCATACACTGTCTCTTTTTTTCCTTTTTAATAAAAGGAAAAAAAGAGACAGTGTTGAAGATGACAGTTTGCATAAAAAGCTATGTATTCTTATCATAATATTCATTGCATGTTTGTTTGTTTCTCTTTGTTATAGTTCTGTACTTTATTTGTGGGAACTTGTAATTAACATAAGAGATGAAAGCTGGGTTGTTCTATTCGCTTTTCAACTCAGTATAAAAAAATGAAGCGAACTTTCAAGAAAATGTTATTTCCTTGAATTTTCTTAGTTTTTATTTAAATTAGCTTTAAGTTGACCTGTCCATGTATGCATAAGCGTCTAAGGAAATAAACGTTTTGACTTTTAGTATTATACATTCAGTCAAAAAAGTATCGGGAATAGATAATTTGTCTCTATGGTTCCCAATTACATTTTTAGTTTATTTTTTTGCTGTTTGATTGGCATAACTGTTTTCCATTTTGGCGCGGATTTTGAGTTGCATCTGTTGTTTAAATTTATTATAGTGCTGTTTTTAGTTAGATCATATCTAGTGTGTACTGCGAATTTCACTATGGACAAAAATATCGAACAAAGAGTTTGTCTTAAATTTTGCATCGCCAACGGAATTTCGTGTTCGGAGTCTCTGAAAATGTTACAGAAGGCTTACGGTGAATAGAATTTATCAAAAACACGTGCTAATGAGTGGTGCATAACGTTTAAAAGCGGTCGAGATGTGATAGCAGATTTGCCTCGCTCTGATAGGCCATTAACATCTTCAACTGACATAAGAATTTTTGACCAAAACTCAAGAAATGCTATCGAGCAACCACCTTATTCACCAGATATGACTCCAGCCGACTTCTTCCTTATTCCTAAACTCAAATTACCACTTCGTAGCACACGTTTTCATTCGATAGAAGACATAAAGGAGAATTCGCGACGAGAACTGAACTCAATTCGGCAAAAAGCGTTTAAAAAATGTTTTGATGATTAGAATATTCGTTGGCTTAGGTGTATCGTTTCTCAAGGAGCATACTTTGCAGGCGATAAAATACATTTAGATGAATAAATTACATTGTTTGTATTATTGATCTTTTCCCGGTACTTTCTTGACAGAGTAGTATAATTTACCCAAAATTTTACTAGCTGTAAGTTCTCCTAAGATTGTAAAAATAAAATAAAATACCTATGTTATTTCCAGACCATATCACTGCTGGAAGTGAAAGTACCGTTGACTCAGTTGTTTGACTTGTTCAGCCACTGCGTCGTTAACATGCCCGAGAAGATATTCAAACCGCCCAACTCTGCTGGTAAGTTCCACCCGTTGCAAAATCCGTTTCACGTGACCTAAGAATGCAGAAATGTATCTATAAATAAATAAATACTGCTGGACAATCCACACAAGAACATCTAGCCCCGTGGTAAGCTCTAAGCTTGTGTTAGACTTAGGCCATTGCCATACTTATCACGCCCGTTAGGCAGGTTTTCTAGCGTATTTAGTTTAGCATTAAAACATTTCATATCAGGGTACTGGCGTTAGCTTTACTATTCTTTATTTTTAACCCCCGACCAAAAAAGAGGGGTGTTATAAGTTTCACGTGTCTGTCTGTCTGTGTGTCTGTCTGTGGCACCATAGCTCCCGAACGGATAGAGCGATTTCAATTTAGTTTTTTTTTTGTATGGAAGGTGAGTCTGACGCGAGTGTTTTTATACATGTTTCATAAAAATCGGTTGTGCCGTTTAAAAGTTATGGGGGTGAGTGTGGGTAAGGAAAACCAAAAATCTGCAAATATACTAGTGTGGGGTATCAAATGAAATCGCATCGCGTCCACATTACATAATATTATGTTGTTTTACGTTTAAAGAAATTAAGGCATTGGAATCGGGGGTTTCTCTAAAATTTTAAATTTAGATTTATATTTGCAGACGGTACAAGGTCCAGAGACTCAAAGGACTCGCCCAGCGCCAACGACAAGGAAAAGAAAGACAGGGACGACCAGATGAAGCCGCAGAACTTGACTTGTTGTATTCTGATGTTGGATATACTGCTCAAACAGGTATAATAATAATAATAATTATTATTATATTATTATTATTATAATTGGATTATTGATTATTATTATAACGAGATTGTCACCATGTGGGATGTTGAGTCAGCGATTATCGTCCCTATAGTCGTGTCCGTTAACGGCCTAATAGCGAAGAGTCTCGACCAACACCTTCAGAGGCTCTCACTGGGAAGCTGGATCAAGGGTCAGATTCAGAAGGCAGTACTCCTGGACTCGGCGCGTATCGTCAGGAAGTTCCTCTCTCTACAGCCCTAGTCGCTGGTCGCTTGAGCCTAGTTTCGCGACCAGTGATTCTCCGTTTTGATATATTTTTTACAGTAGGTAGTTTTATATAATTTATTATGTAATCTAATGTAAAAAATATATTTTTGACGTGTTTAAAATGAAATAAAGAGAATAATAATAAAAGCCTTTATTCTGACACTGATTGTACATTGGTAACTAAACCTACTGACTCAGTTGAGTCTATGACACCGATAACATTGTCAAACAGGTATACCTTTAAACATTTATGTATTACTAGCTGTCCGCCCGCGGCTGTTCCCGTGCTAAAAATGAGCTTATGTCGTTTACTGGGAAAACAGCTCTGTTCCAAATTTGATCTAAATCGGGCTCTCTTACCCAACTGCTTACATAGCGGCTTAAATTCACTTGTTTGGTAAAAGGAAATGAGGCGTAGTTGACCTGTAACGGTTTGATCAAGACCCGGCATAAATAAAGTCGGACATTTATGATCAGTTGTTGGACGTCCACTGCTGGACATAAAAAGCCTTCCTCAAAGACATTCATTAAGTTCAGTCGGTTGCAGCCTGAAACCACCGCGAGCCCGCTGCCTTCACCAGATCGTCCGTCCATCTAGCTGGTGGATGGCATATTTCATGATGGAATGTCATTAAAGTTCTCCTTTTCCCCGCTAGATGGAGCTCCAACAGCGACGTATCAATATTCAAAACGTGAGCAGCGAGGCCACCAAGCTACTCCGTCTCATGCTGAAGTCGAACCAGACCAATACTATCGAGCATGGTAAGTTTGTAACTGAAGTCTTAAAGTCAAAGTCAAATTGTTAATTTCCTTAGAAGCACAGGGCATACATGCATGGATATAAAAATAAATAATACTAAATGTTTTTAAACAAAGATTATCAAAGTAATAAAGTAGTAGTAGTAGGTTTTGTCTGTTCACGTCTGTAAGTGGTAACCCTCTGAATCCTTACACGTGACTTCCGGGTGGTGCTAAGAACAGTCTCTGGTGGGACGGAGAGACTGTTCTTAGCACGTTATAATATACGACGACCTCTGTGGCTCGGTGGGCGAACGTCCGCTTGAGGCGCAGTAGGTTGCGGGTTCGATTCCCGACGGGGGACCAGATTTTGTACGATCTACAATTTCTGGTTTCGGGTCTGGGTGTTTTCTATGTATCATATTTGTATGTATTTAGAAAAAAAATGTATCTATGTAGTATGTCAGCCACCTAACACCCATAGTACAAGCTCTGCTTAGTTTGGGATTTGGTGATGCTGTGTGATTAGTCCGGAAATATTTATATTTATTGAAGTGAAACTTCTTTAGAATCGTTGTGATTTGAAACCGGATGCAACGGAAATGGAAATAAGATTGGCTTGCCTGTCGGGTGAGCCAATCTTAAACGCTAACAAGGTTAAGCAATAGCGCTACGCCAGTACTTGGATGGGTGACCGCCCGAACAAAATCTTTTTGCATAGTATTTTTTGTTTGATTTTTTTTTAATTTTTCTAATTCTTTTGTCGATTTACTGAAGTTTCACTTCTATCGTGTGTGAATCGCACACACACCTTTTTTATTAATATTAATATGTAATTGCATGGTGTGTCCAGCTCGGTGCCTGGCGCAGGGCGCGTGCTCGTACTGCGAGGCGGCCGCGCTGTGGCACCAGCTCGCCGTGCAGCTCGTGCGCGCGCTGGTGCCCGACAAGCCCAAGTTCGTGGAGGTAACCCTCGCGCGTCATCATCTACATTACGGACCATGCAGCTCATAGAGTGGCCGGCCACTGGGACTGGAATAATTCAATTAAATTATTGCGGGAACAATTTACAAATCGTATTTGAATGTCTTAAAATTAAATACGATAACTTAGCCTATAAAGATTGTAGGAAATCGCGCTAGCTACTTCCTTGATGCTGAATAATAGAACCGAAATCACTTGACAATAGATTTATTGCTTCTACGTAATTAACGATTCTAATGATGCTGATGAGTGCGACACGGATGAACGCTGCTTGTGCACTGTCTTACATAGATTCTCTTGGTCCAAGGTAGTAACCGTGCGACCTACATAAGACAAATCGCTGATGCTGCTGAGGTGTTCGAAGTGAATCGAACAAAGATTTTCTTAACATGTCAAAAGTTTAAATAACGATGAACTGTAAATGATAAGTACAATTTATTTAGTTGTATGTATTTATAAGCCGTGTTGGCTCAGTGGGAGCACACTCGACTCTCATTCCGAAGGTCGTGGGTTCAAACCCCACCACGCACCTCTGGATTTTTCTTGAAAAATGTATGTGCGCTTTAAAACACGTGCTTAACGGTGAAGGCAAACGTCGTGAGGAAACCGGCATGTTCTGAGAACTTTAAAGAGTTTGAAGTACATGTGACATTTCCCAACCCGCACTTGGTTAGCGTGGTGAGCTAAGGCCTAACATCTCGTAAATAGTTGCGCCCCCAGTTTGTGTTTTTTTATTATAATACCGAGTACCTACCACTCTCACGGTAAATACAAATCGACACATCTCGAGCTAAATGACATGCCGGTTTCTTCACGATGTTTGCCTTCACCGTTAAAGCACGTGTTTAAAGCGCACATACATTTCTCAAGAAGAAAAATCCAGAGGTGCGAGGCGGGGTTTGAACCCACGACCTTCGGAATGAAAGTCGAAATAAACGATACTATTATTATATAAATTCCAGTCTGTAGACGAGCCATGGATCGAGAGCGGCTCTAAGAAGACGCAGTCGGAGGAGGACATGCCTTCAGGGATTGCGAGCGCGGTGGCCGGCGGGCAGGCGGGGGGCGAGGTATGCATCTATACTGATATTATAATGCTGAGGAGCTTGTTTGATCGTGCTAATATCAGCAACTTCGATTTTAAAATGTATTTCAGTGTTAGATGGCTCATTTATCAAGGGAGGTTATATATATATATTTTCTTTATCTTAAATATTTTTTAAGCCTTCATTTGACCACAATCTCACCTGATGTAAAGTGACGATGGGGCATGCAGACTAGGGCTTGAATATCGGACGCTTTTTCAATTCCGGAATTGGGTTTCGATATCCTGTATTTCAATTCCGGAATTCCGGAACTCAAACATATTTTTGAATAAAAATTGTGATACGCATAAGACTACAGGTTTACATTGACTATAGGTGTGAAAAAAGCAAAAATGTGTTACCTAGTACTATTATTTATTTATTTCAATGTATGATTTCTATCGAATATCAATAAGTTTATAGATTTAGGTTCATCATCATCATCATCATCCTACCCTTGTCCCACACTATGTGGGTTCGGCACAACATGTTTTTTCTTCCATTTCCCTCTATCACCACCACCCACCCGTCATCTCAACACACACTCCTTTCTTACACATATATTCTTTCACACAGTCCATCCATCTTTTCTTTGGCCTCCCTCTTCCCACATATCCATCCACTTTCATATCTAACGCTCTTCTCGTAACGTGACTTTCGTTCCTTCTCATAACATGTCCAAACCACGCCAACCTATTACCTCTCAACTTATCCGTAACTGGTGCCACTTTCAAACTTCGATGACTTTAATTCGCATGAAGTCGTCTTTCATCCGTCCATTTCACTGCCCAACACTCCGATCCATACATTACGACAGGTCTAATTACACTTTTGTAGATCTTGCCTTAAGTTTAAGAGACATCTTCGGATCACACACTGTGCCTGTCGCCATTTCAACCATCCCACATTTACTCGATTTCTTACATTCCTGTCAATCTCACCATCATTCTGTACGACTTAATTAAGTTTATAGATTTAGGTTTTAGAAAGAAATATGATCAAATAAACCAAATGAATTATTAAGCACTTGTAAATTCAGATCTACGAAGCTCCGCTCAGAATTCTTAAAATTTCACTCTAAGAAATTCTGTTTGTAGTGAAATTTTAAATTATAAAATAATTGTTTTTCAATATTGAAATTCCGATATTGATGTCGTCAATTCCGGAATTGAAAACGATATTAGATTTTGTCGGAATTCCGGAATTATGCCAATTCCGGAATTCCGGAGCTCAAGCCCTAATGCAGACCTAGAAGGTAGGCTTCTCCGGGCCACATTACGTAACACGAAAATATCGCTTCACGCACTGGCCCAGCCCGGAGGGTGGTGACAAGCCGCGGCCGAAGCCTACAACCAGAGACTGTTCTTAGCACCACCCGGAGGTCACGTGACACGTGTAAGGATTCGGAGGGTTACCACTTACGGACGTAAACAGACAAAACCTCCGAAGTCCAGTAAGGTTTTATGTCTTCTAGCTAGGCCCACGGGCAACGCGTGTGAGCATGGTTATCAACAACTAGCTGACAGCCCCGCATTTTATAGATTTAGGGATACCTTGGTCCAGTAAGGGTGGATTAATTCTCTAGGATGGTGTTTGTCAGCCCTTATCTTCCTAAAATAACATATTTGTTCTTAATGATTTTTAATGAGTGATAAACCTCACTTTTTAGATTAAACTATTTTTTAACCCCCGACCAAAAAAGAGGGGTGTTATAAGTTTGACGTGTCTGTCTGTCTGTCTGTCTGTCTGTGTCACCATAGCTCCCGAACGGATGGAGCGATTACAATTTAGTTTTTTTTGTATGAAAGGTAAGTCTTGCGCGAGTGTTCTTAGATATGTTTCATGAAAATCGGTTGGGCCGTTTAAAAGTTATGTGGGTGAGAGTGGGGAAGCAAAACCGAAAATCTGCAAATATACTAGTGTGGGGTATCAAATGAAAACGCATCGCGTCCACATTACATATTATTATGATGTTTTATATTTAAGGAAATTAAGGCATTGGAATCGGGGGTTTTTCTTAGATTTTAAATTAGTATGCATCGCCGGTAAACCGGAGTTGTATGTTCGAATCCTGCGTGCGAAGGTTACGGATGCGTCTTTAAAAATTAACTTAAGGTAAATTGTAGGTACGTTTTTTAAATGATTGGAGAACTATCTTTTGTGTTTTTTGCAAAGTGATAAATCCTACTTATAGGTTGAAACAAATATTCTTAATTTGTATAGAAAAAAATAAGAAGAAGGAACGTAGCTTACTTGCGAGATGCAGGACTCAAACCCACGTTCCATTATACGCATGGTCGTGCTGACCGCTAAACCAACGTCGCCACTACGTCATCGCTTAAATTTCTTATGCACTTGCAACTACTAGAACTAACTTCCAGACAACATCCAAAGGTTGTCTGGAAGAAATTGCTCTCAGCAATAAGGCCGCCCATTACGCATTTTTGTATTTAGCTTTAAGTCCCTTTTTGTATTGTGATATCCTGGTGTGTAATAAAGAGTTTTATTATTATTAACTTGTTTGTTGTAGGCCCTCTTGGCTTTGGCGAGCCATCATTTCCAGGAGAGATCAGCTGTAGGTGGAGTTCTGGTGCACATGCCACATGTATGTATCTTTCTTTGTTAATATATCTTAAATATTTGTTATATTAGGTAATAGTTGGGGTATAAGGCGGTAATTGGTTGGTAATAACGGTAAATACCAACTCATTACCGCCATTACCTACCATTACCATAACGGTGGTGATTTTATTTGATTTGATATGATAGTTTCGATAACTAAACGGTACGTTATTTTCGGTAGTGGGGATATGTTGCTACTTGTAATGGAATAATTATTACGCTAGTCACATTTTTATCAGTTTGCTATTGGTAATTTGTTAAGTGTTGTATTTTTGGGAATGGGGGTTGGTATTTTCGGTAATGTTTATTGATAATTTCGTGCTCGGGGATTATTTTTTTATTAAACAGCAATATGAGTGGAATTTCAGTAACGTTCTTAGTAATGGGATGGTATTTTTGCATTAGATACTAACGTTTTGGGATAGGAAATTATTGTTTTAACTGTGGTTTGTAGTAAATAGCTATAAATTTAGTAAAAGCAGGTTAATGGAAGAATTTTATTGGCTTTTAAATATGATAACAGGGAATTATAAACTCTACTAAACTTATAATATTGAAATTTAGATGATTTTTTTTAAGCATCTTGCATGTTTTAAACATGAAACAACTAAATGGGATATGACATAAAATACATTTTTATTTCCTTTTTTTTAATTGTGTAGGTTCCGTGTTATCGTTTGTTTTGCAATTTCAGCTTTATGTGTTAACATATTTTCAAATTTTCATTTTTTTGTTATTCCTATTACTATTTTCATTCATCTGTGTTTTAATCACCAACTTTAAACATACTATAATACAATAAATTTACATATACTGTAAAGTTTGTGATTTTTCTAAAAAATATTCTATACCTCCATTTCTTGATGAATATATTCAACCTTATGAAATTAATTATTAATATTGATTTTAATCATTTGTGTTGAAAATATCCATCTCTCTTTTCTATCTGTGTATTTCTATGAGTGAAATAAAAATATTGCCAGTTTCATTAAATAATCATAAATATTTCTATTTCACCCTATACAGGGTGACTATGAATATTATTAACTACTTACTGTATGCTAACTTTAAAAATATCAAACAAAAGACTGTTAATGTCTAACAAATTTCTGACACTTAAATCCCAGCATAAATCCTTCCTTATCCGTAACCTAAAAAAACAAACAAATATATCTATCTCAATGACTAGCTAGAAAATACTTGTCCGCCATTATGAAAAAAAAGTGATATTGCGGCCAGTGATAAATCGCATAGCAATCGACAGAGTAAATTCTATCAAACAAAACGTGTTACGGAACCAAACATCTTCTAAATTTTACGGTTTCCTAAATATTTGGATTAAAAAACTGGGCATAAAAAATAGTCTTCTGCCCATGTTGAAAAAAAAACAAGACCCTGCGGCCAGCGATAAATGGAGTAAATGTTCAAAAAGTTCTAAGGAATCAAATCTATAACTCATAATGGGTCTAATTTATTTTACTTATATAATATACCTATGTAAATATCCCAGAAACCGTAGGGTTTAGAGATTTGATACTATGTCACTTTTTGTTTGTAAGCATTTACTGTTACTGAAACACCTTGTATTAATCAGTCATCATACCAAATAATACCTATTACAAGTTACATAAATGATTACAAGTGACTGCTAATTAGATGGCGCTAAAACAGAGTGTTAAATTTGTTTGACGTTGACAGCCTAATAAGTATGTCTATCTATGCTATGAGCAGTCGCCCTGTATAATAGTTGTATAGTTTGTCCATTTCATGCAAATGTCTCTAATAAGCGACATCGGCTCGGAAACCACTGGGTCGAACGACACGCAAGTACGATCTCTTCTATCCGTAGTGCGCTTCTTATGTGCTGTGGTTATGTTGTCACTGTGGGGTGTTGTACTGCCAAGGAGGTGGTAACATTGTAATACACAAAGTATTGCAATAAACGATTTATGATTATGAACATGAATATTTAATGGATTTATCAATGTTTGAACGAATGTCAGCTCGAGTTAACTATATCTACAAATATGGACCTTTTGACCGGAATCAATATAAACATTCCTTTTATTTAAATAATAATAATATTATTTTTCTTCCTACATAAATATTCAAATTCTAGCCTGAGTCCTCCTGGCGTCTTATTCTTTTTCAACAAAATGTTTTTCCTTAGTAATGTTCACTTTCACTTGAAATAACAGAAGGTTCTTGGTGATAATCGATAATGAAAGAAAATGTAATTTATAGTTATATCAGATGCCCATTACCCATTTATTAAGGCAAAGAGCTTACTTATTAAAGGGTTAGTCGATATTACTGTGCATGATGACTACATAAAAAATGGGTACTCTGTCTAATCCGTCTCATCGCCCGTCCGAAAATACTGGACACCTATTTTTTGCTTTATCAATTTAATAAGAAAGTGCTAAGATATAGAGCATCAAACAGCGTCATCAGTGAAACTTGAATGCACAGAATTTCGTTTGTAAGAAATAATACGGGTACAATTTTTTTAAGTAATCTAAATGACTTACTAATTATTATTTTTTCAAGATACAAGATACAAAATCATTTATTTCCATAGTTTGGTTTTACAAAACTTAGACACGTCAAAATAAATTACAAAAAAAAACAAAATAATGATAAGTGCTTAAAGAAAGTAAGTTTTTTCTCTGGTGGTAGGCTTCGGCCGCGGCTTGTCACCACCCTCCGGGCTGGGCCAGTGCGTGAAGCGATTTTTTCGTGTTTCGTAATGTGGCCCGGAGAAGCCATCTTCTAGGCCTTCATGCTCCATCTTAGACCACATCGTCACTTTACATCAGGTGAGATTGTGGTCAAATGAAGGCTTATCAATAATAAAAAAAAAAAAAAAAAAAAAAAAAAGATAAGTAGGAAATAAATTTATGGTATCTGGTCGCTTCGCTTTTTTTACACTAGAGCAAAGAAGCGATTAGAAACTCTAGCTCATTTTTGTATTGAAACTTTACAATCATTATTTGTTAGTCTTGTTTTTGATTTTTTAGACATCTACCCTATTATATCAGATATCCAGTACCCGTTAGGCACAGAGCTTACCTACTATAGGGTTAGTCGATATTTCTGTGTGAATGTCCAGCAAATTATACTTTAAAAGCTAACGCGCGTGCTTGATATTAAAAAAGACCTTGGCAGTATAATATCAAATACAATTTCACCTTATACCAGTGAAGTTGGTGCTTTGAATGGTGTAGCTCCAAAATCACATTATTATTTTTTTTGATTCGGACCCTTAGTTTTTGAACACAGCATGCAAATAGTCTTCTAGGCATAGATTATGCACGGTAATTGATATAAATAAAGAAAATAATTATTGGCACTGTATGCCTCTAAATAGTTTTAAATAAAAATATATTTGTAATTTGTTTCTAAAATACTGGGTGCTTTACAATTCGGGATTCAATTTGCTTGATTGCGCGTGCCCTGTGTCATAGTATATTGACGAATATAGCTTGATAACTTGATTATACGTAATAGTAAATATATAATTGACCTGGAATAAAACCGCTGTGGTTGGTGTGACGGCATGATCCTCTGCCGCTTCGAACGCGTTTAGAACAAGCTGCGCACGCGCTGCTCACGAGCGTTTGTTCGTGTTTTATACGTGTTAGAATCTAAATGTGTTATCGTTAAAACCTGTTCTTAGTTAAAACGCGTTTTCTCTAGTCAAAACGCATTTTAACTTAGAACGGTTGGTAACGGTAACGTTTACACACGCAAAAATCGGTATCTTGGCGTCGCAGACGACGCGCGTTCTTGAAACTCGAGTCGTAAGCGACGCCGGCCTGTGCGTAGATGCGTTTTAGCACACCCCATGCGCTAGGTGTCTTACACATTGAGTGCTCGGCGTAGACTATGACGCCAAATACAACTTATATACGTCAGTTAGACAGCTAACAATGAAGCGTGTGTAGATAATGACAGCGACGGTGGAGACGATCACGGAGCAGCTGGACATGGCGGTGTCCCTCCCGCCCTCGGACGCGCCGGCGCATTGCAACGCGCACTCGCACACACTCACCGACACGGATGTCGCCACTGCTACGGCCCTGGTGAGTAGCTGTCAGTTTACGTGTGTGACAATGAAGCGTGTGTAGGTAATGCCTACTACAGACTCACGGCGAGGACACCAGTCAACCCCCGAGCAGCGTGAATTCTCTGTATTCGTCGCTTCTTAGCAACCCCACAAAACCATTATGTATCCTGCGTGCAGTATGGTATCGGGAAGCAGATTTTTTGAGACTTTCAGACCCTGACATAAAGAAAAGCAGCTGGAAGTACTTATATTGTTAAAGATTTGACAGATTTATATGGTCCTCTGGATGATTTATTTCAGGTCAGGCCTTTTAGATCCTACTGCTTATATAAGTGTTTGAATAAAGCCCGCGGATCGGCAACCCTACCATTCCCACATACCAACTAAATAGACGGATTATCTGGACCGCGAGTATACATACAGGAAGCTTTCAACCGAAATTGGAAATATTTGATCAGCTGATATGTTGATGCTGAAGAGTTTGACAGAAATTTAAGACAATGTCTTATGAAACTGAAGTTGGTGCCTCACTGCGCATTCAGTCCATATATGGTGATTTACTGCGCCTTCGAAACTTAAAATTCATTAAATCATAGCTAAAAACCGGTTGTTATTTCAAATAATGAAGTAATATTCTCTATTAATGTCCAGATATCCACCCCCCACACGGTGTGTGACCAGGAAGGGAAGACGGAGTCTGTCGCTGACGATATGACGAACTTCTGGCCGACTTCCGCTGGCAAGTTCCACTTCTGCATTGAGGAGCTGCCTCAGGAGCTGCAGTATATCCACCAGCTGTTGCAGGTAATTACTAAGACCAGCTTTACACCCTAAGCACTTGAACTGGTTTTTCTAAAGTAGAGTTCAGTTTCTAATCGCTTCTTGTGGGGTAAAAACGGTGCAGAAACCAAACAGAACGTTTTTTTCTATATGTTTCTGTAGGTTTTGTGACTTTACTAAGAATTGTTATTGAGTTTTTCTGTGATTTTCTTATTTTGTAAGACATGAAATTTTGCTTGTATTTTTAAGCGAGTCAAATGTCTTAAAAAAAAGTACAGAACTTCATAAACTAAAACAAAACCATTACAACTTACTGGTCAAGGTGTTGTTCTTCAAGTACAATTAAAATTGCAGGAGTTAAAGAACACGTCCCGCCCAGACGTGCTGTACCACCTTCTCCAATGTCTCCAAGTCCTGGTGCTGAACGCGGACGCGCTGGCAGACCACAGGGGCTTCCTCATCTGGTGCCAGGAGAACCTGCTCATTGACAAGTAAGGAGTAATAGCTTTCATTTATTGAAGTCTTACATCATTGTATTTTCGATTCGACGAAATGTTGGCTCGTTTTTCTGTCTCTTTTTTCTTCTCCCTTTTTTGTCTTCTCAAAATAATCTTAAAAGTCCTTTATTATTTAATATTTTTAAATTTCAGTTTATGGAACGTGTGCACTCTCTCCGCTTCCCACATCAGCTGTGTGGGAGTGCCTGTTCTGCTGCAGTGCGTGACCCTGGCGGGAGGAGCGGACGTGTTCTGTGCGCTGCTGCGGGACCAGTTCCACCACCCGGACCAGGTATCACATTTAAGAAAATATAAATATAGACTACTCCCACACATCACCGAACCCCAAACTAAGCAGAGCTTGTACTATGGGTATTAGGTTACTGATATACTACATAGATACATTTTTTTGTAAATACATATATACGATACATAGAAAACACCCAGACCCGAAACCAGAAAACAACGTTTATATATCTCAAAAGAATTTACATAATTCACTTAATGAGAACACGATATAATTATATACATTATAATTAATTATTATCAAACATTCGGGACAGTTTGCAGTTCATTTTAGATTTATTATAAATACAATATTATTCTAAATTATCATAGTTAAATTATTATATCATCTCTTCTTGAAGCAGCCGCTTAGTCCGGCTCAGCCAAAGATGTTGGAAACACAGTGGTGGTTTTAGCCGGAACGAAGGAGCAAAACCCAAAATAACTAATAAAATGAGTAGTATAGTGTAAGTTTATCATATTATTATAAGCCTTATCATAAGGTGGGACAAGGACGGCTTTTTGGTCTTCTTTCTTAAATGTCTTAACAAAGTTATTTTTTATTAAAATTTGACATGTAATTATGAATTACCAATAAAAGATTTTATCTAACAATCATATCATTAAAGTAAAGTGGACGGGTTTGCTTGTTTTGGTCGAATTTGTTACTACATAATTTGTTTAATTATTATTCCTCAGGATGTGCGTTTTGCCGCCGTGGAACGTGTCGCCGTCATTATCAGGTCAGTTCTTTCTTTCGTAACATTTGGCCACTCAGAAAATTTCCTTAGGCGCGTCACACCAATACTTTTTATAGTACACATATATTTTTGTCGTCGTAGGTTCATGGACGACGCCCCCGTAGCCTCCAGCCTGCCCCTGCAGACAGCGCTGGCCACCGCCTTCTGCTACCTCATCTGCAGCATGGACGACACGTGCGTGTACGTCGCGCAGCGCGCCACCCTGTACCTGGGCACCATACACGACCACGCCATACAGGTGAGGAGTAATCTTCTGCTACCTAATCTGCAGCATGGACGACACGTGCGTGTACGTCGCGCAGCGCGCCACCCTGTACCTGGGCACCATACACGACCACGCCATACAGGTGAGGAGTAATCTTCTGCTACCTCATCTGCAGCATGGACGACACGTGCGTGTACGTCGCGCAGCGCGCCACCCTGTACCTGGGCACCATACACGACCACGCCATACAGGTGAGGAGTAATCTTCTGCTACCTCATCTGCAGCATGGACGACACGTGCGTGTACGTCGCGCAGCGCGCCACCCTGTACCTGGGCACCATACTCGACCACGCCATACAGGTGAGGAGTAATCTTCTGCTACCTCATCTGCAGCATGGACGACACGTGCGTGTACGTCGCGCAGCGCGCCACCCTGTACCTGGGCACCATACACGACCACGCCATACAGGTGAGGAGTAATCTTCTGCTACCTCATCTGCAGCATGGACGACACGTGCGTGTACGTCGCGCAGCGCGCCACCCTGTACCTGGGCACCATACACGACCACGCCATACAGGTGAGGAGGCCTAGTTTGCACGAGGCCAGCGCTGGCTTGGGTACTTGCCTTGTGTAAACAGTTTTTCAGTGTGGCTGCTAACGCTTGTGAGAATAGAGTGCTTGTCTATTATTATTTAGATTTATAACGGGATATTTACCATGATTGATTGTCTATTTTTTAAGCCAGTCACCTCCACCCGCGTAGCCGGCACTTACAGCCTTTTTCTCTCTGCTTATGCTTAGATTCGAGTTAGGTGATGCTGTGTCATCAATCCGATAATATTTATCCGTTTCCTGTAAAGAAATTTGCAAAAGTCGAGACTACTAATTGAAAAAGTTGGCAGAGAGCGAAAGTCGGCCCTCCGCTACTAAATCTGTCTAATCGTAGAATAAACCGTCAATATCAGTGAAAAAACACTGTGATTTCATCCACAGATGCTGCTGTTCTGTCTTGAAAGCCAGTTCGACTTAGTCGTCGTGGACCGGCCGATGATCTTACAGTGCGTGTACCAGCTGCACAACTCCCTGAGCGACCGCAACATCCTGACGTGGCAGTTCTTCCTGAACAGGTTCGACGCGCTGCTGCTGGAGGCGCAGGTTCACTCCAACAACGCCGTGGACTATACCAACCTGAGAGGTAACTGTTTGTCTGTTCATTCTCTAGGAGCATTGGCGGCTTTTCCTGAACAACAACAAGTTTTAGGAACATTGGCTATCTGGCAGTCCTGGTTTGCAGTGGGTTGCGCAGGAAAATATTTTGTTGTTTCTAGGTTTTATATCTTGTTCAGGTATCTTATGATCGAGATTTGGACGATATGAGTGTTTTCGGCAGATAAGTGGTTTATTCTTATTCTTAGATTATAAATAGCGATCAATACACAACAAGGTGTTTAAATTTTATGTAAAATTAGGCTTTTAATGACTCCACTATTATGATTTTGCCATGTTGGAGAATGATAATTTGACACGTATATTATTTGCTACAAATAATATAACAGCATGCTACCTAGTTAACTTGTAGACTTAGGACCTGTTTTACCATCTCCGAGTAAAATTAGACAGTGGTAAAAAATATACAGCTATTTCGCTCAGGCACATGTGACAAAGCGAGATATCTCTGGACATTACTAACCACAAACCCTAAACTGACACTTTGACACGTATTAGTGATGTTACTAACCATTGCTTAGTCTACTCGGATTTTGTGAAATAAGCCCTTAAAGTAGTATTTTGTAGCAATTTCTTCGCTTAATATTTAATATTACTGCTTCTATTAGTTGCCAAGGATACCTATAAATAAACGATACTTAAGAAAACAAATGCTTGATTGTTTCTCGACTTCAATAATTATACATTAAGAAATATTTCCGGACAATCCACATTACAACATCTTTTTATAATACATAAACACGAAGAACAAACAAACACTTGATCCCTCGGTGGACTGTCTGTGCGCCGCAATCGTTCTTTCGCTCACCACGCCACTGAAACAGTCAATTATCATCATTTCAACTAATTCTCACACATCCCTAACAAATATACACATAAAAACCTTCCTGTTGAATTATACTGCCTAATGCTGAACACTGCATGATGATCCCTTTTGTAGCTTTAGAGCTTTTCCCCAACAGACAAACAGACGCAAAGGAGGGCTTTAATTTATAATATGCGTAGACAAGTAGATATAACGTAGAGGTAGTTAGTTAAACTATTCTTTAATATGATATCCGTAGACATTAGTTACCTATCTTAAGCGCCTGCCCGTGGTCTAAGCTAATCGACTCCGCACCTTTTCTGACACCAAATAGATTACACGAATTAGACTTTCTATCTTTCCTTACACCTTTAAAACCGCACAAATTGCACAATTTATATATTCTTTCTTCACTTGTAGTTATAAACTAGCAAATAAAATAAATATTGAAGTTCAGATTTATAAAAACGTACCAAATTTTATTAATTTTATAAGTGGACGTTTTGAGATCATAGTTATGTAATAGGTATGTAATAGGTAAGTGTTCGATATATCTAGGGATGTTTAATTGAGTAAATCAATTCATATCGTTTGATTGACCCCTTAGATTGAGTTGATCCTTGCATTTTTCACGTTTATAATATATACAAATGAGATAATTATTTCTATAAAAAATAAGACAAAAGCATTGGCTCATTTAAACGTTGTTTATTTTCGTACGTTGCCTTTTTTCAAAGAAAAACAAAAGAGTTATAAATAACCAATACAAATAGTTTTATAATTACGAAGCACTTGTTACCGTGGTTCCCTTTGATTTATCTCACACCTATTGCAATACTTAATAATCTCAAAATATTTCCTTATTGGGAATTGACAAAAAACCTATCTATCTCATATTTCCCTAAAGCTATCCTTTATTAATAAGATCTTGATATGTTTATTTAAGAAATAAAAGATGCAACTAAATAATATCAAAGTAAATACGGTATCTTTGTCTCGAGAGGCTAAATCTTAAAGTATTGTCAACGTTTGTGCGTAGAACTGGTGACGGGGTCGGTTGGCGCACGCTCGGCCGGCACGCCCGGCACGCAGTCCGTCTGCGCCGCGCTCTGCGGCAAGTGTCCCTACAAGCGCACCGCGTCCGCGCCCGCCGCCGTCACGCAGCGCGCGCCGGACCACAGGCACGGTACGTCTCTCTATCTATGTACGAGCCACGCACTCCGTCTGCGCCGGCAAGTGTCCCTACAAGCGCACCGCGTCCGCGCCCGCCGCCGTCACGCAGCGCGCGCCGGACCACAGGCACGGTACGTCTCTCTATCTATGTACGAGCCACGCAGTCCGTCTGCGCCGCGCTCTGCGGCAAGTGTCCCTACAAGCGCACCGCGTCCGCGCCCGCCGCCGTCACGCAGCGCGCGCCGGACCACAGGCACGGTACGTCTCTCTATCTATGTACTCACCACGCAGTCCGTCTGCGCCGGCAAGTGTCCCTACAAGCGCACCGCGTCCGCCCCCGCCGCCGTCACGCCGCGCGCGCCGGACCACAGGCACGGTACGTCTCTCTATCTATGTACTCACCACGCAGTCCGTCTGCGCCGGCAAGTGTCCCTACAAGCGCACCGCGTCCGCGCCCGCCGCCGTCACGCAGCGCGCGCCGGACCACAGGCACGGTACGTCTCTCTATCTATGTACTCACCACGCAGTCCGTCTGCGCCGGCAAGTGTCCCTACAAGCGCACCGCGTCCGCGCCCGCCGCCGTCACGCAGCGCGCGCCGGACCACAGGCACGGTACGTCTCTCTATCTATGTACTCACCACGCAGTCCGTCTGCGCCGGCAAGTGCCCCTACAAGCGCACCGCGTCCGCGCCCGCCGCCGTCACGCAGCGCGCGCCGGACCACAGGCACGGTACGTCTCTCTATCTATGTACTCACCACGCAGTCCGTCTGCGCCGCGCTCTGCGGCAAGTGTCCCTACAAGCGCACCGCGTCCGCGCCCGCCGCCGTCACGCAGCGCGCGCCGGACCACAGGCACGGTACGTCTCTCTATCTATGTACGAGCCACGCAGTCCGTCTGCGCCGCGCTCTGTGGCAAGTGTCCCTACAAGCGCACCGCGTCCGCGCCCGCCGCCGTCACGCAGCGCGCGCCGGACCACAGGCACGGTACGTCTCTCTATCTATGTACTCACCACGCAGTCCGTCTGCGCCGGCAAGTGTCCCTACAAGCGCACCGCGTCCGCGCCCGCCGCCGTCACGCAGCGCGCGCCGGACCACAGGCACGGTACGTCTCTCTATCTATGTACTCACCACGCAGTCCGTCTGCGCCGGCAAGTGTCCCTACAAGCGCACCGCGTCCGCGCCCGCCGCCGTCACGCAGCGCGCGCCGGACCACAGGCACGGTACGTCTCTCTATCTATGTACGAGCCACGCAGTCCGTCTGCGCCGGCAAGTGTCCCTACAAGCGCACCGCGTCCGCGCCCGCCGCCGTCACGCAGCGCGCGCCGGACCACAGGCACGGTACGTCTCTCTATCTATGTACTCACCACGCAGTCCGTCTGCGCCGGCAAGTGTCCCTACAAGCGCACCGCGTCCGCGCCCGCCGCCGTCACGCAGCGCGCGCCGGACCACAGGCACGGTACGTCTCTCTATCTATGTACTCACCACGCAGTCCGTCTGCGCCGGCAAGTGTCCCTACAAGCGCACCGCGTCCGCGCCCGCCGCCGTCACGCAGCGCGCGCCGGACCACAGGCACGGTACGTCTCTCTATCTATGTACTCACCACGCAGTCCGTCTGCGCCGGCAAGTGTCCCTACAAGCGCACCGCGTCCGCGCCCGCCGCCGTCACGCAGCGCGCGCCGGACCACAGGCACGGTACGTCTCTCTATCTATGTACTCACCACGCAGTCCGTCTGCGCCGGCAAGTGTCCCTACAAGCGCACCGCGTCCGCGCCCGCCGCCGTCACGCAGCGCGCGCCGGACCACAGGCACGGTACGTCTCTCTATCTATGTACGAGCCACGCAGTCCGTCTGCGCCGGCAAGTGTCCCTACAAGCGCACCGCGTCCGCGCCCGCCGCCGTCACGCAGCGCGCGCCGGACCACAGGCACGGTACGTCTCTCTATCTATGTACTCACCACGCAGTCCGTCTGCGCCGCGCTCTGCTGCAAGTGTCCCTACAAGCGCACCGCGTCCGCGCCCGCCGCCGTCACGCAGCGCGCGCCGGACCACAGGCACGGTATGTCTCTCTATCTATGTACTCACCACGCAGTCCGTCTGCGCCGCGCTCTGCTGCAAGTGTCCCTACAAGCGCACCGCGTCCGCGCCCGCCGCCGTCACGCAGCGCGCGCCGGACCACAGGCACGGTACGTCTCTCTATCTATGTACGAGCCACGCAGTCCGTCTGCGCCGCGCTCTGCGGCAAGTGTCCCTACAAGCGCACCGCGTCCGCGCCCGCCGCCGTCACGCAGCGCGCGCCGGACCACAGGCACGGTACGTCTCTCTATCTATGTACTCACCACGCAGTCCGTCTGCGCCGGCAAGTGTCCCTACAAGCGCACCGCGTCCGCGCCCGCCGCCGTCACGCAGCGCGCGCCGGACCACAGGCACGGTACGTCTCTCTATCTATGTACTCACCACGCAGTCCGTCTGCGCCGGCAAGTGTCCCTACAAGCGCACCGCGTCCGCGCCCGCCGCCGTCACGCAGCGCGCGCCGGACCACAGGCACGGTACGTCTCTCTATCTATGTACGAGCCACGCAGTCCGTCTGCGCCGCGCTCTGCGGCAAGTGTCCCTACAAGCGCACCGCGTCCGCGCCCGCCGCCGTCACGCAGCGCGCGCCGGACCACAGGCACGGTACGTCTCTCTATCTATGTACTCACCACGCAGTCCGTCTGCGCCGGCAAGTGTCCCTACAAGCGCACCCCGTCCGCGCCCGCCGCCGTCACGCAGCGCGCGCCGGACCACAGGCACGGTACGTCTCTCTATCTATGTACTCACCACGCAGTCCGTCTGCGCCGGCAAGTGTCCCTACAAGCGCACCGCGTCCGCGCCCGCCGCCGTCACGCAGCGCGCGCCGGACCACAGGCACGGTACGTCTCTCTATCTATGTACGAGCCACGCAGTCCGTCTGCGCCGGCAAGTGTCCCTACAAGCGCACCGCGTCCGCGCCCGCCGCCGTCACGCAGCGCGCGCCGGACCACAGGCACGGTACGTCTCTCTATCTATGTACTCACCACGCAGTCCGTCTGCGCCGCGCTCTGCTGCAAGTGTCCCTACAAGCGCACCGCGTCCGCGCCCGCCGCCGTCACGCAGCGCGCGCCGGACCACAGGCACGGTACGTCTCTCTATCTATGTACGAGCCACGCAGTCCGTCTGCGCCGGCAAGTGTCCCTACAAGCGCACCGCGTCCGCGCCCGCCGCCGTCACGCAGCGCGCGCCGGACCACAGGCACGGTACGTCTCTCTATCTATGTACTCACCACGCAGTCCGTCTGCGCCGGCAAGTGTCCCTACAAGCGCACCGCGTCCGCGCCCGCCGCCGTCACGCAGCGCGCGCCGGACCACAGGCACGGTACGTCTCTCTATCTATGTACGAGCCACGCAGTCCGTCTGCGCCGCGCTCTGCGGCAAGTGTCCCTACAAGCGCACCGCGTCCGCGCCCGCCGCCGTCACGCAGCGCGCGCCGGACCACAGGCACGGTACGTCTCTCTATCTATGTACTCACCACGCAGTCCGTCTGCGCCGGCAAGTGTCCCTACAAGCGCACCGCGTCCGCGCCCGCCGCCGTCACGCAGCGCGCGCCGGACCACAGGCACGGTACGTCTCTCTATCTATGTACGAGCCACGCAGTCCGTCTGCGCCGCGCTCTGCGGCAAGTGTCCCTACAAGCGCACCGCGTCCGCGCCCGCCGCCGTCACGCAGCGCGCGCCGGACCACAGGCACGGTACGTCTCTCTATCTATGTACTCACCACGCAGTCCGTCTGCGCCGGCAAGTGTCCCTACAAGCGCACCGCGTCCGCGCCCGCCGCCGTCACGCAGCGCGCGCCGGACCACAGGCACGGTACGTCTCTCTATCTATGTACGAGCCACGCACTCCGTCTGCGCCGGCAAGTGTCCCTACAAGCGCACCGCGTCCGCGCCCGCCGCCGTCACGCAGCGCGCGCCGGACCACAGGCACGGTACGTCTCTCTCTCTATGTACTCGCCACGCAGTCCGTCTGCGCCGGCAAGTGTCCCTACAAGCGCACCGCGTCCGCGCCCGCCGCCGTCACGCAGCGCGCGCCGGACCACAGGCACGGTACGTCTCTCTATCTATGTACGAGCCACGCAGTCCGTCTGCGCCGCGCTCTGCGGCAAGTGTCCCTACAAGCGCACCGCGTCCGCGCCCGCCGCCGTCACGCAGCGCGCGCCGGACCACAGGCACGGTACGTCTCTCTATCTATGTACTCACCACGCAGTCCGTCTGCGCCGGCAAGTGTCCCTACAAGCGCACCGCGTCCGCGCCCGCCGCCGTCACGCAGCGCGCGCCGGACCACAGGCACGGTACGTCTCTCTATCTATGTACGAGCCACGCAGTCCGTCTGCGCCGCGCTCTGCGGCAAGTGTCCCTACAAGCGCACCGCGTCCGCGCCCGCCGCCGTCACGCAGCGCGCGCCGGACCACAGGCACGGTACGTCTCTCTATCTATGTACTCACCACGCAGTCCGTCTGCGCCGGCAAGTGTCCCTACAAGCGCACCGCGTCCGCGCCCGCCGCCGTCACGCAGCGCGCGCCGGACCACAGGCACGGTACGTCTCTCTATCTATGTACTCACCACGCAGTCCGTCTGCGCCGGCAAGTGTCCCTACAAGCGCACCGCGTCCGCGCCCGCCGCCGTCACGCAGCGCGCGCCGGACCACAGGCACGGTACGTCTCTCTATCTATGTACTCACCACGCAGTCCGTCTGCGCCGGCAAGTGTCCCTACAAGCGCACCGCGTCCGCGCCCGCCGCCGTCACGCAGCGCGCGCCGGACCACAGGCACGGTACGTCTCTCTATCTATGTACTCACCACGCAGTCCGTCTGCGCCGGCAAGTGTCCCTACAAGCGCACCGCGTCCGCGCCCGCCGCCGTCACGCAGCGCGCGCCGGACCACAGGCACGGTACGTCTCTCTATCTATGTACTCACCACGCAGTCCGTCTGCGCCGGCAAGTGTCCCTACAAGCGCACCGCGTCCGCGCCCGCCGCCGTCACGCAGCGCGCGCCGGACCACAGGCACGGTACGTCTCTCTATCTATGTACTCACCACGCAGTCCGTCTGCGCCGGCAAGTGTCCCTACAAGCGCACCGCGTCCGCGCCCGCCGCCGTCACGCAGCGCGCGCCGGACCACAGGCACGGTACGTCTCTCTATCTATGTACGAGCCACGCAGTCCGTCTGCGCCGGCAAGTGTCCCTACAAGCGCACCGCGTCCGCGCCCGCCGCCGTCACGCAGCGCGCGCCGGACCACAGGCACGGTACGTCTCTCTATCTATATACTCACCACGCAGTCCGTCTGCGCCGGCAAGTGTCCCTACAAGCGCACCGCGTCCGCGCCCGCCGCCGTCACGCAGCGCGCGCCGGACCACAGGCACGGTACGTCTCTCTATCTATGTACGAGCCACGCAGTCCGTCTGCGCCGGCAAGTGTCCCTACAAGCGCACCGCGTCCGCGCCCGCCGCCGTCACGCAGCGCGCGCCGGACCACAGGCACGGTACGTCTCTCTATCTATGTACTCACCACGCAGTCCGTCTGCGCCGGCAAGTGTCCCTACAAGCGCACCGCGTCCGCGCCCGCCGCCGTCACGCAGCGCGCGCCGGACCACAGGCACGGTACGTCTCTCTATCTATGTACGAGCCACGCACTCCGTCTGCGCCGGCAAGTGTCCCTACAAGCGCACCGCGTCCGCGCCCGCCGCCGTCACGCAGCGCGCGCCGGACCACAGGCACGGTACGAAATGTAGATTACGGTTGCCTTACAGAGTTTTCAATTTTGTTATAAAAAGCGTTCAGGAATTGAATTTAATTGTGATCTGTACGTAGATGGTGCTCTGCTTTACCGCTCGATCACTCACTCATTGTCTATCGTCTCTTGGTCTCGTGATGTTCACACCACAGAAGCCTAAAACTGTACTCGTAACAAATAGTTACAAGTATAGTTGTTAGAGAGAATAAACTACAACAATAACTCTTTGTTACAGAGCGATCCCGCGAGCGAGTATACTCGCGTCAGTTCTCGGCTCCACTGCTGAAGAGGAAGAGTTCTCGCTTCGGGCTGCCGCACCTGCTGTCCGCGCAGCACGCTCAGCACGCGCACGCGCAGCATGCGCACGCGCAGCATGCGCACGCGCAGCACGCTCACGCGCAGCACGCCGCGCCGCACGCACAGCATCCCCCGCACGCGCCGCATCCCGCCATCAAACTTAACGGTAACATGAAGGTGTTATTGACTAGACTGTAGCCGTGAACTGCGCTGGAGGGCCATTGATCCGCAAAATGCGCTATAAAAATTGTCCTAAGATATATATTTTTATGCTCGATAAGCCTTCATTTGACTAAAATCTCGTCTGATGTAAAGTGACGATGCGGTCTATGACGGGACATGAAGACCTAGAAGCTAACTATTTACTCTTTCTTTGAAAATACCCAGGTTGTTATCTACCGGAAAAGCATGCAGGTAACTTTTTTAGATCCTAAGCGGTATGTATAAGAAATGTGGAAGCAAGCAGCTTGGTGCGAAAAGAGGGATGCCCACCAAACAGGGATGGTACTGTGTGGAATGGAGATGGTGGTATTAGATCATGTCGTTCACGTGAGCACTCGCCGAAAAACTCACTGTAAAAGACTGCAAATACACCTATGTTTTACCACAATCTCGATCTCTGATGGGAAGTGTCGAAGTGGAGGAAGACCACACTCTTATCTAGATATCAGGAAAAAGATAAGTAAGGAAAGTAATGCCTTTATTGCGAAATCTAGGAGTCATTTTGAGCTATCTAACTTTGTTGATCTGGTCATTTCCTCTCCCATATTGATATTAATTATGTTACGTTCACTGGTTTGTTATTATTCTAGCTATCGACTTATGACAAATCTCGGATAAGAAATCCTTGCTTAGAACATGTTGTTTTTGCAGAGGGATTCCACTCCGTGTCCCGGTCCACGGACGACACCCTCCCCACGGCCCCGCCCAAGTTAGAGCTCGAGGAGACGGACAAGGAGACCACCAACCTGCTGGTTTTTCTACTCATGCAGTTTTTGTCAAGGTATTATTATAACATGTCAATTAAAATAAATAAAGAAAAAAACATTTTATTTAGGACACATCAAAAAATAATAATAATAACATATAAACACACAGATAGTGTCCCAAAAAGGCAATAAAGTTGTTAAGTTTTAAAATGTAATGACAGACGGACAGAGGACGAAGTCAAATAAATTCAAATGAAGTGTTTGTTTGCTACTGATGATGATGGCCTCCTTGACGTGTCCGTCAACGGCGAAAGAGACATGTTGCTTTTATATATTTTAATTTTTCTATTTATTAATTTTGACTACTTCGCTGGTGTGCGCGCATGCGCACGCGCAGCATGCGCACGCGCAGCACGCTCACGCGCAGCACGCCGCGCCGCACGCACAGCATCCCCCGCACGCGCCGCATCCCGCCATCAAACTTAACGGTAACATGAAGGTGTTATTGACTAGACTGTAGCCGTGAACTGCGCTGGAGGGCCATTGATCCGCAAAATGCGCTATAAAAATTGTCCTAAGATATATATTTTTATGCTCGATAAGCCTTCATTTGACTAAAATCTCGTCTGATGTAAAGTGACGATGCGGTCTATGACGGGACATGAAGACCTAGAAGCTAACTATTTACTCTTTCTTTGAAAATACCCAGGTTGTTATCTTGCAAGCCCAAATTTAGTTTTGAATACGCGATTACAGGATGCGCAGTACAGTTGTCCTGCAGAATTGTACGTATAAATGTATACAGCCTTGGGCTTAGCTTTACGAGCCCGGCGCTTGGCATCGAGGTGTTCCAAGCGAGCGTCCTCAAAAAGAGCGCATGATTTGTGCACAGTGTTGCGCCAGTCATTGCGGCGAAGTGCAAGTTCTTCCCAAAATTCGCATTGTATTTTACAAGATATTAGGTGACGCTTGAGAACATCCTTGTACCGAAGGAGCTGACCTCCTGGCTTAAGCTTTCCCTCTACGAGCTCTGAGTAGAAAGCCAACTTCGGCAACCTGGAGTCAGCCATACGCACAATATGCCCGCACCACCTCAACTGTCCCTTGATAAGAAGGGATTCTATTCCACATAATTGGGTGCAGACAAAGTATTTCCGAGTTGGGAACTCGATCCTGCCAACGTACACGTAAAATAGACCTGAGACACCTCATGTGAAAAGTGTCAAGTCGCCTTATATCGTTCTTGTAGAGGCACCAGGTCTCCGTGGCATAAAGTAATACAGGTAGAATGATAGCTTTGTATACAGCTACTTTGGTGTGAAGTTGTATGTCGTGAGAATCCCAAACTCTCATTCTCAGTTTTCCAAAAGATGCAGCAGCCCTCGCGATACGTGAAGAAATTTCCGTAACAAGTCGGTTGTCATCACGTATAAATGACCCTAGGTAGCGAAAGGATGGTACTTCTTCGAGAAGTTTCCCGCAAAGAGTTACAGAGGTCGGGTCTGCTGGTTCACCCTGTGCTGGCTGTTTAAGTACTTGCGTTTTGGAAACACTGATTACCAGCCCGAATTTGCGACATGATTCGTCCAGATTGTTAAGGTAACTTTGAAGACTTATAATGTTATCGGCCATCAAGCAAACATCATCTGCGTAGAGAATATCCAATACCGAGTGTATGAGCACTTTTTGCTTTGACCTTAATCGCGATATGTCAAAAACACTCCTATCAGATCTGACTTTCAGTGCTATTTGATCTGTGCAGGTTTTGTAGGAGTCTCTCATTACTGCAGCAAAATATATAGCAAAAAGGGTGGGGGCCATAACACAACCCTGTTTGACACCGCTGGTAACGGGAAACGGTTCAGTCCGGTCATTCTCGTGTTCGACTCGAGCCGTCATGTTGTCATGGAAGTTCCTTATTAAACGAATGAACTTTTGTGGACAGCCAGCGCGTTCCAGAACAATCCACAATGCTTCTCTAGGTACTCGGTCGAAGGCTTTTTCAAGATCTACAAAGCACATATAAAGCGGGCGATGTTGTTCCAGGCTTTTTTCCTGTATTTGCTTGACCACGAAAATGGCGTCCACAGTTCCCCGACATGGCCTGAACCCACACTGAGACTCGGGTAGTATTTGCTCTGCTAAACCGACTAGCCGGTGGTTTATTATGTGCGCCAATACTTTGCCAGCAGTACTCAGCAGACTAATACCTCTGTAAGAACCGCATTCAGACACACAGCCCTTCCCTTTGTATAATTTGCAAATGGATGCATTTTTCCAGTCTTGGGGTACAGTTCCAGATTCCCAAATCCGCATTATTATATCGTATAGACGGCTTAACGGTAGAGCCGCTATATTTATAAATCTCTGAAGACAAACCATCAGTACCGGGAGATTTATTGTTTTTCAGCCGATGAATTGCATTACAAAATTCTTCAAAAGATGGCGGATTGTCTAAACCTGAAGAAATGGGCAATGGCTCTAGAGATCTTATGTATGCCAGATCTGTAGTTTGAGCCACAGGGTTTAAAACTTCACTAAAGTGCTCAGCCCACCGAGCCAAAATATCACCATGATCTGTTAAGGTGTGACTTTTGTCAGATGATAAGATAGAAGAGTTTTTCCGACATTTCGGGCCAAAGACTGATCTAAGTCCTTCGAAAAACTTAGCACTTTGATTAGTGTCGGCGAGATGTTGTAGCTTTGCTTGATTTGCTACTAACACGTTACTAACACAATGTAGTCTCAGTATAGGGATCCCGTTTTGAAAACAAAGTGTATTATTTTAGTAGCTATTACTCTTTTACCTACAGAGGAGTGACATACAAAATAAAAAAATAAAACAAATATAATTTATTTATGATATTATTCTTTACAAGATATGAATAGTTAGATCTGTCCGACAGAATCAATATTATCTAGTACCTCTAAGTTCATGTAATTGCATAATGTAATGTGGTATCTATGTTGTAAGATACAAGATCATTTATTTCCATTCTTTGGTTTTACAAAACTTAGATTGTATTGTATTGGTAAGGACACCAATATTGTTATATTTATTATATATTTAATTGATTATAACGACTTAAAATAACCAATTACACTATAATAACAACAAAAGAGATTTAAGCTGTGTTGTTCTATACGCTTCTCAACTCAATGTAAAAAATTTAAGCGAACTGTCAAGATAATGTTATTTCCTTAATCAATTTTATTTAAATTTACTTGTAAGTTGTTCTGTCCATGTAAGCCCTGTGCTTCTAAGGAAATAAACGTTTGACTTTGTTCACTGTTGTAGATCGGACCAAGCGCACCCCATCGAAGACAAAGTGGCTGCGAAACCTCAAGAAGCAGTTCTCAGACATCTGTTTCTGCTGCTCGGGTACAACACCACCGACAAGTACTTCCACCTGTCGCCTTATACGATCAGGTATGTCACCTTCAACTGTTTGTGGACATTCACATTTATTTTATTTATTTATTTAAGAAACACTTTTACATTGTCATTTCAGTTTGACACCAATGCGACAATGGAAAATAAATATAAATATATAAATCATATATCTACTAGTCGACCCGACAGACGTTGTCCTGTCCCGCGTCTCAAAAAACAATATCCAGTTGACTGTATTGTGAATCTAAACCATTCCCAGATCCCCTTGAACACACACAAAAAAATTCATCAAAATCGGTCTAGTCGTTTGAGAGAAGTTCAGTGACATACACACTCACAGAAGAATTATATATATGTCGGAGGCAGTTATGAGTCGAGTTGATTGTTGTTTACATGCATAGCAAATAATATTATCTGTTTACATTTTGATTACTTGTAAAAATCATAATTCAATTTATTTTGATTTGTTACATTTTTGAATTCATTAATAAAGGTCATTTAATTTATTAAGTTAAAAATACTGTGAAGTACGTAACGACCAATCAGAGCAGAGCACGTCGCTCGAGTGGGGTCGAGGCGCCATCTTTACTTAAGAGTGGCTGACAGTATTTTTGGGAACATTACTTAGTGAGACACGAACGGATCGAGTTGGATCGTTGGGTGTATTCGTTGTTTAGAATGAGACACGAACGGATCGAGTTGGATCGTTGGGTGTATTCGTTGTTTAGAAGTGAGATTGGTGCCTTGAACTCGCTGCTCGGTTGTTACAGTGCATTTTATTTGAAACATTTGTAAATAGACAAATTGTCGATTAAATTCTTATAAAACAGTGAATATTGTGTTTTGTGCTCGCATTTTACCCTGATGACGCCCACTAAACACGTTACCGCTTATGACGATCTCGTTAGGAATAACGATTCTCCGACATCAGAAGTGGGATCGGTGCAGGCACAAAACGTGAAAGAGCAGCTATCGGCGAACTATCGCTGACGTGCGCTATTCGAAGCACAACAATTCAGCATGAGGCTTCTCGTGAAGGCACTTTCCAACCAAGCACGAGGACAAGGACATCACGCTGCCTACATTTCAGCCAGACGAGGCAGAAAACGACGCGCGGGCCTGGTTGGCGACGGCTGACATCTGCTTATTGGATCGTAGCATACAGGGAAGTAAAATTAATTATCATTCTTAGTAAGGTTATGATAGGTTCGGCTGCAACGTGGTTTTCTCAAATAGCGTTTCCAGATATGAAATGGGTAGAATTTACGAAATTTTTCTCTTGCGATTTGAGACCTTAAAAACGCGTGCTGAGTCTGCGTTAAAAATTATTAGTGGTAAACCACATGTCTTGCTGCATATGCAAGCCGTTTGTTTACATTACTTATATCTCGGTGGGGTAATTTAGGTAAAGAATAAATGGTGTTATCCTTAATACTAGCACTAACAAACCACGGTTACAGCGTCAACATTTTTTTTAAAGAAATATCTACCCGCAGCAAAATGAAACGTGAAATTATGGCTTTTTCTTATCGCAAAACGTAGTTAAACAAGATAACAAACGCCCTAGTTTAAGTTCAGTGAATTTGATGTTTGGAAAACTTGATCATAAATCTTTTGAATGTTTCAGCCGACCACATGACAATCAGCAAACAACTACGACCCCTGATCGCTCCAAAACAGCCGTTGCTACGAAGTTCCCTGTGATTTGCTACAAGTGTGGAGTTGAGGGTCACGTCACATCGCGTTGCACAACGCGCGCAGCCTACTGCCGCTACTAGTACTGTCAAGAGAGAGGACGTGTGCGGTATGAAACCTATCTTCGGTACAATTGCACAATTCGGTGAGCAGTTTTCATTTTGTTTTGATTCCGGGGATGATTGGTCATTAATTAAAGAAAGTATCTCTGGCAGACTTGTTGGTACATTGCAAAATGCAATTGTTACTTTAATTAGTGTAGGAAAGACTAGTGCGTGTTGTCGAGAAGCTAGATGGCCTCGATGTTTACATGTTGATGAAGTCTTTTTTTTCGTGAGCTTCGTCATAACGTTTAATGGTAGTTGCGACTAGGTCTACTTTGAGATCCCGATGTATGTCTGCATTTCTTATGTATCACGGAGCGTTCACGATACTCCGAAGTGCTTTATTTTAAAATCGTTAGACAATCTGAATATTGCTTTGTTTGGTACTGCCCCAAAGCTAAATACCGTACGTCCATATTGGCACTAGGGCTTGCTTATATAGCAGTACTTTATTGTTCACTGATAACGCAGAGTGTTTTCCAAGTAACCAGTACATCTTCTTATAGCGAAGCCCTAATTCTTCACATATCTTCTTGACATGAGCTTTCCAGCGAAGCTTTGCATCTAATGACATACCTTAGTATTTTGCTGTATTTTGGTATGGTATTACTTTATCATTGATGTACACCGGATTATAGTTTGGTCTTTTATTTGTGAAGTAAATGTGGACTGACCTTGACTCATTTAATTTAATTCGCCATTTCTGTGTCCAGTTCAAAACAGTGTTCACTGCTTTTCTGCCGCTTTTGCATGAGTGACCAGTAGCCATTATGGCTGTATCATCAGCAAATGTGGCAATGATATTGTTTTCTAAATCTAGAATATCTGCAGTATAAAGTAAGTACAAGACGAGGACACTTACTTGTGGCACTCCAGCTTCAATTTTCCTTAGATCTGAGTAAGCGTCATCTTAAGGAACTCTAATCTCATTCTTTGGGTAGACAAGTCTCTAATGTATCTCTAATAACAATAAACAGAAAATTGCTTTGGGAATATAATTCGTATTTTATGTAAAAGCCCTTTATGCCAAACTTTATCAAACGCCTGCGCTACGTCTTTGAAGACTATTGTCTTCTGTGCAGACTTTTCTTTCTTCAAATGTATTTTGTATTATTTTCGTTATTCTTTGTACATGGTCTAAGGTGGAGTGTTTTGCCTGAAAACCAAATTGAAAGTCCGGGATCAACTTTTAATGGGGTTAATGGGTCTGTTGAGAAATAGTTTGGGCATAATTAGTAAAAGAGAAATAGGTCTGTATGATGTTCTTTCATGTTCTGGTTTTCCCGGCTTTGGAAACATAATGAATTCAGCAACTTTCCACCTGGTACATATTTAAGCCTAAATGCCGCGTTTATGAGTGTGGTAAGCTTTATTATGGCCTTTCTATTAAGATTTCTTTAATTATTCACCAGTGGTTAGATCATACTCCGGAGTTTTCTTACGGTCAAGCATTTTTATTTCTCTTTGTACTTCTTTTGGCGTTACTCGTTGTATTTCCAGTTCTTCACAAAATTTATTGAGGCTCTTCGTGGCTTTTCAGGGTGAATAGTCTGTTTGTCAAGCATTGTTAAGCTAGCTTAAGTAAGTTTTCATATTTTCATCATGGAAGATTTTACTATCCTTCTGAGTCTCTTTGTAAGGTTATAAAAACGTGATTATGTGGACACCTAGTTTGTTGCCATTTCGTCCTTTTTTTGAAGTAAAAACAACCTTATCTCCATCGGGTACTGGTAACCTCTCGGTCTTCTGTTTTTTTTAAGGGAGTATTATTCCATGCGCTTTGTTGGATGTTTGTTATAAAATGTCTTAAGTCTTCGTCGAATTGTTCTCGACTCTTCAATGCTTTAGTTCAACAACAGAGTCCAAGTCAGACTTGAAACTCTCCCAGTCAGTGTTTTTGTTTACAAAAATATCAGGTATAAAGGTCAAAATACCATTATTTTGACCTTTGGGTTATTATGGGTGAGTGATCTGAACTCATATCGAAGCCTTCCTCTATGTAGGTACATGAAGTTGGATGATACATTTTTATAAACGAAAAAGAAAATCAATTAGGTCCGGTATTTTGTAAGGACCTGTTGGCCAGTATGTCGGCTTTCCTGTTGATGAAACCTCACAATGCATCTCTTTAGATGTGTATTATGTAACGCACAAATATTAGCTAGATTAACTCTTAGCAGTCTTGACGCTAGTAGTGAAGGTCATGGCGCGATGTTCCTCCAAATACCTGATACAAAGCTACATCCAGTCGAATATTATAGCAAACGCGCAGCACATCCGAATTGGATCCATTCCTGTAGAATGCATTCATACTATGTTTCTTTTGATTATGTGTCGAGGTAGTATAACGGCGAGTTGGCCGATATGTTATGGCGAGGTGGCCAAAATTGTAACGGCGAGTTGGCCGATATGTTATGGCGAGGTGGCCAAAATTGTAACGGCGAGTTGGCCGATATGTTATGGCGAGGTGGCCAATTTGTAACGGCGTGGTGGCCAATTAGAAACGGCGAGGTGGCCGATATGCAATGGCGAGGTGGCCAATTTGCAAAGGCGAGGTGGCCAATTTGCAAACGCGAGGTGGCCAACGTTGGAGGGCGAGGTGGCCAAATGTAAAAGAGGGCCTGTTTTGATTCGATGGATTTTACTTTTTACATTTTGTTTGAGGCTAACATCATGAAACTTTTCTATAAAGGCAGTTGAAGTTATTTGGTCAGGAGTGGCCGAACGTTACTAAAATGTTTTGTTTTTTTTGACAGATGATGCGCGGCCTTCATTATCACACGAGGGCGTGTGATATGTCAGGATGGCTGTGTCGGAGGCAGTTATGAGTCGAGTTGATTGTTGTTTACATGCATAGCAAATAATATTATCTGTTTACATTTTGATTACTTGTAAAAATCATAATTCAATTTATTTTGATTTGTTACATTTTTGAATTCATTAATAAAGGTCATTTAATTTATTAAGTTAAAAATACTGTGAAGTACGTAACGACCAATCAGAGCAGAGCACGTCGCTCGAGTGGGGTCGAGGCGCCATCTTTACTTAAGAGTGGCTGACAGTATTTTTGGGAACATTACTTAGTGAGACACGAACGGATCGAGTTGGATCGTTGGGTGTATTCGTTGTTTAGAATGAGACACGAACGGATCGAGTTGGATCGTTGGGTGTATTCGTTGTTTAGAAGTGAGATTGGTGCCTTGAACTCGCTGCTCGGTTGTTACAGTGCATTTTATTTGAAACATTTGTAAATAGACAAATTGTCGATTAAATTCTTATAAAACAGTGAATATTGTGTTTTGTGCTCGCATTTTACCCTGATGACGCCCACTAAACACGTTACCGCTTATGACGATCTCGTTAGGAATAACGATTCTCCGACATATATAAAGATTTAATAAAGAATACAATTACATGGTGACATAACAGTAAGATAGGCATGCCAACAGCGACAATGTAATAAACTAAAATTTAATTATAATAATTCACAATTAAATACCCATAAACCATCATTTATAAAAAAATAATGAATAGAAATACTTATACAATTAAAAATTTAAAATTACTCATAAATTCATAGGAAAACTGCTATTTAACTTGCCCTGTTAGTGTTTGTTAGTATGGAATAAATCTTGCAACTTAATTTTGAACCAGTTATCTTTAACCGATGAAGTTTATTATACACGCTTGGTTTAGATGACAATGCATGGTTAACTATGTAAGGTATCATAAATACAATATGGCGGATTATCCATGATGGCGGACTAGTATTTTCTGCTATACCACAATATGGGTACAAAATAAAAGTGCTTGCTTAGTGGAACACGAAAAATAGTACTCACAATAAAAAAAACTACATTGTATAAAAAGCTGTTATAAAATGTAATTTTTGTAATAGAAAAGTACATAGTACTAAATTTATTTGTTTCATTTAATTTAAAATTTTTCATCTTTTAGGTCACTTAAATAAAAGCTAGTTTTAACAAGTTTTTTACAGTAAATTTATGTTGTGTACACAGACAATCGTCCATCTTCAACGCGTTCATGGCGAACCTGCCGCAAGTGTTGGATCAAAACCACATCATGGGCGCCATGCTGGCCGAGCCCACGCTGCTCATCCTACAGGTAACTTGTATGACTGTATGAGGGAACTTGGCATTATCGCATGCCCAAAGAGGCCCTACCTAGTTCCATCATCATCATTTTAGCTGTAGGACGTCCACTGCAGGACAAGCCTCCCTCAAAGACCTCCAGTAACTTCGGTTTCCAGCAGCTAGTAACCGCGCATTCAGTTAATTTTCGGACGTCCTACGCTGCGTTTGCGTGATGTTTCGTGGTCTTCGTTCGACGTTTCCGGCCCCAACGGCCAACTAGCCCCATACCTCTATTAATCTTAGAGCTGGGCCCAATTATTATGCTTCTCTTATATTAAAAAATCTCTCTAATATTATACCTCCACATGAATCTGCAAGCAGAAATAGGAGACAAATGTTTCTAAAAAATATTAATGTATTGTTTTCGCTTTTTTGAGGATTAAATTATGTAGATAAATTATCCTGCACGCGCCCTAAGTAGATTCACTCCACAATATTTAATAAAATAATAATAAAAAAAAATACTTCACTCATCAGAGGCCCATAGAAACTATCATTCCTACGTACTAAAATAAATCTTAAATACTAACCATTTGTTATCCATTGAAATAATATTTGTTGTCCCCAGTACTGCTGCGGCACCGGCAGCCCGGGCTCCGCGAGCGCCACGAGCGTGCACTCGCTGGCCGCGCTCGCCCCGCACGTGCGCCGCCACTGGCTGATGGCGCTGCTCGTCGTCCTCTACAAGGTAGCGTACGAGCGCCACGAGCGTGCACTCGCTGGCCGCGCTCGCCCCGCACGTGCGCCGCCACTGGCTGATGGCGCTGCTCGTCGTCCTCTACAAGGTAGCGTACGAGCGCCACGAGCGTGCACTCGCTGGCCGCGCTCGCCCCGCACGTGCGCCGCCACTGGCTGATGGCGCTGCTCGTCGTTCTCTACAAGGTAGCGTACGAGCGCCACGAGCGTGCACTCGCTGGCCGCGCTCGCCCCGCACGTGCGCCGCCACTGGCTGATGGCGCTGCTCGTCGTTCTCTACAAGGTAGCGTACGAGCGCCACGAGCGTGCACTCGCTGGCCGCGCTCGCCCCGCACGTGCGCCGCCACTGGCTGATGGCGCTGCTCGTCGTCCTCTACAAGGTAGCGTACGAGCGCCACGAGCGTGCACTCGCTGGCCGCGCTCGCCCCGCACGTGCGCCGCCACTGGCTGATGGCGCTGCTCGTCGTCCTCTACAAGGTAGCGTACGAGCGCCACGAGCGTGCACTCGCTGGCCGCGCTCGCCCCGCACGTGCGCCGCCACTGGCTGATGGCGCTGCTCGTCGTTCTCTACAAGGTAGCGTACGAGCGCCACGAGCGTGCACTCGCTGGCCGCGCTCGCCCCGCACGTGCGCCGCCACTGGCTGATGGCGCTGCTCGTCGTCCTCTACGTGTACCACGCCGAATGGAGGGAAGGAGGTCTCGCGGTCGGACCTCATCTCAAATCTGACTCGGTCCACCGTGAGCGACTGATCCCGCACCGCAGCTAGCAGGGAACGGTGACGGTGCATTGCGGGAGCTTCTTCTCGACTTAAGGACCCCCATAACCACTACCTCTCTGTTAAGAGTGACTGACTAAGAAAAAGTACGGCATTTATTTTTCCCCCCTTTTCTGTTTGGCTTGTAGATAATGTCATGATATTATGCTTATTTTAATAGCAATTTAATTACATATGCAAATACTCATTTAAACCTATCTATACTAATATATAAAGCTGAAGAGTTTGTTTGTTTGTTTGTTTGAACGCGCTAATCTCCGAAACTACTGGTTCGAATTGAATAATTCTTTTTCTGTTGGATAGTCCAGTTATCGAGGAAGGCTAGGCTATATAACATCACGCTACGACCAATAGGAGCAAAGATATAGTGGTAAATGTGTAAAAAACGGGAGAAATTGTTCATCTTTGAAGCCTTCCGTTGCGTGCGCCGTGAAAACGGTTCAAGATACACAAAAAATATGTATTAAAGAATAATAGCTCTTTTAATGATCTAAAAAACAGTCCGCAAAAGTATATGTCTATCTTTTAAGATTAACTCACAAAAACCGTTTTTATGGTACCTAATTTGGTCGAAATAATTTGTTTAAGTTGTATCAACATAATAATATTAATCTTTATTCAAATAAATATGTTGTTGGTTAAGTGTACTTCATCCATTATAACGCGGGTAGCACCGCAGGGCACAGCTAGTATTAGATAAAATGTCGTTAGCATTCGTTTGTCCTTATCTTAGAAAGAGGCACAATTCATAGACATAATTTTATTTACTACAGAAACACACACAAAAATAATACAGACTTAGAATCTACTTACATTTTTAAATAATGAAACATTTTTAAGTATATATAAAAACACAGAGTGAGCAGGTACGTGTGTGCTACAGCAGTAAAAGGGCAACGGCTCAGCTCTATGTCCACTGGTGCTAACAGTGGACGCTGGTATTCTGCCGCAACCACAATAGTCACAAGACTTTGCGGGAATATATCACAAAATTTAATAAATAAATTGGTGCAATAATAATAAATTAAATTTGTCTTCTGAGGACACTAGTCTCTAAAGAGACTGGGCAACAGAGATTGAACACCTATCATGACATGACATAAAACAAATAAATAAAAGTCCTATAAATATATAAAAAATAAAATAATCTCAATAAATAAATAAATTAAGTTTATGAATTTGATTATGTATTTAATAATTAAAATATAATTTAATTGATTACCTAATGATGAAATACTGTTTAATACATTTGACATGCTGACTAGCTTGTAAACAGTGCGTTGGTATCGGGTGTTACACATGCGCCCTACATAGAATCTGCAGACCAGCATTTACGCAAGTTACACGGAACGTGGAAACTTCCAACAGCACCGTCAGCACACGTGCCGCGCCGCTCCCCGCGCCCCGGCCTCGCTGTCATCGGAGCCATCGGCAATCACTTCTGTTCTTGGTTCTCGCATCGACCAGACTTAGATTATTTTAGTTGTAATTTAAATGTAATTCTTTTATTTTAATTAAATTTATATTTAAATAAGAAGCACATTTTTTTAAAAGCCACCTTCAGGGCCAATCATCATAATTGGCGCAGGCGAAATTGGCATTTCTTGGGGGATAGGAGTGTATAGAGATCTATAATACGTGTCGCGTCGCGTGGCGAAATACCAAGGACAACGACGATTCGGACCTGAAGGAGATCCAGACATTGATCTTGCTGATACCAAAATGTGCATGTGAGTACTTTAGTTTCTATCTAGAGTTGCTTCCTTTATCCTAAGAATTTTCCTAATTTTTAATTTCCTTTTAATTAATCCAAAATTTTTCATCCTACGAAAAATCGGACACCTAGGTTAATGATTAGTAATAGTAGTAGAATTTTAATGCAGGACGCATCTAGAAATTTTGATATAATTACTGAAGAGTCCTCTACTAGAAATATGTCGAACGGCGTAGATGAAATTTATAAGGCCCTCCGCCTATTGCCTGAATTTGATGGCAATGTTAATGTGTTAACTCGATTTATTCGACTCTGTGACCAGCTTGTGAGCCAATACGCCAAGGACGACCCCGCGTATGCGCTTACGAACTTAGCGTTATTAAATGGTATATTAAATAAGGTCACAGGTCCAGCAGCTCGTTTGATAAATTCCAATGGAATTCCAGAGAACTGGACTGGCATTAGGAGTGCTTTAATAAATACTTTCGCCGACCAGCGAGACGAAACATCGCTATATAATGACCTTGCCTTACTGAACCAAGGCTCATGTAGCCCTCAGGAATTTTACGAAAAATGTCTTAACTTGTTTAGTACTATCATGACATATGTTAGTTTGCATGAAACGATTCCGAGCACCATTGAATCTAAACGTACTTTATATAAAAAGTTAACACTTCAATCGTACTTGCGTGGTCTACGTGACCCGCTGGGCTCGCGTATTCGGTGCATGCGACCTGACAGTATTGAAAAAGCTTTAGAGTACGTGCACGAGGAGGAGAACACCCTGTACCTACAGCAGCGTAACGGGTATCCGAAGCAGGTTAGTGAACCTAGAAATAATTTAGGCTTTTTACCACCTGTAGGGAATAATGTGTTACCCCCGCGTCCCGCGTTATTTCCCGCGCAGACACCGCGTTCGTTTAATTTCCCATCGCAAGGGATGGCTACGCAGCCATATAGGCCCACGTTTAGACCTCCGTTACCGCAAATGAGAGGCCCCTCTAGGACTCAGCAGATGTTTGGCGCGCCCCCGCCGAACTATAGACCTCAGAGTAACATCTTTAAATTACCCCCCAGAAACGTACCTTCCGGCCCTAAGCCTATGAGCGGAGTTAGTCACTACGTGACGAAACAAAGCCCTAGTCCACGTCAACTGCACGATTGGTCAAAATTTGGTAACCCACCACCTTCAAATTATTTTAAGACTCGCGAAGCTCACTTTAATGAATTTTACGACCAACCTACTTACGACGATTCATACGTATCGGATTACTATGATCATTACACAGAGTATTATAACCCCGACATAGCTCACGAGTATGAACTGTACGAACAACCTGTATACTCGGAAAGCTATTGTGTTGAAGAATCCCCGGATTCTAATGTTTGTAACAAGGAGGAGGATTTTCAGAAACCTTCGACCTCAGAAAAGCTAAAATAGAACTTAATTTACAGACACAGCGACAACTACCATATATAGAAATTTCAAACCCCCCGTTAAAATTATTAATCGATACCGGAGCAAATCAATCTTTTCTTAGCCCCGAAGCAGTAGAGTATTTATATTCGCATATAATACCTAATTACGACCCCATAGAAGTTACGAACATTCATGCCACAACTCGAAGTAATTACTCTATCACTATACCGAGTTTCTCAGAAATGAATGAACGCGATACCATCACTTTATTCATTTACAAATTCCATGATTATTTCGACGGACTAATAGGACTTGACTTATTAGAAAAATGGGAGTCTAATATTAATTTAAAAAATAAAACTTTAGTAACCCGACACGCGATAAATCCTTTACTTATGTATGATTCACGGAACTGTAATTTATATGAAGATATTATTCCCGCTAACTCGTCTAAGTTAATTAATTTGCCTATCAACTTTCATAACGGTGAAGTATTCATTCCAGAACAAATTTTATCTAACTGTGTAATAGGAGACTGCGTTACTACGGTTAAAAATAATCGTGGCATCGTAGAAGTAACTAATACCACGCGTCATGATCTAGTATTTTCTATGGACCGGCCCGTTAGCGCCGAGACGTTCACTATTCAGTGCACGCGCACCGAACAATCAGCGCGCGCTAAGGAAGTACTATCGCGCTTGCGCACGGATCATTTGAATCCTGAGGAACGCGCTAATTTAGAAATGCTCTGTTCTCAATACTCTGACGTTTTTTATTTAGAAGGCGAACCTTTAACTTTCACCAACCAAGTTAAACATCATATTCGTACCACCGACGAGATACCGGTCTACACTAAAAGTTATAGATATCCGTTTATACACAGAAAAGAAGTTCAGGACCAAATTACTAAAATGCTAGAACAAAATATTATTCGACCTTCCCAGTCAGCTTGGAACTCGCCAGTTTGGATAGTCCCTAAGAAATTAGATGCATCTGGTAAAACTAAATGGCGGTTAGTTATAGATTTTAGGAAATTGAATGATAAGACCTTGGATGATAAGTACCCGATTCCAAACATAGCCGACGTACTGGACAAACTAGGCAACTGTCAGTATTTCACGACTCTTGACCTTGCCAGTGGATTCTATCAAGTTGAGATGAATCCACAAGATATAGAAAAAACTGCTTTTAACGTGGAGCATGGCCATTTTGAGTTTACTCGTATGCCAATGGGATTAAAAGGGTCACCTTCAACATTTCAAAGGGTCATGGACAACGTTCTTAGAGACCTCCAGAACGTTATATGTCTTGTTTACTTGGACGACATCATCGTGTTCAGTACATCCTTACAAGAGCATATGGTCAATTTAGGAAAGGTTTTTGAGAGGCTCAGAGCATCCAACTTTAAAATACAAATGGATAAATCCGAGTTCTTAAAATTAGAAACAGCTTATCTTGGACATGTTATAAGTAGAGATGGAATTAAACCGAATCCGGATAAAATCAAGGCCATTGAAAGATATCCCATTCCAACTACCACCACTGAATTAAAAAGGTTTCTAGGTTTGATAGGTTATTATCGCAAATTCATTCCTAACTTTGCTAAAATAACGAAACCTATGACGCAATGTCTTAAAAAGGGATATAAGATCATACCTACAGATTCAACCTACTTAAACTGTTTTGAGAGATGTAAAACCTTATTAACTAACGACCCTATTCTACAGTATCCCGACTTTAATAAGGAGTTTATACTAACTACTGACGCCTCCAACTTCGCCATTGGTGCCGTACTATCACAGGGACCCTTAGGCAGTGAAAGACCTATAGCTTACGCATCTAGGACCCTTAACTCTAGTGAAATTAACTATAGCACAATAGAGAAAGAACTTCTTGCTATAGTTTGGGGAACTAAGTACTTTCGCCCATACTTATTTGGTAGGAAATTTAAAGTAATTACTGACCATAAGCCCCTCCAATGGGTTATGAATATTAAGGAACCTAATTCAAGGTTAACAAGATGGAGATTAAAACTTAGTGAATATAATTTTGAACCCATCTATAAACAAGGCAAATATAACAGCAATGCTGATGCCTTGTCGCGCATTGAGATTAACAACGAGGAGACTAGCTCCATCGCAGTCAACCCCTCTCAATCTGAGAAACCACCCTCACTAGCGGATCAATCTGATACACTTACCGCACACACAAGCGCTGAAAACCCTATATTAGAGATCCCAATTTCAGACGACCCTTTAAATAAATTTAGCCGACAAATTGTTTTTGTAGTAGTAGGAGACATTAAGAAACGACCGACTGTGTCAAAGCCCTTTGAGACTCATACTAGAACGACCATACAACTGTCAGAGTCTAACTTAGAGGAAGATATTGTGAACGCTGTCAAGGAGTATGTGAACCCTAAAGTAAAGACAGGTATCATTATAAGTCCACCCCTAGCTATGTACAAAATAATTCCCATAATTCAAAGTAAATTCAGGAGTTCAGCCATGAATTTAGTCTTAACTAAGATAGAGTTGGAAAACGTTAAGGACTATTTACGCCAGCAGGAAATTATTAGGAACTACCATGAAGGTAAAACTAACCACCGTGGTATCACAGAATGTTTCTTATCTTTATCTCGCAGGTACTATTGGCCTAAAATGAAAGATTCTGTCACAAAGTACATCAACGAGTGTAACATTTGTGGTCAAGCCAAATACGACCGTAATCCTGTAAAACAAAGGTTTTGTATAGTACCACCTCCAAGCAAACCTTTTGAGATATTACACCTTGACCTCTTTACAGTCCAAAATGAAAAATATCTAACACTAGTTGACGCTTTCTCTAAATACGCTCAAGCGTATATTCTAAGAGATGGTACAGCTTTAAGTGTAATTCAAGCACTTTTATCTTTTTGTACGCACCATGGAGTACCACTGACTATCGTGACTGATCAGGGAACTGAATTCACTAATGCTATGTTTTCAGAATTTATTAGATTACATAAAATTCAGCACCATAAAATATTATCACATACCCCTAATGATAATGGCATCGTAGAAAGGTTTCACTCAACTATCCTAGAACATCTAAGAATATTAAAGTTAGAACGCAAGAGTGAACCCGCAGTTAACCTCATGCCTTATGCAATTCTAGCCTATAATAGCTCCATCCACAGTTTCACTAAGTGTCGACCTATTGACCTTATCACAGGACATTTTGACCCACGTGATCCTTTAGACTTAGATATGACAGGGCACTTGTTACAACAATACTTAATCGACCATAAAAAACGCATGACCGAGGTATATGATTTAATTAATGAAACATCCTTACATAATCGCACTGAGCTTACCGAAGCTAGGAATAAAGACCGCGAACCCGAACAGGAATATACCCCCGATCAACAGATATTTGTACGGAACCCTACGGCAAGTCGACAGAAACTGGCACCGCGTTACACACAGGACACGGTATTAGCCGATCTTCCTATTCACATATATACTAAAAAGAAGCGTGGTCCTGTAGCTAAGTCCCGCCTTAAGAGAAGTCATAAGGATCCCGTTTTGTTGCAGGATACTACTACTAACGCTGCTCCATCTGACTCAAGGACAGGAAGTAAGGATTGAATCCTTACAGGATAGCCCAGGGTTACTTCCGTTTAAATTAGGTCCCACTAAAGTGATATCCCATTACCATTCTTTCTTAGACTACATTAATCTTGATAATATTTCTTTACAAATCGATACAGTTAAATCACAGTTATTCGAAATTAAGCCTCAGTTAAATAACAAAACTTTTAATTTATACGAACCCCACATAGAATTTCTTAGTTCGAAATTAGACAGGATTTCAGATCAGCTGCAATCTTTTGAATCTAATCGTAAGAAACGCGGCTTGATTGACGGACTTGGTTCAGTAATTAAAAGTATTTCAGGTAACTTAGATTATACAGATGCTATTAAATATAATAATGCCATTAAAGTTCTCAGGGACAATGAAAATAAGTTAGAATCAGAAATTACAAATCATATTAGTTTAAATAAAATATGGATTTCTCAAAATAGTAAATTATTAGGTAACTTAACCATAAATCAGGATAAAATTGCTAAAATATTAAATAAAATAATGAATAGCGACTCGGCTAGAGAAACGGACTTGATTAAATACGCCCATATGGCTCAAAATCTAATAATTTTAGGAGATAACATAGATAGGTTATCGGACGAGCTTTTTAAACTCGAAAATACTTTAGGTTTTATTAGGGTATCTGGAGTTCCTCATTCGACCCTGAATGTTGCGGATTTGAATATGTTTTTAGATAGGCTAAGGATCATGTATTTCAAGGACGAAATACTTGACGTAGATATTAGATATTATTACGACATAATTAAATTAGGCTATTTTTATGTCGATAATTACATAGTTATAGTTCATAAGGTGCCGATTGTCTCTCCTGTAACATAGCAACTTTATAAATTATCCACTATTCCAAATAAAAATCAACAAATCCTTTTACCTTTCCAACCTTTCATTGCAATTTCTAGAGTAGATTCTATGTACATAGAGACAGAATGTCCGAAGATAAAATCATGGTATCTTTGTGAGCAAGGATTGAACTACAGATCTCGAGAAAGCACAGATTGTATCTACCAGCTCATCGTCAAGCAGGTCATCCATCCAGCATGCCCGACGACAGCCGTAGCCCTCACCAGAGAAGCAATGGAACGACTCGACGACCAGCACTACACTGTCAGCTTTCCTAATGAAACCAAGGTCATGACATCCTGCGGACAGGAGCAATACAAGATTCTCCATGGAAGCTACCTCGTTATCATCCCCTTGAACTGTTATATGAAGACGCCCGAATTTACACTCACTAATTCAGGCGACCGCATCAAAGGACATCCAATAAAAATCATGGATTTACACACCCCATCAGAGCTGAAAACCATGAAAAATTCATCAATAATCCTTAACTCAATCAACCTTGAAGATCTACATAACATTAAAGAAAAAATATCTCTGCAGACAGCACCGATTTTAGAGGAAATTCCTGACTACAGCCTGTATCATACAACTATACCTATCTACACTATTCTATTAAGTGCAGCCGCACTCGCCCTAGTTCTCTCGTACAGACACATTCGGAGGAACTACACTAAGAATATTCAAGATAGCCAAGCTGCAACAGAAAATGGTACATCTACTGGATTGTATTCAGAGATAAGAGAGAGAAAATGTCACCCGCATGAAGTAAAAGTCAACCACAGCATCGTTTCAGCAACTCCTACGAAAACCATTTCGCAATAGTTGCTGATCTAAGGAGGGAGGTGTTACACATGCGCCCTACATAGAATCTGCAGACCAGCATTTACGCAAGTTACACGGAACGTGGAAACTTCCAACAGCACCGTCAGCACACGTGCCGCGCCGCTCCCCGCGCCCCGGCCTCGCTGTCATCGGAGCCATCGGCAATCACTTCTGTTCTTGGTTCTCGCATCGACCAGACTTAGATTATTTTAGTTGTAATTTAAATGTAATTCTTTTATTTTAATTAAATTTATATTTAAATAAGAAGCACATTTTTTTAAAAGCCACCTTCAGGGCCAATCATCATAATTGGCGCAGACGGTAGGATAGGAGTGTATAGAGATCTATAATACGTGTCGCGTCGCGTGGCGAAATACCAAGGACAACGACGATTCGGACCTGAAGGAGATCCAGACATTGATCTTGCTGATACCAAAATGTGCATGTGAGTACTTTAGTTTCTATCTAGAGTTGCTTCCTTTATCCTAAGAATTTTCCTAATTTTTAATTTCCTTTTAATTAATCCAAAATTTTTCATCCTACGAAAAATCGGACACCTAGGTTAATGATTAGTAATAGTAGTAGAATTTTAATGCAGGACGCATCTAGAAATTTTGATATAATTACTGAAGAGTCCTCTACTAGAAATATGTCGAACGGCGTAGATGAAATTTATAAGGCCCTCCGCCTATTGCCTGAATTTGATGGCAATGTTAATGTGTTAACTCGATTTATTCGACTCTGTGACCAGCTTGTGAGCCAATACGCCAAGGACGACCCCGCGTATGCGCTTACGAACTTAGCGTTATTAAATGGTATATTAAATAAGGTCACAGGTCCAGCAGCTCGTTTGATAAATTCCAATGGAATTCCAGAGAACTGGACTGGCATTAGGAGTGCTTTAATAAATACTTTCGCCGACCAGCGAGACGAAACATCGCTATATAATGACCTTGCCTTACTGAACCAAGGCTCATGTAGCCCTCAGGAATTTTACGAAAAATGTCTTAACTTGTTTAGTACTATCATGACATATGTTAGTTTGCATGAAACGATTCCGAGCACCATTGAATCTAAACGTACTTTATATAAAAAGTTAACACTTCAATCGTACTTGCGTGGTCTACGTGACCCGCTGGGCTCGCGTATTCGGTGCATGCGACCTGACAGTATTGAAAAAGCTTTAGAGTACGTGCACGAGGAGGAGAACACCCTGTACCTACAGCAGCGTAACGGGTATCCGAAGCAGGTTAGTGAACCTAGAAATAATTTAGGCTTTTTACCACCTGTAGGGAATAATGTGTTACCCCCGCGTCCCGCGTTATTTCCCGCGCAGACACCGCGTTCGTTTAATTTCCCATCGCAAGGGATGGCTACGCAGCCATATAGGCCCACGTTTAGACCTCCGTTACCGCAAATGAGAGGCCCCTCTAGGACTCAGCAGATGTTTGGCGCGCCCCCGCCGAACTATAGACCTCAGAGTAACATCTTTAAATTACCCCCCAGAAACGTACCTTCCGGCCCTAAGCCTATGAGCGGAGTTAGTCACTACGTGACGAAACAAAGCCCTAGTCCACGTCAACTGCACGATTGGTCAAAATTTGGTAACCCACCACCTTCAAATTATTTTAAGACTCGCGAAGCTCACTTTAATGAATTTTACGACCAACCTACTTACGACGATTCATACGTATCGGATTACTATGATCATTACACAGAGTATTATAACCCCGACATAGCTCACGAGTATGAACTGTACGAACAACCTGTATACTCGGAAAGCTATTGTGTTGAAGAATCCCCGGATTCTAATGTTTGTAACAAGGAGGAGGATTTTCAGAAACCTTCGACCTCAGAAAAGCTAAAATAGAACTTAATTTACAGACACAGCGACAACTACCATATATAGAAATTTCAAACCCCCCGTTAAAATTATTAATCGATACCGGAGCAAATCAATCTTTTCTTAGCCCCGAAGCAGTAGAGTATTTTTATTCGCATATAATACCTAATTACGACCCCATAGAAGTTACGAACATTCATGCCACAACTCGAAGTAATTACTCTATCACTATACCGAGTTTCTCAGAAATGAATGAACGCGATACCATCACTTTATTCATTTACAAATTCCATGATTATTTCGACGGACTAATAGGACTTGACTTATTAGAAAAATGGGAGTCTAATATTAATTTAAAAAATAAAACTTTAGTAACCCGACACGCGATAAATCCTTTACTTATGTATGATTCACGGAACTGTAATTTATATGAAGATATTATTCCCGCTAACTCGTCTAAGTTAATTAATTTGCCTATCAACTTTCATAACGGTGAAGTATTCATTCCAGAACAAATTTTATCTAACTGTGTAATAGGAGACTGCGTTACTACGGTTAAAAATAATCGTGGCATCGTAGAAGTAACTAATACCACGCGTCATGATCTAGTATTTTCTATGGACCGGCCCGTTAGCGCCGAGACGTTCACTATTCAGTGCACGCGCACCGAACAATCAGCGCGCGCTAAGGAAGTACTATCGCGCTTGCGCACGGATCATTTGAATCCTGAGGAACGCGCTAATTTAGAAATGCTCTGTTCTCAATACTCTGACGTTTTTTATTTAGAAGGCGAACCTTTAACTTTCACCAACCAAGTTAAACATCATATTCGTACCACCGACGAGATACCGGTCTACACTAAAAGTTATAGATATCCGTTTATACACAGAAAAGAAGTTCAGGACCAAATTACTAAAATGCTAGAACAAAATATTATTCGACCTTCCCAGTCAGCTTGGAACTCGCCAGTTTGGATAGTCCCTAAGAAATTAGATGCATCTGGTAAAACTAAATGGCGGTTAGTTATAGATTTTAGGAAATTGAATGATAAGACCTTGGATGATAAGTACCCGATTCCAAACATAGCCGACGTACTGGACAAACTAGGCAACTGTCAGTATTTCACGACTCTTGACCTTGCCAGTGGATTCTATCAAGTTGAGATGAATCCACAAGATATAGAAAAAACTGCTTTTAACGTGGAGCATGGCCATTTTGAGTTTACTCGTATGCCAATGGGATTAAAAGGGTCACCTTCAACATTTCAAAGGGTCATGGACAACGTTCTTAGAGACCTCCAGAACGTTATATGTCTTGTTTACTTGGACGACATCATCGTGTTCAGTACATCCTTACAAGAGCATATGGTCAATTTAGGAAAGGTTTTTGAGAGGCTCAGAGCATCCAACTTTAAAATACAAATGGATAAATCCGAGTTCTTAAAATTAGAAACAGCTTATCTTGGACATGTTATAAGTAGAGATGGAATTAAACCGAATCCGGATAAAATCAAGGCCATTGAAAGATATCCCATTCCAACTACCACCACTGAATTAAAAAGGTTTCTAGGTTTGATAGGTTATTATCGCAAATTCATTCCTAACTTTGCTAAAATAACGAAACCTATGACGCAATGTCTTAAAAAGGGATATAAGATCATACCTACAGATTCAACCTACTTAAACTGTTTTGAGAGATGTAAAACCTTATTAACTAACGACCCTATTCTACAGTATCCCGACTTTAATAAGGAGTTTATACTAACTACTGACGCCTCCAACTTCGCCATTGGTGCCGTACTATCACAGGGACCCTTAGGCAGTGAAAGACCTATAGCTTACGCATCTAGGACCCTTAACTCTAGTGAAATTAACTATAGCACAATAGAGAAAGAACTTCTTGCTATAGTTTGGGGAACTAAGTACTTTCGCCCATACTTATTTGGTAGGAAATTTAAAGTAATTACTGACCATAAGCCCCTCCAATGGGTTATGAATATTAAGGAACCTAATTCAAGGTTAACAAGATGGAGATTAAAACTTAGTGAATATAATTTTGAACCCATCTATAAACAAGGCAAATATAACAGCAATGCTGATGCCTTGTCGCGCATTGAGATTAACAACGAGGAGACTAGCTCCATCGCAGTCAACCCCTCTCAGTCTGAGAAACCACCCTCACTAGCGGATCAATCTGATACACTTACCGCACACACAAGCGCTGAAAACCCTATATTAGAGATCCCAATTTCAGACGACCCTTTAAATAAATTTAGCCGACAAATTGTTTTTGTAGTAGTAGGAGACATTAAGAAACGACCGACTGTGTCAAAGCCCTTTGAGACTCATACTAGAACGACCATACAACTGTCAGAGTCTAACTTAGAGGAAGATATTGTGAACGCTGTCAAGGAGTATGTGAACCCTAAAGTAAAGACAGGTATCATTATAAGTCCACCCCTAGCTATGTACAAAATAATTCCCATAATTCAAAGTAAATTCAGGAGTTCAGCCATGAATTTAGTCTTAACTAAGATAGAGTTGGAAAACGTTAAGGACTATTTACGCCAGCAGGAAATTATTAGGAACTACCATGAAGGTAAAACTAACCACCGTGGTATCACAGAATGTTTCTTATCTTTATCTCGCAGGTACTATTGGCCTAAAATGAAAGATTCTGTCACAAAGTACATCAACGAGTGTAACATTTGTGGTCAAGCCAAATACGACCGTAATCCTGTAAAACAAAGGTTTTGTATAGTACCACCTCCAAGCAAACCTTTTGAGATATTACACCTTGACCTCTTTACAGTCCAAAATGAAAAATATCTAACACTAGTTGACGCTTTCTCTAAATACGCTCAAGCGTATATTCTAAGAGATGGTACAGCTTTAAGTGTAATTCAAGCACTTTTATCTTTTTGTACGCACCATGGAGTACCACTGACTATCGTGACTGATCAGGGAACTGAATTCACTAATGCTATGTTTTCAGAATTTATTAGATTACATAAAATTCAGCACCATAAAATATTATCACATACCCCTAATGATAATGGCATCGTAGAAAGGTTTCACTCAACTATCCTAGAACATCTAAGAATATTAAAGTTAGAACGCAAGAGTGAACCCGCAGTTAACCTCATGCCTTATGCAATTCTAGCCTATAATAGCTCCATCCACAGTTTCACTAAGTGTCGACCTATTGACCTTATCACAGGACATTTTGACCCACGTGATCCTTTAGACTTAGATATGACAGGGCACTTGTTACAACAATACTTAATCGACCATAAAAAACGCATGACCGAGGTATATGATTTAATTAATGAAACATCCTTACATAATCGCACTGAGCTTACCGAAGCTAGGAATAAAGACCGCGAACCCGAACAGGAATATACCCCCGATCAACAGATATTTGTACGGAACCCTACGGCAAGTCGACAGAAACTGGCACCGCGTTACACACAGGACACGGTATTAGCCGATCTTCCTATTCACATATATACTAAAAAGAAGCGTGGTCCTGTAGCTAAGTCCCGCCTTAAGAGAAGTCATAAGGATCCCGTTTTGTTGCAGGATACTACTACTAACGCTGCTCCATCTGACTCAAGGACAGGAAGTAAGGATTGAATCCTTACAGGATAGCCCAGGGTTACTTCCGTTTAAATTAGGTCCCACTAAAGTGATATCCCATTACCATTCTTTCTTAGACTACATTAATCTTGATAATATTTCTTTACAAATCGATACAGTTAAATCACAGTTATTCGAAATTAAGCCTCAGTTAAATAACAAAACTTTTAATTTATACGAACCCCACATAGAATTTCTTAGTTCGAAATTAGACAGGATTTCAGATCAGCTGCAATCTTTTGAATCTAATCGTAAGAAACGCGGCTTGATTGACGGACTTGGTTCAGTAATTAAAAGTATTTCAGGTAACTTAGATTATACAGATGCTATTAAATATAATAATGCCATTAAAGTTCTCAGGGACAATGAAAATAAGTTAGAATCAGAAATTACAAATCATATTAGTTTAAATAAAATATGGATTTCTCAAAATAGTAAATTATTAGGTAACTTAACCATAAATCAGGATAAAATTGCTAAAATATTAAATAAAATAATGAATAGCGACTCGGCTAGAGAAACGGACTTGATTAAATACGCCCATATGGCTCAAAATCTAATAATTTTAGGAGATAACATAGATAGGTTATCGGACGAGCTTTTTAAACTCGAAAATACTTTAGGTTTTATTAGGGTATCTGGAGTTCCTCATTCGACCCTGAATGTTGCGGATTTGAATATGTTTTTAGATAGGCTAAGGATCATGTATTTCAAGGACGAAATACTTGACGTAGATATTAGATATTATTACGACATAATTAAATTAGGCTATTTTTATGTCGATAATTACATAGTTATAGTTCATAAGGTGCCGATTGTCTCTCCTGTAACATAGCAACTTTATAAATTATCCACTATTCCAAATAAAAATCAACAAATCCTTTTACCTTTCCAACCTTTCATTGCAATTTCTAGAGTAGATTCTATGTACATAGAGACAGAATGTCCGAAGATAAAATCATGGTATCTTTGTGAGCAAGGATTGAACTACAGATCTCGAGAAAGCACAGATTGTATCTACCAGCTCATCGTCAAGCAGGTCATCCATCCAGCATGCCCGACGACAGCCGTAGCCCTCACCAGAGAAGCAATGGAACGACTCGACGACCAGCACTACACTGTCAGCTTTCCTAATGAAACCAAGGTCATGACATCCTGCGGACAGGAGCAATACAAGATTCTCCATGGAAGCTACCTCGTTATCATCCCCTTGAACTGTTATATGAAGACGCCCGAATTTACACTCACTAATTCAGGCGACCGCATCAAAGGACATCCAATAAAAATCATGGATTTACACACCCCATCAGAGCTGAAAACCATGAAAAATTCATCAATAATCCTTAACTCAATCAACCTTGAAGATCTACATAACATTAAAGAAAAAATATCTCTGCAGACAGCACCGATTTTAGAGGAAATTCCTGACTACAGCCTGTATCATACAACTATACCTATCTACACTATTCTATTAAGTGCAGCCGCACTCGCCCTAGTTCTCTCGTACAGACACATTCGGAGGAACTACACTAAGAATATTCAAGATAGCCAAGCTGCAACAGAAAATGGTACATCTACTGGATTGTATTCAGAGATAAGAGAGAGAAAATGTCACCCGCATGAAGTAAAAGTCAACCACAGCATCGTTTCAGCAACTCCTACGAAAACCATTTCGCAATAGTTGCTGATCTAAGGAGGGAGGTGTTACACATGCGCCCTACATAGAATCTGCAGACCAGCATTTACGCAAGTTACACGGAACGTGGAAACTTCCAACAGCACCGTCAGCACACGTGCCGCGCCGCTCCCCGCGCCCCGGCCTCGCTGTCATCGGAGCCATCGGCAATCACTTCTGTTCTTGGTTCTCGCATCGACCAGACTTAGATTATTTTAGTTGTAATTTAAATGTAATTCTTTTATTTTAATTAAATTTATATTTAAATAAGAAGCACATTTTTTTAAAAGCCACCTTCAGGGCCAATCATCATAATTCGGGCAAACCAGATTTTTGTCTCTGTAAAATATAAGCCTTAAATTTATTCTTGAAATTAAATCTAGATTTTACATCACGAAGTGGTGGAGGTATATTATTCCAACATTTGGTTGCCCGATACCGAAAACTACCAAAACTACTAAATGCGACAGTTTTAACCGTGCTGTAATGCAGCAGGTCTCTAGTAACAATTCATGCTAACTTAGACAGCTTTGAAATCTATTTTGCATAAGAAAGTTCATGATAACAATAAGGTTAATAACTAGTTAATACAGGTTTGATTCACCTTTCTTTGCCCATTATTCGAATGGAGTGTTTAATTATCTATAAAAACTATTTAGATTTGTAACGGGATATTTACCTCGATTTAAATCCCGTTATAAATCTAAAAATTATTGATAACCATGATAGTTTCAAAAGATTTACGCATAAAAGATTCAAAATCTTGTTGTCACATCATGTAAACAGTAACCTTTATGTTTACATGATGTTGCAACAAAATTTAGAAATTCTTTAATACAATTCAATTAATCAGTAAAAAATCATACTTATCTTGGGATTTGACTTTGTGTCTAAGAACCCATAACTATGAATACAATACCAGTTGCATAATATACTATTAGTACTGTTCCATTCCACAATTCTAAATCTTCGACTATAGTCACTACTATTATAATTTGAGACATTTGTAGAATATTTTATTTTGTTTGACATCTTGTTATTTATTTATTTTTTTAAAGCCTTAATTTATAATTAAGTTTTACCCTCGACGCTTATGGTGTTTCTGTGATTGTATTAAATGTCTATTATTATATCAAAATAAATAAGTGTTTAATGTTAATTATTGTATTACAATTGTTCGGACATAATTTTGTGTGACATCTTTGACAAGGCCTCTTGCAGCTGCTATTATTATTATTATGTAAGTTGACAAAGCCCCTGTACAGCTGCTATACTTATTAATTATTGTTTTTTTTTATTTTTGGTTTAAATTGAATTAATGTATTTATTTAATGATTATTATTGTTTTTTTTTAATTGTGGGTAAATAATATTATTTGACGAAACTAAGTGTACAACCATGTTCCAAAAGTTAATAAAGATTTGAATTTGAATTGAATTTGAACTAATAATAATTGTATATGCCGCAGTACCACTACGGGTCCGGCCCCCTCTGCGGCCAGGTGCAGTCCCTCATCAAGACGGTGCTGAACTCCGTGGAGGCTCAGTTCCACCACTGCAAGAGGATCCCGCCCATGATCGTCATGTCCAGACCCCGAGGTGAGCTACACCTCACCACCAGGTCCAGTGCTACGCTGCTGGAGACAGTTCTAATCAGTGAACAGCTAAAGTTGAAAACACCTGCTCAATTTGTCTATGTTTATTTTTGACTTATTAAATTTGTAAAATATAACAAAGAAAATGAATGATTTGTATGTTGTCATTAATAATAGCCATTAAATTATTTAAGGCCTAAGAGAGAAGTCCCTGTGTCCCAGCAGTGGGGACGTTAATAGGGTGATGATGATGATGATGATTAAATTATACGTCACAATTACATTTTGGTTACACTGTTTTTTAGAACTAATAATGTCAAAACAAATAAATAATCAAATTCAATTACTTAATAAATATGTCAATATATATATATTATATATAATAATAATATTCATTCATAAAATCACTTAAAGCTAAAGTTGTCAAAAACCCTTAAAATTTAATTAGAACTATGATGTATTTATTGAGCCTGAAGAGAATCCTGTTTTTCAGGCATATACTTAGTCAAACAATCAAGTTTTAAATAATAAATCAATACAATACAAACGGAATGTCCAATGCAAGCAAATTAATTGGTATGCCAGCTACTTATGATTTGTCAGGGAACACTCTAAGAACTCATCATAGGTATAAAATGTTGTATACAGGGTGGAAAAATCGAATGCCACATGGATGGCAACTACCTTAAATATTGTAAATAGAACATTTTGTGTAAGGGAACTTAAACTTGAACTTTCCTTTGTTTTTTAAAACAATAAATACTCCATTTAAGGATTCATGAAAAATCGCTTGCCTCAGTCGGGACTCGAACCTGTCAAATGTGACAAAAAATAATGTGCTGTATTTTATGATGCAGATTGAAAGAGTTACTGATAAGGTTCATTTTTCTCTAAATAATGTCATGAAAATTAACAATTACCTTTTAAATTTGATCTCACCCGTCACCCGTTTCGTGAATTAAGACGTAATCCTTGGAATACAAGGAAAATTAAATGATAATGATGAGCTACACTTATGTTTACTTATCACTTTAGTTGCGATTACTTATGCCACTTTAGTAAAAAGGGAATATTAAATGTATGAGTGTAACGCGAAGGTTGTGTGATTCAGACGTGTCCGCGGCGTCCCTGAAGGCGGAGGGCGCGGAGGCGCCGCCGTCGCCGCCCGCGGCCGCCTGGCCCGACCCGGACAAGTCAGTATCTCTACTATATTTACTTACCTCTAAACATCATTCATAAAAAACATTTTAATGATTTATTGAAGTTAAACTTCTTTGGAATCGTTGTGATTTCAAACCGGATGCAACGGAAAAAACGACAGGTAAGCCAATTTTAAACGCTAACAAGGTTAAGGTACATTGCGCGACGCCAGTACTTGGATGGGTGACCGCCCGAACAAAATCTTTTTGCACAGTATTTTTTTTAATTTTATTTATCTCATTCTTTTGTCGATTTACTGAAGTTTCACTTCTATCGTGTGTGAATCGCACACACACCTTTTTTATCTATTTGTTTTATCACTATAACCAACCTAGTAGCAACAGAAAGCTAATTACAGATCTTCACGGATGGTCTCAAATTAAACAACAAAAAGTGAACACACCTAAATGGACACCTAGATAATTGAAACTTTAGCTGACACATCGCGAACAAAAATAAATTTTTGACGCTTAACTCTCAATTGCTAATATCATGAGTACTATTAATTTTTGTTGACGTTTAACAGTGACGAAAAGAGATAGATAAATAACTACACACGTCAACGTAACGTGATTATGTTATGTTTGTATATGAGAACCATTTAAATAAAAGAATAGAGAACCATGTTAAAGACGAGCAAACGTGGTGAGCGTGCTAAGGTACAAGGCTAAATGAATCTCACACGAATCGGGTCTGAACTAGAGATAGAAAACAAAATAGGCATGATGGACTACATAAAAAATAGATATTTTGTCATTTTTGATATTTTTACAGACGGACTGTAAGCCCATCCAAAATGACGGGACACCTATTTTGTTGTTTATCAATTTAATAAGTGCAAGATAGAGCATCATAGTTCCAATCATAGTTGCTTGTGTATACATTTAGTTAATTTTCTTCAAAAGCATTACGTCAAGCAAAGCTCTTGATTTTTCGTTTGCAAGAAAAAAATATAATCATACAATTTTTTTTACATTTTGTTTTATGAAGGTCTTATTATTATTTTTAGCGATCTCTGCGCATTCATACTAAGTATTGTCTACATCAATTTCTTAAAATCCTAATATTTAACTCTTTCCAAACTTTATATCGCTTTACTATTGAAATGATTGTGTTCAGATATCAACAGTGGAGCGTAGACCAGGAATCGTCGGAGAGCGAGCTGATAGCCATCCCTGAAACCAGCGACAAATCTGACACCACGGTTCACGGCAGCACTGCTCCGGTAAGTCTCCTAAACTCTTTATATAAATAAACTAGTGGCCCGCCCCGGCTTCGCACAAGTTCTTAATTTTTTTTTTTAATCTAAACCATTCCCAGATCCCCTTGAACACACTCAAAAAATTTCATCAAAATCGGTCCAGTCGTTTGAGAGAAGTTTAGTGACATACACACTCACAGAAGAATTATATATACATATAAAGATATATCTGGATAACCCACACAACAACATTTAGGCCCGTGGTAAGCGCCTACGCTGCGAGGCGACACCGTCGTAACGACTTTAGTTCCTAAGATTTATATGTTTATGTATGTTAGTCTGTAAGGTATATGTTCGTATGGGCCTTGGATGCCTGAAATAAATGGTTTATTATTATTAACACCGTTATTTGTCCCAGGGATCATTCGACGAGCCATCCCACTATGAAGACCCACCGAAAGTGGAACTCGGTTCTACCTCCCACTCCTACCAGAGCGTCGCGCATAGGATTGGCCACATTGGCAATAATGAGGTTAATATCTATCTATGTTCTAATATTACGAGTATTAATATAAAACTCAGTAAGCGTTGGACCAACTGAAATAATCGGGAATTTGTGACGGAGAATTATGTCTGGAGAATCGCTCTCTATTGCTGTGTTTCCTGATAACTACAACGTAAGTATCTTCAAGACAAACGTGAAAAGAATTAATGAAAAAAATAGAGGACACTTATTTTTCCCTTTATAATTTTAATAAAAAAAGTGGCACGATATAGAGCATCTAAAATCCGAAGTAGGGGCTTTAAACGTATAAATTTAGTAAAAATATCACGAAAGCGTTACCTAATTCACGCGAAAGACTTGACATTTCGTTGTTGGCAATCTTTTAAAACAATATAAAGTAAAAGGTTACGTTTAACCGTAGTCAAATCTTATGCAAGAGGATCTCAAGATCAATAACCTGAACCAATGACCTGAATAATTCCAGGGTTCATTTGACGAGCCTTCGCACCACGAAGACCCGGCCAAAGACACAACGGTGACCTCCGCGCCATCCGTTGCTAAAATGCCCATTTATAGCAATATCGATGTAAGTTTTAGTTATTTTAAGCCCTCCTTGTTATGTTTCACACAATATTAATTTCATTTTAGTTATACCAATTGTTAAGACACGGCGCAGTATTATTGGTATTATTGTCATTAATGTTTCCGGACTAACCTAACCCAAACTAAGCAAAGCTTATAATGAAATAAAAATGGTTTATTTCAGACACAGGTCCATATTTCTTAAATTAGTGTGATAATATAATAATATAAACAGATAGACAGAAACAGATTGGTCTGTGCAGAGACCGATCAATCTAGGAAAAGGTCCCTTTCTAGTACCCTAGATCAGGTATGGGCAACCTTCCGCAAGTTGCGTGCCAAAATTACTATATAAATGCAGCTGCGGGCCATAACAAGAAATACAAAAGATTTTTTCATATAGTCTGTTTCTTAGGTTTGAAACATTTAAAATATAAAAAAAAAAATTACGTGTAACGGTTAATGTGATATTTGTGTTTGAACTTGAGAAACAAGTTTATTCATATCTGGACAAATTCCACTTGTGCAGAGGCGTAACGATTTTTCCAGATTTTCAACTGTGAGTCTCGAACGGCATTTTGACTTATAAGTCTTCATCATCGAGAAAAATTGTTCGCATTTGTATGTACTTAACGCTCTCAGTTGTTTGTATTTCTCTTCTTCAATGTAAGTTTTGAAAAACTCGTACAGGTCCATGTCTTCAAATTTTGATTTCAAATTGGGGGACGTAGATCAGTAGTAGATGGTATCAGTGATCGGCAGCTCTGAGCTACTGGATCAAATGCTGAACGTCCACTTTTTTTGTTGCCCAAATGTGTTAGTATTACCCATTTCTAGTTTAATTTTTTTCTATTGTGGCACAAAATAAATGTTTATATTATTATTATTAAATTTGTGTGTTCCTGAAGCTCGATCAGTTCCATTTGCAGTTGTAATGGAGCATTATTTACGTCACTTTTCGTCGGAGTAGCGAAAAGGTAAAAGTAGCTATCCATCTTCAGTCTGAAAATCTATGAGTAAATTGCTCCTACAACGATTTCATCATCGGCATACTGAACGTACGTTACATTTTCATGGCTGCATAATTTCAAAAATGATAACAGCTTCCAGATCGCATTTGTGTTTCCCATTCTTCTTACGTACTAGATTTCGTTAAGTGTGAAAGGGATGACAAGTAATCTTGTGAGGCTACAAGCGATACTGTGATGCCATTGCATCTTTCGTTAGGTTACCTATTCAATGCATACGCACGCTACAATTTTACATACAGAAAGTGAGCTTAACAAGCAATGGTTGTCATTTATTTGAAGTGTTTGTTATTTTCATGTTATTTCACTTTAGTGTTCTATAGTTACAGCGTGCGTATTCTGTTTTCGAACGAAGTTTGAAAATGTCTCGCGGGCCGGGTCAAAAGTCGAGGCGGGCCGGATCCGGCCCGCGGGCCGTACGTTGCCCATATATGCCCTAGATGTTGTTGTGTGAATTGTCCGGAAATATTTATATGATTTTATTAAGTTATCACTCTCTGCACAAGAGACCTCCAAAGTGGAGAGTAAATGTCATCTCCGAGGCACTTGGTTAGAATATTGTTTTAACTATACTTTTCGTTTTATACTATGGGAACAAGCGTCCAATACTAAATTGCTCTTGTACATTAAATGCAGTGCATTTACTAAGTGCGGTTTAACAGTGGCCACGAGCTTCGCGTCTCTTTTATCGTTATAATTTACCTGCAGAAACTATAGGTGGCAGCACTAATGCGACGGTTAAAATGTCAAATTTTTGTATTATAGCGTCAAAATTTCATATTGATGGTACCAGTGGGAAGCACCATCTATGCGCAATAGGGTACTTGCTGAAAATATTGTTGGCAGCACTAATGCCACTGTCAGAATGTTAATTTTTGTCTGAAATAGTAAAAATTATAAATCGATGGCACTGGATGGCTGATAAAGTCAGCCTCATGGATTGGATGTATTAAATTAATATGTACTATTGTTTTTAGCCGAGAACCGGTCTGCCTCAACAGCTGTCCACGAGTTCCTCTGTGTCTATTGGAAGCGACTCTTCTAATTTGTAAGTTGTATTCCAAAATATAACTGGATATTACTTTTTTTAACAATAGTTTAGACATGTTATGGATATCAAAATAACGAAAATGGATGATATTTTATTAACAACAAGGTGACCCGGCTTTGCTCGGATGCAAAAACCTTCCTCTTAAACGACTCTACCAAATGCTGCTATTTGCAAATAACACCATAAAGAACTGTTCAGTAGTTTTTAAGTCTATCCCTAACATATATACAGTGAGACGTGTCGGTAGACTTAAACCTATATAAATAAAAATGAATTGTTGTTCGTTAATCTGATTAAAACTCGAGAACGGCTGAACGGATTTATCTTATCATAGTCTTGAAATGTTCGTGGAGGTCTAGGGAAGGTTTAAAAGGCGAGAAAACACTAATAATTGCCGGCGAAAAAAATTGAATAAAAACCCGTGCGAAGCCGGGGCGGGCCACTAGTTTATAATAAGTATGTATGAGTTTGGCCACAATAAAAGCAATTTGTACCAGCCGTCCCGGGGTTTTAGGAAGATAAATTTATCGTAAATCTCACTGCAATAATTATTTATTTTTTCGGAATTAAAGGTAGTCTGTTTTGTAATCCTAACTCTATCTATCATTAATCTGCAAAACATCGAAATGATTTCAGAAATACGAACGAATAAACTTAATTTCGCTATAATAATAATTGTTGTCATAATTATAATAGTTAGGTACTTAGTTAGGTAGATTTATAACGGGATATTTACCATGATTGATTGTAATAAATCTAAATAGTATTTATAACCATGATAGTATCAAAAGTTATATAATAAAATAGTTGTCATATATCCGACGACCTCTGTGGCTCGGTCGGCGAACGTCCGCCTGAGGCGCAGGAGGTTGCGGGTTCGATTCCCGCCGGGGGACCAGATTTTGTACGATTTATAATTTCTGGTTTCGGGTCTGGGTGTTTTCTATGTATCATATGTATGTATTTACAAAAAAAAGGTAGGTTATGTGATGCTGTGTGAGTAGTCCGGAAATATTTATTTATTATTTATATATGAAACAATAAAGTGTCTATCTACCTTTTTGGGTTAAAAATAAAAGAACAGTACAACAAGTTGACATGTTTTTCAGGAAATCCACGCCCATGAGCGGTCAGTCCGTGGAGATCTGGCCCGACCCGCACGGGCCCGCCTCGCCCAGGGTCAAGATGCTGGGCAAGCAGAAGAGGATTATAGGTATACTAGTAGCCCGCCCCGGCTTCGCACGGGTTTTTAATTTTTTTTTTTTAAATCTTAACTATTCCCAGATCCCCTTGAACACACACACAAAATTTCATCAAAATCGGTCCAGTCGTTTAGGAGGAGTTCAGTGACATACACACTCACAGAAGAATTATATACATATATAAAGATATTTTATCAAGATATATTATGATATTTTTAAGGGCATAAGAATGTTGCCCTGTAACTCTTCATGTGGTCGCCGTGGATCCTGAGCGTGGGAAACTAATCAGAAGATTGGCAGCAGTGATATTCTTGGACCACATTTATACTGCGCTCGACTTGTGATTGTCCAACCTCAATGCGATTTAGGAAGTCGAACTCCGTACTCATTAATACCGCGAAGGTTGTGGTTTCGAACCCCGCGACACAAGTGCTTTAACGGTGACGGTGCCGGAAAACGGCACGTTCTCTACTAAAGCACCTACGTTTAATTTTAATTTTTTTTTTGTATTTTATTTTTGACGTTTCTAAGATGTGTAAAACCAAACCATGGATTATTTCCATTTGATAATTTTGTATCTTGTATCTTTGAAGACTTTGAATTACATGTGACTTTTACCAATCCGGCACTTGGTTAGCGTGGTGAATCAAGGCCTAATCTCTCTCGTCAAGAGGGAAGTCCCTGTGTCCCAGCAGTGGGAACGTAATACGGGGGCTTACGTATACATATGCATCGTGTGTTCTAGCGGGAAGCAGCACGTCCCCCGACACGGCGCCGTCGTCCAACGGCGACGGGCACTTCTGCGCGTGGCCCAATAACAAGTCGCCCACGCATCGCCACATTAAGAGTCCTGGTGAGTATTTGTTTTGAGAAATATATGAAGTCATGTAAATTTTACGAAAGAGATGTAGATAAAGTTTATTTATTTATTTCCAAAACTTACAACTATTTTTACAGGCTTTACCTAATGCAATAGTGTGCTTATCTAAACTTATCTAATTATTTCTATTATAGCATAATGAATACATTGTTATCCTAGTAAATTCGTTCAGGGTACAATAAAATAGATCAAGTTCTCGGGATATGATGTTAATAGTGCGAAGTGCGCGCTTCAAAGGTGCTTCCCGTATGAAGTCATTTTTTTTAAGCCTGAGTTACTGCCTTTATACCGCAAAGGTTTTAACTAGGTCTCCAGTTTTTTTTGTTACAGGTGAAAGTTGTAAATTACAGTGTATTTGAGATCGCACTTTCGATTTTACTTGCTTTGTACTTGCACTTTAATTAAAATACCACACAAAGGAGGGTCGCACCCCTCAATGTGAAAATTTGTTTTCTTAATTTTACGTTTTTTTAAACTTGTTTATATAAGATTTATGTAATCTACATACACAAAAGTTACCTTAATTTTAACTGCCGAAATTTTCGCCAGCACAGTTGTTTGAAATGAAATTCGTTAAGTCACTAAAAATAACAAACTTAAACCTTTGTAACTTTTTAAATTATCATGGTTTTTAACAATATTATGATTTAAAACGGGTAACATACCATGATTTGACGGTTTTTGAGTTTTCCGATATTTCGACACTGTTGCAAGCGCCATGATCACGGAAACAACTGAATTGTCATTGTCTTTGCGATTTGGGCAGACGGTTATTCACAAACGAACCGGTCTGCCCTCTTTCTGAGTCTTTTATTGCGAGGTTCACACACTAGTGCTACTACCACTTGTTTCATTCTCGAACGCAACTCGATCACGACACACTACACTGACCGTGTCTTGGCGAATAACCGGTGTTACATATGTTTGAGTTTTGCATAACCGCACTACAGGATTCCATGCTCCTGACAATTGGAAGCCATCTTCACGATTGAAGTTCCTATATTTAGTAATTTCAATAGCCTCTCGAACCATTAGGAAGACCAGGTGTTTATAAAGTAGATTGTAGCTGCGGGAGCTCATATATAGGGCAGACCAAGAGAACTATCGCGTGTCGTGTAGGTGAACATATTAAGGCAGTGAAGAACGCAGATGTCCATAAGTCTGCAATTGCACAACATTTACTGGAGTCTGGTTCCAATCACTGGATTGAGTTGCATAACCCACGGGTAATTTCAACAGAGCGGCACTATATACCTAGATTGGTTCGAGAGGCTATTGAAATTACTAAATATAGGAACTTCAATCGTGAAGATGGCTTCCAATTGTCAGGAGCATGGAATCCTGTAGTGCGGTTATGCAAAACTCAAAAATATGTAACACCGGTTATTCGCCAAGACACGGTCAGTGTAGTGTGTCGTGATCGAGTTGCGTTCGAGAATGAAACAAGTGGTAGTAGCACTAGTGTGTGAACCTCGCAATAAAAGACTCAGAAAGAGGGTAGACCGGTTCGTTTGTGAATAACCGTCTGCCCAAATCGCAAAGACAATGACAATTCAGTTGTTTCCGTGATCATGGCGCTTGCAACAGCGTCGAAATATCGGAAAACTCAAAAACCGTCAAATCATGGTATGTTAAACCTTTGATTCAGAAAAAAATTCTGAATCAAAAATTCACGAAAAACTTCTTAAATATTCAAGTTCAGTAGTGGATATTCTACGCCTGAGGAGTGACCAAGAGAGAAATATACCACTGACTTATCCCTCGTGCTCAGTTCGATATTATAGATTCGAATTTGGACCTGCTGTAACATTATGTGTCTGTCGCAGTGGCCGGCGTGTGCGCCTACGCGTCGCCGGAGTCCCCGCTGTCGAAGATGGAGGTGGCGTGGGCGCCGCCCGCCCCCGCGCCGCCGCGCGCCGCCGCCGCCTTCCACATCCCGCCCCCGGAGAGGTCAGTGTCTGTCTCAGTGGCCGCCCGCCCCCGCGCCGCCGCGCGCCGCCGCCGCCTTCCACATCCCGCCCCCGGAGAGGTCAGTGTCTGTCTCAGTGGCCGCCCGCCCCCGCGCCGCCGCGCGCCGCCGCCGCCCTCCACCTCCCGCCCCCGGAGAGGTCAGTGTCTGTCTCAGTGGCCGCCCGCCCCCGCGCCGCCGCGCGCCGCCGCCGCCTTCCACATCCCGCCCCCGGAGAGGTCAGTGTCTGTCTCAGTGGCCGCCCGCCCCCGCGCCGCCGCGCGCCGCCGCCGCCTTCCACATCCCGCCCCCGGAGAGGTCAGTGTCTGTCTCAGTGGCTGCCCGCCCCCGCGCCGCCGCGCGCCGCCGCCGCCTTCCACATCTCGCCCCCGGAGAGGTCAGTGTCTGTCTCAGTGGCCGCCCGCCCCCGCGCCGCCGCGCGCCGCTGCCGCCTTCCACATCCCGCCCCCGGAGAGGTCAGTGTCTGTCTCAGTGGCCGCCCGCCCCCGCGCCGCCGCGCGCCGCCGCCGCCTTCCACATCTCGCCCCCGGAGAGGTCAGTGTCTGTCTCAGTGGCCGCCCGCCCCCGCGCCGCCGCGCGCCGCCGCCGCCTTCCACATCCCGCCCCCGGAGAGGTCAGTGTCTGTCTCAGTGGCTGCCCGCCCCCGCGCCGCCGCGCGCCGCCGCCGCCTTCCACATCTCGCCCCCGGAGAGGTCAGTGTCTGTCTCAGTGGCCGCCCGCCCCCGCGCCGCCGCGCGCCGCCGCCGCCTTCCACATCCCGCCCCCGGAGAGGTCAGTGTCTGTCTCAGTGGCCGCCCGCCCCCGCGCCGCCGCGCGCCGCCGCCGCCTTCCACATCCCGCCCCCGGAGAGGTCAGTGTCTGTCTCAGTGGCCGCCCGCCCCCGCGCCGCCGCGCGCCGCCGCCGCCTTCCACATCCCGCCCCCGGAGAGGTCAGTGTCTGTCTCAGTGGCTGCCCGCCCCCGCGCCGCCGCGCGCCGCCGCCGCCTTCCACATCCCGCCCCCGGAGAGGTCAGTGTCTGTCTCAGTGGCCGCCCGCCCCCGCGCCGCCGCGCGCCGCCGCCGGAGAGGTCAGTGTCTGTCTCAGTGGCCGCCCAGTTCATAAAGTTTTGGCGTTAATTTTTAGTTAGATAATCCACACGGATAATCCTAGACCCTTGAAGATTTTGACGCGTATGTATACATAGACACAGACACACGGACGTTTAACTTTGAGAAGGCGGTCAATCGCCGAACCCAACTCGGAAACAGCGGAACAGCGCTCGGGAACTCGAACAGACTTCGTTACATCTTCCGACATACCTCAGTCCCGACGAGTCTTTTTTTTATTATTCCCTTGAATATAATACGGTAAGGCGAATCGTTACATGTTTGCATTATAGTGTAGCCAGTTAACATTAACACTATTTACAACATTTGTCCAATTTCCTAACCGCAGGCTGCTGCCAATCGGTCCAAAGCCCAACAAAGAGCAGTATCCTGTTTTCAACGCGCTAGTGGACAGAGTACGGGAGGCGTTAAATTTACCAGGTATTATTCAATACTTCGATTTTAGTTCACTTACTAGCCCGAATAACATTTGAGCGCTCCTGCTCACGATGCCGCCGCTGCACCATTTTATTGTAGAGTTTTATTGAATTTCCCGCGGTAACGACCTATTTTCCACCGTAAAAAGAAGCCTTATAGCCTTTCTCGATGAATTGGCGGCCTAACAATTAAATAATCCCTGACATCATCATCACCCTATTGACGTTACCACTGCTGGTATATTGTTGATATTCGTAATTACGAAAGTTTGTGCTCGCTCATCCAACTATCAACCACTAGTATGTTGAAATAAAACGTCTACCTGCGTACTGTCTTGGTCTGTGAATTAAATGATCCCGTATTTATTTAACTTGTGATGTGTTTTTCAGATGATTCAACGGACAAAACGGACTCAAGCCGATCTGAGCAAGAACCGACCCCGGCGCCGGCGGGACGGCCGCAGGAGCTGAGGAAACAAGAAGCTAATACAAAGTGTGTATAGCTAGATTAATTATATTGTTTTGTATACAAAGACAGAATAAAAAAAATCATAAAATAAATAAATGGGTCGTGACTAAAGTAGTCTTATCTTTTTCTATTCAATTTTTTTTAGAAAGAAAGAAGAATTTTTTATTGAATTTGTTGCAAAGAAAAAAAACTCGGGCATGTGAAAATATAGGGAGTATAGAATCAATTTCCTGCGAGTAATGTCTTACAACCGAAAAAGATGGATAGAAGACATACAAAAGATAGCGGGAAAGGAAGCTACGGATAGAGAGGTCTTGAAGAAGCTGGAGGAGGCCTTTACCCCAGTAGGGGTTCCGATCAATGGTACAGACGAAATTATCTATAGTTAGTGTTCTTATTTACATACTTTATAGATATAGTTTAAAACTTTCACTATACGTTATTTTTTAAATATTTATTAACAGTTGTAGATCGGAAATAAATGGGGAAATCTATTATTATTATTATATTATGAATGTCTTACAAGTTGTGTGGTTCCAGCCTGCGCGGCGCGTCCCCGCGCAGACTGGCGCGCCAGGCCGCGCAGCTCGGCTCCCCGCCCGCCAACGTGCCCTTCGCAGGTATGTTTTCTCATTTAAACAATAATTTCCAAATTGTAAATAGAAATCTCTAAAAAGTGTTGGTAGTTAGTTAGTTAGTTAGGGGGCCCTGCTTTTCCGCACTTAGACTCAAAGGTGGTCCATTGTGCGTGGAGTGGGGCGCTAGTGTAACCAGCCCAACTCCGACCAAAAGCGCAGAAGTTTCCCGGGGTCTTCGCAGGCTTCTCGGAGTGACCTTGGGTTCTTAAGGATTTCACGTCGCTGTGCTGTTACTCCCTCGCATTCCAGGATGACGTGGGCAGCTGTTTCGTCTTTGTTGAGGCATCCTCTGCAGAGTGAACTGTCCGTGGATCCCATGTTATAGAGGTGTTTGTTGAGGGTGATGTGTCCTGTGATAGTTCCTATCAGGACTCGAAGGTCCGTTTTTTAAAGGTTTAATAGGCGTTTGGATTGCCTTGAGTTAAGGTCTGGCATTGCTTGTCGGCAGTCTGTTAGATTATGCCAGCGATCGTTGTGTAGGTCCTTTGTTCTAGTTCTCATCCAGGTGCGCAGTTGCGAGAAAGGCAGCGGCAGGAACGGAGACGGACCTTCAAGTGTTGGTAATATTTGGAGATAAGAGATGAAGGCAGGGTTGTTCCATTCGCTTTTTAACTCAGTTTAAAAAAAATAAGCTAACCGTCAAGACAGTGTTATTTCCTTGATTATTCTTTGTTTTTAATTAAAATAGCTTTAAGTTGACCTGTCCACGTATGCCCTGCGCGTCTAAGGAAATAAACGTTTTGACTTTGACTTGGAAGGTACGGAATGCGGGGGCAGCGGTGTACCCCCCGAGCAGGGCGCCGGCCACAAGAGCACGCCCCTGGCCGGCGCAGGGCTCCCCGGCGCGGGCTGGTGGGAGCAGGCGTCCCGCGCCGGGCGCCGCGCCGCGCACGCCTCCTCCGCGCACCGCCCCGCCGCCACGCTCTGCTACCGCTGTAAGTACACAAGGGCGCAGGGCTCCCCGGCGCGGGCTGGTGGGAGCAGGCGTCCCGCGCCGGGCGCCGCGCCGCGCACGCCTCCTCCGCGCACCGCCCCGCCGCCACGCTCTGCTACCGCTGTAAGTACACAAGGGCGCAGGGCTCCCCGGCGCGGGCTGGTGGGAGCAGGCGTCCCGCGCCGGGCGCCGCGCCGCGCACGCCTCCTCCGCGCACCGCCCCGCCGCCACGCTCTGCTACCGCTGTAAGTACACAAGGGCGCAGGGCTCCCCGGCGCGGGCTGGTGGGAGCAGGCGTCCCGCGCCGGGCGCCGCGCCGCGCACGCCTCCTCCGCGCACCGCCCCGCCGCCACGCTCTGCTACCGCTGTAAGTACACAAGGGCGCAGGGCTCCCCGGCGCGGGCTGGTGGGAGCAGGCGTCCCGCGCCGGGCGCCGCGCCGCGCACGCCTCCTCCGCGCACCGCCCCGCCGCCACGCTCTGCTACCGCTGTAAGTACACAAGGGCGCAGGGCTCCCCGGCGCGGGCTGGTGGGAGCAGGCGTCCCGCGCCGGGCGCCGCGCCGCGCACGCCTCCTCCGCGCACCGCCCCGCCGCCACGCTCTGCTACCGCTGTAAGTACACAAGGGCGCAGGGCTCCCCGGCGCGGGCTGGTGGGAGCAGGCGTCCCGCGCCGGGCGCCGCGCCGCGCACGCCTCCTCCGCGCACCGCCCCGCCGCCACGCTCTGCTACCGCTGTAAGTACACAAGGGCGCAGGGCTCCCCGGCGCGGGCTGGTGGGAGCAGGCGTCCCGCGCCGGGCGCCGCGCCGCGCACGCCTCCTCCGCGCACCGCCCCGCCGCCACGCTCTGCTACCGCTGTAAGTACACAAGGGCGCAGGGCTCCCCGGCGCGGGCTGGTGGGAGCAGGCGTCCCGCGCCGGGCGCCGCGCCGCGCACGCCTCCTCCGCGCACCGCCCCGCCGCCACGCTCTGCTACCGCTGTAAGTACACAAGGGCGCAGGGCTCCCCGGCGCGGGCTGGTGGGAGCAGGCGTCCCGCGCCGGGCGCCGCGCCGCGCACGCCTCCTCCGCGCACCGCCCCGCCGCCACGCTCTGCTACCGCTGTAAGTACACAAGGGCGCAGGGCTCCCCGGCGCGGGCTGGTGGGAGCAGGCGTCCCGCGCCGGGCGCCGCGCCGCGCACGCCTCCTCCGCGCACCGCCCCGCCGCCACGCTCTGCTACCGCTGTAAGTACACAAGGGCGCAGGGCTCCCCGGCGCGGGCTGGTGGGAGCAGGCGTCCCGCGCCGGGCGCCGCGCCGCGCACGCCTCCTCCGCGCACCGCCCCGCCGCCACGCTCTGCTACCGCTGTAAGTACACAAGGGCGCAGGGCTCCCCGGCGCGGGCTGGTGGGAGCAGGCGTCCCGCGCCGGGCGCCGCGCCGCGCACGCCTCCTCCGCGCACCGCCCCGCCGCCACGCTCTGCTACCGCTGTAAGTACACAAGGGCGCAGGGCTCCCCGGCGCGGGCTGGTGGGAGCAGGCGTCCCGCGCCGGGCGCCGCGCCGCGCACGCCTCCTCCGCGCACCGCCCCGCCGCCACGCTCTGCTACCGCTGTAAGTACACAAGGGCGCAGGGCTCCCCGGCGCGGGCTGGTGGGAGCAGGCGTCCCGCGCCGGGCGCCGCGCCGCGCACGCCTCTATGTTCTCCTGGCCGGAGGAAGATCTCTAGGATGCTGCCTTTGAATTAGAGCCGAAATTACTTAACACTTTAATGCTGTCCTTTCGATCTACAAAGACCTACTAATATAGCAATTTTCCTATAAAATTCCTATAGGTGGAGAATGCGGAACAGCGGTGGAACAATACAGCGACGAAGAACTGGGTCTCTGTGTGATCGTGTTGGCAACATTCGTGCACCGCGAGCCGGCCGCCGCCGCGCCGATGTTGCCAGCTCTGCTTCATAATGTTACCAGGTATGAGTAGAAGTTGGACAGAATTGGTGATATACGAATATTAAAATTTAAAAATCTTTATTGGGAACAGGATTTAAATGGTGTATGGTACAATTTAAGAGTTGAAAACCGCAAAAGTAAAAATAAACTGCGTAACGGTGTCAGCGTTCCCATCCAATGACAATTCTATGCTGCAATAAATAAATAAATATTTCCAGACAATCAACACAACAACATCTAGCCCCGCGGTAAGTTCTTAGATTGTGTAACGGGTACTAGACGTCTGATATACTAACTTAATATAATAGACATACATGTATGGATGTTTTTTATTATACACAATAAACTCCCAGACCAAGGAGAAAGTGCCTGCAGAACATACAAACACTTGTAACATGAGTTTATGTTACAATAGCTAACTGATATGAAAAGAATTTTCAGTTAATGTTAATTTTATAACATGTTCCTAACCTATAGTGTAATTTTGGTGTTTTAATAGAATATATTGTATTATATTAAAACACCAAAAATTTTATAAACTGATAAAGCTGTGTTGCTCTATTCGCTTCTCAACTCAGTATAAAAAATTGAAGCGAATTGTCATGACCAAAAATCTTAAGTTGATCACTTCTAAGGCTATCTTCAAATAAACGTTTAGACTCAGAGTTCGGTGTGTATCCCCCAGGGTGGTCCAGCTGGGCAGCTACTCGTGGCAGGAGGGCACGTCCCCGCGCCTGGTGGGCAGCGCCGTGTTCGTGGCGCACCAGTTCCTGCGCTGCGTGCTGCACCAGCTCGCCAAGCACAACGTGTTCCACCAGATCTTCCTGCAGCACCAGCCGGGTACGCCGCACCAGCCCACCCTCGGTGCACCTAACCCCAAACTAAGCAGAGCTTGTACTGTGGGTGTTAGGTGACTGATATACTACATAGATACAGTTTTTTTTTGTAAATACATATATATGTTACATAGAAAACACCCAGAAACCAGAAATTGTAGATCGTACAAAATCTGGTCCCCCGGCGGGAATCGAACCAAAGATCATGAGCATAGTCAGGAGCAGTCACAAAATATAAAAAAAATACAAACATCATCATCTTCACCCTATAACTTTCCCACTGCTGGGGCACAGGGACTCTTGGCGAGAGAGATTAAGCCTTAATTCACCACGCTGGTCAAGTGCGGGCTGGTGAATGTCACAGGTCCTTCAAACTCTTTCTTAGAATATGCCGGTTTCGTTGAAGCACGTGTTTTAAAGCGCACATACATTTTGCAAGCAGAGATGCGCGGTGGGGCTTGAACCCACGACCTTCGGAATGCAAGTCGAGTGTGCTCCCACTTAGCCAACACGGCTTACATAATACAATGCAATACAAAAACACTTTACTGTACACCAAAACAAACATCACATATGTATGAGGCGAAGTACAAAGGGCAAATAGTTTTGTATGTACCAAAAAATTGCAAGAAGACTAACGCTACGCTAAGACGGCGTCGAGGAGACGGCAACGAAAGTAGGAAGCCTTAGGCCACGTCCGCACAGACAGGCGGCTTACTTAGCGCCTAGAGCCTAGCGAGTCACCTAGCGAGTAGCTTAATATAACGAACGTTCGAGAACGTTCGAGATCGGCCGCACTGCGCGCTTGGCGCCTGGCTAGTCGCTTAGCGTGTATCCAAGTAAACAAACGTGTTGGTTTTTTGTTGCGAAGCGCGAGGCATTTGAGAAGAAAAAATGGATGAAATATTAATTGCACCTAGCGACCCACCACGCAAACCACCTTCAGTGTGGCCACCGTGAATCCTAGCAAGTAGCCAGAATGCAAGCCACTAGGCTCTAGCTAGGCGCTAAGTAAGCCGCCTGTCTGTGCGGACGTGGCCTTACGGTAACGTACCGTAGGTAAACCTAGAGGTACACAAACTCAGAGCAAATTAATCCTGTTTAGATTATCCAAGTTTTAATCAGTATTCATTATTTATTGTTCGTCGCACAGTCAGCGACGAAATAAAAAAATTCGCAACTAAGTACAAGCAGCGCCTTGGCTACCATCCCAATCACCTGGCATCTCAGCTCACTAACATAACCTATCCCAAAAGGTAAAAAAAACACATTGTGGAACTAGGCGCATGATCAGTACAATGATGAGGGAAATGATCACTGGACCAATTCCCTAACCGACATAAGACAGCACACCTGCTTATAGACTGTATTGCAGATAAAAATAGAACAAAAAAAAATATTGTTTGTGAATCAATAGTAAGGGAATTTTACAAATTTCAGAGAAACAGCGTCAGATGTTCTTCAAGAGCATCGCGACCGCCTTCGTGGACTTCAACGAGCTGTACCCCAGCGGGCCCCTGCAGCTCGTGCTCGACCACCTCAACAGCAAGAAGACTTTGCCTCTAGATGTACGTCATTCACTAATATACAAAAAAAAGTGTGTGTGTGTCAGCTACGACGCACGATTGGAGTTTACTACTTACGAACTATAATTATGATATATATCGAATAGAAAAAAAGGGTAAATGAACGCATCTGCTAAAATGATAAGAGAAACACACATATTATATCTGTAATTATTCGGATTATTTATATTACTTCAATAAAGCGTATTACATAAAGTATGTTACAAAATAATATAAATAAAATACAGCAATACCTCTTTGCGCGATACTTCGTAGTCTCAACTACGAAGTATCGCGCAAAGAGGAGACCCCGAGAATGAGATACGCTGTGTAATGTATTCCATCTCATTCTTTTACACGTTCAATCCTACAGATATATATGTTTGTCTCTTTCTACGTAACGCCTCAACTTTCGTGTTACACTTTTTGATTTTATTCCTCATAAAATTTCTGTACCGGGCCCTTATAACTCAAATCGTTTCTTAAGGAGAAAACTCCAAAAAAAAAGGTGTGTGTGCGATTCACACACGATAGAAGTGAAACTTCAGTAAATCAACAAAAGAATAAGAAGAATAAAAAAAAACAAAATAAAAAAAAAGGTGTGTGTGCGATTCATACACGATGGAAGTGAAACTTCAGTAAATCGACAAAAGAATAAAGAAAAAAAACACATGCAAAAAGATTTTGTTCGGGCGGTCACCCATCCAAGTAGTGGCGTCGCGCAAAGGCTGCTTAACCTTGATGGCGTTTAAGATTGGCTTACCCGACAGGTAAGCCAATCTTATTTCCATTTCCGTTGCATCCGGTTTCAAATCACAACGATACTAAAGAAGTTTCACTTCAAAAAAATTAAATACTAAAATATTTATTTATCAACGCACACGCACACGTTACAATTTCACTTAGCAGCGGTCCGCGCACGAGGCAAGCCTGTACTGCGGGGGACCTGTTACAAATTGGAATTAATGGGTATAGAAAAAGTGCATGTAAAACAAGGGAGTGACAAAATAGAAGAAATTATTATAATATAACCTAAGATTACATCCAACAACATCAATACATTTTTAATTTATTCATTTTTATATAGGAGAAACACTCAATAAAGGAAAGGGAAGGGAATAAATTAGGAAGCTGGGAATTGAATTTACGTTAAATTATTATTATTATTATATACATATACTAGTTGCGCCTTCCGGGTTAACCCGCGTTATAATGGGGGTTTCCGCGGGAAAAAGTAGCCCTATGTTCTTTTTCAGGGTCAGACAATCTGTTCAAATCCAAATTTCATTTAAATAGGCTATGTAGTATGCGTGAAACAGAAACATACAGACAGAATTACTTATAGAGCTCTATCATGCAACCATGGATTAGCTACTCGGAGATGGCCCCTACTATTTATTATAAACTAACTCATGTGCATATAAAATGATTTTACATAAAATTGATTTTCCGTAATTTTATCTGTTTTTTCCTTGAATTATTTACATTCAATATTTGCATGCTCTAAGTAAGCAAAACATGTATGGAACTGTAACAACTGAACATCTTTTTGTAATTAAATTGTAACCCATGTTTGCAAATAAAAATGATTCTTATTCTTATCCATATTTCCAGAACATAAACGTGATAGCTGGCAACATCGCGATTTACCTGGAGTGCCTGGCTCCGGAGGCGCTGGGCCCGGCCGCGGCCTGCGGCGCTCTGCTAGTCTCGGTGAGATATATATTATTATTTATAACAAAACAACCGAACCTCAAAGATGCTGCAACACTTACAATCTAGCTATTATAAAGGCTAATAAGTAATTTTACATACATCTGCTACATAGAGTAAAATATAGAACGTGTCTATTAACACTTTTCTTACAGTCCCCATTAAAGCGAAGACTCTATTCTCTGGTTCTTTGAAATGTTATCTACGCTCACTAACATTGCCAGTAACTAATTTGAAACCATTAAAATGAATGAAGAGCTCGCTAGAAACTATTTCATGAGGATCGGCCAGACAACGGAAAAAAAGTGTGTGTGTGTCAGCTACGACGCACGATTGGAGTTTACTCCTTACGAACGATAATTATGATATATATCTAATAGAAAAAAGGGTTAATGAACGCATCTGCTAAAATGATAAGAGAAACAAACATAATATCTGTAATTATTCGGATTATTTATATTATTAGGTTTCTTCAATAAAGCATATTACTTACAGTATGTTACAAAATAATATTAATAAAATACAGTGAGACTACGAAGTATCGCGCAAAGAGGAGACCCCGAGAATGAGATACGCTGTGTAATGTATTCCATCTCATTCTTTTACACGTTCAATGTAACTTTTCGTGTTACACTTGATTTTACTCCTCATAAAATTTCCGTACCGGGCCTTATAACTCAAATCGTTTCATAAGGAGTAAACTCCAATAGAGTCAATAACCCACGACCTTCAAACTGAACGTCGATTGTGTTCCCACTTACCCAACACGGCTTTCGGCTCAGTATGAATGTTTGTATGACAGTTGGAAAGCCTGCTGCGCACCATAGCCCTGCACCTGCCGGCGCTGGAGCACGTCCTGCCGCTGCTGCGCGCCGCCGCGGCCGCGCTGAGGATCCCCGCGGCCAACCAACATAAGGTATACCTATCTATATCTTATTATTATTATTATGAGCCGGTATCATCCCACTGCTGGGCAAATCCCTCCCCCCCATTCTCTCCAGACATCTCTTTCTATAGCAACCGTCGTCCAGTCCGATAGAAATCGGTCCAATTCGTTCCGCCATCTTTGTTTTGGTCTACCGCGTCGCCTTCTCGCCGTATCAGGGCACCAATTCGTCGCTACTTTTGCCCACAGCTCTCCTGGCATACGGCAATATATCTTAATATATATAAATCTCGTGTCACAATGTTTATCCTCAATGGACTCCTATACCACATAACCGATTATAATAAAATTCGCACACCATGTGCAGTTCGATCCAACTTGAGAGATAGGATGGTTTTTACGGCGAGAAAAATTCGAATAATTTCCGGGAAAATCTTATACCCGTGCGACGCCGGGGCGGGCCGTATAGTAATGTTTATAATGTTTTAGATGTAGAACGTCCGGGGTCCGTGATGGGCATTTGTCTCCCTCAAAGATAATATATAAATGTGTAATGGGACCAAGAACTCTGATTACTTAATATTATACTCGTAGATATACAATACAAAAACCCTTTATTGTACACCAAAAGAAAAGAATAGTTACAAAAACTACATATGAGGAAGAAGTACAAAGGGCGGCCTTATCGCTTATAGCGATCTCTTCGAGGCAAACTTCGGGTGGAAAGGAGTGAATCGGCAATACAATTTAGATATACATATATAGATATTTTTTATTATTTTCAAATGTGTACATCACACACAAGCGCCCAATCCAGAACAATGTTGCTACATCTCTTGCCATTAGCTTATTGTAGTCATCAAGCAAAAAATAGGTGTCCAGAAATTTTGGGTGGTCTAAAACACCATACACCAAAACGCTAAACAAAATATATTTTTTCTTATGTAGTCATCATGCCTATCTATTACAAACTAAATATGTGTGCAAGAATGTGTTTTTTTTTAAAAAAAGGTAACAAGCAGTAGGCTTCGCGTCTCTGTGCACTTTCTTCTGTGGTACTGAAATAATTTAAAAATGTATCTATAATACTCGCAAAACTAATTTGTGAGAGGCCTAAATAGGCTTATTGTGTGTTTTAGCCAATTTAGTTATATTAGACAGAAATAGCAGTTTTAATAAATACAAGCGCTAGCAATAACAAATGGTTCCGTATCTGCAAACAATCTTTTTCATTTTTTATAATTATTTCTGAGAACTATAACTTAGATGTATCAACTTGTTCTGTCGCAGAGCATACTGGAGCCAATTTCAAAGATCATCAGCTACGGCGTGCAGAACTTCGTGCTGAAGCTGTCTGTGCTGTCCGAGCTCAGCGTGGCCTGCGTGCGCGCCTTCTCGCGCGACCGCGACAAGGTACGACGCTCTCATTTCAAAGATCATCAGCTACGGCGTGCAGAACTTCGTGCTGGAGTTGTCTGTGCTGTCCGAGCTCAGCGTGGCCTGCGTGCGCGCCTTCTCGCGCGACCGCGACAAGGTACGACGCTCTCATTTCAAAGATCATCAGCTACGGCGTGCAGAACTTCGTGCTGAAGCTGTCTGTGCTGTCCGAGCTCAGCGTGGCCTGCGTGCGCGCCTTCTCGCGCGACCGCGACAAGGTACGACGCTCTCATTTCAAAGATCATCAGCTACGGCGTGCAGAACTTCGTGCTGAAGCTGTCTGTGCTGTCCGAGCTCAGCGTGGCCTGCGTGCGCGCCTTCTCGCGCGACCGCGACAAGGTACGACGCTCTCATTTCAAAGATCATCAGCTACGGCGTGCAGAACTTCGTGCTGAAGCTGTCTGTGCTGTCCGAGCTCAGCGTGGCCTGCGTGCGCGCCTTCTCGCGCGACCGCGACAAGGTACGACGCTCTCATTTACTTTATATTTTATTAAGGGAAATTTGTCACAAAAGGGTATCTTGAAGCATTTACGGGGTCGGCAGCGCGCAGGTAATATCTCTGATGTTGCAGGCGTCCATTGGCTGCGGTAGCCACTTCCCATCAGGTGGGCCGCAAGCTTTTCTGCCACCTTTGCCGCAAAGTCTTGTGACTATTGTGGTTGCGGCAGAATACCAGCGTTCACTGTTAACACCAGTGGACATAGAGCTGAGCCGTTGCCCTTTTACTGCTGTAGCACACACGTACCTGCTCACTCTGTGTTTTTATATATACCTACTTAAAAATGTTTCGTAATTTAAAAATGTAAGTTGTTTCTAAGTCTGTATTATTTTTGTGTGTGTTTCTGTAGTAAATAAAATTATGTCTATGTCTATGTCTTTGTAGTAAAAAAAAAAATGAGTTTACACTACTAAGGTAAGAAATTATACTTATATAATTATAACAGGGACAAGAAAAGTTTTTTTTTTTTTGCATTCTGGATAATTTTTTATTCATTTGACCACAATCTCATCTGGTGTTAAGTGACGATGTGGTCTAAGATGGGACATGAAGACCTAGAAGGTAGATGGCTTCTCCGGACCACATACTACACAAACAATGGTTATAATGATAATGTATGGATGCATAAATTATGCGATAATAGAAATAAATAGATAAGTTTAGATAAGCATACCTATTGTATTAGGTCAAGCCTGTAAAAATAGTTGTAAGTTTTGCAAATAAATAAATAAGACTAGCAAATCTGTTCACGTGTGGATATCATGTAGAATCTCGCTAGAGATAAGTTTGTGCGGAATCAATACTAAATATTTTGCACTTTGTTCTAATAAGTTGTTTCAAACACGACCTTAATGCCAATCTCACTGGCTTGTATCCCTTTAGGAATAGCTCTCGCACACGCAAACTCGCATTATACTGGCGCGGTTGGCTATGGTCTGAGCCCATTATAATTTTTTTAAATAGGCTTAAGTGCGCTTTTAATTTAAGCGTTTCGAGCGTACGCGGAGCGGAAAACAGCTCGTTTGACATACGTTGCACGTACGCTATTGCATTCCTACGGCAAATGGAATGGAACCCACTTACACCGCACCATGCTCTTTGTAATTAAAAATAAATAAAAAATATTTCCGGACTACTCGGTACTCACACAGCATCACCTAACCCCAAACTAAGCAGAGCTTGTACTATGGGTGTTAGGTAACTGATAAACTATATATAAATTATTTTTATGTAATTCTATACTAATATTATAAAGCTGAAGAGTTTGTTTGTATGTTTGTTTGTTTGAACGCGCTAATCTCCGAAACTACTGGTTTGAATTGAATAATTCTTTGTGTTGGATAGTCCAGTTATCGAGGAAGGCTATAGGCTATATAACATCACGCTACGACCAATAGGAGCAAAGATATAGTGGTAAATGTGTAAAAAACGGGAGAAATTGTTCATCTTTGAAGCCTTCCGTTGCGTGCGCCGTGAAAACGGTTCAAGATACACAAAAAATATGTATTAAAGAATAATAGCTCTTTTAATGATCTAAAAAACAGTCCGCGATAGTATATGTCTATCTTTTAAGATTAACTCACAAAAACCGTTTTTATGGTACCTAATTTGGTCGAAATAATTTGTTTAAGTAGTATCAACATAATAATATGAATCTTTATTTAAATAGATATGTTGTTGGTTAAGAGTACTTCATCCATTATAACGCGGGGCACAGCTTGTACATACATAAGATACATAGAAAACACCCAGACCCGTACAGATTGTATGAAAACAATCGATGTAACATACGTCGAACGCTCCGCTTGACGCGAAACATCTAATTTATAAGCACCGTAAATACAGCAGTTGAATTCCCAAAGTGATATATTGAATGATGAGTAGATATTTATACTGTATATTTTTGTTGTAGTTACTGGTGTGCCGAGTGCTAGTGTACGAGCTCGTGCACGCGCTGCGGACGAAGACTACCGTGCCGGACGACAACCTGTTCATTCTGCTACAGTTTATACTGCAAGGTAACGATTTCATTACTTTTTAAGCTCAATGAAATGGGAAATTAGTATACAGATAAATCATTTATTTGTCATCATGACACAGTACAAAGACCAATAAAAATATAACAACACAGGTAAATTAAACGTAACAACAGAGATAAAAAATAATAATAGACAACATAGATTAAAATGGAACAACAAAGCAAAAATAAACATACAATAACCCTAAAATTAATAGAGGGCTCCCTCTTAATTTCCTCTGGTATAACTGGACTATTTTCTTATGGGAGTTAATGCTAAAATGAACTACACCTAAACTACAGTCCTATAAAATTCTGATGTGGCTTTATAAGTCGCAAGTCCGGCCGCACATGGAATACTGTTGTCATCTTTGGGCTGGAGCGCCGGCTACCAGCTTGAGCCCCTTGACGCGCTCAAATACGAACGGTGAGAATCATTGAAGATAACTTGCTCACAGGTGATTTTGAGCCAGGAGGGTGTCTTAGAAGGGAATTTTCCTCTCCGTCTGTGTTCTATCGCCTTCATAATGAGTTGTGTTCCGATGAACTGTTTGATTTAGTGCCACCAGCTACCTTATATAATCGCACCGCTCGCTATCGGAAAAGATTTCATCCACATACCTTGGAGCCGTTTAGACGGCGGACTGTCAGGTTTAAGAGGAACTTCCTTCCGCTAACTTTCGGGTTGTGGAATGATCGCCTGAGAAATGATGATTAATTATTTCAAAAAGGGTAACCTTAAGCATTTAGGGGGCCGGCGGCTCGCAGGTAATGGGCGACCATGGCTGCGGTAGCCGATTTCCATCAGGTTCGCATGGTTGCTTGCCACCTTTGTGGTATAAAAAAGAAAAAAAAAAGAAGTTAACAGCTAACTTTCCTGGTGATCAGGTCACGGCTGCAGCCTGGTGCTGCCCCCCGCGCTGGCCACCGGGGACCTGCTGCACGGCGCCTGGGCCGGGCCCGAGGCGCGCGAGCTCAGCGCCGGCGCGCTCGACTGCATGCGCCCGCACCTGCCCGACTGCATAGAGCTGCTGCAGGACCCGCACCTCCTCAACAAGATCAAGGTGACCGCAGCCTGGTCTACCTCCTAGGGGACCTGCTGCACGGCCCTGGGCCGGGCCCGAGGCGCGCGAGCTCAGCGCCGGCGCGCTCGACTGCATGCGCCCGCACCTGCCCGACTGCATAGAGCTGCTGCAGGACCCGCACCTCCTCAACAAGATCAAGGTGACCGCAGCCTGGTCTACCTCCTAGGGGACCTGCTGCACGGCCCTGGGCCGGGCCCGAGGCGCGCGAGCTCAGCGCCGGCGCGCTCGACTGCATGCGCCCGCACCTGCCCGACTGCATAGAGCTGCTGCAGGACCCGCACCTCCTCAACAAGATCAAGGTGACCGCAGCCTGGTCTACCTCCTAGGGGACCTGCTGCACGGCCCTGGGCCGGGCCCGAGGCGCGCGAGCTCAGCGCCGGCGCGCTCGACTGCATGCGCCCGCACCTGCCCGACTGCATAGAGCTGCTGCAGGACCCGCACCTCCTCAACAAGATCAAGGTGACCGCAGCCTGGTCTACCTCCTAGGGGACCTGCTGCACGGCCCTGGGCCGGGCCCGAGGCGCGCGAGCTCAGCGCTTATAAAATTGTATGCAAAATAATAAAGATTTGTGATGGTTTGGATGGAGATTCCGCGCACTGTAGATGCCTCAACTGAGTTCATTTTCTTACCAATTCCTTGGCCGTAGCTTTGCCCCAAACTAACTAACATTTTGTTACAGGGTTCGGTATCAAAATCCATCGTTAACCGCAACCTCATCTGCTTAAACGAGGACACACTAGGAGGCATAGTAAAGGGTGGAGTCGCGCAGTACGTCAGCACGGAACTGGCTTTAGAGCACGCGGCTGGTCTGCGGCCCGAGAGGGCCCCGCCGCCGAGACACCTCACTCCCTGGCTATCCTCGCTACCTGGGTGACTATCAGTCATTTATTTATCTATATCTTCAGTCGATAAGAGGTTTTAAACACCATCCTTGAGACACAAACCAACCTTGGTCCCATGGTGAGAATAATGCGCTGCAGCGCGCACAGATCGTAAAAAATAGTAATTCATAAGCTCTCCCTAACATTTATTGTCACACAATCGATCCCGTAGGAGGCGGTCCATTAATCACGTAATATTTTTTGTACTTAGATAATTTTATCTTAGAATACAGGTATTAGATTCATGAAAAAATTATAAAAATGTCTAAAAATGGTATTTTGTTCGTCAGCAACCGCGACGTGCACGAGTGCTCGGCGCGCGTGCGCGTGGTGTCGTGGCTGGTGGTGGGCGCGCTGTGCAACGCGCGCGACGGCGCCCCGCTCAAGCCGCCCATCCCGCAGGACGCGACCTGCCACGTCACCGACCACATACAGGTACATGCATACTGTGTCCAGTACCGCAACGCGCGCGACGGCGCCCCGCTCAAGCCGCCCATCCCGCAGGACGCGACCTGCCACGTCACCGACCACATACAGGTACATGCATACTGTGTCCAATACCGCAACGCGCGCGACGGCGCCCCGCTCAAGCCGCCCATCCCGCAGGACGCGACCTGCCACGTCACCGACCACATACAGGTACATGCATACTGTGTCCAGTACCGCAACGCGCGCGACGGCGCCCCGCTCAAGCCGCCCATCCCGCAGGACGCGACCTGCCACGTCACCGACCACATACAGGTACATGCATACTGTGTCCAGTACCGCAACGCGCGCGACGGCGCCCCGCTCAAGCCGCCCATCCCGCAGGACGCGACCTGCCACGTCACCGACCACATACAGGTACATGCATACTGTGTCCAGTACCGCAACGCGCGCGACGGCGCCCCGCTCAAGCCGCCCATCCCGCAGGACGCGACCTGCCACGTCACCGACCACATACAGGTACATGCATACTGTGTCCAGTACCGCAACGCGCGCGACGGCGCCCCGCTCAAGCCGCCCATCCCGCAGGACGCGACCTGCCACGTCACCGACCACATACAGGTACATGCATACTGTGTCCAGTACCGCAACGCGCGCGACGGCGCCCCGCTCAAGCCGCCCATCCCGCAGGACGCGACCTGCCACGTCACCGACCACATACAGGTACATGCATACTGTGTCCAGTACCGCAACGCGCGCGACGGCGCCCCGCTCAAGCCATTTCACGAACTCAGTGTTTTGTTGCCCATCACTAGTCGTGACTAACTGATAGGTGTCAAACGCATTCTCTGAACGGCCGAACTATAGTAGAGTATAGGATTAAAGTAGTTTCCCTCCACATACAGCCCATTTATTTTTTCCACCCTAAATAAGATATTTATTTCTACCACTTATGCTTGTCTACAGACTATACTGTCATCATACGTGGAAGGAGGCCCCACCCCGGCCAACAAGGGCACTGGGCCCCCGTCGGGCCGCCTGGGGGCCCTGCTGGGGGCCTTCGTGCTGTGCCAGCTGTGGACGCTCTACCTGGAGGCGCTCTGCGGGCTCGGCTGGACCTCGCAGCCGGCCAATGCTCACAGGTATTCTAATACCCATTTTATGAGAGACTGGTAATAAATAACCATATCCACTAACAAGACGAAACAAGTTTGATACAAATTCAAGACTTTATTTCCATAAAATACAATAAAAACTAAATTGAAATCGGTCCATCCGTTCGGGAGCTATGATGTCCCAGACAGACAGACAGACCCGTCAAACTCATAACACCCCTCTATTTTGTCGGGGGGGTCAAAAATAGATACAAGTTTGAAAAATATAAATTAAAATTATCTACAATCTACTCAAAAATATGTCAAAAACGAAAATAAGGTTGACATGAACATACTGTTCAGGTTTTTTGATATTGTGAAGATTAAAGAACAACATAGCTGTTTCATTGTGACTTTTGTAGTCTAGTCTAGGCTTTACCATTAATCTTGAATATAGCTTCTACTGTATTTGTCTTATAAAGTAGTTTTATGCGTAATTATTTGTTTATTAAGATAGATTGTTATGAGGCTATATTTTTGTGTAATTAAATGAATAAAATACCTACATAAATAAATAGCTGGGTTGTTATATTTGCTTCTCAACTCGGTGTCAAAAATTTCGAAGCGAACTGTCAAGACAATGTTATTTCCTTGATTATTCTTAGTATTTATTTATATTAACTTTCATTTGACCTGTCTATGTATGCCCTGTGCGTTTAAGGAAATAAACTTTTTGACATAGAAATATTATTATTTCGGGCCAATAACCATCTGATCTTATTCCCTATAACGCTTCTGTTAAATATAATTATCAGAAAAAAGTGATTTAACGATCATAAGTGATTCAATACTCATTATAAACTTTAGTTAATCTAGAAATAATGATTTACCAAGCAATAAGTTTTATGTACAGGTAGCATCACTAACTGGTAACCACCTTGCATTGGAGGTTTGTATGCAGATACGGGGTTTGGTCCACTTTTGTAACTGATCTTTCATAACCAGCTATGAACACGGATTTTTTTTCTTTTTTTCATAACCAGCTTCGAAAACAGAAATAAAATTGTCCTTTTCATTACCAAGTTTCATAACCAGCTACGAAAGGAGTTTTTTTTCCATTTTCAAACTTGGTTATTAAATAAGAAAATTTTGTCCACTTTCATAGCTACAAACGAACGGGTTATGTAGTTTTAAAGATAACAATATATAAGTACCACATACTTGGGCCTTAAATAAATTCTAGTTACTTATACAGATTTTATTTTAAATAATAATAATCTTTGCCCAAGGTGTGCGAAGTCGAGTCAAAAAAGCTGGCTTTTTATATTGTGTTATTCTTTCGAATTACACAGTACAATATAAAATATAAATTACTCAAGTAAGTTTTTTGTTAACGATACTTTTATTAATCTTGAGGATAACGTGGTACATAATTTTAAATTTTATTTTAATTCTGGATGACGTGAAACCAACTTTTTGGATGTAAGGGACGTAGCCTTTTATAGCTGTCTTTAGATTTATTTCCATTTTCGTATGTACGCGATTATAAATCTAATATATGAACTATATGTATGGATACTGTATACTGGCCAGTAAAGAATAAACATATTGAATGACATTTAAAAGTCATTTGTCCTATCAATTAAATCTTTACTTGCAATCAACAACTCATCTACCTAGTAAACATGCAGTCCAGTGAAATAAAACAAATGGAATTTATTCCGACAAAGCGTGGAGACATTAAACTGCTCTGTGAAGGACGACAATTCCACCGGAGAAAAGTATACACTGATGGAAGCACATTTTGGCAGTGCTATAGCTTTAAGGGATGTGCAGGCAATATTACACTTACCAGAGAAAACATCGTTATAAAAGAAAAACCACATAATTCTGAATGTCGACCAGAGACGGCAAAAATTGAAATTTTGATGAAAGTTCATGATTTAAAAACAAAAATTTGCTCAAATACCGAACCTATACAAAAACAATTTGAAAATATGCTTTGCCAGCTTCAAGACGATGGCGTTAATTTAGTTGCTGATTTGCCAAAGTTTAATAATATGAAAAGTGGTTTGTACAAAGCAAGAAACAAGAACTTGGGTGTGTCAAAATTACATTTTCAGTTGCCTTCAGAAGTAACAGTGCCAAAAAAGTTTGAATCTTTTCTATTGGCGGACTATAATGATATTGATGACGCGACGAGGATTTTAGTGTTTTGCAGTGCTTATCTAAATAATATCTTACAACGATTCGAACACTTTTTTTTAGATGGTACCTTTAAGTCATGCCCGCCACCATTCTCCCAACTATATTCCATCCATGGTTACAGTACAACTTTAAACAAAGTCGTTCCTCTATTTTATGCCTTTATGCACAATAAAAATGTGAAGACATACGAAATATTACTAAAATTAATTAAAAGTCGGTTGCCTGCATGGTACCCCAAAAAAGTCACAATTGATTATGAAAAGTCTGCAATAAGGGCGATTCAAAATGTGTTTCCTAAAACTATTATAAAAGGATGTTTTTTCCATTTTAGTAATAGCCTGTTTAAGAAAGCCAGGGCATTGGGAATAAAGTCCAGAGTCCAAACACGACATGTAGCTAGATGTACTGGCTTGGCTCGTTTGCCTTTAAAATATATAATGCCAGGCTACCAATATATAATGAAAAAAACACCCAAGTCCGAAAATGTACAAAAGTTTAACTCCTACTTCAATCAGTATTGGTTAAGCGACATAGAATTTATAAAAAAATGGTGTTGTTATAAAGAGGAAATAAGAACAACAAATGATCTCGAAGCATGGCATGCTCGGTTAAATAAATACGTGGGGCGTAAAAATCCATCTCTGGCACAAGTTTTGGAAATATTAGTAAAAGAAACGAAGATCCGTATGTGTAGCAAGAGTATTAAATACAAAAATTACGAAGAAATTGACATCGAAATTAATTCTGCCATCGAGGAATTGGAAACAAATATTATAACTGTTGGGCATTGCCTGGAACTTATTGCCCCTTATAAGTTTTAGTTTAAAGTTATTTTGTTAATTTTGTTTATTTTGCAATGAGGTTAATTTTGTTTATTTACAATAAGTTTAATTTTGTTTATTTACAATGAGTTTAATTTTGTTAATAAAAACTTCGTTAATGAAAAGTGTGTTTTCTCCTCTATATTTTACTAACTGGTTACGAAAGACAGCTTTGAAAGTGGACAAAATTTTCTTATTTAATAACCAGGTTTGAAAATGGAAAAAAAACTCCTTTCGTAGCTGGTTATGAAACTTGGTAATGAAAAGGACAATTTTATTTCTGTTTTCGAAGCTGGTTATGAAAAAAAGAAAAAAAATCCGTGTTCATAGCTGGTTATGAAAGATCAGTTACAAAAGTGGACCAAACCAGATACGGATGGGTATACTATAGTCTGTTCGCGGAGACAAGCTAATATAGCGCGCACTCTCTTGCACAATTGTATGAAAGTGAAAAGGACGGGACTACTAGCGTGGGAGAGTATGACTGGTCAGTGGGAGTGGCCGTTTTAAAAAATGTAAAGCTATGTTTAGATTGCTCACTTCAAAGTATTAGCTAGGTTTTCGCCCGGGGGTTTGAGGATGAGTGGCTTATTGATAATTGACCTACTTATTATGGTACTGAGAACCTATACATATTGTATATCATAGTTTTATTCCGTTGATAAAAATATCTTTTCCTAGATTGATCGCTTTCTGCACAAGACAGTATCTGTCTATGTTTATGTTATTTATGTTTATGTTTTCTATATTTATGTTATTTTATGATCACACTAATTTAATTTATGGACCTGTGTCTGAAATAAAAGATTTTTATTTTTTTATAATAAGGTTGTTTTTGCTTTTTAATAACCGGGCTACCGGCTGTAGCGGCCATAACAGTGAATCAGTCCAATATACATGCCAAGTCACAAAATTAATAGGAAACAGTCCGATGAGCAAGCCAGGTCAACAATAAAACAAGAATCAGTACGTCACGCAAAATCACGAGGTAAACAGAAAACAGTCCAAAAAGCAAGCCAGGTCAACGTAAAATACAATACTGAGAACACAATGTAACGAGCACTAAACGCGGCACGTCCGCACCGCACAAGAGACAGATGAGACTGACTTTTGGTCACAGTGTGCACGTGCCCTATGTTCGTTATCTGCGACCAATAACGTGCCGTCTATGATTTCCCTATTAGTTTGTCTCCGCGAACAGACTATAGTTAGCGACGCATACCGTACATTACATTAATATGATATTGCTTGCAGTGATGCGCACGCCCACGCGATATCCGTGCTGTTGGACTTCTGGTGCAAGCTGGTGCCCCCCATCTTGCAGCTCACGCAGCATTCCAAGCTGGTACGTGATACAGCTCCTTCGTTTATTCACCAATTGATTTTTATCCTAAAATAAGGAAGTGTCCTAAGACCCATCATTATTTTACAGTTGTATAACATACTAAAAGTTTGAGGGCTTTTAGTATGCTTATACGCGTTTTTATTGTTTGATAATACAGAACTTTTTCTTCGTGAACGGTTACGGATCAATTCTCAATTAGATAGATAGATAACTCTTTATTGTAGAGCACAAAAGTAATACAAACAAAAATTTTAATCCGTCCGAGATATATTCAATAAACAAAATTTTTCTTTTATTCTTTGGTAAATTGCAAAGTCTATTGATTGATGACGTATTTAACATTCTATTTTGTTTCAGCTGGCGGAAACTGTGAACTTGCACTTCCTAAGCCTGCTGGAATCCCTCCTAGAGTGCAACTCGACCGTTCTGAACAAACTACTGCCTCTCTGGACACCCATCCTCTACTCTCCGCTCTTCAATGTAAGATATACCTTAAGTTAACTATTAATTATTATACTAAGAATATAAATTGATTGTATATTAAAAATATACGATCCAAGAAGAAGACCCAAGCTAACTCGGTACATATTAGCTAACGCTACGTTCACAGTACGTTGAGTCGTATCTCCCGTCAAGCAACTCTCTCGGCTCCGGCACACGCATCAATCTACATTAAGACTAACGAAACCTCTGCATATTTTAAGGGAGGTCTTTAACGGCTTTTTCAATTATCTTTAATTTGGTGATAATTATATGTATCATATATTGTAAGAATAGTTGTTGATGAATCCCCCCGCAGATGCCGCGGCACGTGTCGGCGCGCCTGGCGGCCTGCCGCGAGCTGCCCCCCGCGCCGCCCGCGCCCCCCTCGCACGCACACACGCGCAGGTACGCCTCCCCACCACCCCCCTCCCCCCCGCCTGCCGCGAGCTGCCCCCCGCGCCGCCCGCGCCCCCCTCGCACGCGCACACGCGCAGGTACGCCTCCCCCACCACCCCCTATATTATATATATTTAAAAAAAAAACAAATTTGAACATGTTACCATACTAATAATGTTGACATAAACTTGAAGGTTAATAAATGATATATTGTCGAGCTTACACCTCGAAAAACACAATAGCAATCACCGAGAGAACTCTTCAACTGTAACAACCTTTCGTATCGTATGACTATCCCCGTTAACTGACCGGAACTGAGCCGTCGTCAACTGAACTGACTGCATCTGGGACGAAATGACATAAGTAATTTTTTACGCAATTACTTTTGTTCCCTATTGTATGAGAACAAGCTCCCGTACAATTGTATTTATCGTTTAATCGGTGCAGTGTGCAATGCACGAAAACGTAAATTTCGTAAATTATTTAGTTTCTTCCGAATTAGTGGATTGTTTATTTATTTAATGTAAATAAGTAAATATTGTGAAACCGAATGTTCTTTAAGCCCCTATCGTCAATAAATACATGATTTACTGAGTAACAATTAAAAGAATCATTGTTTTATAAAAAAAATATGGGTAAAATAATCTATTTCATCAAAAATATAATTTTAGGTCAATTATCTTTCAATTAGTGTACAATAGAATGAAAACAAAGTAAATAAATAGCAATAAAACTGATAACAAAATGTGAATAACTATTAAAGTTTCCAAATAATCCTTACTTTACATAGTAAATTATAAATATTTTCTTAAAATCAACGATTCTCTAAAATAGGCGCGCCATTGCTGCGGCCGCGATCTCCGCGCAGCCGGCGGATGCATGTTTACACAATCGATTTCATATGAAAGGTTAATACAATTTAAAATATTACGCACGTGAATTCTTTATCACTGGGACTAATTAAACTTATGTTTAAATTAATCTTCTGTTCGCAGGTTGCACAGGCTGTTGGCGAAAATGGCACAGCTTGAATTACAGCCACACTCGTTTTACTTCATCTAAATATAGTTATTTATTTATTTATTTAAATATTGAGAGGGCTTACAAATGTCCAAAGAACGCAAATATAACATTAGGTTTATTTTTATTTACATTAAAAGAAAACCAAAATTAAAAGGAAGACCATTGTATTACCCGAAATTTATTGAATAAAAATATTTTAATTTGAAAAGCTAACTTTAAGCTCAAAGTAAATGTCAGTTGAATAAATAAAATAAATATTAACATCAGTTAAACTATAACTTGTTTTAACCACTCCGACGAACTTGAGACCCTTGTTTACATTTGGCGGGAACATCTGGCGGCCGGCGGCGCGCGGCCCGGTGATTCACCGCGGGGGGCGGGCCATTTGCGTCATAAACATGTCGTCACTGGGCGCGTGAGTGGTTAAGTGTCACGAGATATTTAAGCTAACAAGTATTATCTAATTTGCAAAGAAAAAGCTAGTTAAAGATACACAAATTGCGTGGAAGATAGATACAAGATACAAAATCATTTATTTCCATTGTTTGGTTTTACAAAACTTAGACACGTCAAAAATAAAACACACATAGGAATTCATTAATCTTAACGAACATGTTCAACATCATCATAAATTCTTTAGTCGAAGGAAGTCCACTGCTGGATGCCTACCTCATAGATTTCCATATATTTTTATTTTATTTATTTGGGAAACAAAATGCTTATATTTCTGTTTTTATCAAAATTTATCATTTTATATCTACTCGTAGTTGGTGGACGTCCTACGCTGCTTTTGCTAATCTTTGCGGTCTGGGTCTGAAGTAGAGATGTAACGGAGCTTCGATTCCGGTTCCGTTAAGTCGGAACTTTCGATTATTATTACACTTTCGGTTCCGACTTCGGTTCCGATACTTTTGTATCGGATGTTAATCGGAGGTCGAACAAGACAACAAACGTGCAAGAATGGAATTACCAGCAGAAGCTAGCCATAGTAATGTCCAAATAGTTTTGTCGAATATATTGTTAAGAAGTGATGAAGACGATGATGATACAACATCTGAAAGATATGCAGTTTTTGACAAATTTGCTGTAATGAAAAGTATGCTAAATGAGTACAATAAAGAAAAACGTATAAGTATTAGTGATGATCCGTTATTGTGGTGGAAAGTAAATGGAAATACAAAATACCCCTACAATCAATGCCCGGCAATAATTGTCATGTCCACCGGGTTCGGTAGCTAGCGAACAACTTTTTAGTGGTGGTGGCCTAATTTACGACTCTTTAAGAAATAGATTGGATGGGTCAAAGCATCAAAGCTTTTGTTCTTAAAGTACAATACGTTACTTTTGGAGTCAATTTTGATTTCATTTGTTTTAGCTTTTGTTCATTTATTGTAATGTAACCAAATGTAACATGCTACTTTGGGTTTTAAGTTTTAATTTTAATTAAACTTTAAATTCATTAATTTTAACTTTTGTTTATTTGGAATTATGCCAATTTTTTTCACAGTTGTTTTTTATTTTATTTTTGTATATAGATTGATATAAATCATGTTTTATTTGTCCTTAAACAAACTGACCCTGCCTCCGATTCCGATTTCGATTCCGATAAATCAAATTTGAAAACTCCGATTCCGATTTCGGTTCCGATAAAACTACCTCCGTTACATCCTTGGTCTGAAGCCAAATGAATTAACGTTATGTCAAATAAAGCTAATCTAACTGATAAATCGACTCGGCATTGTTTACAGATAAAATGTTTTATTTTTTAAGAATATTATTTTATTGGATATTGAACGAGTATTGTTATTTACTAAGCACAATTTAATGTTAAAAATTAAAACCTTTTCATTATTATTGAAAAGTTGATTTTGTATACTAGAATAAGTATATTATAATTGTTGTTTGTGTCAAATCGATGTGTCAATATGAAATACTAGCTGTGATTGATTTTAGTTGAATTTTATTGTGTAGAACAATATACTGTTTATTAAAACCTTTGTTTTATTTCAATTAAGTACAAAGTTAGAAATAACTAAAACAAAAAAAAACATACTTGTTGAATGTAGGTAACAAAATGTTCTTAATTATTTTATTCTATTGGTTTGGTAATTATTTACTTACTTCAACACTCGATAAAATGTACTAAAATTACAATTATTTTATACCATTACTTAAATTAAAACTAGACTATTTTCCTTCCTTATCCCGTCACGAACAATAAAAAAATACGAAGTTGGGCACAAATACACTTATATAGGGGATTTACGCGAAACTCGCGAACGCAGATACAGTAAACTAGCACAATATACAGTAAACATGCTTTTTTAGGGTTTATGGTATGTGTGACCTGTTTGATCAAGTAACTCTTTTCTCGTTTCATCAAGCTTTGAAGTACTCGTCCAAGAAAATTAAAATCAAAGTCGCGAGGTCGCGAACGTTACATAATACTCCTATTTATAAAATATTTTATTATTCAATTCAAATTAGTATTGTCTATTTGATAGTACATAGCAGAAGCACATAACTTAGAATGTCAAAGTTATAAAACTAGAATTCGCATCATGACTCTATTCGCACAATTACCAACTCGCTACACAGCTTTTGTCCACGTGAGACTTCCTGAAAGCAGTGCTGCATCACGCTTACACAACTGACAAAGGCGAGTAATGATCTACATGAATGGAGCTAATAACGCTTCTATTTCGCCGTCTCACTATGTGGGCGATCGTTGTCAGAGTTTATCGATGTAGAGCTTTTGAAATCCTAGATTTATGCTGCGTCAACATTCGTATCACCACATAATCGAATATCGAACATAATCTATATCGACTAGATTATGTTTGCTAGGCCTAAAGCTGCGTTTTGAGGGCGTTTTATGGCGAAGATTCGTGTCCCGTTGGCACGCTAAAATCGTGGCGATACACGATGTTCTTGTCTATATTAGCGGGCAACGATTTGTGTCGCGTTGTTCGCTACACGCCCACGCCAAACATTGTCTTGGCCCGAGTACTTCGCGTTGATTCGAATATTCGCCGTACGCCGCTTATCTAGTCGCACCAACGAACAAAAATAATCCACAATTTGTATGGACAGTCGTCGCTCGCGCACGCGTAACGCCTCAGGCCTTAGGTGTAGCTTTTGTAGTGCTAGACTGTGCTGGCTGTATATCTTGCAATAATGAGGCTACATCATCATCATCTATAGGTATTTTCTATGTATAATAGTTATGTATGTATTTACGAAAATATAACGTATCTATGTAGTATAACATCATCATCACAAACACAAAGAATATACTATTATCGTTTTCACTTCTGGCACATAGGGACTTCTCTCTTGACATGAGAGATTAGGCCTTAATTCACCACGCTGGCCAAGTGCGGGTTAGTGAATATCACATGTCCTTCATACTGTCTTCGTACTGTCCGGCACACATAAATTTCTCAAGAAGATGTGGGGTTCACATGTATTTATTTATTTATTATTACATATTTATTATTTCGTATTTATTTAATTATTGAAATTTCATCATAATAATATTCACGCCTTGTCTTCACTTGTTCATATATCTACTTTTCACATTTACTTTCAGTTCATACTTAGGTTCATACTTCTATACATCTAATCTTTATTCTAACCTACAGTTCATACACTCACACTATGTTCTTACTTTCGCCTCTTAGATAGTTTATTCTTCTACCCTCAACTTCACTTATTTAATTCTCAACGGAATTCGAAAACAAAGGACAGTCGTATGGAACCTACCTACCGCGCACTACTTACTTTCGCTGTTATTACTGTTAACAAAAGATTTTGTAATCTTTTGGTCTTAAACTATCTTCTCGCTCTGTGTAACGTTTATATTCTGTCCGTGTTAATTGTTTACTGTAACTTTCATTGTGCTGTGCCTTCCGCTCCTTCTTATAAAACTATAGTGTTTGCTGTGATAAATACAGTGTGTGAAACCTAACCTGTCGGACTTATTATCACCTGAACCTACCACAGCTACAGGTACGAACTTATTACCTACCTATCAACTACAGAAGAAAAATCCAGAGGTGCGTGGCGGGGTTTGAAACCACGACCTTCGGAATTAAAGTCGAGTGTCCTCCCACTTAGCCAGCACTGCTTTTTCGTAGTAGTTTAATGTAGTATATCACAGTCACCTAAAACCCACAAGTAAGCTCTGCTTAGTTTGGAATCGGTTGATGCTGTGTGATTAGTCCGGAAATATACATGTTAGTGCTAGACTTTACTCGGATAAAACTAGGAGAGCGAAACCGAGCTATGGCAATTCGAAACTTTTATTTCCTTAGAAGCACAGGGAATACAGAACAGGTCAACTTAGAGTTAATTAATCTAAACATTTTAATATAAAAAATATCAAGGATATAACTTTGTCTTAATAGTCCGCTTAATTTTTTACAATAAGTTGCGAAAGAACACAACACAGCTTTTATCATGACAATTCAAATACCTACCTAGTACTGTCTATACGCTGCGCTGGTATTGGCCTTCAATCGGTAACACTTGGCCAACATGTATAGCAGGCTGTAGGTGTACAGTCAATAGTAAAATAAACTGATGGAAAAGGGTCCCAAAATAACTAATACTTACAGTAAATTATGATTTTAGGAGGTTTTTTCTGTTCACGTCCGTAAGTGGTAACCCTCTGAATCCTTACACGTGACCTCCGGGTGGTGCTAAGAACAGTCTCTGGTGGGAGGCTTCGGCCGCGGCTTGTCACCACCCTCCGGGCTGGGCCAGTGCGTGAAGCAATTTTTTCGTGTTTCGTAATGTGGCCCGGAGAAGCCACCTTCTAGGTCTTCATGTCCCATCTTAGACCACATCGTCACTTTACATCAGGTGAGATTGTGGTCAAATGAAGGCATATCAACCATAAAAAAAAATTTTACTAAAGATAAAGTTTATTAATTACTATTGTAGTTTGTTAAAAGTAAAAGGACCAATAACGTGTTATAAGTAAGTCGCATTTAGTTCGATCCTCGGTGTAATTATGATCATTATCTATTGACCAATTAAATCTTCATTTGAAATTGACACTTTGGTATAACATTATTACATGTCGCACGTCGTACTAGAATATTTTTTGATGCGTTGATAAACGTAGTGATTATAAATACTCTCTGGCGTAGATCATTTACTTTAGAAAGAAAGAAAGAACGAATAAAGGAAAAATATTTATTTGTGTAGGTACAAAAATATAACAGAGAAAATTATTAAATTAAACTTAGATTATAGTACACAAATGGGTCGACACTCAGCATGTGCTGAATCAGCCCAATGTAGACACAGCGCTGGTTTTCAGTGCCGCCCAGCACTGCCAACACAGCATATTAGCATTTAGCCGTCGACTGTAAACAAGACGCTGATGCATAGGTAGATACTTTGCTGAATTTCTCTGTTCCAAGTCCAACGAGGGCCCACTGGAGATAATATGATATGGGGCAATATTCTTACATCGCCGCCGGTGCTTGCGGCAGTACCAATCGATTACCAAACCGATATTGTTCGACCACACAATAAACCTGTGTTATCAATTACACAACTTAGTATCAATTAATCCTATTCAATGCTTCATTAAAACCGTCATCATGCCAACCGTATCGACTGACTGTTACATCATTATATTCCAAGCTTAAATAAACCTTATATATAACTGTAATAAGGATGATAAAAGCTGGGCACGGGATAAGACAAATTATAGTTTTATTGAGCAGACTGCTTCAAGATGAGAAAATGTTTTTCCCACGGGTTTGGAATTGAGGATTGAGTTTGATTGATTTTAGGCTTTGGAGAGGTCGTTTGGCTTAGCTGGGTAGACGCCATGTTGGACACCCAATGTCTTGAGATAATAGGTTAGTACGTAGAGTTGAATCGCTTTACGACAAATAACATAAACACGACTTAGACACGTGTTTATCAAATTCATTTATGTATCACTTTTGCTAAAAAACTGTTAAACACATGTCTAACCCTCCGTATTCAAACAAACTCTTAATGTCGGGCTAATGTATCTGGATGGAATTGGCTAAAAGACTCAATAAGTCTATTTACGCCTTATTTTACTATTTTAGAGATAAACAAGTTACTACCTATTCTGAACACTTGGTGAAGAGCTTTTAAACTGTTAATAAACATATTGACACTAATTGATGTTTTTGAATAACGTTTTTATCAAACGATTTATTAACATCCCTTATGTCTGATATAATAAGTGAAATATTTTTTGTGTTTATTTATTATTCAAACTATCACTTTTGCAACTTTCGTTTTTAAATTATGTTTGAGCTGAAATTATAACATTAAAAATTAACAAACCATTTTTTTGCGATGAGATTAGGATGAATCTACATCAGCAATCCCAGCCGATCGATACAAAAACGTTAAACCGCGACTTCCCGCAAGATGGCGCGTTGCGTCACAAATGTCATAATAACAATGATTACGCGCATGCGCTATCCGTGTCACCCGCTGAGAAGGTTTCGTAGTGCTGCAAGTCGATAGTTTTGATGTGTCGATGATTTTTGGATTAACGATGCAAAAATAGTTACTTAGTAAGTATCTCTCTAGAGAGAAGTCCCTCTGTCTCAGCAGTGGGAACGTTATCAGCATGGGTTTTTTGAATAGGTTATTGTTACGTTAAAAGTCGGTTGGTATATACAATATAAACATTATTTACTACTTCATGTAAGTATTTGCCTGGTGACCCGCAACACAGGTTTTATTAAACCCATGGCGGGCACCAGTCTCACACTTATTGTTCAATAATTCACTGCTAAGATAATTATGTTATAAGTGTTGAGAAAATAAATATCTTATTATTATTATTTAAAAACTAGTCTAATAGGTGCAGCTCATGTTTTGCAGGGGGAGACGGGGGAAATTCTGCTAGCGACAGCGTTGGTCAACGTTACTAAGGCCGATGGATCTCACCAAATTTTACGAGCGCTAATCGATCAGGGTTCACAAACGTCCTTGATTACAGAAAATGCTGCTCAAATTTTGGGAATAAAACGTAAAAAATGCAAAGGTATTATTTTTGGAGTAGGTGCTAAAGAAATGATATGTAAAGGGATTTTAGGTATTTCAATCTCGTCGCTTCATTCTAATTATGAGATGAATATAGATGTTTTCATAATGAAACAAGTGGTCAACAATTTGCCAAACCAAACGTTAACGGCACTTTCATGGCCTCTTTTGGATAATATTCAGTTGGCTGATCCAGAATATTTTAAGAGTCGCTCCGTAGACCTACTGTTGGGAGCGGACGTTTACTCTGAGGTGATAATGAGCGGTATCATAAGAGATTGGCGGATCTATGCCAATAGCTCAGCAGACGCGGTTTGGCTGGATATTGTGTGGCAGTGCAAATGTCACTAATTTGCCTGAAGGCAAAAGAGCTTTAGGCCGAGATATAAAGCTCCATCCTGGGAAGGATAAAAAGGTTCGTGTGGTCAGCCTAACAACAAATAGAGGGATCATCAAAAGACCCGTTGTTAAGGCTTCAATCCTGACGGTAAAACATGAGGATACACAGGAAGTACCTTCTGTTACGGAGAAGAAGGATGAAGTTGGTCCAGCGGAGCCATCACAAAAAAGACGGAAAAATAAACCGAACGTAATATCGTCGTGCATCAACATAATGATGATGATATTTCTCTTATCAATGTTTTGTGTTAACACAACAGTGCACGGAGCTTACAACGTCACATCTGTTGAAAGCAATAACGGTATTTATTTTGATAAAGTTTCAAACATGCGAGTTGTTCAAGACAAATGGAAGCTCATTGTTTACTACAACATGGAGCCGTACTGGAAGGGTTTACAACTACTATCAGCCTACAATAAACATCTCAACGATTTATGTTCACAGTTAAAAGAACAAAAATCTCACTGTGACATTATAGTACTCCAGTTACGTCATGGATTCGCAGAATTGGAACACAATAATAACATATTGCAGTATGGCGATAAACTCTCTCGCGCTAAACGCGGCCTCATAGATGGCGTGGGGAATATTGCAAATAGTTTGTTTGGTGTTTTAGATAGTCATTTCGCTCAACAATATGAAATTGACATATCCAAGCTAAGAGAAAACCAAAAGCATTTGGTCAGCCTCTGGAAAAATCAGACATCGGTGATAGAAGCAGAAAATAGTTTGCTTAAAAGGATCGAAACTTCAATGGAGAAACAACATGAGAAGTTTATTGATCACATAAATGAGTTACAGGAATCGGAACTCAAATTAAATGACGCGATTGTCAAGATAGAGACCTTAGATGAATTCATGATGTCTAGCATTATTGCCAACAATGTCTACATGAATCTTAAAAATATTCAAGATGCTTTGCTCGATACGATAACCAACTCTCGTGAATTCAACGTTCATCTTTTTACACCTAAGCAGCTTCGTGAAGAACTCAGCATTATCTCAGGGCAATTGTCCAAGGACTTATCTCTGCCTAGCAGCAACATTCAGAAAGATCTATCTAAGATTTACAAGATTCTTAGAGTTAGAGCGTGCATGACATCGCAGTACTTCATATTTGAAATACAAATACCTCTGGTGAATAGGGACGAATACGAGGTATTCAAGACATACTCGGTACCTCAGCAAGTTGGGGATAAGTTTGTAAGTATAACAGCAAAAGCGGCTTACTTTGCTTTCAACCTGCAAAAAGATACCTACTTACCAATTTCGGAGAATGAATTGTACCAAAAATGCACAAATTTCGAAGAAAATCTACGCCTATGCGACCTTCAGAAGCCGGTGTACCAGAAAGCTAATGGAGACAATCTATGCGTCAAAGATCCTGAAAAACATCAATGTAGAACCAAAATAATTAAGTGTCAATCAACTTACACAGAGCTTATGTCATCCTGTTGCGGTCAATGTACTGTAAGGTTTATCTGTGGATATCAAGTTACACAGGTACAACTAACAGGTGCAAGTCTTATCGCACTTGGGAACGACTGCGTCATCAAGGGCGAGACCTTCACTATTACGTCACATAAACAACACTCCAGCAAAATAAACTCTGAGCCAGATGTGTACCCAATAGAGATCGCACCAGTCAATGCCATAATAAATCTGACTATCCCAGTGAGTCACCTTGAAAGAAGCAGCAGCGACTTCAAGGGATCGATAGAGCGTTTAGATAAACGTATCACGGAGATGAAGGCGGCGACGGATCAGTTGGAGCAAGAAGACGACATGTCTTCTCACGACGTACACCACTACGCAGCTATCTACATCGTAGCAGCAGCAGCGGCGGTTGCGGGCGCGGTCGCCTGGTGTCGATCGCGCCGCGCCGCCGCCCCGCCCGGCGCGGAGCGCGCCACGCCCGTGTCGTGCGCGCCGCCCGCGCCCTCCGGGGACGGCAGTGCTTCAGAGTTTAGTGCAGTGTGTGATGGTGATGACAGTCGGAAAGTGCGTAAGTCCAGTGTTAAAAGTGTTAACTTTGAGAAAGGTACTACGCCTACGTTTAGCAAGATAAGGTTTTTAAGCGATAGTGATTAAGTTAGGTAAACCTACCACATATATTTTCTCTACTAAAATGTCGGTATCATACTGCGTTTACAAATATATATATAACAAATTATTGTTAAGATAAGTTCATCTTGTATCACGATATATTTCGCTACTAACCCAATCAGTTGTACATCTCACGCACTTCATCTCGCGCCCCGGAATATGTACGGTTCGTACAATATGTATAGTATACAGAAATGCAACGCAGCATTTCTGTTGCCGTGGGACCGCCGGGCGCGGGATGCAGCGCCCGCGTCAGTCCACATTACCATCGCGGCTCATCAACACGTCATTCATTCAATTTAAGTATTTCTAAATAAATTGTGCAGTGTTCAAATATAACTCTCTTTTCCTTGATGTCTTCTACAGTAAGTTTACCAATTTTATGAAGTTTCGGCATTTTTGTTCGATGTGACATGAGAATCACGAACTCGTGATTTTGCTCAAAATATTTAATAGAGAATTGGCTTTCTGATCATGTTTTTAAATCTTGTCGATAATCTTCCATCGACAATGACCCCATCACTACACCCACAAGGTTCCCACACCTCAAATAATGCTAAAATAATTTCAAACACTTTTTTCTTTGTCGAATTGAGTTCGCTTTTTACCGAAGTACTCTCATTAATCTCTCAAACACGCGACGTTGTCGATGGCTTTATTAAGATTGATATCGATCGAGATTTACGCCTTTAGGTAATGATTAATTTCTCTATTGTTAGAGGGGTTTGGTACTGCGGGAAAGATACCAATTAAATGTCTAATAAATTCGGCGGTAAAATAGTGACGGGAAGTTACTTTTTATGAAATATACCAATAAAAAGTAAATTGGGAATAAGTAAATTGGGTACATAAAACAGTGATAGGAAATTGCATTATTTATATAGATACATACGTTAACGTTAGTTTTTGTCTAGGCGCCATGATTTCAAAATTTTAATACAAATAGGTGTAACTTTAATACCCCACGTTTCTATTATGTATGACCTTAAAGAGAATAGCATTTTCTAAAATTCATTTGAACATCATTTCGGGGTTGTCTATCAGAAACGTAAAGAAAGTCAGCTTAGGTGTTTTAGGAGGTGGAGAATAATTTATTTAAAAGGATTTAGGTAAATGTAGGGGGTTGAAGCCGTGTTCGCTAAGTGGGTGCACACTCGATCTTAATTCCGAAGGTCGTGAGTTCAAAACTCGCCGCGAACCTCTGTATTTCTGTTCTATAAAAAAATATGTACGTTTTAAACGTGCTTTAACGATAAAGGCAAACATCGTGAGGAAACCGCATGTTCTGGAGTTTGATAGACATGTGACCAACCCGTGTTTGACCAACGTGAATTAAGGCCTAATCTCTCCCGTCAAGAGAGAAGTCCCTGTCCCAGTAGTGGGAACTTTAATAGGGGGGTGATGATGAAGGGTTCATATATAAGTTTATATATCTCTCGGAGAGGGTATTGTAGACATGCATCCTTTGTTGATTAATATAAATAGGTAAAGAGTGTACTAATCTTTTTTTTTAAATTTTTATAAAAACTTTTGAACTTCTAGTTCATGTCGGTCAGCTACATTAACAGTTTGTAATAACCTATAAACAAAATGAACTAATTTTAACCTATTTCTAATGTTATCTAAGATTGTATATATAAATAACTGTGTAAGTATAAACCCACCCAATGTACTAATCTTATTACTAGACATTCTTCTTTCCCCATAATTTCGACAACCACGCTTCCAAAATAATTAGACTAAATTATTCCGCTTCAGAGATATCTTTAACTTCATCACAATACTAAATTAACTTTATTACTAGAAACTTAAAGTCTAATTTTAAAGTTCTTGGTTTTAAGCAATGGTGTTTTAATTAAGTTGTGAATTATTAGAAAATGCAGCACGAATCTAGGTTTATGTGCAAGGACACTCTGACGAAATTTAATATTATTTTAATATCAATTACTTCGAAGCGTCTAATCTAGTAACATTGACGGTAACCACAATTTATAAAAAGACTAGATACTGTCAAACAACAATTCACTGACAAAGTCATTAAATCCAATACTACTCTATATTAAGTGAAAAACTCTTCAGAACCCCGTCATACAATTTTACTGATTCTCTCAATAGCGTGTACCTAGCGAGTAGTTAACAGAAAACTACGAATAGTTCAATTGCTTGGGTATTCGTTAATTGTGTAAAAGATATGAACGCGCCATACTTGAAAAACTTTGCCGTTCGTTACATGTACGCTTATCTATTCAACTTTAAGATAATTTCACTGTAAGATAGCCTATTTATCAAGGCAGGCTATAGGCTATTTTACCGCGGGAAAATACATAATACACAGGAACACATAATACAATAGGGAACGTTGTGACGTGAAAACCTATTTTACTATAAGATACATGCGCGTTTCATGCTTTCTAAAAATATTTGTATTTTTATGTTACTTTATTTGGGATAACATGTCGCAGGTCGTGGGCCCAGGAATAATATAGCCCGCTGCCAACCAAAATCATCATCATCATCAAATACACATAGACCCGAAACTAGAAATGACAACTAGAATGTAACAAGAAAGTAGCTCGTAAAAAAACTGCCCTCCTCATTTCAGTGATATCCGGCGCCCACTATTCAACGTCACCAAATTCTCTCACATCACCAATAATTATAGATATTTCTCATACATCACAAATAATTATAGTGTTTCTACATTTGTCAATTAAATTAAACCATAAACCACACGTCCAAATAATTGAATTTGCAATACCACGTTCTATTAGTTCCACCGAAATCCCACGCGTGGTGACTGACAGACAGCCGTCAAATCCCGCTGATTGCCCGTATATTATTAGTTGTCTGTTTGTCTGTCCTTGATCTATTGTGACACACGCATTGGGCAAACTTTCTTTACAATGTAAGTATTGATGCAGCTTTTGTTATTCTAACTTACGCCTCGTTGTTAAAATTTTACGGTTCTTGCAAATTGTTATTTGCATGTAAGCACTTTATTATACGTGAAAAAGAACTTGTAAAAGACATTATCGGATGCAACAAAGTATTTGAATTGTCTGTTGGTGTTTTAATGATTTTTCAAAGTGATAAACTTAAGTTAGTTTACGATCTCTGCAGAAAGAGGAGGTATAAGTAGTATGCTACCTGCAATTATAATTACAAGTACACAAATTACAATAATTTAATCATGGTATTAAAACTAGCATTCAATACAATACAAAAGTTCTTTATTGCAACACCACAATATAGGAACATACATATTTGATACATATTACATGCAGTGGACACAATGGACGTCCCTATCACTATTAAAGATATCTTCCAGGTAACCTTTGGATGTATCTGAAATTTATTTACGAAGCAGCTCAGTGGCGTTAGCAAAAATGTATACATAAATAAGTAGGTATAAGTTGTACAGATGAAATATTATTGGCTTATATTACTATTATTTAAAGTTTATAATGCATTATTAGAATTATTTGGCTTAATAAACAGAACATATATTTATTTCGGTAACTTAGCAAGAACTTTTTATAAATTACATTGAGACCCATTTTTATGTAGATTTTTGGTTTAATTCGTAATAAAATATCACAGACAGTCTGTGATTTATGCATTTCTATTAACATCGTCGTAATCCGAATATAGATATTCACCCGACTATAGATTAAATAGAAAAAACTCTCTCTGTTACATTACTATAGTCATAGATAAAACACTCGAGTTGACAATACCTGCACAACACACTTAACACTTGATCCCTTGGCGGGAATCGAACCCGCCACCTCTTATGCCGTAAGCGGACCTTCGCTCACCGCGCCACTGAGGCAGTAAAAATAGTTTATTTGCAACCATGTTGTAACATTAAGGTCTTATAAAATACGTGAGAACAGAACTTGGACCCTGTTTGGGCACTACAAAAATCATCATTTCAATTTATTTATTTCACTAAAATTATAACACAGGGCGTTATACAAGGTAAGTCAAGTTTTACAATTCAGAATCAATATAAACAATACAATTATTTATCACAAAATCTCATACCTATACAAAAACCAATAACAACTCTCTTATAACTTATTGTCTAATCTTATTATGCTACTAAGACACATAAATCTCTCATATTACTTAGTAGGAATAATGACTAATCTGACTAATCTAGAAATAAACTTAGTTTTAATTATTTATAATAAGTTTGCAAATAACATTTTTTGTAAGTTTGTAACTTTAAAGTCATGAGAAGTCTTCAGCGGGTGGAGTGAAGATGCGAGATCCGTCTCCTTCCAGTTTCTTACTCCAAAAAGGAAGTGGAATTTTGCATTGACAAGGCGTAGTGTAGGTACACTGGGTTCCAAAAATAACGGGGCAGCCACAAAAACAGAATATCTGCAGAATTGTAAAAGTTAGATCAATGAAATAAAAAACAGAATAAAGACTTTTTAGCGATGCTTCTAATAAAATATTATTAAAACTAGTTGTAAAGGAGGTTGGTGTAGCAATGGGAAGGTATTCCTTAGCACCGGCACCGAAATTTAGTGTACAGCATTCCTGGAAGCTGTGAAAAACACCACAAACACAATCATAAAAATATATTTTATTTTTATTTTATTTATTTGGGAAACAAAAAGCTTATAACTAAGATAAATTAATATGGATAATGTGATTTCACTAAATCTAATTTTAAGAAAAATATGACTAGTTTTTTTTTCGAGATTGTACACAAAAGTTTTTTTTATTACTTTTTATCTTTATAATTAAATCTCAATTGAACAGTCTTCGTTTCAGATAGCATACGTAGTTCGGGAGATATTCTAGTTTTTGTGACTGACCTGTCATTTTTGTAATTTAGTGTAGATGAACGAATGCTCGACTATGTAAATATGCAGGCCCCTTCTAAATAAAATAATAATAAAAATCAATGAAGGAGTTCTATATTTAGTAGTTGATGTCCTCCCATTCTTAATGTTATTAAATAATTATGATCAAGGGTCAAGAAACCTATACGCCACACGTTTTTAGCACAAAAAAAAACAGTAGTTCAATAGGAAACTAGGTCATAATTTTACCACCAGATGGCGACACATAGATAAGGCGACCCATCACGCAACGACGCGAGTGCAACTTTATTGTGCTGTAAACTTTACAATACACAGATTGAACTATAATGTAATAAATAATAAACATGAAAATCGTTGCGTGACAAACAGACAGGCGACGCGACCTATTTGAGAACGTGTGTCGGGTATGAGATCCATGTTTTGGCTGACTCCACTTGTTTTGAAATAAACCCATCACAATGTATCTTGTAATGTTAGAAAGTATTATACCTATTATAATTTATTTTGTTCAAATAATTGGTTGAATCATCAGTAATACAAAATAACGGACTTTGGGAAACGAACTGTGCGTTATTAAAATAAGTTATAGCCTAAGTACGTGTGGATTCTTATATTTCGAATGCATGACTAAAAAATAGCTAACCATAATTAAAAAATAAATAATTTATTATAAACCAAAGGGAGTATTAGGTAGATAATTAACGCAGATTTGAGGACTTTACATCGTGTGCTAGTTAGAAACTGTTATAGCAAGCTAAACAAACCACGCAGTCATAAAAATACCTTACAAAGGCCTACCTTATAAATGAATACTAATCTATAGACAAACATCAAATATATTAAATAAATAACGCCTACGCGAACTAATTATCCTTAGTTTGGTGATTATTTTGATAAATAATTGTATTGTTTATATTGATTCTGAATTGTAAAACTTGACTAAGGTACCTTGTATTAACGCCCTAGCTGTGTTATAATTTTGGTGAAATAAATAAATTGAAATTGAATTGTAATGTTGCCCATGGATGTGTTAGCGTTTAGATCAAAATGATCTTTATTGTAGCCTCCTAACTAGGAAGCTTCTTACTGTGCTTATAAACGAAAAAAATGGTCCCTACTAGAAGGAAAGAAACAAAAATAAATTTATTTAAAACTAGTGTGGCCCGCCCCGTGTAATTTATAACGGGTAAAAAAAGTTCCCGGCAATTTTTCCTTATTTGCTCACCGTTTAGACCTACCCTGGACTACGAAAAACATTTTAAAACCAAAATCAGCTCAATCGGCCCAGCCGTTCGCGAGTTTTAATCAGACTAACGAACAACAATTCATTTTTATTTATATAGATATATTATTTATTTAAAATATATTACATGATGAAGTTAAGTCAGCCACTGTAAGGATCTCATTCATCTTATCACCTTTCTTAACAGTCTCATGAGCTTATTGTTCTAACTTGAATAACTTTTCAGTAACCTGTGTGCGAAAGGGCAGTTGTCGGCAGTTGTCTAGTACATAGGGCGAGGAAACGATTAGCTCAGGTCCTTAGTTCATATCACGAATTAAATATTTTATCTACGTCTGCCCAACCTATATACATATTTTACATATCACAGAGCAGGCTCAAAAGGTGTGTTTGCAAAAAGTGAGAACCGACAAAATATAAAAAACTCATGTTTCCGGCCGCTGTTTTAGTCCCTTTCCCTAAAAGTCAAAGCCCTTGGTTTTGATAAGGTACCACAACAGCTTCCTGAAAACGTCATTATACTATGTTGAGAAGCTTACTAACTTGAATGCAGCAAAAAGACAGAGAATTCAATTTAATTATATTCAGTTGAATAACATACAATGTAAAAGGTACAAGCTTACTCAAAAATGCAGCGAACAGCAAGCGGATTCAATTTAATTATAAACAATTAAAATAGTCATACAAAGACAACAATTAGTGTTTTTTGTTTCCAAAATTTTCGTATTTATGTTGCAAAATTAATGATTAAGCAATAATGAACCACTTTCTTAAAAAAAAAAGATCTATTGAATCTGTGGGTATATAAATTATAAGGCCTATGGCCAGCTATGACAGCATTTTCCATATATATCTAATGATGTTGATACTCTGGTAGCAGTATCAACTGACTGCTAGTACATTTGTACTTACTACTGTAATAGGGAATAAACACGAGACTTTAAAATGGACTGTTTCTTTTTTCTTGTACTTATTCTTTATTGTTTTAAAAACATATTTAAGTACATATACAACATTTTTTTATTTATCATAGTTTCAAACTAAATTTTTTCTTTTGATTTGGTTTCCTTGGTTATAAACTGATTGATTGAACGAAACACGTTTAACGACGTCACATTTCACGCTCGCCGAAATGGGCGCGTTTAAGTCGGCCGAAAAGGATAGTGATTATATTATGGATGTGTTATGTATATATTTGGTAATGTAACAACTAGTCGAAACTTTGAATACAATAGAAAAAGCACCCCCTTTTAATTAAAAAATACAAATCAAATGATTATTACAATTTATCAAATGGGTAATTACTATCTCAGATACACAGGGGATATGTGAAAAAGAAGCTGTATTATCTCGTCACGACATCCTCGCCCAGCAGTGAGAAAATCTCCCGCCCGATGAGAAAGCGAGATCTTACGTAACATTCAAACCTGCATGCTTCTTTGGTCACGTGTACAACTTAGGTATTTTTACTTCCTAGATGTCATTTCGTTAATAATTAAATATATGCGAAGGTTATATTAGGTTGCCCTCATTCTGTAAAGTTTTCTGGACTTATAGGTTAGAGTGTGGCCAAAATAAGTGGTTTCTTGGTCACTTGAATACATACGCGTTCATTTGAAAGCGCTATCAAGAAGGAATGGTCCGATTGAAAAATTATTTCATTTTACACTGAGCATTCATCACGGTATGCCTATTTATAGGTAGGTTACTTTTATCTCGAAACAGTTCGAAGTTCCAGCGGGAAAATCCAATAAATTTGATATTTAAGCGATGCACTCAAACATTTATGTATTTTTGTGTGTGTATTTAATTGATAAAGCAAAAAATAGTTGCTTGGTATTTTTAGACGGGCTAACATACTGACAAACAGAATACCTATATTTTTATTATTATGCCTATTGCGTCAAAGTATCTGTTTTAGGTACTCTTAATCGTTCAATCATGGTAAATATCCCGTTGTTAATCTAAGATAATGTCTTCACCATTTAACCTAACCTAATAGACCGTTTGAAGATTTGATTACATTAAGCATTTATAATGATAATGCGTAAGTAAGTAAGTAATTTCGTAAGTACATCTACTTAGGCGGCTAAATGAGCCGCAGCTGAGTGCTTCCGGCGCGCGGCCTTGTGATGAAATCAGGTGCATCTAGCGATGCTACTAGAATATATTGCGAATCTATAATCTATTATATTGATGGTCTTTTGAATTCAGATTTATGCTAATGATCGAAATATATATTTTTTTATGAAGCTTCTAGTATAAAGATGCTACAAGAATATTACGATTTAGCCATTAAAAAGGCTAATTAGTAATTTTACATTTGACTTAAATTGCTACGTAGAGTAAAATAAAGAATGTGTCCATTAACACTTTGCTTATTGTCTCTATTTAAGGGGAAGACACTATGTTCTTGTGTTCTTTATAATTGTTATTGACACTCACTGCACTAATTTACACTAATTAATTTAAAACACTCAGATCGAATATTTATATTATTTATTTATTTATAAAGTCAAAGTCAAAACGATTTATGCTGTACCTATTCATCACAGATTTTCGACCCAAATCAATGAAATCCAAATGTTTATTTCCATAGAGGCACAAGGCATACATAGACATTAGACAGGTCAACTTAAAGTTAACTAAACAATTTGTTTTTTTAAATATTAAATAATAATTATATATTAGGTACATTACAATTAACCATTTAACTTTAATTGATTGTTTCCGTTGCACAGAAAGAAATTAGAAAAAAACAACTTGGTTTGCTAAAGATTCCAATAAGTAAAAAACAATTTATTCTTCTGACTACTATATAAACATACAAATGGCATGAACATTTGAAGCCTCAAACGTATCCTATACCTTTTTTAATCAATATAAATTTAAGTCCCCAGCCACGTATATTTGTCCTTATGTTCGTGATCAACTCAATAACAACCGAACATATCTTAATGCGGTTTCTTCAAACGATAGAGTGATTCAAAAGAAAGGTTTTCGCATCCGAACAAAGCCGGAACGGGTCAGATAGTATTTGTTAACAGACATAATATATTAAAATTTAAGAAAACATCTTTACTAAGAAGATAACTAAAATTATCATTTGGTAACAAATGAACCGCCTTATGTCGAAATAACTTTATTTATGTAGTTGGACACACCGCTAATAAGCATGGGAAAGAAAACAATTAGAGCCTCTACATTCGACTCTTGCGCATAGTGCAACGTTTTGGCAAACGAAAGTGCGCATGTGTGGGTGAATGTGTGGGCAACATCCGCTTTTGCATTTCGGCAAATGTATGTACCTATTGTTAGTCAACTAACAAAAATATGTTTAAAAAGACATTTTTTATGCTAGTTTAGCCTTTATTTGACCACAATCTCACCTGACGTCAATTGACGATGTGGTCTGAGATGGGGCATGAAGGCTTCTCCGGACCACATTACGAAACATGAAAAAATCACTCCCCATAAAGCACGACACATAACAACTTTTTAAAAGAATTTAGGATAAATACCGTTTTTAATTAATTGTCTTATTTTCTCGAGCAATTAATAAAACGATGTAAACTTCAGCAGGAAGCTTCTAAAGCTACTTTTACGTGAAAATGTGAAATTTCCGAGAGAAATTCCATAAAACGCAGGCGACACTAATATACCTTTATGAAACTTTAACGGCTTAGGTACCCCTGCTTTTGCCCCAGGGCTCCCACTACTGACAGCGTTCAATTTGACTGCCAGATAGTGCGTTAAGTCCATCATTTATAATATAATAATTAAATTAATATTGCTAGACAATCCACACAACAACCTCTATCCCCGTGGTAAGTTCTAGGTTTGTGTTACAGGTAGTAGACATCTGATATACTTAATAATCTTGTAACCACTGCAATAAAGGCTATAATAAATATATTTATATATATATATGTATATATATGTGTATAAAAAGTAATATTTTATATATGTTTATATGTATGTTATTTGTGTATTAATATTATATACCAAATATTAGGTTTAAGATTATAACTTTTAGAATTAATATTTATTTTTGTTTGTAAATTTTCGCACGCCAACTTCCTGTTTAAAACTTTCTGAGGTTGGCAGGTAGAAAATGCTTTAGCATTAAGCCCACCTTTTGTACAATTTTTTTTCTTATTTTCTTTTGTGCAATAAAGTATTAATAATAATAGACATACATCATCATCATTAACCATATACCTACGTCCACTGCAATACAAAGTATATCCCAAGTCTGGGCTAGATTAGACGCGGCTGGCATCCACCGTGAACCTACATTAAAATACAAAGGACAATAATACTAGATCTAGTTCTAAAATCTAGGTCACTAGACTCTCCATGACAATCAAACCTGCCACTCTATATTCACATGTGCTGCCTGATAACTTCAACTGAAGTCTCTAAAGACGAGATTAAAATAAATAAAGTGAGCGTCGAATTGATATAAGCATCTATTGTAGTCAAATGTCAAATAATCGAAATAACATTAATCCAAAATACTTGTAACCAAGAGCTTCCATTTAGAAAAAAATATCATTAGATCCGAAAAATTCCGGTTCCCTGCAAACAAACATAATAGTAATATCTATTACTTTTTTAGAAGTCAGTTAAACATCACCAAAAGGTTTGCTACTGACACATGTCACCAAAAATACTTATGAAGAATATAAAAAACCCATCAATAAATTAGTCAACCACTGACCTTTTAACCTTTAACCACTAACGCTACGCCCAACAGGCAATCACCCCTCGTCACCGAGGCCCGCTAATTAGCCCCACTGCTGGCCGCCGCCCCTCCGAGCTAGCTTCGCGATGCGCCTGCGCTTACCTCAGTCATAGTCCGCGGCATCCGCGCATCCACGCGTCTGCCATCCTTGCTAACTTACAATTTAAAAGTAACATAAAATTTTAAAACTGAAAATTAACATCTAAAAGAGGTTTTTGACAGTCTCTTTTTGATGTTAGAGTTCACCCCACTCACTTTTAACGTCAGTTGTTGAAAGTGTAATTTGAATTAACCTGTTAGAGTTTGTATTTACTTTTTGAATTGTAAGTTTTAGGTAAGGGTTGAGCTTTTGAAATATTTGAAATTCGTCAAGTTTGGTTTTGAATGTGATCGTTGCGATATAGAGTTTAACTTCAAGAATATCTTCGTCTGCTGAAGGGTAAGAATTTTTATGTTTTACTAACTTATTGAAAAAAAATCACAAAGGGTACGAATATAATAAAATCAGCCGATATGTTTTTAAACCATCTACAAAAAATAAGATTTACTTGAATTAAAAAAAAACGCTCTTAGACATTTATCATCTATAATAATATTTTATATATTTTTTATGTTTACCTATGCCTTTAGCTCGATGTCAAAAAAAAACATTGAGACAAATATATCTTTATAATTCCTTCATAGTACCGCAGTAATTTATTATTATAAATCTCTAACAAAATAAATAATCATTATTATAAAGGGTAACAATATAATTACTTAAATCATGACATATTAAAATTTAAACAAATTATACAAGATGTTTTGCAATTTATACAAGATGTTTTGTTTTCACAAATTACATATAATTTTGATAATCTCGGGCGACCTCCGCCATTTTACATAACCTTTGGTTCCCTCTCACCCAATTTGTAACAATGGCCGCTTCTTAATTGTTATATTTTTCACAAGAATGTACTGAGATCTAGTCGCCTTGTTACTTTGACAATGAGATCATTTTCGCTGATAATTATTTGGGTTGGTATGTGTTTATTTTAGAAATCATAATAGTTATAAAACAATGACGGGGTTACTATTTTCAGGGTTACAACATTTTAGTTCTCGTTTCAGATATTTGAAATTAGTAGTAGTAACTCTGTAACATGACATTGCACGCCGTGGATTGGTAAAACACATTGTTATATGTGATACATAAGACCGATAACCACATGTATCTAAGCAATAAAGGCACTTTTCCTTTCCTTAACTTTTTATTATTTTTAATTAGGGGCTAGTACCAAAACATAATTATGGATTGAGAGTACTATGTCTCAGATTCCGTATTCCATTTTCTACCGTAGAACCTTTCACTACCTATTCATAAAAGCTTTAATAATTTTAAGTACTTATGAAAGTTCCCAATGAAACCACAAATTGTTTGAGGCATCATTTTAATAAGCCTTTCAATTTTTCATCAAAATTTATTAAAAGATAAAGTAAGTATGTCGTAGAACACCAACAATTTTGATAGACCGGAATGCGATAGCTTATTAATACGAAAGTAGCCAAATCGGCCGGAAGTATGTGATTTATTATGTAAATTATATAACATGGGGACTGACAATGTTCACATAGAACTGTCTCATATACATAGGCTTTGTTTTCATCATCACCCTATTAACGTATCCACTGCTGGGACACAGGGACTTCTCTCTTTGACGAGAGAGATTAGGCCTTAATTCACCACGTTAGCCAACTGTGTTTTAAAGCGCACATACATAAATTACAAAAAGAAAAATCTAAAATGCGTGGCGGGGTTGTTTTAATACAATATAATTCTAATATCTAAACTAACACCAAATATTAGTGACACGATAATCTCAATATATTGGGACAGGAGGATCCCGCCATTAGCACAACACCGCTATTGTCCATTTTTAAAACCCCGTACTTATACGTTTTGCGTAAGTAGCTCTCGTGAGAGCTGCAGCTTGTACTCTACTTATGAACGTGTTATACAACATAGGAACTTATCTATCTGCATCCATTCTTTCGCTTTAAACTGTGACTAAAACGTATACAACATAATTATGTTCTATTCGGTATTTGCCCCCTTTCGTAATTTGTACGAAATGGTCTGAAAACTGCTAACAAAATAGAATTATAGAAGTTTGCCTACTTTTAGAATTCCCATACTGTTTGTTAGTATTTTGCCCATTTCGCTGTATGCCCTCTTTTTTGAAATTATGATGAAGAATTGATTAATTTCAGTTAGTGTTAGTTCAGTGTCTATTTAATAATAATGTAAAGTTTTATAGATGCTACCTCAAAATGTCAGGAGAAATTGTAAGGAACTAAGATGGTTAACTGATTAAATAAAAAAAAGATTTTCCTGACACATGTAAATCACGCACAAAATTTGTATTTCAGTAAAGTTTAATGTTAGGACGGACAAAAGTCTTACTTCTAAACAGATTTTCCAGATTATTTTTTTTCAGATTTTTCTATAGGGAAATAAATATCTACATAATTGTCTACCAGAGCTTTCCTATAACAGAAAAAAATATTATTCCCAGTGACGTTTGAATTCGGGTTCACGTAGGATCACAAAAAAGCAAGTTAATTGAAATAAATTAGCGATAAAAATCGGGTAGGACTCTTTTTAATAAAATGTCAAGCGAATATTATAATTAACATTCGTCTTCACCCTTTGACTATTCTTATAATAGTAATAAATTCTCAAGTCAATTTCATAGGAAACTGTGTTATATACTAAGGTCGGGTCTAAGGTGAGGTCTCCGAATGAAGACGTAACTGCGACAAAAGTTCAATCTACATAAAGTCACAACCCGATCCTGAATACTTAATAGATATTACAGTTAAAGTGTTAATCTTGAACACGATATTATTTATTTTTCTTTCTATTGGAATGATATATATGTAATCGCTTACCTATTTAGTACTTATTTTTCTTATAATTGTAACCAAACCCATCAGTAGTAGGTATGATGACTACATATAAATAAATATTTCCGGACTAATCACACAGCATCCTAAACCCAACCTAAACCCAAACTAAGCAGAGCTTGTACTATGGGTGTTAAGTGACATTTTTTTAAATAAATAATAATAATAATAATAAATATTTCCGGACTAAATCCCACAGCGTCACCTAGCCCCAAACTAAGCAGAACTTGTACTATGGGTGTTAGGTGACTGATATAATATACTACATAGATACTTTTTTTTTGTAAATACATACATATGATACATAGAAATACCCAGACCCGAAACCAGATATTGTAGATAGTACAAAAGTTATTGGAATATTGGATATCTGGTCCCCCGGCGGGAATCTAAGTGGAGGCTTGTGACCCATAAAATAAGTACTACCCAAACGAAAGCGTTACGTCACGCGAATCTTCAATGCTCTATATCGTCTTGTTTTTTTGTTTGCAAGAAAAAAGAAAAAACACGTGTACAAATTTATTAAATAATCTTAATGACGGACTTTTTTTGGACATTTTTTTTACTTGAAATGTCAATTGTTTCTATACGAGTCGTTGAACAACTAATGCAGACATTAGATTAACAACTATGTCTAACCTGAGGTCAATGCAATAGTCGACAAAAACAAGTAAATAGACATCAAACTATCGAGTTATGGATCTTTAACGATACTTTAGAGAATTTCGAGGTCGGTAATAATTGGCAATGAGTTGAAGTACCCTTATGTTGTGATTACTCGTAGGACAGATCACTTCAACTGTAATAATCTAAATTTAAAAAACTCCGATTTCATAACCATAGTTCCCCCTAAAGTATAAAATCATATTATGTACACGTGATGCGCTTTCAATTAAGATCCCACTCGAGTATATATGCAGCTATTCGGTTATTCTTCCCCACTTTCTAACGGTAACTTTTAAACGGCACAACCGATTTTCAACAAACATATCTAACAGCACTTGTACGTGATTCACATATAAAAAAAATTGATCAAATCGCTTTATCTATTCTATTCGTCGGGGCTTAAAGACAAGTAATGTTAAAAAAATAATGTCATAAGATACTTCCAATAACTTGTTTAACCGCGGCAAAATGTATCCTAAGATGTATAAAAGATGATAAGAAAGATTAATATAATAATATAGTGACCTCATATCAAACTTTTAATTTTAGTCTCAATCATGTATAATGTCCTTTATTCATATTGGAATTGTCAGTTTCAATTTAATAAACATAGACCTTATCAATTTATTTATTTTTTGAATTTACCATCAATAAGTTGTTGTTGACTGCCTCAGTGGCGCGGTGGGCGAGAGTCCGCTTGAGGCTCAAGAGGTAGCGGGTTCGATTCCCGCCGAGGGGTCAAATGTTTGCATGTTCTGCACGCACTTTCTCCTTGGTCTGGGTGTTTAATATGTAATAAAAAATATCTATGTACGTATGTATATTATATTAAAGTATATCAGATGTCTAGTACCCGTAATACAAGCTAAGAGCTTACCACGGGGCTAGATGTTGTTGTTTGGATTGTCAGGAAATATTTATTTATTTATTTTTAAATGTTTAATTTTGTTAAATAATAACTTATCTTCAAATAGATGTTACAAAATAGAATTTGACAAACTCCGCCAGACCTCACCTTCTACAATTAGAAATGACCCTAACGTAAGATGTAGCAACACTCCATTAAAACTAAATTTTAGGCAAATATAATTGCAAGCATTAAGCTTCAGTTTTGTTTGCGAAATATGAATTAAATAAGAATTTTCAACGTAACCTAGACGTTTCAAGCACAATTTAACAGAAGTCTACAGTGCTGCCAAACTTTCTGTATATTTTGGTAATCATTTTGTTTGTCGGGTTAATACGATTGTTTATGCAATAGTGCGTTTTAGGCGATGGAGGAATATTAAATACAACATCGCATGCACGACCGCCATACACATCATTCACCCTTCGAGTTGTTTCCGCAGCACTAGTGCCACGGCGGAACTCGTACTCGTAAATAATGCGATATTTTAAGTTTTCCATTTTGTAAAATGAGTGACGCAAACAGAAAAAAACAGAAGAAAAAAAACAAATGAATGACGATCATCGAAGCACAAATACATGAGTCTATAGCTGTACAAATTTGAATTTGGAATTCCTTACCAAAGAGGAGAAATTTGTGATTAAAGTGGCCAGTACGAAAAACGCCAATTTCATATGTAAGGACCTAATAGTTCCTTAAGTGGCCAGCCATGGAGAACTCCTCTAAATCTTTATTCGTTATTTTTCAAACAAATACCAAAGTCACTTTGTCTGTGTAAAGACAGTACTTTTTACTCGACTGTGCAACGCAAAGGAGTGGTAATTACAAAAATGTATGCCGCAGTATACACAGCCCACAGGGAGACTGATTAAAAAGGAATGTTTTCGCATAGGAGCATAATTTTACTAGCTGTCCGCTCGCGGCTTTAAGATAAGATATATTTTATCGCGGTATAGCCTTTGTGTTATTCTGATTTATGTAAACTATATTATTGTGAAGTTTCAGCTAAACCTTATATACTAAACATTCTTACATTCTCAGAAACTTTGGCATTTATAATATTAGTATTATTACATGGATTGAGTCCCAATACTCCAACAACGGAAATAAAATCCGTAGTAAACTCATACGTTTAACCACAAAAACATAAATACAGCTACTGTCACGCGTTCAACAGTTTAGCAAAAGAGATCCATATATTTTTGAAAACGTTAAATACGATATAACTATTTAAATTATCATGGTTTTTAACAATATTATGATTTAAAACGGGTAACATACCATGATTTGGCAGCGTCGATATATCGTAAAAGTTAAAAACCGTCAAATCATGGGTATGTTACCCGTTTTAAGTCATAAATGTTAAACAGGTGTCTAAATCGTGTTTTTTTTTTGTGGTAAGTCCGATAGTCTTTAGTTTATACCCCTAAATAACTAAATAAAATAAAAATAGTTTATTTCAGACACAGGTCCTTATTTACAGAAATTAAAAATTATACACACTATTTATATTTATTGAGAATAAAATGTGCAGATATCGACTAATTAAGGAAATAAGTACCCTTACTAATCACCCTCTGCAGAAGACACCTCCACAGTGGAGAATAAATGTTTTCTCCGAAGCTATTTAAAGGGTACAGGAAAGTAGTGGAACTGTCTAAGCTCAGTTTCAGTTCAGTTTCTTGTAATTGGACTTTGCGCTTGAAGCGCCAATTTGCCAGTGTCGAATTAAATAAAATTATAAAGTGAAATACTAGATGTTACTTATATCAACGCCATTTTGCATCAAAAAAAAATAAAAAAAAATGTTTAAAGGGTACAGGAAAGTAGTTGCACTGTGGAATGTCTAAGCTCGAAGTCAGAACTAAGCACTGGCCGCGCGACAAGTGACATAACTTGATTGTGCTGTGAGAAGTTTGATTTAGGTAAGTGATTACATTAATTGCTTTATTCTTAACTAATATTTTTTTGAAATAGTTCAGCCTACGTTTCACAATGGTATTTTGCCGACACTGAGAATTAGTTGTGTGAATTTTAGTATGTTTGTTTAGGCATGCGATGTTTTAAAAGACAAGTTGGTTTTATTTTCAAAATTATTAAAATTTAAAATTATTTAAAATATGTTTATTAACATAATTATCACAATGTTATTATTATTATTTATTACACAACATAATTTTACCTCAAACGAGGCAGATTACTGCGATTATGAGTGAAAGATGAAAAAATATTGAGAATATAGTTAATAATAAGTTTAGTACAACATACTCTTGATATTACAAGTTCTTGAGGCTAGGTAAAAAACTTCTTAACCTATACGTGATACGATTTTTCTACACAATAAAAATGTGTACAAAATACAAAAACACAAAAAAAATATTTATCAACTCACACGTTTAGCACCCTTATTTTTGCGTCGGGTGTAAAAATAAGCCAAAACAATGAATAACAAGTGTTTCAAATTAAAAATAACTTGCTTCCTGTTGTTGTCTGTGTGGCTTCCTGACCCGGAAGTGACGTTAATCACATAAGCGGTGACATTTCAAATCCTTGGGCGAGACGCCCGCGCACATTCACCGACAAATCGCTGTGCACCAGGAAGGCTTAATGAGGATATTGTTATCTACCATAAATAATACGAAAAACAAAAGTTACGATTAGTACGATTTTTACGACGACATTAAAAAAATGTTATGAACTTGCATCTCAATGCGCAATATTGAGATGCAAGTTATATGGTAATATTTATTTATGGTTAAAACCACACTTCAGTTCACAGTAATATTTATAAAACAGGTCGAACGCCACTTTTTGGACCACTTATCACTAGTAATAAAGATGCACTTACAAGATAATAAGTATTATAACCTAACTTAACACTAATGCAATAATGTGATACTTTGGTTTTATAAATAATTGATTGATTGATTGATATTGCAATTTATCATACACGTGTCCAGTAGGCGTAGGCCCAGCATATTCTATAGTCCCAATGATAGAATGAGAAATGAGGAGATTCGTAGAAGAACGCGGGACACCGACATAGCCAAACGGATTAGTTCTTTGAAGTGGCAGTGGGCAGGCCACATAGCACGAAGAACAGATGGTCGTTGGGGCCGAAAGGTTCTCGAATGGAGACCACGGATCGGCAAGCGCAGCGTAGGACGTCCACCAACTAGATGGACGGACGATCTGGTGAAGGCTGCGGGCTCACGGTGGATGCAGGCCGCTGAATGATAGGATGAATAAATTTGATAAATAATGAGATAGACACATACACCTTGGGTCTCGTTTACTGTTTATCCTTATTTTGCACTAAAAACACGCAAATATACCAAAACATTTTTAATAGAACAAAAAGATGCTGTTAGTGAGGTCACCCATCCAAGTACTGACCTGGCGCAACGTTGCATAACTGTATAGAAATCACGTTTGTTGTATGGGAGCCCTCTTATATACAATGTGTTTTTAGCGGCGTTATTATTAGTTGTAATAGCTGCAACAGAAACACATCAGCCCTCAAAATGATACCTCTCTATCTATCACGGTTCTTCAGATACAGCCTAGTGACAGACAGCCAGACGGACGGAGAGTCTCAGTAATATGGTCCCGTTTTACTCTTAGGAACTGAACCCTTAAAAAGATACACGCCCAAAACGCATGGACTGCAAAATTCAGCCGTATTATCGCGTCGTAGAAGAATCCCTTCACAATTCTTAAACGAAATCTATGTATACATAAAATTATATTAAGAAAGTTTCGCGTCGATGTGATATATATTAGTGTCACAAAGGTGACATATTAGCACATGCACATAAAATATGAAAGACGCATTCGATCACAATATAAACTGCATAAGATCTGTGCACCAGCACGTCGCAAGTAAAAGTGACATAACCATGAAACTGTGCTTAAAGATGCGCGCGCGTTGCGCCAAATGATTTATAGTTGAAAAGACATCAACGCGCGCGCTCAGTTCTTTAAGCTAAATTTTAACTTATTTTTTTAGCTTAGAACAAAGTATGAGAACACTTTTTTTTAAGCTAGATAAGCCTTAGATAAGTGACGATGTGGTCTAAGATGGGGCATGAATACCTAGAAGGTAGAAACAACACAACTCAATTAAAAATTATTATGAACGTATCATAAAATTTGGAGGCATTTTGCAGCGTAGAACAATTATCTTAACTCAACACATTGAATTATTAAGAAAAGTAGATAATTTCAATATTTAGTGTTTTTTAATATACCCATATTATATTTATAGGATATGTTTTAGTTTATTAACATCAAATGTTAGTATTTTAAAATCAAAAGTTCGTAAGTAATTCATTGTTGGATCAATTTATTTGTAAAATACCTAATTATGTAGTTTCACTTTATCTTCCTCCTTAAGCACGCTCTCTTTAATGCTGAAAATTGCATGACAGGCCATTCTGATTGGATTCAGTCACTACCTTCTTTAAAAAGTTGTGAAGATAACATAAGAAAAACCACTTCAACACGAAATAAACATTAAATGAAGATAAACCGTAAAATACCTTGCATAATTATTCAGTCGTGTCTATTACCTACGGTCTTAAAATCATCAAATCAAATTTACTTTTACATTAATTCCGTGTCTCTAAAATGTATCTATTTAAGTATATCTAATTTCCCACATTTGTGTGAGTAAACACAGACGCGTTATGTAAGTCATAGTTTGCAAAAAGGTCAGTTAGATCACACTTAATAAATTAGATTCAATAGAAATGTTCTTCCCGGCTACTAATCTTGCATATTCGTAAATAGCCATACATTTTATGTGAGCTTAAGCGAAATATCTTATATATAAAATTCTCGTGTCACAGTTTTCGTTGCCATACTCCTCCGAAACGGCTTTACCGATTCTCATTAAATTTTGTGAGCATATTGAGTAGGTCTGAGAATCGGCCAATAAATATTTTTTATTTTGCAAAACAACGTTTGCTGGGGTCAGCTAGTAATTTATAAAATTATCATTATGTTTATTATATACCTACTAGCTCTGCATGCCTGTTTGTAAATTATCCCGCGGGCATAAAGTATTATGTATATAAAATGGGCTAAAAGAAACTAAAACAATTTCAAAGTGTGTAGTCCCTGAGATCGTGTTCAAACAAACAAACTCTTCAACTTTATAAAATTAGTATAGATTAAATAATTTTCGTATGTGTGAGTTTTTCAAAAAAAAGTAGATACAACTTTAAATATTTATGTTTGAGTACTGTTATTTTATTCTAATCAAAGATCGCATGAAAAAGATTACTTTGCGAAACAAGTCGTTCAGGCCAATAAATATGACATAATTTAACTTAAAAATTATGATGGTTTTAATACTTTTAAAGTACATACCACAGCGGTTGACGGTTTTTGAGTTCCGATATTTCAACGCTATAACAAAAAACTCAAAAATCGTGGTTTGTTACCCTTTTCAAGTTTTACTAAACCACATATAAAAAAAATGTACTAGTTTTCAGTGCCAGAGCACATCCGAGCACTGTAATCGATTACGCGTTGAAGTGAGTTAACACATAACTTGTTCTTATTATTTAAATCGTCCATTTTGTGTAAGTCCCCCATTTTGTTTAGATCGAAGCAATTCACTTATCTCTACCATTTCTCATTCTTATCCAGCAATTATCTGAAAACCGTTGCGTGACAGACAAACTCACGTTAGAGAAAATTTGAACTTTATCGTAATATTGCGTTTCTATTAGAGATGTAAGAAGTACGCAGATTATGGCATTTTCCCACAATAGATCTGTCTCGGTCATTATTTGGCAATTCATCATTTCTTTATAGTAACCGTAGGATGTCCACTAGACAGGCAACGTAGATTTTCAGTTATTTCATATAAAGTGGCCTGCCGCTGGTGATCAACTTTAATAATAAAAAAAAATAACGTTAGCAAGTCATGGGTCTACCTAGTCGGCGGACTTCCGCTTACCGATCAGCTGTCTGGATAGATATCCGTCGGGGCCGAAATTATCTAACGGAGACAGATGATGGGCCCCGTAAAGAACATTTTATAAGTTATTTGTTTCTATATGCAGGGCTAGTGCTTTTAACGTTAGTTATTTAACTCTATATTTGTAAAAAATACCATAAACTCAAAATTATGTTTTGATAACATTTTATATTTCAATCCTAGAACCAAAGAGAATAAATCACTACATTTACCTTAAACCATAGACTAACCAAGCAGTGATTATATTCTCTTTGGACTAACCTCTAAAAGAACTTCTTCTTCTTTTATTAGATGTTAAAGAACACAGATCAAAAAGGCGCACAGAATCTTTGACATTGACGGTTCTATATTGTTTGTCTTCGAAAGGAGCGAATCGCGTGGAACGAAACGTAATGCGAGTAATGACCCAACGCAATACCTTTGCGAATCCAATACAAAGGTGCAATGATCATTATAATACCCAATGTATTAGCTGAAGTTACACATTATGGCTACCAGGTTTTGCGATACGATTTTAGTAATATTTTTCTCAGCTAGTTTTTATTTTTATATTTTATGTTCGTCTAAATTATATTTATTTGGCATGCCTTTGTAGGGTATTTTTAACCGACTTAAAAAAAGGAGTAGGTTTCTCAATTCGTCCGTATTTTTTTTTATAACAACCACTTAGCCAGCGTGTTAAAAAAATTTGTGTATCCCAGCAGTGGGAACGTAAATTAGAATGCTTATGCATTTATGCAAAAAAAAATTATAGTGTTTTTTTATAGGGAAAATATCATAGAAACTGGTTACTCCGCAGAGAAAGATTTATAAAAAATATACTATAAACTAAGATCACATGGAAATAAAAAGGTATTGTTCATTAGCATTTATTTTTAAAAGTTATTATTGAGTTCATTGTTCGTTTTAAATGGAGAATTAAAATTAATACAATTATATTGAAAGTTGCACAATAAAGGGTTTTGACGACTCCATTGTTTCCCAGTCTATTGAGTAGACTTTTTTTAACATATCTATATAATTATAAATCTTATTACAACGAGAATTACCTGTATGCAACGTAAATGCACCGATTAAAAAGTTTAATTTTACAAATTAATTTTCAGTTTAATTTTAACTACGCTCAAGTTTATGGTTGATAAACGCGCTATTATAATAATAACCTTGGCTTGTCACCACCCACCGGGCTGGGCCAGTGCGTGAAGCGATTTTTTCGTGTTTCTTAATGTGGCCCGGAGACACCAGCTACCTTCTAGGTCTTCATGCTCCATCTTAGACCACATCGTCACTTTACATCAGGTGAGATTGTGGTCAAATGAAGGCTTATCCAGCATAAAAAAAAACTATTTATTTCAGGCCCATATAAGCATATACATACCTTACAGACTAAAATACTTATAAATATAAATCTTATAAATTAAAGTGTCCGCATCGTGGATCATCTCACATCTGTTACGGCGGTGTCGCCTTGCAGTGTAGGCGACCTATGAACCGTCTATCGTATCGTCGTATGATCCATGCATTTTTTTAAGTCATAGTCGTATCGGATCAAAAACGTTCGCAAAGTGTAAAATGGAGCTTCCGATGCTAAGTAATCACAAATTGCAATCGCCATTTGTGTCATGCAAGAGTGATAAATACTTATTCCGAATTGCGAAACTTATAGCTATAGAAGGCTTGGCAAGGAATTGTAAAACTTAGTAAAAACAGGATATTAACCTATTTGTCATGTTTGAAAAATCTGAAAAAGGATAAAAATAATACGAAAGGTTACGGGTGTGGTGAAAGTATTAGTCGACGTCTGTTATTTCTGGTATTAATAACTGAAATGGTTCCATTGAGACTTTTCATGAGATGCAAAATGGCGTTCAACTGAATAACATCTTTTTCACTTTTTAATTTTATTTAACTCGACACTGGCAAATTGTCGCTTCAAGCGCAAAGTCCAATTACAAGAAACTGAACTGAACTGAAATGAATTGAATTGAGACTTTTCATCATTAAAAAACGTATCATGTGTCAAAAAAATGTAAGTAGGTATAAAAAAACTGGTTATCAAATTATCATGTTAGTTTCATAAATCAATTGCTATTTTAGCATTTTTACTTGTAAACTGCAGCTATTTTTTCAAAATCTGAAAAAATATAATGCAGAATTTCGAACGGTCTCCTAAACACATAACTATAACTATTACATCTAATATATAAAATTTCCATATCACAATGTTAGTAACCGTACACCTCCGAAACGGCTGAACCGCTTATTATGAAATTTTATATGCATATTCAGTAGGTCTGAGAATCGGCTACTATCTATTTTTCATTTTGCAAAATAACGTTTGCTAGTTCAGGGTCAGCTAGTTTCCATAAGACGGTTCATGTACCTACCCTTAGGTCCTGTCACAGAAACTACATGATGGCTCGTTAACTAATCTATCGTAGAGTATTAGGTGGATACGAATAAAATCGAATATAAAGAAGTGGATCACGCATGCGCACGAGTACAACGACATCAGGTGATTGACATAATACAAGAATACTCGTAGAGTACAATCTCCCTGCGCGCACGCACATTGCGACGGTTAACGTTTATTAAGTCATTTCTACTGATATTACCTGAATAAAATGAACACCTAACCCACTTTTGTTGGCTTTTAATTTGGAAAGTATGTTATGTAGGTATTCCTTCTTTTTAGTATGATTAAAAGTAAATTAACATTTTATTGTTACTAGAAAATGAAAGTAGAATTTATCTAAGATTCTGTTAAAGGTGTATTTAAATAGCGAAAACTCAATATTGTATTACCTAACGTAAAACAAGAAGCGTTTAAGCTTCGGCCAAAGCGACTGCGAGGTGGGAGCGTCTGCAGCGCGGTGGAAGTTACCCAAACTTGACTATGGCTTTATAGATTACTACTTCTACTACGCGACTACAAAGCGAAACATTTTCAGGCAAAAAAAAAAACATCGTCGCGTCCCACTTAGAAAAAAAAAACAAAACAAACAACAACAACACTAACACAAAAATAGGTTTAACACTTCGGTTAAACCTATAGAGATTTAACCGAAACCTTTCAGTTGGATAAGTACTATGTAAGATTTTTTTAAATAAACATACGAAATAAATTAATAAAAAAAAGAAATTTATATTCTCAAGTTTAATAACAAAGCAACCAAACTGAAACAACATCTCTCAATCTCAGATAATCCACTTGATATTTCCAATATTAATTTCGGAAGTAGGCACTCTAACCATAAAACAATTACACAAAAACACCGGAAACTACATTTATTACTTTCAATGTGTGTTTACAAAAAGTAACGGTATATAAATAGTATATAATCATACGTTGCAAGCAACGGACACTCGTTTTGGACTATTAATCTGTTTTATAAGCCGTATGTTAGATAACAGTGACACGAAAAAAACACTATCTACAAATTTAAACATACCTTCTTTTTATTCATACTTTATAGGCGCTATGGTTTTAAAACTGAATGATAAAAGGGAGAGTCGTTTTAAGAGAGGAGAGAGAGTTGTTTTAGGTTATTCAAATTGGTATGATAATAGACGCATTTTATAACTATATTGGACAGGATTGCCCAAGTAGATTTAAAACCATACAGTAACATCTTAACGCAGCAAACTCGATGATTTGAATTAATACATTAGCCCCCTTTCCCGATAAGGCGATGTGGTCGCTCAGCGACAAAGCCTTTTTATTGTTTTTTGTAAATAAAAAAAAAAAAAAAAAACATTATTCATAAACCTAAGTTAATGTTAAATTTGTCAATTAACAGTTCAATAAAAGTTACTGCTATTTTTTATAGTAATTCATAACCACAATTTTAATGTCAATAAACAATAGACGATTTTATGAAATCAGCCCAAACTCAACTGTTTAGAAGAATACATAATTTCAGGATTTTTTTATCTCTTTAGAAAGCCACTTCATTTAAATTATTGTAAGCTACCGCGAAAAGTCAAAGTCAAAGTCAAAACGTTTATTTCCTTAGAAGCCTATGCTTACATGGACAGGTCAACTTAAATCTAATTTAAATAAAAACTAAGAATAATCAAGGAAATAACATAGTCTTGACAGTTCGCTTCAATTTTTTACTGAGTTGAGAAGCGAATAGAACAGCTCAGCTTCCATCTCTTAGGTTGTTATTAGAAAAATATCGGTGTACAACATGGTTATCACTTATACATTTAACATTTAGGACATTTAAAGGAAGGTAAATCATTTCTACTTTCTGTATTAGTATTAGTGCATATATTATCAGGATTTGTCGGAATAATGTTATTTATTCCTATAATATTTAATCCTGACACGCAACGAACTGTTGTTGTAAATATTTTATTCTGCGATTTCTCGTAAAGTTATATTTCATCGTAAAATAAAGCTTCGTCCAAACTTTTTAGGCGAAGACTACGTAACTTGGTATTAACAACAACCTTGACTTTTCAAATAGAAGCACGCAAGTGACGAAGCAATAAAATTCACTTATTCACTTACACGTCTCATAATCGATCCAATTGCCAAAAATAATTGCACTTTGCACAATGGAAAATAGCCTTTGCTATTCAGACAATAAAGTTTACAGGTTGCGGCAATTTTCTTTGACATTTGATTTGGTAAGACATTGCAATGACCTGTGAGCAGTGACCATTAGTTAGCCCTTACGTCCCACGTCGTTCGGTTAAATTTGGGTGTTGAGGCATAATATGCTGATGGCTATTATTTTGGAGGTTTTGTCTGTTCACGTCCGTAAGTGGTAACCCTCTGAATCCTTACACGTGACCTCCGGGTGGTGCTAAGAACAGTCTCTGGTGGTAGGCTTCGGCCGCGGCTTGTCAACACCCTCCGGGCTGGGTCAGTGCGTGAAGCGATTTTTTCGTGATTCGTAATGTGGTCCGGAGAAGCCATTTACCTTCTATGTCTTCATGTCCCATCTTAGACCACATCGTCACTTTACATCAGGTGAGATTGTGGTCAAATGAAGGCTTATCAAGCATAAAAAAAAATTAAATTATTTTTGTCTCCTGGGAACGTAGATATATAAATAAATATTTCCGGATAATCCACACAATAACATCTAGCGTCGTGGTAAGCTCTAAGCTTGTGTTACGGGTACTAGAAATCTGATATACTTAATATAATAGGCATACATATAAAGATATTTTTTTATAATACATATCAAACACCCAGACCAAGGAAAAAGTGCTTGCAGAACATACAGACACTAACCCTCGACGGGGATCGAACCCGCTACCTCTTGCGCCGCAAGCGGACCTGTTGGTTGGTTACCAGTTTGGAGTAATAATAAATAAACAAATAAAATAAATATTTATATATATATTATAATAAATATATATTTCAGGACTAATCACACACCATCACGTAACCGCAAACTAAGCAGAGCTTGTACTATGGGTGACTGATATACTACATAAGTAATTTTTTTGTAAATCACACTTATGAACTAATACACACTTATGGTACATAGAAAAACCCAGACCCGAGACTAGAAATTGTAAATCGTACAAAATCTGGTCCCCAAGCGGGAATCGAACCCGCAACCTCTTGCGTCTTAGACAGACCTTCGACCACCGAGCCACAGAGGTCGTCAACCGAATCTGGTAAATATTCGGTATCTACCAGGTCAGAGTGTAAATTTATGAGTATAATGTCTTCCAATAATGTTTTGTAGTGTTATTTTATACAGGAGGAATGTCGAAATATTAAGTTTATCTGTATTATTATTACGTATATGGTATGACAGTTGGGATATAAAATCGCATTTTTGCAAGGTTGTCAAGCTTACAAAAGGAGCATGTTATTGAAAATTACATCAGGAAACTTAACTTATTCTTAAAACATATTTTCTTTATATTTGTTAACCCTGAAAACGTTTCAACAATATCAATAGGTAATATTTAAATTAAATTTAAAACTTTATTCTTTATTTTTTGTAAGACCTAAAAATGGTTTAACAATATCAATAATATTTCAATTGTATTGAATATTTGTATAAGCTGTATTTGAAATCCTAATAATATAATGCTCGTAAACCCGAAAGTTTGTATGGATGCTTACATACTTACATTTGCTTTTCTTCAAAACTACTCCACGGATTTTACTGCAACTTTTTGTCATGTTCTTTCATTTGACCTCATCACCTCACCTGATGTAAAGTGACGATGTAGTCTAAGATGGGACATGAAGACCTAGATGGTAAATGGCTTCCCCGGACCACATTACGAAACACGAACAAATCTTCACTTCACTTCACATTAATAAAGGTTAAATACTGGAATATTACAGGCTATTTTTAACGCGATAAATTCTATTATTACGCGGCCGTACAGCTAGTTTCTAATAAATAAATAATGCAAGTGACATTGACAAAAAAACTCTTAGTAGATACTAAATGGTTTTTATTGTAAAAAAATTACAAAAGGTGCATCTTATCGATAGGACGATGTCTTACAGACGACCTATAACTACACTAAGACTAAAACCTAAACTAGAACTAGGTTTAAATATACTTATACTTAAATAACTAACAATTATTCATAACCACAAATTATTAATGTTATTAAGTACTAATATCAGTACATAAATACAAAAAGTGACAAGTAATTTGTATAATTAATAAAGTTTGACATTTATTGGTTAGGTATTTGACAGTTATTATTACATTTAATTAGAATTGTTGATGAATCGCTGGCGTGAATCAAAATATGAAATTGAATTGCGAGGATCCGTTTATTGTAGGTAATAAATAATTTTCCATTAATATACAATTATATTATGTTACTAGCGGCCCGCCCCGGTGTCGCACGGGTATAAAATTTTCCCGGAAATTATTCGAATTTTTCTCGCCGTAAAAACCATCCTATCTCTCAAGTTGGATCGAACTGCACATGGTGTGCGAATTTAATTATAATCGGTTAAGTGGTTTAGGAGTCCATTGAGGACAAACATTGTGACACGATATTTATATATATTAAGATAACACAAGTTATGGTTGCTTCAGAAATATTTTGAGCAACTGAATTTGTAGAGGTTTTTGTGAAGATAAACATTTTCATATAAAATGTAGCCAAGACAAAGTGAGACCACACGGCGCGCTCTGTCAAAAAGTTATCAGATGTCTTGTAGAGCTAAGATTATTATAACCTATGCGCCCCCAACTCTACAAGCATCTTACTTCACAATTACAAACTTAGCAATTGATGGGTGAATTGTCCTACATAAATATTGGAGGAAAATTCACCCATCAACCATTACTCGTAGTCCTGTCGTAAATTCTAAGCTTGTGTTACGGATGCTAGACTAACGATAAATAGCGAAGTATCATTGATATAAGATTAACCTTATATCAATGGTAAGATTGTCTCACCATCTCCGATCAATATTATTTTCAAACAGAAATTAAATTTTAAGGTTCTTTTATGTTAACCATTGTTATGATATTGACATAAATTCGATAAAACAGTAATGTGAATAATAAAATATAAATCGGGTCCCCTGAGTAGTTGATATCGGACAGTCACAGATAATTGTCAGTTGACTTGTTAGCTCTATGTTTTAAACATTGACTAATTTACCTCGGAGATGGTGATATGGGATCTAAGTAAAATAAACCTCTTAGCAGCTAGTAATTGTACAATCTTTATCCTTCTTATTCTAATCCTTACACAATTAGTTATTTAAATGTTTGTACATGAAAAGATTGATAAAAAGATACGCATCCGTAACCTACGCACGCAGGATTCGAATCTGCACCTCTAGGAAAGCGCCCCGACGTGCTACTAATTACCCAAGCGCGTCAATCACGTGATAATCGAAATCCTTCTGCACTTATAATATCGGGTGTAGCTAACAACATTTATTAGAAAGTCCTAGGACTATTTCACGAGATGTTGTTAGTCTTCATCTTTAGCTGCACAAAAAAATAAAATAGTTAAACCTAAAAAGTGAGGTTTATCACTTATTAAAAATCATTAAGACAATTAGTAAGTTACATTTTTACCAACATATACCAACGCATTCAATATATTTGTAATACTAAAAAACCACATTGAAGTTTTATTTCCAAAGCAATTTTAAGATTCCATTTTATCCTTGAATTTATTCCGTGCACGTATGTATGTACTGTAATTGGAGCGTCAAGAATGCGTATCGAACGTCACGGAGCGAAAGGATCAAGATTGCTCTTTCCTTGTCCGTCTGTTCAGGGATTGTACCCGGATTTACGAAATATTGATGCAGTTTTGTACCTGTTTTACATTTGAAAAGTCCAACAAATACTAAAAACAGAATAGGTAACTTTATAATAAATATTTGATATGTATAATAAAAAATATCTATATATGTATGACTATTATATTAAGTATATCAGATATCTAGTACCCGTAACACAAGCTTAGAGCTTACCACGGGGCTAGATGTTGTTGTGTGAAATGTCTGGAAATATTTATTTATTATTTATTTTATTTATTTTTAAGATACAACATTAGTAGGTATAGTACTTAGTTTTCTTCTATCTATTCTATTCTATCTAGTATTCGAACTTGCATTATTTTTAAGTTTCGACGGTTCATCGGTCGCCTACACTGCAAGGCGACACCGCCGTAACAGATGATCCACGATGCTGACACTTTAGTTAAGTTTATAAGATTTATGGTTTTATGTATGTTAGTCTATGAGGTATATGTTTATATGGGCCTTGGATGCCTGAAATAAATGATTTATTATTATTATAATTATTATTTACAACCCAATCTCTTTTGAACTTATATTGTCTTGGGAGCTAAATGTTGCAGGGTACCGCTGTGCCCAACTAATATTGTAAATTAGCTTTACACGCCCCGGCTTTGCCCGTGTTTTGGATTTTACCGCGGGAACGACGCCTATAGCCTCCCTTAATATCTAACAGTGAAAGTAGTGAAAAAAAGTAAAAAAATATCTACCTTTTATTGTATGGCCGAAATGGATAAAATTGTTGAAACCTATTTTACATTTTAAGATCTTATGTATATGCAACACAATTTTACAATAAACTTTTCTTATTCTTATTATATTAAGTATATCAGATGTCTAGTACCCGTAACAGAAGCTTATAGCTTACCACGGGGCTAGATGTTGTTGTGTGGATTGTTCGGCAATATTTATTTATTTATTTATTCTTATTCTTATAAGAATTATCGGCAAAGTAGTCGGCCTTCTTGGCTTTTTACATAAATAGTTGCGAGTACAAAAAAGGACTTATGGAACTTTTGACGCGACAACACATAACATTCTGGGAGAAGAGATCTATTGACTCTATTGTAACGCGAATAAAGTCGCAAAACACTGTTAGTTGACAGTAATTAAGATTTTATAAGGACGCTACGTCTTTTCGTATCCCATCTGTGCCCATTCTCCATTTGATAAATGTCAAGAATGTTGAGATTACAGCGTTTACCAACATTTAACATATTCTACACAACATTTTCAACATCTTTGTGTAAAATGCTGTGTGTTATAATTGGCGAGATTATAATTGTCAGGTCACAGGTCTTGTAAGGTTTAGATAATCGTGGGTTTAGCGTTCGTTGTGATTAAGATAATTCGAGATATACTGCTTAAAATGATTATGATTACTCTACGAATTAAAACTGCATAAGTACTCAATTATATTACATTAAAACACAGTTTATTTGCCTTTAAATTATTTAAGTATCCATATATATACCTAGATAGAAGAATTCTAATTAGATTTTAGTGTGGTGACGTGTCCAGATTATATCTTACTAAGTTTCTCATTTACTTCTTTATTTTTTAGGCATTTAATCAATATGCTAAGCTTGTTGTCAAGAGGACGTAATGTAACTTGGATAATGTTCCAATTAATTTGATAGTTCTTCTAAATATTTAAGTTTATAATAGAAATATTTAAAGATTACTCAATTGAAAATCATTATATAATTAACCCAGAATGAGGACAAGAACCTATTAACATTTAGGTATAATAAATTAAAAATTACTCAATTATTCATAGCCACGTAAAACTATAAACATACCTCATTAACCGTTAAATCTGCCGTAAACAAACGATTCGCGATTTATTCTCGCAATTAGCGGACAACACAGAGATGCGCGCAGGCATGCACTTTCTCTAGATCAGCGATATTAAATAACTATTGTGCAATCTGCTAGACAGACTGTTTCTTGCATTCCTATAGGTGCAAAGGGGATTGTCTGACTTCAGTGAAGTATTGACAATTATTCATGACAGTCTGTAAATAAATAAATATTACAATATCTAGCTCTGTCAAAGAGAATTAAAACGAAAGTAAAAGTATATAAGTATCATCGGTGGCTTAGACGTACGGCTGGTTTACATGCTCACTTAGTGGATCTACCATGAACAAGCACGAAACGCTACTCGAATTATTTTATAGTGCGAACTGCGAAGGAGTTGATATTCTCTCCCGAAGTCTGTTTTTTTTATATACAACTCTTTTAAGACCCGAGTGATTAGGCTTTTTCTGGGCAAACTTCATCGTTGACCTCGTCTCTGCCTTCTGGCTAGACAGTAGTCAAAAGTAAGCACAATAATAAAAAAAAACTTTTTCGCATAAATACGTGGGTCATTGGTCTTAAATATTATATCACGTTAGAACAATGTATTTTACCGAAACATGGCGTGCAATGTCAGGTTACAGAGTTATTTTTAATTACAATTGATAAATCTGTACCTACCTGTGGTAAGCTCATGTTTGTGTTACAGATCATACAATTAATATCTTTATATAGTAAATAGCGGCAAACGCGTCGCCTCCCTGGTGCGCAGGCTGCGGCCCAGCTCCAATACCGCTCTAGTAATGTTAGATAGTAGTTATTTATTATTACTATTTTAGGGACTCTAACAGCTATTTAAAATTCTAAAGGTATTAAACCAATTTGTACTCAAAGGCAAATTATTGCCTAATATAAATTGGCATATTAAAAGTTTCCGCAAATAATACAAGAATATAACATAACAAAAAATGTTTATAATGTAAATCCGTTTATCGGCCTTAAGTTATAACAGAATATGTATAAAGTGTTTTAATTAAGGTTTGTGGATTTTGTTAAATAAATAAATACTAATATATGTATAAATTGTTTGGGAGCCTCTTATAATACTAATAATAACATACATGCGCACTACACAAAAAAAAATTAATTAAATATGCCTACAATAAACATATGAAAAGCCAATAAATATGCAAAATAATACATATTTTACTTACTAAGAGTCGGTTGTTTTAAAATCTACTTGATGTTTCATAGCTTCCTATTGCCAGTCAATAGATCGTAGAAGACAATTCGGTGCTAACTAGGTCTCCACACCACAATAGAACATAGACACGTTTTTACCGAGGATGAGCGATTTATTATAGTTTATAGTTATTAGTTCATTGTTCTGTAATGGGAAAACGGAGATGTAATATACACGCAACTTTGCAGAGGCGTCGAAAAGATATGACACTGTGAAATGAACAAATATACGTTCTATGAATAGATAATAGACAGATTTATGTTTCTACTCGGAAAAGTGCAAGTGAAGTACTTTATTAACAGATATACGTTGAAAAATGTAATATAACCTATAAAATAATTAAAATCTATAGTAGGTAAGGTAGTAATGACTAAAATATTATAATTAGTCCGTCATTTAGATAACCTAAAAAATTGTACACATATTTTTCTTTTTACTTGCCAACGAAAAATCAAGAAGAGACATTGTATTAAAGTTTATTTTATTATGCAGGATAAGCTTTCATTTAATAACATTAAAAAATACATAAAAAAAACCCTCTTTTTTGTTAAAAAATCACTTTAACATATTTTGGCATACAATTATAATAATGATTAATATCAGTCAGTTTGTATTTTGCCTATTCTAGACGCTTAGATACATGTATAACCATTTGACTATACAAGCACAGCTCCATACAAGAAAAAAGAAACATATTACAAAATAAATGTGCTTAGTATAAAGCGAAACTATGGGCGGACTTATCATCTAAAGCGATCTCTTCCAGGCAACCTTTCGAAATACAGATCGTTTTGTTTTATTGATGTGCAAATGTCAATTGTTCGCTCGTCAATAAAATAATTATGAAATAAATATCTCAATCTAAGGAGTTCACGATCCAGCGTCGCAGCAAAGGTCGCAGGTTCGACTCGTGACTGCCGTGAGACGTTCAAATTTGTGACTTTTATTTTTATCCATAGATTCAATAGTCTTAGATGAGCTGTATTCTAGCCTTACAGACGTCGTGATATAATATGTATTATTTTATCGTTATATCTCGTTATGAAAGTAAAGGTGAAATAAGTTATTATAGTGATGAATACTTACTCAAGGCGAAGAAGACACTCTGCACTGTGGTAAACACTTAAACAGGTCTGATTTTATTATTATACATATACATTGATATTATTTTACTATACAGACATTACGTTGTCCAGACAGGTGTCTAAACGTTTACGTTTGTGTGTCTTACGTCATACGAATTAGCTGTTGGGTTTAGCTTACGTCTGATAAAAAGGGGACGTTTGATGATTTTAAACTAACTGGCAGCGATGCGTTTTATGTAATTTTTCCGCGTTAACGTATGTGCTTTCTTATTCAGTGTGTTATGTTATAGTCCATTAAAATATCCAGATATTACCTTCTAAAAACTCAAACTCTTTACTAACGCAATGAGATTGCCTCAGTGGCGTGGTGGACGAAAATCCGCTTGGGGCGCAAAAGTTAGCGGGTTCGATTCCTGCCGAGGAGCCAAGTGTTTGTATGTTCTACAAGCACTTTCTCCTCTGTCTGGGTGTATAATATGTATAATAAGAAAATATCTTATGTCTAGTGCAAATAACACAAGATTTAGAGCTTACCACGGGGCTAGATGTTGTATGTGGATTATCCGAAAATATTTATTTATTTAACGTGACCTTTTTATAATATATTTTAAGAGCATGTGTTGTTCCAATGCAGGATTGGTTTTATAAAAATAGTTTAATTTATCATAATACTGGCATATTTATTTACAAGTATTTTCTTTTAATTTCAGAATTTGATTGGAGTACATCAAAGAAGACATCTTTGAACACAAGGTGAGTTAATTTTCTAAGTACCCGCTACCTATTAGCTGACGAGAAAATATGTTACTGATATATACATATTTATAAAAAGTAGTACATTCCTCAGAGTCCTTTCTACGAGATGTCGTTAGTCGGGGCTTCCCCCATATTTTAAAGTGCAGAAGGATTTCGATTATCACGTGATTGACGCGCTTCTGTCATTGGTAGCACGTCGGGGCGCATTCCCGGAGGTGCCGGTTCGAGTCCTGCGTGCAAAAGTTACGGTTGCGTCTTAATTTTTTTTTACATAAAAAATGAATAGTATTTTCTGTAGAAATCTTCCCCTTAAGAACCGACTATAGCAAAAAATGTGTGTGATTTTACCTTTACATAACAAAATAAATTGATCACCTGTAATTTATCATCGGTTAAGGCATCACAGTCAGGTCAAACCGTTCCAGTAAAGTATACAACTCAAACTACTAGTTTTGACCAACTTACGCTATGCAATTTTATACAACTCGAACTATTCCATAATACGAGATTTTCCTAGTTGGGTATCTATACTTTCTGATATGCAAATGTCATCATCATTGTACCATATTATTATATGTACTATGCAACTGTATCATTTTTATATGAAACCCAAAAATTTTTTTTATCTTACTCGGTTTTCCATGCAAACGGGTATTTGACCTAACACACGGACCTAAGCCAAGCGCGTTCTGGTTTTAACTGGAAAGTTCAGTTTATTTATTTATTCACAAAATTTTGGGAAAACTAACAGCTAGGATAAATTACGAACAAACTTATATAAAAGCTTGCAACTGTAACAGTCAGTTACAAACACAGATACGGCCAATTACACTTATAGAAAAAGTATTAAAAAATATATGTTACTCTTATAAACTTTATATTATTGTTCAGTTTTATACAACTTAAACTACTCCGTTTTATAAAACTTATACTATTCAGTTTTATACATCTTTTACTATTAGGTTTTATACAACTTACACTATCCTCAGTTTTACTCGTACTTTGTAGTTTTATACAACAGCCACTAGGCAGTTACGACTGAGTATAATCATTGTGTTTTGTGCATTACGTCAATCGAAATGTGATAATGTGTGTCGCAGCCTCCCATCTTCTTTCCGTGTATTGAGATGTTACAGTAACTAGCAATTATAAAGTATTTCTTGAGTGTTAGTACTTTATTACTTCAAAGCCGAGAAAGGTTTTAGTGAGACAGTAATAAATATTGAAGATTCACTTTAAGGTATTGGAAAAAAAAATGCGAAAAACGACCAGAATAAAAACAATTATCATGTACATATACTACATGAAACCGGCTCTATAAAATATATCGGGAAAGGTCTGAAATTCGCTCCCTGATGTTGTATTTCCTAATAACTACAACCAGAGTATCTACCTTGGTTCTAGATCTATATAGGTGAGGAACAATCATTGAACTATCTCCCAAAAAAAACCTTATTCCTTTCCTAATGCTTTATTTACCCTCCTTTTATCTTCCTTCGATCTACGGATCACTAATCCGTCGCAGATCTTAATATTAATCAACAAATTTATCGATTATAAAACTGTGATATAGCAATACAGGATACTGCGCTTATTAAATTTATCCAATAAATTATATTTCAATTTGATTTACATCACCCTATTAACGTTCCCACTGCTGGGACACAGGGACTTCTCTCGAGAGGCGATTAGTCCTTAATTCACCACGCTGGCCAAGTGCGGGTTGGTGAATGTCACATGTCCTTCAAACTCTTTAGAGTTCGCAGAACATGCCACTTTCCTCACGATGTTTGCCTTCACCGTTAAAGCACGTGTTTAAAGCGCACATAAATGTCTCAAGAAGAAAAGTCCAGAGCTGCGTTGCGGGGTTTGAACCCACGACCTTCCGAATTAAAGTCGAGTGTCCTCCCACTTAGCCAACACGGCTTCAATTTGCTTTGCTTTGTGCAATTTGATTTGTGGATGATTAATCGCAATTAATGAAATATCGGGAGTCCGTTAATCAAATGCATGGTCTATTTAAAACACGAATAGAATAGGTTACACTACAGTAATTGATATCATTATCATCGTATCAGCCGCGAGAATTCAAAACTAGGTATATAGGCACTACTAGAAGTTCAAACACGGAAAGAAAGAAAGAAAGAAAATCTTTATTGCAATAATTGTGTAAACTATGAGCTGATGTTAACAATGACTAGGTATCAACAATTTTATCCGCCTATTATCCGGATGCTCTGAACTTACAGTTTCTTTTCCTTATAAGCACAGGGCATAAACTAGAATTTATCATAATTATAAAAAATTATGAATTACACTGAGTTCAGAAGCGAATAGAACAACACAGCTTCTTTTAACATTTTGATGTTTTTTTATACTTTTAACTATTGTAATAAGTAATAAAGTTTATTCTTATTCTTATTATACCTTTAACAATTAAACAAATACTCACCCTATTATCGTTGCCACTGGGACACAGGTATTGCTCTCTTCACGAGAGAGATTAGGCCTTAATTCACCACGATGGCCAAGTGCGGGTGCAATGCCGTGGCGTGAAAATTAGTTCCTCTATATAATTCTTGTAAGATGTTGTGTGTATGATGTTACAATTATTGACATTTAATCAAGGTGAAGTCTTCGGCTAAATACCAGTGTACCGCATTTAAATTAATTGAAATTACTTTTACTGGTTTAAGTAGGTCAATAATATCTCATGACATTTTTGGCTGAGCACTTGCTGTAATACTCAAATAGCTTATAGGTAATATATTTACACACAACGTTTTCATTACGTTTATGTAGAAGGTTGCAAAAGTTTAACTAGTTATTATAAAATTGTTAGTGAGATAAATTATAAAGCAATTATAAAATGTAGATTAATGATTAGCTACTTTTTACAAAAATCTATTAAAAACACATCCCTCTCATTATGCCATCTTTCACATTAAGCCATCTAGGCTCGGATCTTCTACTAAATGTGAATGATGAGATCGCTCGCTCGACATTCATCGAGATTATTTGAATTTTGAAAATCATATTTACAAAAATAATTTATAATAATCGGCCCAAGACTTTTTCGGAAACCAATTCTTAATATATTTTCTTTATAGAATAATGTTTCTTGGAAGTAATGAAATAAAATATCTAGATGTATAACTAGATTGAGGAAAACATTTTTTAGATTGAGGTAAATATTGGAGGTTTTGTCTGTTCACGTCCGTAAGTGGTAACCCTCTAAATCCTTACACGTGACCTCCGGGTGGTGCTAAGAACAGTCTCTGGTGGTAGGCTTCGGCCGCGGCTTGTCACCACCCTCCGGGCTGGGCCAGTGCGTGAAGCGATTTTTTCGTGTTTCGTAATGTGGCCCGGAGAAGCCATCTTCTAGGCCTTCATGCTCCATCGTCACTTTACATCAGGTGAGATTGTGGTCAAATGAAGGCTGTTTACCTCAATCTAAAAAAACAATAATAAAAAAAAAAAAAAAAACGTCATCATCATTACCCTATCGCGTTCCCACTGCTGGGACACAGGGATTTCTCCCTTGACGAGAGAGATTAGACCTTTAGTTTGATTTATTTAGATTGAGGTAAGTAATGATAAACACTGTAGATTTTCTAGTCTATAATTTCACAAGGGCGTAAAATACTGCTGAACCAAATCTGATATCTCAATCAGAGAAATAACAGTGTACGTTACCATTGTTTTTTAGGCCGTGTACGTTGTATGAGTGTATGTACATATGTTTGTATGGACGTAAACGAGCGCATTGCCCAACTGGGAAAGTTCAAGGGCAGAGCGGATTAAGGTACTGCTCGCAGAAAGAAGCAGGTTTTAAATTAGCTTTGTAGCAATTTAACAGTGGTTTAAGTAATACTTAGAGCATTTGAGGTTATTTTGTTTTTATTGTATGAAAATATTATTAACTTAACAGCATTATGAACAGATTTTTGTTAAAGTAAGTTTGATTATTAATTATGATTTCAGTAAATTATATAATATCAATTATTGCCTGTTAATAATCAGTAAAATAACATGGTACTTACCTGTTTGTGATATTTTTAAACATTTACAAATGCAAGATTTGTCGCTTATTAATGTTTTTTTTAATGCAAAGCACATCTGATATTATATAGTATTCGATACATACTCATAGATATAGTTACAGCAATAAATTTATTGGTTTTACTAAACTTCTTAAAATTATTAATATTATTATGATATGACTATATTATATCTATATATTATACCAGCCATCCAAACGACCCTTAAAATATTTACTTTCCAACATAAAAATAATAATTGAACTCGGTTAGCTATCCGAAAACAAACAGAATATAAATAAACATATTATTAATCTAAAAACCTTTTAAATAGTTAAAAATTGTTGTAATTATTTTAGTTTCCTTTTTTGTCTTTACTCTATTTTGTAAGGTATTAGTTCGATAGTTAAGTCTAGTTTGTAAGTTAGTTTAAGATAGTTATAATTGGTGAAAACTGTAAGATAACTATTAACTTACTTCTTATTAAAAAAAAAACTATGTTGTTTATCCGTTATTACAAGCAATCATATTGTTTTTGCAAGCGCTACTTTTAAACTGACCGAGATTGCAAAAGGCCATCTTCCCATAACGCGGACTCGACCAAACCACACGAATTTAGACCTTTGATAGTCTATTTGTCGAATACTATACATTAAGATTGATTGATAACTATTTAACAAATTGAATGATAGTGACTTGTCGAGTTGAGGGAGAATAGAGTGCACGATACAGACAGTCTATACAGCAATTCCAAAATGGTACATGTTCTACCTATGTAAACGTTATAGCCCTTAAGATTTGGTGAGGATGGTATCTATAGGTACACTTACCGGGCAGGCACAGTTCGCTAGATGTTAGAAACTCCATCTGAGTTGCAGGAGACTGCTGGTTTGATCTTCAATAAAAGTATCGATAGTAACACCCATATACAAGCTCTGCTTAGTTTGGGGTTAGGTGATGCTGTGTAAGTAGTCCGGAAATATTTATTTATTTTTTATTTATATATTTATCGGACCGCTGCGCTGCAGTGCCGAAACTGTGCGTTTGTCGTACGGCGAACGGATGGTCCATTGTTTTCATACAATTATCTTCTAATCGCTTCTTTGGTCTTGTGTAAAAAATGCAGATCCACCAGATTTATGATGGTTCTAAATTTTGTTAAATTAAATAATGGAAATAAATCATTTTGTAATTGTAAAAAAACCTTGTACCTACCGCGAACGCTAGACAACAGGATAGGTTGTCGTACGTTCGCGGTACCGACGCCAAACCGTGCAATTTCTGGTCGGACACGAAAAGCATAAATTGAAACACCCCTATGCTCCACTTCTATCAGTCTAAGCGTACTTCGAATGAGAGCACCGCAGGGCGCAAGAAGCTTGTTTTCTCAACTAAGCTACACTCAAATTTGCGGTTGGACAAGATTTCCAAATAGTCGATTCTACGCTACAACGCTCCGACTTATTTATGACCTCTAGAGGGAACGGTGGTAGCACTAATGCGACACTGAGAATGTCAAACGTTAGGCCGATTGGGTAAAACGTTCAAATTAATGGCACCAGTTGGCAGCACCGTCTATGAGATTGTTTATTTGACTGAAAGGGCAAAGCATGTCAAACGATTTTTTTAGTATTCATTAGATACCTATAACATTAGTACATGTACGGGGTATGTATGGGGTAGTTTGAAGGACATGTGACCTTCACCAACCCGCACTTGGCCAGCGTGGTGAATTAAGGCCTAATACTCCCTTGTCAAGAGAGAAGTCCCTGTGACCCACCTGTGGGAACGTTAATAGGGTGATGATGATGATGAATATTAGTACTAACTGCCATCAAATCAAATCAATCATTTATTTGCCAAATACAATATATATATAATATATTGAAATGTATTAAAGTAATTTTAATCTTAGTAGCACAGAGACGTAGAAATGCGTAGAATTGGCAATAAACCCTTAGTTATTTCATTCATCTCGTAATAAGTTTTGTGAAGCAGAGTTTGTTGAAACAAGGCATGTTTCGTTCTTAGAAATTCACACGGCCCCGTGCATCTCTACGCACTCTAATGAGTAGGGCGTTTCAAAACAAATAGGTTTTGAGTGTTTTAGATGAATTATATGGGATTAACTACTAGGACCTTGGTAGAGACGTAGGGATGGGACTGCCTCGGTGGCGGTGGCGCGATGGGCAAAGGACCGCTTGCGGCGTAAGGGGTAGCGGGTCGATTCCCGCCGATAGTCAATTGTTGTATGTTCTGCTAGCACTTTCACCTTAATCTAGGTGTTTATATGTATAATTAAAAACTGTATATACATTAGGTATGTCTAATATAGGTATATGTTATATCAGATGTCTTGTACCCGTAACACAAGCTTAGAGCGTACCACAGGCTAGCCCCGTGTCCTATGTTGTTGTGTGGATTGTCTTGTAATATTTATTTATTTATCCTACCTCATTTTAGCCACCTTTAGTCCACCTTTTCAAGACATCAATTATCATGAGATGATTTGTCAATAAGCCCCTCTCATAGTAGGCAGGTTTGCGCGTATTGTGATTCAAAATGGCGCAGTTGCCCATTTTCTGGTAAATTTTCCTCAGCCGAGTAGGACGGGAAGAGATTTTTAGAAGGAATAGATCAATCTATATATGTATGTCTATTATATTAAGTATACCAGATCTCTAGTAAGCTTTAGAGCTTACCACGGTGCTGGATGTTGTTTTGTGGATTGTCCGGAACTACATTTATATGCAATAATATTTATAATCTTGAGTTTATGAACATGCACAGCGCATATTGTTGTATCCAACATTTTCGTTGATACCAGACACAATCAGCTTTTCAACAAAAATAACGACAAAAAAACACAAAATCAAGTAAAAACTTATCAACCTTCCATCATCTTTTTACCACAGATTCGCACGACCCAAAATGCACATCGCAACGCGCACGCGACGTTATATAAGCTGGTGGGAACTCCACTGTTGGGACACTGATAGCGCATTCAAATTGTTGAGCTAATTGCAAAACAGAAATAGTGGTGTCTTATATATTCTACTACAATATAGATTTTAAGCCGTAGGAGTCTTTGTCCACTGCTGGGACAAAGACTCCTACGGCTAACGTAGGTTGTCCACTGCTGGGAAAAGGTGGGCCTCGTTGCGTTGCTATCTATGCTAATATCATAAACCTGCAGCGTTTGTTTGTTTGAACACTCTAATCTCAGTAACTACGAAAGATTTAAAACAATCTTTCAGATCCAGATAGAGTATTTATTGATGAAGGCTAAAGGCTATTTTACCGCGGGAAAATAAGTTGTAAATAACGTAAAATACGGGCAAGGCTGTGGTAAGTAAAGATAGTTTATCCAATACTCGGTGCGCTTGGCAGACGGGTTGACGGGCGCAGTTAGGTGTTGAAGTCAAAGATAACTTTGCAGCCCAAGTTTTAATGAACTTCCCATAACATAGAACGCCTTTCGCAAAAGATAAGAGGTAGAATTCTGACACTCCTTATCTTGGCCTAAGAGTCGGACTTTTTTTTTATAAGCCTTCATTTCACCACAATCTCACCTGATGTTAAGTGACGATGTGGTCTAAGATGGTGGTACATGAAGACCTAAAAGGTAGATGGCTTCTCCGGACCACATTACGATACACGAATAACCGTTTCACGCACTGGCCCAGCCCGGAGGGTGGTGACAAGCCGCGGCCGAAGCCTACCACCAGAGACTGTTCTTAGCACCACCCGGAGGTCACGTGTAAGGATTCAGATGGAACACTTACGGACGTGAACAGAAAAAACCTCCAGAAAATCTAAAATATCCACATAAAAAAAATACCAATTTATAAGTGGAAGTGCTTAATCAGTTTAATCACCTTCATAATATCTGTCACTTGATATATATCTCTCATTGTTTCTGATTATATTGAGTGTGAGTTGCCAATATTATTATTATTATTATTACTGTTATTACGAGAACACATCGCATTTAATCCTTTTAGTCATGTTTATTTTACGTTTGTATCTTGTGTTAACTTGTGTTGGGTGTCCTTTCTTAATAAATAAATAAATAAATAAATAAATACTCGCCTCGCTTGGCAGGCATAGCGTTTTTAACGTTGTGATGTGGTACATGTGGAATGACCTACGAACGAAACAGACTCCATCTCTTAAAGCCAAGCCTTAATCAACTAAAAATATTTTACACCTGAACACTTTATGGCAAATAAATAAAAGATTTATAAGCGTTACAGCACCATAGTGATTGGACGTTGTGATGCGTGTAATCGTAGTAGACTTGACCTGCGCGCGCGCATTTACTATGTTGACAATTGCCATGTCAATTATACGAGAGTACTTGTGCCGTTTCTAAAGGTTGGATGGATTAGCTTCTGATTTAATTGATGTTCGCTTCTGTTCATTGTAAAACTTGTAACCAAGACATTTGTTTGGCAATTATTTGTTTAAAGAGTACTGGCATTTTATAAGTTAACCTGTTATGCAGCATACTTGTTGCTTTTGGAGTTTAGTCTCTTTCCAACAAACACAAATTTCTAAATAATCAAGTAAATCTCTGTAATTGATTTTGCAAGAAAGTTAGCTTAAAATGTGTGATTTGAAATTGCTTATGCATAGCGAGTATAGAGATAATCATTTAGCTCTTTGGTATAAGAGCTAAATGATTATCTGTGGATTATCCAGCAATATTTGAATGATTACTAGCTGACCCCACAAACGCTGCTTTGTCAGATTCATTCTTATCTAGAGAATAATAAATAGATATAATTAGAATTGGGCTTTCAGGCCGGCAAAGGTCACTCGTTAAACCACGCTTAAATGAAAACGGAAGACGTGGCTGTATGGTCAAGTGACTTTTACCCGAGTCTGTATGGTAAATTGACTTTTATTGGTTTGGCCTCCCTACAGGGCAAATAAAAAAATAGATAAATTTATTATGAGGATGTTTATAGTGTAATTTTAACAAAAAAAACTCATATTTAAAAATACTTTGTTTAATAAAAAACTTGTCACCAACTTGTGTGTGTAAAATAACAAACACATAAAAGAAAGAATCATCCAATTTGGTGCAGAAGTTCGAAAGTTTTCCGCGTACATACCTACCTACATTTGGTCTATGTTGGAGTGAGTGCGCCCAGAAGAAGCCTATTCACTCGTGTATAAAGAGTTAGGGATATCTGGTTTTGAAAGATTATACTACGGCAGAGAATTCCACTTCTTACCAATAAATAATTGATGAAACGCTTTTCATTTAAACCAATATCACCGCAAAGCAATCTCTAATAATTAAAGTACCTAGCTATCTACAAAAAAAAACAATATATCGTCACAAACCCTATTATGCTAAATATAGGTAGATAGCAAACCTTTTTAAGTATGTATGAATTTAGTCTTTGTCTAACACGGACAAATGTCAATGTGATCGACAAGGACAAACGAATGCAGTTTTTGATAAATATTTTTGTATCTTAGACCCTATAGCTGAGACTTCGTCGTTTGTATGTCTGCTTGTCACCAGGTGTATCTCTAGAACCGTGATACTTAAATGTTTGAAATTTTGAGGGATGATGTTTTTCTGTTTGTGTTGATGTTTGTCTGACATCTATAAATAAAAATGAATTGTTGTTCGTTAGTCTGATTAAAACTCGAGAACGGCTGAACGGATTTATCTTATCATAGTCTTGAAATGTTCGTGGAGGTCTACGGAAGGTTTAAAAGGCGAGAAAAAGTCGAATAATTGCCGGGAACAAAAATTGAATAAAAACCCGTGCGAAGCCGGGGCGGGCCACTAGTTTGAAATAAATATTTAAAGGGGCCATACAAAAAAACGTCATTTTTACAATGTTAAGCAACGTTGCGCAGCCAGTACTTGGATATGTGACCGCTCGAACTGATTATTTAGTATCTATCAACAAATTGTAACACCATCTCCCATTACATGATATTTTATCTTTCATATATGCTTATCTCAAAATCTTGATACTCTCCGTACAATCACACCAACCCATCCCACTATTATAATTATAATGATACACAAGATCACAACAGATAGCCATATTATGACATAATAAATCCTTTTGTAATCCAAATACAGATATAACAATGAAATATCATAACAGCCATAGACAAGGATCGTAATCGCCGAACTACTTGCGTAATTGACAAATCGCTTTATTGACATAACCTATTGAATTGCCAGCCTACCAAATAAGGCGCAGGCTACATTGAAAGGGAAGAACTTTTTTGAAGCTTGATTTTAGACTATTTTGTTAACAGTGAACCGGTTTCTAAAGAGTAAAATTTTGTTTAACTATGTCACCGAACAAAAGTCTATAACTAATGTTTATAGATGTGAAACACTTTTTTTTTCTAATCAATTTTTATTATACGAGTATGATAGCTTGTTTCATTTCTTAATACTTTTTTTAAGAAGCGATGATAACATATTATATTGGAAGAGTTAATAATTATTGAAAAACTTTGGAGAGATTGATGATGATTGATGACTTGGTTTTTTTTTAAGGGTAAATGTTATTAAGTCAACTTAGTTTGCAAAATAAAAAAAATGGTTTACTTTATTTTGAAATTATATCTACCTGAGTCCGATAAGTAGATACAAAATAGAGTAGAGCTCGGGAAAATATCGGTAATCGCCATAAAATTCGGTCATGATCGCCTGACTATTTTTGCTTTAATTGTATACTTTGTTTATGTATAATACATACACAAAGTGTAAAAACATATCTTCAAACATGGTATTAGTAAGAATCTGTCAATTTCACTACAAGCAAAAAAGCTTAGAAAGCTGTTTGTAAAGCCTTTCTCTCCAAAAATGGAATCTATTGAAACAAAGCTTAACAAAAGCTTGCTATAAAGCTGAACGTTAACAAATCTATACAAAAACTAACTTTATACTCTTCACGGCGTTCCCGTGTTTTGTTTTTTCCTCGCGAGAACAACGTATATTCCCGCTGTAAGTAGCCTAGAGCCTTCCTGGCTTAGAGTATCTATCTATGGTAAGAACTTCCTGGGCTATCGAGCACTAAAATATTTTAATCGGACCAAAAGTTCCTGAGATTAAGTCTTTCAAACAAATAATCAAACAAAATCCATCAAATACACCGTAACGTGAAAAGCTACTATTTAATACGAAACTTGAAGTGAAATTCAAAGTCAAAACGTTTATTTCCTTAGACGCACAGGGCATGGGACAGGTCAACTTAAAGTTAATTTAAATAAAAACTAAGAATAATCGAAGAAATAACAACTTAACTCAACTTGTTTTAATTTTAAATAAATAAATAATAGAAGTTATTTAAAATGTATACCAAAGTATAATAGAAAGGTCAGGGAGACAAGACTCGCGTACTTATAAGATATTATAACGAATTCGAAATACATTATATCGGGATTTTCAGAAAGTCAGATTTTTTTGTTGTTTTTTATCCATATTCAATAATTATGTCTGTAGGTAATTGTTCAACTATTGGGCTTTAGAAGGCAATTCTCGAGCTTACGGGCTTCAGATCAAAAGTTCTATTATCATAGGCGTAGAATTTTGTACGATCTAGAATTTCTGGTTTCGGGTCTGGGTGTTTTCTATGTATTATATGTATGTATTTACAAAAAAAAATATCAATGTAGTTATATCAGTCACCTAACACCCATAGTACAAGCTCTGCTTAGTTTGGGGTTAGGTGATGCTGTGTGAGTAGTCCGGAAATATATATTTAATTTTATATTTATCACGTGCTTTAACGGTGCAGGCAAATATTGTGAGGAAACCGGCATGTTCTGAGAACTTTAAAATAGTGTGAAGGACATGTGACATTCACCAACCCGCACTTGGCCAGAGCGTGGTGAATTAAGGCCTAATCTCTCTCGTCAAGAGATAGTCCCTGTGTCCCAGCAGTGGGAACATTAATAGGGTGATGATGATGATGATGATATTTATCATAGGCTTGAGAATTGCCTCCAGGTTTGATCATAAGTCTGTCGATATGTATCCTTGACGTAATATCCGTAACGCAGCTTTGGGAGCGTCCCACGAAGACAATGGATCGCGGACAATTCATTAGTTTATTGTCAATTTATTACACGAATATCGGTCAAGTACAATAACAAATTAATTTGATGTTGACCTTTAATATTATATTTAATTATCGGCTTGGCCCCCGATTTGCACGGATGTATTTTAAATTTATATATTAGGTCCTTACATATGAAATTGGCGTTTTGTATGGGAGGAACAAAAAGTCGAATATTTTTTAATATAATATATTTAATTAATCAAAGTATGAACCATTATTTTCTATGCACTTTTGCCATCTTATAGGTAGTTCATTGATCCCTTTACTAAAAAAACCAGTCGGACGGGAATCAATAAAATCTTTGAAGGCGATTTGGACTGCCCCATCGGAGTTGAATTTTTTCCCTTGCAAGAAGTTATCCAAATTTCGAAAAAAATGGTAATCTGTTGGAGCAAGGTCCGGGGAGTACGGAGGATGTCTTAGACTTTCCAATTGAAGCTCTTCTAATTTAGTAGCCGTCTGTTGCGCAGTGTGTGGTCTAGCGTTGTCGTGAAGCAGCAGTGGCGTGGAGCGATTGACCAGCCTAGGTTGTTTAGCCGCTAGCTTTTCCATCATGGTTTGCAATTGCTGACAATAGACATCAGCCGTAATAGTCTGGCCAGATTTGAGAAAACTGTAATGAACAATACCGGCACTAGTCCACCAAACGCTTACAAGTAACTTTTTTGGGGTTAATTTTCGCTTGGGGCAGGATTTGGCTGGCTGGCCAGGATCCAACCATTGCGCTGAGCGCTTCCGATTATCGTAAAGAACCCATTTTTCATCACAGGTAATGATTCGGTTTAAAATACCTTCATTATTGTGCCGGTTTAGTAATGTAACGCAGCAGTCGACGCGCGTTTGCCGGTTTGCTTCAGTCAATTCGTGAGGTACCCACCTTTCAAGCTTTTTAATCTTCCCAATTTGCTTCAAGTGAATTAAAACAGTTTTATCACTAACACCGCAGCCTGCAGCTAACTCGGACGTGGTTTGCGATGGATCCGCTTCCACAATAGCCTTCAACTCTTCATTATCAACTTGAGTCTCAGGCCGTCCACGGGGCTTGTTCTGCAAGTCGAAATTTCCAGAACGAAAACGTTGGAACCAAAAACGAACTGTGTTTTCTTTTGCAACACGACCGCCATACACATCATTCACCCTTCGAGTTGTTTCCGCAGCACTAGTGCCACGGCGGAACTCGTACTCGTAAATAATGCGATATTTTAAGTTTTCCATTTTGTAAAATGAGTGACGCAAACAGAAAAAAACAGAAGAAAAAAAACAAATGAATGACGATCATCGAAGCACAAATACATGAGTCTATAGCTGTACAAATTTGAATTTGGAATTCCTTACCAAAGAGGAGAAATTTGTGATTAAAGTGGCCAGTACGAAAAACGCCAATTTCATATGTAAGGACCTAATATTTAAATACATGGAGTTCTATCATTACAGGGTTTACCAAATTCAATAGAGCCCATTTAATGCTACGATAATAAATTTTATAGCCATGATGTCTCTACACCAAACACAATAGCTATTGAATCAAAAGTTAGTATTATATAGTTAACTAGCTGTCCCCAGCAAAAGTTGTCTTGCAAAATGAAAAATAATTGTTAGCCTACTCAATATGCTCACAAAATTTCATGAGAATCGGCCAAGTCGTTTCGGAGGAGTATGGCAACGAAAACTGTGACACGAGAATTTTATATATTAGATAAATAAATAAATATTTCCGGACAACTCACACAGCAAACCTAACCCCAAACTAAGCTGAGCTTGTACTATGGGTGTTAGGTGACTGATATACTACATAGATACTTTTTTTTTCAATATATGACTTTTGTTTGTTAATTAAAATATTGAATGTGTTTGTACCAATTTGTAATGGAAGAGCGAGACCTTCTATCACAGAATTTTAAATATATCTAAAAAATGGTCAAAACAATCTCAAAATTGTAAAGATATAAAGTTACTGAATAAATGCATATTATAATTATTATGTAAAATTAAATAGAGGATATGTTGAGATTTGGAAGAGGCTGTTTGCCCAGTATTATACGAGTTATAAAAATCGTTACCTCATTATAATGAATTATAATATCTTTTATCTCAAAATAAATGTGAACATAAAGATTTATCTTAATGAGAAAGGTAATAGTACCATAGAGCTATTAATATCCGAAACGAGAACAGGCAGACAATATGCAATTATGTGAAATGACCGCCTGACAAAGAAAGTCGATAACTGATGATTAGCTGTACTTATGGTCGCTATTCTTGGTATCTAAGATATCACTGTGCGATACGGTTATCGAGTGCTCTGAGATATGCGCTTTGGAGAATTACGACTTAAGAGATTTAGCCCCAAGTTCACCATTTTATGCAACAAATCGGGTTTTATTTAACTAAGTAAGATTAACCATAGAAAAATGACTATTTTATGTCAATTTGATCTGTGTTAGCCGGTTAAACAAGTTTACCCTGACTTGATCGCGGTTTTTTTTATGGAAGATAGATCTACGTTTATCCACAAGCTCACCTGATGAAAAGTATCGATGTGTCATAGTTAGATGGCATCCTTGTGCGGTGGGCATGTAATGTGTAATTGTAATATTCTACCGTCCCTTGTTAAAAGAGCAGGAATTTCGTTAAGGGATATAAAATAAGACATTATGTAGGGATATAAAATTGATAGACTAGTAACAGCTTCCTCTTATCTCAAACTGACATAACATTGCTAAAACGTAAGTTTTCTTTTTACTATTTATCCGTATACTACGAGACACCGAAAATTTTAAGTTTACTAATTGGTTTGAGACTTTCAATTCAAAACTTCAAAAATGTTTTTTTTTCTTTTTTTTTATGATAGATAAGCCTTCACTCAATCTTACCTGATGTAACGTGACGATGTGGTCTTGTGGTCTAAGATGGAGCATGAAGACCTAGAAGGTAGATGGCTTCTCCGGGCCACATTACGAAACACGAAAAAATCGCTTCACGCACCGGCCCAGTCCGGAGGGTGGTGACAAGCCGCGGCCGAAGCCTCCCACCAGAGTGTTCTAAGCTCAATCCTTCAACGCAAAAATTAATACGATATCAATGTTTGGGAATGTGTCGAAAACAAACTTAAACTTAATTATTAAATAAACCTTTACCCACTTATACATAAAAATAACAAATAATAAATCTCTTACCGCTCCCATTTACACCGAAGCCCAATATTGACGAGTGTCGTTATCCTTTCTATTTGAAAGTCGGGCGCATCTTGACATAACGAGACGTCTGCCAGTTCAACGTTATTTATTTCTGCAGTTCAAATGGTATTTCTAACTTCCGGTACAGACAGCAGAAAATATGGTTCTGATCGTAAATACCATAACCTTTTGTGGTACCTACGAAAATCGTGTTGTTGTCAAAACGGTAGTTACCTAGTTACTTTGATTAATGTAACTTGCATTAGCTATTGACGGTTTGTGAGATTATTACTGGTTATCATGTAATTAGAGGTATTGTAAATATTACGTCAATTTATTTTAAGTGTGTTGACGTTTCAATGAAATTTTTGAAGTTTCAACGTCTAGCCGTTTTACTTTTTTGACCTTTAAGATGGAATCAGCATGTATTTTTTTATTTAATAAAAAATGAAACCTAAATAAATTTTCGGTGCAATTATATTTATACATAAGTTTTGAATCTAACTATTTGTTTGCTAACCTCTCTTCTACTATGAATTTAATTTTTTTTATCTGTATAACAGATATATTTATTAGTTTATTGTTACAAAACCTGAAAATATTTTAAGCTACTCAGAAAATATATCAAAACGACACCTAATTGTCATTTCTGTTACATAAATCTTTGCAACCAGCAAACATAAAATAAATAGAAATGTCACGACGCAAAGTAGTTTCAACAAATGGGTGTCGACATCCAACCACTAGATAAAGCCCCGGGAACTTGTCAAAATAAGGGCCCTATTCTGCTGTCGGTAGATATAACGAGCGCATGCGACATGGAACACGATCTAATTGTGGCTGTATCTGCGAGATCGGCAGACGTCTTGTTATATCTGAGATTGACTGTCCGCTCTGAACTTTCAACTAGTTTGTGTTATATATTATGTCATCTATACATCGTATATCACCGAAACGACTTTTTGCCACTCACTGACATACAGGTATGCTTTTATAGAGTGTAGACGCTTAGAAAGTATTATACAAAATTCCTAGCCTAAAAGGGGGGTTGAAAGTTTGTATAAATGCCCTATGTTTTTGAAGCAAGAGACTTAAAACTTAGCAGGTAAGGTAGGTACCTAAGGTCTTGTAAGGTTTAGTCATCCCCTTTAAGCGTATTTTAATAAATAAATAAATATTTCCGGACAACTCTTAGCAATCTTAGCAATGTTAAATGGGGGATCGGAAAGTTTTATTTGCTCGACTTGGTGGGGGCACTGCCGTGCCCCCAGATGATATAATATTATATACATCATAATTCGTTTTTGCGTCACACACAATATATAATAAGTTTCAAAACAGTCAGTATAAATTTTACACAAAAAATAAAGAAATGTAAAATATTAAATAAATCATTTGAATAACCCCTAAGATTGAACGAATTCGTAGAATTCTTGGCGTTTTATATTATTTTACATAATCAAGACTTTCTTACACCGTCACAAAGCCGCTAAGAATATTTATTCATTTTTCAGTTACGTTGCAAAATATAAAATGCTTATTTATGCAGCAAATTTTAAAATTCCTTCGCATTGCTAGTTACATCGCATATCTAGAATCTCAGAATAGTAACACTATGCCTTCCGCATAATCATCCACGCACGGTTTCATGCGAAAACGCGAGCAAATAAAAACTCTATTAATTCATACGCAGACGCTTCGGGTTAGATGGAGAGTAACTTTCATTCGTGAGTTTAGACACGAAATACTGTACCGGAGAGAAGTTCTTTCGTCTTCGTTTCATAGCTTATTCGCTTATTGATCTACAAATCTAAAGGGGCAGGACGCGTCTGTTTGGAATGCATCCTCGGGATACTAATCTCGAATGGATATGGAATATTCGGAAAGTTCGGCGGAAAGTTCGGCGCTTATTATAAATATTTTTAAGGGCAGCAACAGCCGTTTGTATTTCGTTAAAAAGACAGATACATATTATGTATACCTATTTATGTATATTACACTTTAAGAACAAAATTGTTACGTTTCTTCTTCTTCTTGGCTGTATGGCTTGTACCATTCGTCGAATGCGACGATGCATGGGGACGCAGTTTTGCCCATTCATTGCGTATCCAAATGGCATGGCTTACGAGACGTCCTTTTGGATTGGATGAATAAAGTTCTATCTCATTTCAAAAATTTCAAATAGTATAAGTTTTTCACATTTACGAAACGATTTTGGAAGACGGCCACTCCATTTGGATTTATGGATGTATCGTGTATGGCCACCTAGAAATATCAACTAAACACAAATACACATAATCTACGACTTACAGCTTGCCGCAAATTTCGGCCCAAGAATGTTACCACATCTTCTCCCATGGCGCCGGCCGTACGACACTGCCACTGATCGCTTCGTATCGAATGGACATTAAAGCAGAAAGCCCTATTAATAGAACGACCTAAATACTAAACGGCATAATTAGCATTACGGTCATTTAGCATCATGACGTAGTACCAATGGGACTAACCACTGATACTCACCAGCATATAGGTTCTGCTACGCTGGCATGACCAGCATTCCTATGGCTACCTATACAACACAATCAGTACCTATATCTTCAAATTAACAAATGAATATCTTATTTGTTTTCGAATTCTAAATTGGATTCACATCGACCTTTATATTGAGGTTGGTCAACATAATTAGATACCTAATTTTATTGTGCCATTCTCTCACTAAGTGGATGTACTGACAAGGACGTTTATCAATTTACTAGATCTTCTCGTTTTGTTCCTACAATAAATCAAATTGAAGTAATTTATTTCAATACCTACTTACTTATTTACCTAGAGAAATCTACCTATATAAACAATAGGCATGATGATATGATAAAAAATATAGTTATTTTGTAGTCCGTCCAAAAATAATGGACATTATCAATTTGATAAGAAGGAGCTAAGATATTTATTTATAGAGCATCAAAGTTCCAGATTGGAGACTTGTGTTGTATAAATTGTTTGATTGTGGGTTCGATTCCCGCCGAGGGTGAAAGTGTTTGTATGTTCTCCAAGCACGATCTCCTTGGTCTGGGTGTTCAATAGGTATAATAAAAAATATCTATATATGTATGACTATTATGTTAAGTATATTAGATATCTAGTACCTGTAACACAAGCTTAGAGCTTACCACGGGGCTAGATGTTGTTGTGTGAATTGTCTGGAAATATTTATTTATCTATTTATTAAAATTAGTACAAATCCCACAAAGAGTGACGTCACGCAATTCAATGCAATGCATCGTCTTGATTTTTCGTTAGCAAAAAAGAAGAAAATACGTGTACAATTTTTTCATTAATTTTATTCACAGATAATTTTTTCTATTGTAAAAAGTATTGTGAATAATACAGAAACTTTCATTTTTGATTTGTGTGACAATATTGAAACTAAAATTATCAACTTACATATTAGAAGTTGGTACGTATACTCTGGGTGACACGCTAGTGATATAAGTCGTCTAGCCACAAGATAGCGAACTTACGGACGTATTTTCAGTAATTCATTTACCTTAGGAACTAATAGTACACTTTCGTTAGAGGTCTTTCATGTGAATTCTCATCAAGCTTATATTTAAAAACATGGATTGATATGTTAAAAAAACACACAATAGAGTCACCTTTGAGAATAAAATAAACGGTTGTAGTGTGTACAAATTCCAGTAATTTGCCAATACTTAGTCCCAACCTTCGTACACCGCATTGCACGAGAACAGCACAATGAAAGGTTGTTTTCTATCTCGTTTCACGCAGCCTGCGATAAACATCGCATCCTGCGCTCGATATTGTGAGCCCAGTAAATAGACCGCGAAGATTGTTTGCACCGAAGTGTAATTAATTGTTACCTTGGGTTGATGGGGCTTTTACCCTTTCGCACACCTCGACCTAACGCCTTAACCATCGAGTAAGTTACATCTTGATTATAATTAACTTGAGAGATAAGTGAAACACAGTCCTAGGAATATAAGTAGGATATACAATATTATGACTTAAAAACCATGATACCTAATTTAAAAAGTTAAAGGATATACGACGACCTCTGTGGCTCGGTAGGCGAAGGTCTGCTTGAGGCGTAAGAGGTTGCGGGTTCGATTCCTGCCGGGGTACCAGATTTTGTACGATCTACAATTTCTGGTTTCGGGTCTGGCAGTTATGTATCATAAGTATATATTTACAAAAAAAAATGTAGTTATCTATGTAGTATATCAGTCACCTAACACCCATAGTACAAGCTCTGCTTAGTTTGGTATTAGTTGATGCTGTGTAAGGAGTCCGGAAATATTTATTATTATTATACAAGAATCACAGATTCTCGGACTGCAGACTACTAGGAGATGAAACCAAATAAAAAACGTATATTTTCATGTAATTTTCGCAAATTGTGTTTATCATCGCGGATGATATTGAATATCATCATCATTATCATCATTACACCAGTAGGATGTCCACTGCTGGGCATAGGCCTCCCTCAAATATTTCCAGTAATTTCGGCAGGTAGCGGTCCGTATTTACCCCGCAGCCTTCACCTTTATTCAATAAAACAATGGAATATAATAAATTACAAAATCCTTTACTGATCCGTAAACTAGGAGAAATTTGGCAAAACGAGGTTCGAACAATTCTAATAGCAAAATATTACTTACATGCCAAAAAAGTATCGTATTATTATGTAATGTGCACGTGGTGCGCTTTCATTTGTTACCCTACCCGATTATATTTGCAGATTTAAAGTTTTTCTTCCCCACTTTCACCCATAACTTTTAAAAAGCTCAACCGATTTTCATCATAAATATCTAAGAAGACTCGCTCAATAGTCACCTATCACACAAAAAAACTAGATTGAAATCGCTATATCCGTTCGGGAGATATGATGCCACAGACAGACAGACAAAAAATGTGTCATTGCCCATTTTTTTTTCGTCAACGTTTAAAAAATATTTAAACTCAGAGTATTAAAATTTGTTTTTGTAACAATACTGATTCATCGTTGACCTCAATCTTCCTTCAATCTAAAATAATATCAATATATCTGAGCCTATTTCCTGTATAAAGATAACAAATATTTACCTATAGATCGCCACATGTTCTTATTGATAACCCACTGCAATATACAAAACAAAAGCCAATCACTCTATAATCTATCTATAAGAAGGTATATCTATTTGGCAAGGGCTTAAATAAAAGCTTGTTTTAACTGACCTAAGTGCTTCTAGAAAGCAAGGACGCGACTCATCTTGTTAATGTACTCAGCTGATCCGATTCCGAACTTAATCGTGACTTATTCGAGCAAGGATGTTTTTTATAGACTCTAGTTAAGTAACTTATGTGTTATATTTAACAAGGTAATAATGTTATTATGTGTAATTATTTATGTTTTAATGTTAGACGTAATTATTAAAATATATTGTTAAATAATAAAATACATTCTTATTTACGGACAACCACACAACAACTAGCCCCGAGGTAAGCTCTAAGATTGTGTTACGGGTACTAGACAACAACGAATAAACTTAAAACTAGTATAATAGATATACAATACATGTAAAGATATTTTTCATTATTCATATTAAGCCAGACCAAGGAGAAAGCGCTTGCAAAACATACAAACACTTGACCCCTCGGCGAGAATCGAACCCGCTACCTCTTGCGCCGCACTTTATCACTTACTTTTTACTTATAAAGCGAGGCCACCACTTGCATGGGTGACCGCTTTTTATTATAAAATACTTCGTTACACACCAAAGAAACAATACAATAAGAAATTAAAACTAAACCTAGAATGCGTAATGGGCGGTCTTATCGCTTAAAGCAATTTCTTCCAGACAACCGTGGATGGAGGGGGAAAATTACAAATGTTATGGATGGTGATTTATATTTATAATTTAAATACTTAATATCTAATGCTAAACCTAAAACTAGCCTATAATTAATTACATTTAAAGATAAATGTAATGCTAATTACTGAATTTTTAATGGATTTTTATTGAAATAAAATACCCATTTTGCACTATTTTCTATTGTTTTTTGTATGTGTTTCGTTTTATAACTATTAGTGTTAGTAAAAACAAAATAAATTCACGTAACCCTTAGTGCGTGAGATCATCTCATACTTTAAATATTTATTCTCATTGGATTATTCAGTTATTGTATTATTTTAACCAACACTAAACGCAAACCTCACTTTTTAGGTTAAATAATTTCAGGTTCGAATCCTGTGTGCGAAGGTTACGGTGTTAATAACAATCTTTAATAGCATAAAAATTTATAAACTAAACGCAATATCCACCAAAAGACATTAGCTAAAAAAGAATTGGCAAAAACTATGCCATTCGAAGCAAATGTACCAAACCGACATTAAATGCATAATTATTCAAACAAAGCTATGAATAATTCACATTACCGTTATATAACTCACGTAATAAACTATTAAGTTATTCATAAACGCTGTAACTTCACTTTCGTCTTAAAATGTCGGATGTAAGATAGTTTTGTGAACCATTTGTTTTCACTGTCTATGATTCATCCATATATGTACATACTAATATTATGAATGCGAAAGTAACTCTGTCTGTATGTTCTTCTTTCACGCAAAAACTACTAAACCGATTTAAATGAAATTTGGTACACTGATTCTTTAGAGCCTGAGACAAAATCCACTTTTGTTGTCTGTCTGGTTATCTGCAAGACATTGAATAGCAAATACGCAAGCTAGGTTTAATTTTGTATTTATGTTTATTGGTGTGTGTAATAAAGAATTTTCTATCTATCTATTTATCTACATTTTACCGTGGACAAATGTCATTCCACGGGAAAAAAAAAATTACACGGGGAACACCGCGGGCATTATTAGTGCCTTATAAAGCTGCATTAGTATCAACAAAAAATCTAAATTTAAAATTTAAGAAAAACCCCCGATTCCAATGCCTTAATTTCCTTAAAAGTTAAACACCGCAATATTTTGTAATGTGCGCGCGATGCGCTTTCATTTGATACCCCACTCGAGTATATTTTCAGATTTTCGGTTTTCCTTCCCCACTCTCACTCCTATAAGTTTTAAACGGCACTACCGATTTTCATGGAACATGTCTAAGAATACTCGCGCTAAACTCACCTTTCATACAAAAACTAAATTTAAATCGCTTCATCCGATCATGAGCTTGTGACGTATAAATTTAGTACAAATCGCGAGAAAGCGATACGTCACAACTTAAAGTAAAAAGTAAAAAAAAAAGTAAAAGTAAAGTAAGGTACAATTTTTTTTTATAATCTAAATTACGCACTCATTTTTTATTTAAGTCAGCCACCCTATTGATGATTTTAATCCTCACTTCTAGTAAATTAATTAATTAATGCATCCACCTCAGGAACTAATAGCATTACACTTGGTTTCGTTTGAGGTCCTACATGTGAATTCTCATCAGCGGCTTATCAGGTGCCACGTGAAATTATTTATAATAATTATTATAAATTTAAAACCAATGTATGGTTGAGATGGAAATATTTGCTACATTGGTGCGTATCTATATCTACGCTGGACTACACTGCACATTCAAAAGGTGTTAAGAGTTAAACTTTAGAAATTCTCCCACACGTTATAAGTTGAACCCTTATTAACGTTACCTCAAGCAATTTAGCTTCAATCTAGACATACAGCCAGCCTTATACAGCTGGACCAATATATCTAGGCTTATTAGCTTAGATATAAAGCACTCGCCTGACTTCGCTCGTGTCTCAACAGATATGATAAGATATATACAGTGCGCGGAACATTAACGTACATATGTTGAAGAGTGCGCATTGTGCTAACTAATAGCACCTACCAACCTACAGGTGCTGTAAGTGGACTAGGTTGGGTGCTATTTTCTGAGTGTGGATAACCTCAACTTTTCACAGTGATAGATAGATAGATGTTGTTTTGAGGATTGTTCAGATTTATTTATTTCATAACGTATGAGAAAATACTGGGAAATATCAACAGTAAACCTATATATATTTAATTATTTACCCACCTAGTGGAAAATAAATTTCCAAATCAAGCATTTCTATGCGTTTTCAAGGCTATGTGAATATGCAAGGTATTTAAGTACTATATAATAATATTGCGATATGTCCTCGAATGAAACTTGTACGAAAATCTCACGCTGTTTTACGTAAATTAGGCGTGCAAATGCACGTGCATGGTATATAATAATATAGACGTTTGTTCTCACAACGTATTTAAGTATCTAGAGGTATGTATATATATATAAACCATATATATACATACCATTTTATATTATGAAGGCATTTTTTATTATAGAGTTTTCTAGCATATGAGTTTTTTTCTGTTCACGTCCGTAAGTGACCCTCTGAATCCTTACACGTGACCTCCGGGTGGTGCTAAGAACAGTCTTAGAAATAGAACTTTAAGAACAGTTTCGTATTGTGGTCCGGACAAGCCACCTTCTAGGTCTTCATGGGGTGTGAAGATGGGGTATCTTAGACCTCATCGTCACTTTACATCAGGTGAGATTGTGATCAAATGAAGGCTTATCTAGCATAAAAAAAAGAGTTTGTGTGTGTTACTGTTACTGTGAAAAATACGTCGTTTAACGCGGTAAAACTCCATAAATACATGGGCAACTTAGTCTAGTATCTAAATATATATGTTTATGTAGAACAAATCATAATAATTTATAAGTCAAAAACAAATAGCATCTAGGCATGCATGTTATATATATGTTATATAACTAGCGGCCCGCCCCGGCGTCGCACGGGTATAACATTTTCCCAGATATTATTCGAATTTTTCTCGCCGTAAAAACCATCCTATCTCTCAAGTTGGATCGAACTGCACATGGTGTGCGAATTTTATTATAATCGGTTAAGTGGTTTAGGAGTAACGTTGGTGCGGACATTTTAAAATATTGATTGAACAGATAAAGAAAAGGTAAAGAAATAAATATTAAGTATTTGAATTATAAAAAGTTTAAATAAAAATAAGTAAATAAATATTTCCAGACAATTCACACAACAACATCTAGCCCCGTGGTAAGCTCTAAGCTTGTGTTACGGGTACTAGATATCTGATAGTTATATAATAGGCATACATATATACATATATTATATATATATTTTTTTTAATATAAATATTAAACACCCAGACCAAGCAGAAAGTGCTTGCAGAACATACAAACACTTTCACCTTCGGTGGGAATCGAACCCGCTACCTGTATAGTGCATCTGTGGGGTAACTTAACTTTTTCTTCTTGTCTGGGGAGGGAGATGCCAAATCATATCTAATGTAGCTAGAACGTACGTTAGGGAAGCCTAACATGACTTTAAGGACTGCTCGTTGCGCTCGTTCTAGCTCCATTAAATTTGATCTGGCAGCTCCTCCCCAGACCAGACTGCAGGAAGTTAGTAATGACTGACAAAGAGCAACAAAACATTGACATACAGCCTCACAAACTTTCACTTTTATAATATTAGTAGGATTTGATGCCTGATAATATGTGACCAAAATCCAGTTAATTATAATGCACTGCGATGAATTTGATAGCTTCTTATTTATAATTATATTATAATAAATGCCTTTATTCAGACACTGTATAACATAACATAACTGATATACTAACTGTTATTTTTAATTTCAGGTAAGTTCTACAAAAACTGAGGAGCGAAAACATAAGGTATTTATTCTAAGCAAACACACTATAGGTATTATTGAAATGCTGAAATGACACGGCCGAATTGTATCTTGTATCGAACTACTAACAAACTTACCTTATTATACATTGGAAAATAGAAATACAACAATACGGAGAAATATAAATGTGCAATGGGCAGTCTTATCGCTAAAAGGCGATCTTTTCCAAATTACGTTTTACACTTTTTCACGCGTAATTACGTACAGCCGAACTTGGTCGGACGTAAGTTCAGTACACTGAATAAATTAATTAATAAATAATTAATACATTTAAAATATATATAAATGTTTTAAGTTAGGTAGTTTTGTATTAGCCGAATACTAAGGTCCCGAGATTCAGCCGCCAAACTTTGTTTGAGTAACTTCGGCATCTGTTTCAGGTCTGAGTATGTGCAAGCGCAAGTGCCGCGCAGTACATGACGTAACAAGAGTTATGGCACAGATCTAGTGATATTTACGTGATGTAGAGATTTATGATGACCTGTCTCCTCGTTCCAAGATGAACTCTATCACATGGGGTTAAGGTTCTTTATCATTTTTAACAGATGACCCTTTTTGTAGTTTTTGTCTTAGGAAGTTACCTACCGTTTAAGTAAAGATTGGTTGTGTGGAGAAGGTATTACTACTACTAGAATCTAGAAATATGTATGGAATTATACGAAAGAGGCAATTTTTTTTACGGCATCTAGTCTGTTGTCATTAAATATGTGGATTAACGAAAGTTAAACGACAAAGCACGTAGGTCAAGCTATTGCTTATCCATAGTAGGATAGTTGACCGTTGGGGACGAAATTTGCAATAACGACTTTCGATTTCGGCAGCAATGGACGTCCACCAAACATAGTGACAGATTTGGATTATGTTACTTATTATTAGGTCAAATGTTACTTGTAGATGATGGAAAGTTATTAAAGAAAATTGTTTCAGTAATAATAATCTTTAATCTTGAAGCAAGGAGTTTCCAGTCGACGCCCGACAACTATAATGATAATGAATAATAAATGAAACAGTAGTTAATAGCTCCGTTCAAAAAGGTAGATGACTAAAAATTAATATTAGTCCGTCAATTTGATAATCAAAAAATATACAGTTATTTATATTTATTTCTAGCAAAATAAAAATCTAAATGATACAGTGCATTAAAAGTTTCGCGTGACGTAAGGCTCCCGGGCGATTTTTACTTAATTTATAATTCACAAGCTTACTTATAAATACCCCCTCTGGAAGTATAATAGATAGATAGATAGATAACTCTTTATTGTACACCACAAATAAAATACAAACTAAAAACAATAACAATACATCGGAGTACAAAGGGCGGCCTTATCGTGAGCGATCTTTTCCAGGCAACCTTTGGATGGACAGGAAAGAAATAGAACGACATAGAGAGTGGCGTAACGTAAAGAATATATGCATAATGATGCTCTTTATCTTGGCACTTTCTTATTAAATTGGTAAAGCCAAAATATAAATTCCACATATTTTTATATGTCGTCATAATGCCTATTACAGATTAGCAAGAAAGTCGCGTTATAATCATCGTTACTGTTCTGAGAACATTACGTGAACGCAGATCATCTCGTTATGATGACATATTCTCAGACGGTACTCTAGTTAGGTACTAACACTTAATTAGTTTAATATTTACTTATAAGGAAATACCAACGCTTAGTTTCTAGTGAAATATATTTGCAAATAAGAAATTTTATCTGAAATTCTAGTAGGTATACCTATGAAAGACGCACCATCTTAGAGACCCAAGCCAACTTACTCCTCCGCCGATCAAGACAAGTTCTCGGTGACTCCTTATTCTGCCACTAACTCTGAGGTAGCCGCCCAGACCCGACGTAGATAATAACATACAGAACAAAAACCGTACCTGTCGGTAGGGCCGGAGATTCCCATTGTTCTCCCGTAATTGTAACTTTACACCCGGGGATAATAATCCATTGGAGTTTTGTCTGTTCACGTCCGTAGGTAAGTGGTAACCCTCTGAATCCTTACACGTGACCTCCGGATGGTGCTAAGCAGTCTCTGGCTTCGGCCGCGGCTTGTCACCACCCTCCGGGCTGGGCCAGTGCGTGAAGCGATTTATTCGTGTTTCGCAATGTGGTCCGGAGAAGCCATCTACCTTCTAGGTCTCCATGCCCCATCTTAGACCACATCGTCACTTTACATCAGGTGAGATTGTGGCCAAATGAAAGTTTACCGAATATAACAAAAAAAAAACCTTAGTGCTATTTCCCACACAATTATCTGGTACAAATACGTCAGAATCATGATGAGCATCATCTGCGCAGACGCAATGATCTATATGCCATGCGCGGGAGTGCGCTAACCCGTGTGGACCGTGCGGCCAAGTTAAGAGAACTAGCGGGTTTTGTTTTACCCGACTGAGAATAAGGAGCGACGCGCAATGGAAATTGAAGGGGTATTTCATCATCATCATTACAGTCGCAAGACAACTGCTGGACACATTAATTACACAGCCGAAGTCAAAACATGTAATTACGGCACAGGGCACATGCATAAACACGTCAAAATGTTTAAAGCTGCAAAATAAGTATTTATCGTCGTTAATTAACAAATACTAAACACATATGCTTAAATTTTTAAACACAGATGCTGAGAAGCGAATTGAACAACACAGCCAGAGTGCAGCACCAGCGTAGACAGAGAAGAAAAGAACTTCTTGAATTTAGGTTAGCAGTTTTATGTATGTAGTTTTATTTGTCCTTAAAAGCTTGTTAAAACGAGAACAGAGTTTTTTGATTAAAAGTAATCAACTCTACAAAATGATGTGTTTACTATTTGTGCTATTGACGCCGCCATCTGTGCTGAGTTTGCGTCAGTTTGTGGTGTCCCTAACTGTCATATTAAAAAAAGGGGGCTAGATTTTTTACACTGAAGCAAGATTACGAGATACCTAATCTTGTTATTTGTATCTTTATTTGTTGCAAATCAATTTAAAGGATTGTTAGTTTTTAATAATATATTTATATTGAAACTCTTATGCCTTTTAACTTACGCCGCACCACATCACTTTCACTGTTGGGATGTTCAGGAGTCGGCCGAGCGAGAAATCGATTCAAAACATTCAATGTGATACCAGTTTTGTAAGCAACAATATCTGCGTAAATGGAACTCTAGCTAATAACAATTAGAAAAAATAGAAGATAATACTTATAATCGGTTTTTAACGTTTCCCGCGGAGGGGTCAAGTGTTTGTAAGTTCTGTTAGCACTCTTTCCTAGGTCTGGGTGTTTAATATATATAATAAAAATATATGTATATGACTGCTTCAGTGGCGCGGTGGGCGAGGGTCCGCTTGCGGCGCAAGAGGTAGCGGGTTCGATTCCCGCCGAGGGTGAAAGTGTTTGTATGTTCTGCAAGCACTTTCTCCTTGGTCTGGGTGTATAATATTTATAATAAAAAATATCTATATATGTATGATTATTATATTAAGTATATCAGATATCTAGTACCCGTAACACAAGCTTATAGCTTACCACGGGGCTAGATGTTGTTGTGTGCATTGTCTGGAAATATTTATTTATTTATTTATTTATAATGTTCAATCAAATTAATTATATCAGATGTCTAGTCCCCGTAACACAAGCTTAGAACTTTTCACGGGGTTTGGTTTGGGTGTTGTGTGGTTTGCCGGAAATATTTATTTATTGTATTTTAACCGAGTTAAGGTGTTAATTTTGTCTTAACTGTTTCTCCCAATAAACACCAAACAAAACAGTTTTTTGTTACATATCTATTAGGCATTTAATATGTACATATACATACGTGGTTCGCTGGGCATTCATGGCTGTAACCACTTTAAGACAGTTTCTAACTAGCACAAGATTTAAAATCCTAAAGACTGTGTTAATTATGTTTTACTTTCTTTGTTTTTTAATAATTGATTTAAATTACTATTTTTAGGCAGTCGAGAGATATGCAGTTAAACTAGGTATTTGAACTAGGATCAGACTTTCGTTCTGGATTAGAATAGTCCGTCTCATTTATGTATCTTGACTGGTTTCCCAATAAACACCAAACAACGGTTTAAACTAGCATTTCTATGCAGTCGAGAGAAATGCAGTTAAACTAGGTAGTTACTTGACCCAAGGTCAGACTTTCGTTCTTATACACGATCCCTTCAGGACCTGTTGAGATGAATGACGGAAAATGGCCGCATACTTTTATAGTCCATAAATTATTCTACATAAGGAAACTCAGTATTATCTATGTAGTTGGTTTGTAGTAAATAGATGTAGGTATAGTTTATTATTTTCGTAAAATTTATTAAACAACGCAAGAAAATACTCAATACGAAAATCTATGGAATAGTAGTGTTGGGTACCTTGTTTATAATCTAGATTAAAAATCCTTTACTTTTTACACAAATATCGTTTTTTTCTTTATAATATTTCACACCTACAGACAGGGTAGTCCGTACTCGTTTTTGCTTACTATTAAAATTTTATTTTTAACAATACATTTTTGTGTCACATATCCAAGTACTTGCCTCGCGAAAAAAATTAAAAGGAATGATAATCGCGTTTATTTTACGTGAGCTCCCATATATTTACTGACTTTGTGTTTTTAGTATTTGTTGTTAAAGCCTGGTAACAGACAGACCGACAGACGACAAAGTCTCAGGTGCCGTTTTCCCTTCCGTGTACGGAACTCTAAAAACGAAGAACTTAACGCCAGAAAGGTCAGACAAATAGCTGGCTAGTTATTTAGGTTAACATCTTCCGGAAGCTGAGTACCGGATATCAAAAGATAACGCTTCGATTGTTAAGCGATCTTTTATTGTTCCATAACCTTGGCTTTGGCTTCGGAAGATGGGAATTATATAGTGATTAGACTTTTCTTATACACTTCTTACAAGTAGGTACATTTTATGTATGTATTAGAAGCAAGAGTACCTTTTGCATAAAAATAACGTCTAATAAAAATATTTATATCAATAAATTGTATCAAAAGTAAAATCCTGTTTTGGTTTTAAAGACACGACCTTCGTAATGAAAATCGAGTGTGCACCCACTTAGCCGACACGGTTTTTTGTGTTATATTACATTTATTTCCGTCAAACCTTATTATTTAGTTGGCTATCGGGTAATTTTTTCACAATAAGTGTAGACGTATTTAGCTCAGATAAATAAAGAAATAAATATAAATGTTTCCGGACAATCCACACAACAACATCTAGCCCCGTGGTAAGCTCTAAGCTTGCGTTACGGGTAGATATACTTAATATAATTGACATACATATATAGATATTTATATTGTTATACATATTTAACACCCAGCCCTAGGAAAAAGTGCTTGCAGAACATACAAACACTAACACTCAGCTGGAATCAAACCCGCTACCTCTTAAGTTCTGTTATTAGACATTTATTATTATTACAAAAGATCAAAGGGAACTAAGTTCCAAAAGGTCCAAACCACCTACAGGAAATTGAAATGGCGTTGGACAGGTCACATGCTATACGAGACACGAAGGATAAATAATAACTGAGTGGTACCCGAGAGAAAGTAAAAGAACTAGAGGAAGACAGGCAATGAGATGGAAAGACGATCTGAAGAAAGTAGCTGGTCCATATTGGTTACGTACAGCAAAGGACAGAGACACTTGGAAAGCCTTAGAGGAGGCCTTTGTCGAAAGACAAGCTGTTAAAAGGATTAAGAGAACAATTACAGACATAGGGAAATTGCTTAAGTTAATTTATTTCTGACCCCACCAAACGTTGTTTTGCAAAATGAAAAATAGATGTTGGCCGATTCTCAGACCTACTCAAAATGCTCACAAAATTTCATCAGAATCGGTCAAGCCGTTTCGGAGGAGTATGGCAACGAAAACTGTGACACGAGAATAACAACGGGCTGTGTAATAAGGAAACTAAGCCTTAACATTTATATCAAGTCCGTTTGTGGGCAGGCGTGAGAACGTCGATAATCGTTGCTCGTTATTAATCGATTCAGTTTTAACTAATCCCAAGCAATAGAAACATCTCTCATCAAGAAATATTTATAGTCAGGATTACGAGTAGTATTATTTTTTTTAAATGAATTTATTATCTGTTTTTGCACGAGTGTTCTTAGACATGTTTGAATGAAATTCTGTTGACCAGATTAAATGTTATATTAGGTGAAAGTGGGGAAGAAATACCGAATACCTGCAAATATACTCGAGTGGGGTCAAATTACAAAATCCTCATCATCATCATTTCAGCCGTAGGACGTCCACTGCTGGACATAGGCCTCCCTCAAAGACTTCCAGTGACTTCGGTCGGTAGCAGCTTGTAACCACCGCGAGCCCGCTACCTTCACCAGGTCTTTCGTCAATCTAGTTGGTGGGTTACAAAATAGTATGACTTTTAAGGTAACTAAGTTTTGAATTGAAGTTCTATATTAGATTATTTATAATCATAGACTGTGTTACTTTCAGGGGGGTTGATAATATTGTCACCGTTTACGTGAGTAAAACCCATTTTCAAAATAAATAATCTTAGACAGGTTTTTAATTCGCTACCTTTTAACCAAGACTAATCTGAACACTTTTAGGATCCAATCTGCTGCATCCACAATCAGCGATCACCTCCAGTGATAAGAACAACATTTACTTCACCTAACAAAAGACAATCGACTTTTAATGGATCCATTGCGCTATAAGACTTATATACATAGATAATCTTTCATCATCTCCTAGTAAAGGCCCATATAGCTAATCAGAACTCTGAGCCTTATGAGATTACAGATTTATTCGCTTCATAATTCAGTTTAAAACATTAAAGCACAACCTTCCTGATTTAAATTATTTCCATACAAAGGTTGTCTGGAAGAAATTGCTTTAAGCAATAAGACCGCCCATTACGCATGCTAGGTTAAATTTTGGTTTTAATAATTTTGTAGTTTTGTATAACATATATATGGTGTGTGTAATACAGATTGTTCTATTCTATTCTATTAAAGCGAACTGTCAAGACAAAGTCCGGTCAATTTAGACATTCGAAGTTACATAAAGTCCCAACAAGCTGAATTTCAGTGAAATTGTTTAAAACATAATTATAAACAATGCCTAGAAGTTCCCCATCATTCCCATGTGAGGAAAAATTTTCCTCTTACTCTTACTCTTTTTGTAACTTCACTCTCATTTTTTGGTCTAAATTGACCGGACTAACAATGTTATATAGCAAATACTATATTTATTGATGGCAACGATGAAGTAGATTTAGATTTATTTAATACCTCAACCAAGCGTCTTAAACACTGGTTGAGTAGTTTTTTCTTTGCGTAAATATTTATTGTAACTTAGTTTGTTTAAACCAAATGTGCTGTCTTTTCTATTCGACTGTTTTATATAACTTAACTTTTTCTCATATCTGTGGAAACTTATAATTAGCCGTTAGTTGCACACTGTGTTTAGTATTTAGTTACCTAGCTGTTAGTTTTCCTAAAATTATAAAATAAATAAATAAATAAATAAATATTCTTGATTTTTTTTGTAAAATATTAGTTTTATTAATTAACTTGATGATATTGATGGCCTTGAAGACCAGAACGACCTCGAGCGTCCGCCGCGCGGCACACCCTCCCGATTAGACCGACCGACCTGATAAGAGTACCATACTTTACCTGTTCGCGCACCTACGCGACCACAAAGTAAGACGTTTTCAGGCAAACATTTCCCGCGCTGCTGTCGCGAAGGTTTGCCTGAAACCTCATTCAACTCTACTACAACCCAAGCTTGTTTGGAAAGGAAGAGGGCCATGTTTTTGAAAATTTGTTTCATTACGGTTTAGAACTTGTGATTAACAATAATCTATACTAATAATATTATAAAGCTGAAGAGTTTGTTTGTTTGAACGCGCTAATCTCCGAAACTACTGGTTCGAATTGAATAATTCTTTTGTGTTGGATAGTCCAGTTATCGAGGAAGGCTATAGGCTATATAGCATCACGCTACGACCAATAGGAGCAAAGATATAGTGGTAAATGTGTAAAAAACGGGAGAAAAAGTTCATCTTTGAAGCCTTCCGTTGCGTGCGCCGTGAAAACGGTTCAAGATACACAAAAAATATGTATTAAAGAATAATAGCTCTTTTAATGATCTAAAAAACAGTCCGCAATAGTATATGTCTATCTTTTAAGATTAACTCACAAAAACCGTTTTTATGGTACCTAATTTGGTCGAAAAAATTTATTTGAGTTGTATCAACATAATAATATTAATCTTTATTCAAATAAATATGTTGTTGGTTAAGAGTACTTCATCCATTATAACACGGGTAGCACCGCAGGGCACAGCTAGTTACTGTTATTTAATGCTTTAAATGAAGCTGGATATTTGAACAGATTTACGTAAATCATGTGGTTAACGATTGTTTGATATTTTCATGAACAGCCTGTGGGCAATTCTCGCGTCTATGATATTATAACGAATTCGTTATATATCGCTATAAAGTTAGAATACTTTTTTTTGTCGTTATTAGATCAACTTTTAAAAGTAACTTTTGTCAATTGCAGGAAATACAGCTACGTCCATGCCATATTTGACTCAAATAGGGCAGTTGCTAGTAATAATTGTATTTTCCCGCGAAAAGCGGTATTTTACCTCCGATAAACTATTCAATACCTCCGATAAAACACATCACTCGCTGTAGCATTGATTCGTTCTGTCGTCCGCCCTAGCCCTTTGTTGCGCAGTCTCAATTTCACGCTGCCTCACCATCGCGATGCATTGTAGTTGATTGTAGACGTTAAGCTGGGTGGAGACGAGCGTTACTCGTAATGTAATCCACTGTGTAATGTAACGCGATGTCTGCGCTCGACCGGACCCAGTTTTCTTTCTTTGGACGGTGTCACTCGTAGCCTTTCTTCTTTCTTCTTCAATAAGATTATCAAAGAACTGCATCAGTTGTTAATCACGAAAAAACTTTGTATAAAAGGTTATTATCAAATTTCGGATTACCTTGACGACAAAACAGATTGGGACGGTATCTGCTCCAATAACAAATTATAAACAAGACTATCAATAATTTTGGTAAATTTTCAGAACAAAAATTAGCTTGAGTAATCGCTTGTCCAATATGCAGTATATTTATCCAATACTCGTTGAATTGTTAATTAAATTAAGATTGTCATTTACCTACTAACGCCTAGAGGAATTATATTAAAAATGAAAGATGTTAAGCATGTTTGTATCTCAATAGATCACATGAGAAAATAAAGCTTCTTTAAACCTCGTTTGCTCTAGTGTTAAAAAAGCGAAGCAACCGGCGTACATTACACGTTACGTCCGTCTGAACCCCGACTTAGACTACTGGGAACAGATTATGCAAATAAAGTTGTTGCTCGGCGGACTGTGGAGGATGCGTTTGGTAAAATAGAAAGAGTTCCGACAGGCATTTTACTGCACTACTACGTGTTTACCCGTGGTTACGGTAGCGTATAGTTTTCCTCAGTAACTCTATCTGAAACTATCTATCTATCTCTATCTGAACTACTCCATCTAAAACTTTTTAATCTGACTATACGTTCCTGAGATTCGCGCAGTCAGACAAACAATCGCTTTAGATTTATAATATTAGTATAGATATAATAATACAGTATAATCTATACTAATTATAAAAATTTGGGCTGAGTATGTTAATTAAGGGCATCATACGGGCAGCATTTATCCTTTATTTACACAATAACTAACTAGTACAGTCAGCGGCAAATTGATATACCAAAGCGTCTAGAGTCTAGTCAAAATAATCTGAAAAAAACAATAAAACAAATCACAACAAAAAAGGTTTGGTTAGGAACCTGTAAGACGATAATTTTAAATCTTTCTTTCCACAGATCGTTTTAAACACCTTGTCAACTGAGATAAAAATGAGATATTTTGACGATACAACATTTTGTGGACATTGACATTTGAAATTCTTTTGCGGCATACAATATTATGATGATACTAACAGCTAATGTATTTCACATAATTTTGAATAATCCCTTATTTAAATGTGTCCTTAACTGTACCAGAAAATATGACTTTCCTTACAGTATTCATTTGTGTGCAATTCTCACACGTGGGTTTTTCTGTCTTTGCAGGAATTTGCCTGCTATCTGTCAGGCAATCTTCCTAAATTCCTAAACCTACTAGGAATATAATTGTCTACCTAGAAATCTTACTACTTAGGATTGTAGGATATTTCCCACGAGTCGCTCGTAAATCATAAAACATAGCCATTGTTTTTAACACTTTTTTACGGTATTCGCTGACACTAATCTTAAATAAACAAGCTACCATAAAGTTTTAGATTACCCGCGTATTCAAAAAAACTCCTATTTCTGGCTTGTATAACTGAATTATCTAAAACACAAAATTAGCCTAATTATGCCTTATTTTGCGAATGTAACAAAGATAAACAGGGGTGAAAAGCTTTTATTTAACGTTTAAAAAATGGATGGATGGACTGTGTGAAGGATGACATGTGTAAGGAAGGAGTGAGTGTTGAGATGACGAGTGGCAGAGGAAAATGGTAGGAAAAAACATGTTGTGCCGGCCCCACATAATGTGGGATAAGGGCAAGAGAATGATCATGAGTTTCCGTTTTGAAGTTAGTTTAATTTAGGCAAAAAAAAAATTATATATGTTACAGTTATCGAGAAATCAGCTGCATAAAAATAGTTCTGATTAAGACCCTTATGGTGAGCTCTGCTGTATTTTGAGCCTATAAACACAAGTATTAACTAGCAGACTTTAGATAACATTACAGAGGTATATAAGATTTATATTTATAGACTAACATACATGCTCTGTAAAATATATGTTAATATGGGCCTCGGATGCCTGAAATAACTGATTTATTATAATTATTTTATACACTGGTTTGTTGAACCTTGAACTAAGTGCCATGAAGTCTTGATCTATACAAGATACAAGATACAAAATCATTTATTTCCATAGTTTGGTTTTACAAAACTTAGACACACTTATAAGCCAACCAATACAAACTTATACACTTATAAGCCAACCAATATTATAGGGTTTCACTTCAGAATTAATGTAAAATATTGACATTATTTTGAATATTCTTCACCCCTATTTAAATTTGAAGCTGAATTTACAACATTCAATTTCACTATCATTTACGATTTACGCATAGATCTGACACAAATCGCACCCGCCGAGCGACCGGAAATCGTGAAAGTAAGATGGCCGCCTACCACGAGTTGCCGATTACGACTGTTGGCGATTACAACAGGTGTAATCCCATGCATTTGACAGATTTTTCACAACTAACATTTTTATCTTTATCTGTCAAATCTCCAACAGTCATAAGTGGCAACTCGTGGTACATTGCAGATTAATTCACTGTCGTAACTAAACGTAGTGTAGTTTAGTCGTAACTGAACTTTCGCGTAATTTCTACGGCTTTTGAACTGAACTCGACGGGCACAATCTACTTATCTCGTTAAGGTAGCACTAGCACGTTGTGATTGGTATTATCTTTGATCACAGGAGTTAAGTTTGTTGTTAGCAGGTTGGAAATTGCAAGACTTAAAAAGAAATATGGCTAATCAAATTAGTATTTTTTATTTTTCAAAAAGTCCGGGTTGAATCCCAAATTTTTTGTTTAAATGAGTGACTGCCATTTTTCTAAAATCGATGTAATAATTCTTATGAACAAATCTTCCAGTGCCTTATATTAACTGACCTTTCCATACTGACTGAAACTTTAGTTTGTTTGTTTTAAAATGTATCGTTTAGGATACATGATAATTCTATAGTTGCTTAGGACACCGTAAATCCTGAGTACTTTTCTACTTGGTGAAATATTAACTCTGCAATACTTATGATGTCCTGATACTTACAACATATTTTTTTCTGAATAATCATAAAGGTTAACTAAATCAGGTCTCCTAAATAATATTGTTTAGCTATTTACTATTTACTGTTAACTGTTAAAAGCTGCTGTATTTCATACAAAAACCTGAGATACTACTTACTCGCTTCTCAACTCAGTATAAAACATTGAAGCGAACTGTCAAGACAACGTTATTTCCTTGATATTTGTTATTTAAGCAATTTAGTTTTATTAATTTTAAGTTGACCTGTCCATGTAGGCTATGTGCTTCTAAGGAAATAAACGTTTTGACTTTGACTTTGACAACTATGTAGATACATAAGACACAAAGAAGGAAGGGAAAGAAAGAAAAGGAAAAAAATAAAAGGATAACACTTCTCTTTTCATGTCATGTGATCCTTTTCGGTCGGGGGTTAAAAATTAAGAGTAATCAAATTTGATACAGTAACCACGCTCCAGATAGCAGTTATAGGGCGAGATGGCTCATGATCGCACGCGCTGGAGTAGTCGTGACGAAAGCCTGGGAAGTCGCGACTAGTTTCGCAAGTCTGATAACATCGAGGAAAGTACGCGATTATGGGAACAACATAACTGCATCAAGATCGGTTTTGTAGCTTTGGTTTATATCCCATACTTTAGATAAGATAGAGAAATATTCGTTATTGCACACAAAATTAAAATATCCCTAATTGACAACCTTGTATGTCATGACAACATAAAGAAAGACAAACGCGGCGGGGGATCTTAATCTATAATATGAAGACGCCAAATGGTGTTCAACTTAGTAACATCTTTTTCACTTTATAACTTTATTTAACTCTAATGGCAAACTGACGCTTCAAGCGCTGAGTCCAATTATAAGAAATTGAATTAATTTGAATCTATACTATACTAATTTACGGAGGAAATATTTGTTTGTTTGTAATGAAAAGGCTCTGAAATAACTGAAAGGATCCGCACCATTAAAATTGTACTCTATCCCCGAGTAACATAGGCTAAATTTTACACTTGAAAAAATAGGATTCGCTACAAAAAAATTCATAATGAAGCAGAGGACTTAAAAAAAAGGCCATAAAATGACTTACATCGCATGCGCTGCGGAAACTATTAACAGTAGAACTCATAATAATTAATATCTCTAAAAAAATCTCGTATCATATCTTTAGTTATTGCAATTATGTCCCTATAACTATATTTTTGTAAGAAATCTCAACAAAACCATACCATATCCTTACAACATAAATTATTATTAAACTGTAAAATTAAAAGTTAATATAATATTAACGAATTATATAAAACAACTAGCGGCCCGCCCCGGCGTCGCACGGGTATCAAATTTTCCCGGAAATTATTCGAATTTTTCTCGCCGTAAAAACCATCCTATCTCTCAAGTTGGATCGATCGAACTGCACATGGTGTGCGAATTTTATTATAATAGGTTAAGTGGTTTAGGAGTCCATTGAGGACAAACATTGTGACACGAGATTTATATATATTAAGATAAATAACAAGCTTCTTATATGTATATTGAGACAGCTCCCTACGCACAGACTCACAGAACTGTGAAGGTTTAAAATTGTTAAACTATTAATTACTAAGTGTAAATATTTTAATTTATTTTTGATCTATTATTATAAAAAAATATTCTGACTTATTATTTACTTGATTCTTTCTTTTCTTTTATTTAATTTAATGTATGTTGCTGAAATATTAATTACTCTTTGCACGATCATATTGAATTATATAAAAAAAATAAACTAGAACTCAATCTATATAACCAAAAAAAAATGTTGGAAATAGGTAAAATTGATTAAATAGTCATAACTTGAAACTTCATTTTATTAAAATCGCTGGATGATTAAAATGGAAGCGATCGCTCACGCGATAGGGCCCGGCCGCCTACAGTGCGCTGTATTAATTATAAGGTATTTGTGAAATCCATTTGTATTTAGCGTGATGCGTGTACATACAATAAAGAAAATTTCAAGAAGAAAGCGTAATTTTCGTCTGTGGCTTTTACTGAGAAATCAACATTTAAACATGTTGTTAATATATTGTTATGTGAATGTGGAATGGAACTTTGCTCTACAAGTTAAGTCTCCTATTTTTTCACTATTAGATAATAGAATTCGTTACGTATCCAGAAGGTTCATTGCACCTGTCAAAGGTTAACTATCCATGATAATCTGCTACAAGCAGTTGTTGGTTTTGCTACTGAATAATTGGTTGGTCTAATGTATGGGGTCTTCGCAATCATTTCCTTTTGTTGTTTGCAATGCAACTTGGGTGGTTCTTTGACGATTGGTACAGGAAAATTGATGGTTCGATTTGCAGTATTCGCCGTTTATGTCAGAGATGTTCAAACGCTTTTGCAATATCTTTTCACTTGCGAGAGAATGCTCCTATAATCAAAAGATGTAAATCATTTCCAATCGAAACCAATTTTTGATTTCACAGATTCAGTTCACAATGATGCAATATTATTGCTATTGATTATTTAGTCTGTTCAGGGCCTCGGTAAAGGTTTGGATGATCTAGCTATAAAACATGAGATATATGTAAGCTTGTCTCATATGAGACAATGATAAATAAATATTTCCGGACAATCCACACAACAACATCTAGCCCCGCGGTAAGTTCTACGCTTGTCTTTCTACGGGTACTAGACATCTGATATACTTAATTATAAGAGACATACAAATACAGAATTAATAATTTCTTACCGTTCAAAATGAAATGGGTTGTGGGTAAGGTTCTTGAGGTTCTTGTGCATCGAATACTTATTTGGGAAAATATTAATATTCAAAATATTCTGGGTTATTTTTCGGAATTAATATAAAAAAATATATTTTCGGACACTTTACACAACATCTAGCCTCGTGGTAAGCTCTAAGCTTGTGTTACAGCACTAGACATCTGATATACTTAATGTAATAGACTACATTTATACATATTTTTTATTATACATAATAAACACCCAGACCAACGAGAAAGTGCTTTCAGAAGATACAAACACTTTGGTCTTAAAGTTTAAACAAAATACTTAAGAAATTTCAAAACATTTTTTCTCATGGTTGTTTGAAAATTCCCAAAGTTATAACTATCAAAAATCATAGAATACATGGGGGTGAAATATCGATTTGAGCATCGGCACAAAAACCTTCCCCACACCCCATTTCATTTTAAACCTTAATAATTGAAATAACTTGAAGATATTTTTATCATAGATATTTTTACTATACATATTAAACACCCAGACCAAGGAGAATATAATAGTTAGATAAGTAAAAATATTCCACCTTGTTATTTAACGACATTATCGTTCAAGAGATCTATAATCACGACGGAGAAATCAGAAAATTATAGAATAAAGTGACGAAAAATTGCCCGACAAGCCAAAACCCCTATAATTACGGTGAGACCTTTGTCCGAGAGACGTGCAAGCATTCGGAATCGAACCCGCTACCCGGCTCCCATCCGGGGCAGAGGTCAGCCAAACAATAACTCAATAATTCATTGTTATTGTTACGCAAATCAGATAATGTGCGATTTGCTTATGGCCATGCCTCTCCACGGTACAGAATAAACTTCTGGGCAACAACATCTAATATTTTGCCATGTTATTTTAAATCTTGATGCTCGGGGTTAAGGTTTAAATTGCGTTGGGTTAAGCCTTTAGTCTGAAGGCACATCTGTTCGTATTATGAGCTTTTAATGGTTCTGATGAAGGTTGAGCAAGTTCTCAGGATTTATGGGTCATTTTCAATGGTCATCTGTGCTACCGAAACCGTAATTGTACGAATAGTCTTAAAAACTGTAGTTACAATTTTACTAGAATTCTCAATGTTTATGAAGTTTGCTTTAGAGACAATTAGCTGCCCGCCCGCGGGTTTGCCCGCGTAGTAATAAATTTTCCCGCAGTAAAAAGTAGATTTTGTCTTTTACTGGGAACAGCTATGTCCATACCAAATTTGACTCAAATCGGGCTTTGCTCGTAATAATTGTATTTTCCGCGGTAAAAGTAGCCAATGTGTAATTCTGAAATGTAAGATACCAACATATACATATTATTGTAAAGTTTCATCAATATCCATCCATTAGCTTTCATTAGACCACAATCTCACCTGATGTAAAGTTACGATGTGATCTAAGATGGGGCATGAAGGCCTAGAAGGTAGATTTTCTCCGGACCACATGACGAAATCGAAAAAATCGTTTCTCGCACTGGCCCAGCCCTGAGGGTGGTGGCAAGCCGTGGCCGAAGCCCTCCACCAGAGACTGTGTGAAAGAGCAACAAACACACACTTTCATCCTCACAAACTTTCGAAATTATAATATTAGTAGGATGAATGGTAAACTACCGCACATCTAGCACAAAGCTATTTAAAAAAACTGAACTGAATTAAACAGATGACTAGTTTTTTTATAGATTGTAATGTATTAAATTTGTTTTTGTTTGTTTTGTTTCAGAAATATGGGGTGGAGAAGCTCTGGCCTGGCGATGTGGACAGTTCTGGTGCTGACTGTAGCTTTGGCAGGTTAGTGAGTGTTTGACTTTGACTTTGACATCCTGACAATACTCTTACTCTTTACTGAACACAACATCATCATCATCATCACCCTATTAACGTTCCCACAGCTGGGACACAGGGACTTCTCTCTTGACGAGAGAGATAAGGCCTTAATTCAAGTGCGGGTTGGTGAATGTCACATGTCCTTCTATTCAAAGTTCTCAGAACATGCCGGTTTCCTCACGATTATTGCCATCACCGTTAAAGCACGTGTTTAAAGCGCACATCATTTTTCTAGAAGAGAAATACAGAGGTGCGTGGTGGGGTTTGAACCCCGACCTTCGGAATTAAAGTCGAGTGTCATCCCACTTAGCCTACACGGCTTTTTTTTTAACCAAATCTCTTTTGTTAGTGACCTTTCATCATAAAGTTCGGACCACATTTTTAGTAGACAATGTCGCTTCAAAATTGATATCTTATTTGTAGTTAACCCCCGAAAAAAAGGGGTGTTATAAGTTTGACGTGTCAGTCAATCTGTCTGTCTGGGACATCATAGCTCCCGAACGGATTGATCGATCAAATCAAATTAGTTTTATTTTGTATGAAAGGTGAGTTCTTAGACATTACAAAATAGAATGACTTTTTACTTTTAAGGGAACTAAAGATCTGAAATCGGTTTTTTTTTAAATTAAATTAATGTTATTATCCGACCAAATAGTCTGCTACATTTGATAGTAGAAAGTAATCTCTAAGTATGCAAGTACGTACCTGTATTTATTCCGTCCCATACAACTGTATGGTGCTATTTATGGACCATTGTCTGGTTAAGTACTAAATATGTGAAGATAAGGTTAAGTGATTCAGATCTCTGTTGGTTCCTTCCGTTTTCGTATTAGTAATTGGTTGTAGTAAATAAACATTAGCAATGTAGGATAGGTACAGTCAGCGTCACATTTTATTTATTTATTTTATTTTATTCGGAAAAGAAACAGTTATAATTAATTTTCTAGTACACAATATTAATAACTACAAACCATTTATATGTCTAGAATATTTTGCGTCTAGAGTACCTAGTGGAAATTATCGGAAAACATAACATAACATGACGAGAGAGAAGCATGAATTTACCACGCTAGCCACGTGCGGGTTGGTGAATGTCACATGTCTTTCCTCATGATGTTTGCCTTCACCGTGCACGTGTTTAAAGCGTAGGTAGGTACATATTTTTTTTAGAAGAAATATCCAAAGGTTCCTGGGAAAGCTTGAACCCACGACCTGTGAAATGAAAATCGAGTGTCACTTCACTTCAGCTTAGATGCCTATATGAATTTGACACTGACTGTACCAACTATCATTGTACGACGGTTGCACATATAATTAGGTATTGTCGATTAGTTTAACTTAAAAAAATATTTCCCGAATATCTACCTTTATTTATTTTACCTTTGTGCTTGGTTTTGATAGGACTTTTTTGATAATACTTTATAATGTTATTTATTTTTATTCAACTGCCTTAGCGCCTAAGGCACTGCCTTTGTGGCGCGGTTTGAGGTAGCTGGTTCGAATCCGCCCAGATGTCGAGTGTTTGTATGATCTGCAATCACTTTGACATTGGTCTGGGTATTTTAATATGTAGGTACATATAATAAAATATATCTATATGTGTGTGTCTATTATATTAAGTATATCAGATGTCTAGTACCTACCAGTAACACAAGCTTAGAGCTTAACACGGTCGTAGATGTTGTTTTTAGTTATGCTAAGTCGCTTTGGACATTTCGTTAGCCCTCTCAACAATTAAATAAATAAATAATAAATTAAAACGCTTTCTTATTTTGGAAGGTAAGTAACTTAATAAATAAACCAATATTCCGCAAGATGAAAATCGAAATTGGTTGTAAAATCGAACAGTCATAAATGCATAATACCATGTTACGCATTCACTCTCGGTACCAATAATGAAGCACCTCTTGTGGTCAAAGTACTCGACTCTATGGTCCATAACAATAGGATAGATATGAATAGCCATAGACATTTCACAAGCGTATTACGATCTCAGAACAAGGAACTTTTTTCTCTTACTTTATCTATGGTTACGATGATCTGGAACCATAGAGACAGGGTTTGATTGTTCTGTAATAAGTACGTATGTAAGATCATTAATTATGATTGGAAATGTGATAGATTGACAGGTTGACGTGTTGGGTGAACTCATTGTTTTGTAATAGCTGGTCCACACTCAGCGACTTTGTTAGTGACGACTTACCAGAAACACAGATTAGATATTTACCTATCTAAGTACCTATCTAATCTGTGCCAGAAATTATGATTTTGCGTCCATATTATGTACAGCGATTAACACAATATGAGACGCTTTTGTAAAGACTTTTTAACTTTTTAGTTAGATAAAAAGATAAAGATAAAAGATACTTTAAATAAATAAAATAACATATAAATCAGACATGTTTGACCATTATTAGGTGTGCAAATTTTATAAAATTATAACAAAATAACAATTCAAATAATTAAGCTAATTAAATATACGACGATATTCTGTGAATCATATTTATATTCTATAATATGTTCGCAAATCATAAGTTGCTGAGTGTGGACCGGCTATTATCCAATCTTTAAGTTTGACTAAAAGATTTATTCACTATTCACTTCACCGGCGCGGCGCGGCGTAGACAGTAAACAGAGAAAGAGTTTCTTGATTCTAGGTTAGCATTTTTTCTATGACGTGTCCTTCAAAGCTTGATGAAAAAATACTTAATAATAATAATATAACTCTTTATTACACACTTCTGTCTGCGCCTAGACTTAAACCATAAATAAAAGATACTGTCAGGTCTGTGCTAGTGGCGACATCAACGCCGAATTTCGCGTAATATCCCCCTATTGTGCAAACTTGAACGATTATTTATAATTTCAATTTAGCATGATTATAGTTAGGTAACATTATTTTCATTATAGGTATTTAGTGTACATTGTTGCCAGCATGTTTTCCGAGCCAATATGTTCGGTGTTGCCAGCAGTCAGATAAGCTTGTAAACAATGGCGGCTGCGGGCGCAGATTGTCTGCTATCTGATGGCAACACTCCCACGGCTGCACAATGCAACGGATTGAAAAATAACAATTACAATAAATAGTTTACTAGATCTGCACATTTTAGATGATATACAGAATTAAGACTAGAAATAGGACGTTTTCTTTGTTAATTTAAAGTTGTGGTGTTGCCAACCTCATAGGCCCTGGCTAAGATCCAGAGGTGAATGGCGGGTTTTGAGCCCACGACCTTTGGAATGAAAGTGGAGCGTGCTCTCACTTAGCCAGCACGGCAGTTTTATTTAGGCATTCCCATTTGTTTATTTCGCGTGTGTAACCGTGTCGTACTTGTAAAACCACAAAATTATAGCACACTTCCTCAATACGCTACAGAGTTACCTCGCTGGCACAACGGCACCGCCTGACCGCAGAATGTTGTACCGTACTGTAAATTGACGACGACGCCGACAGTAGAGTTACGTAATTTCAAATATTAATTTTGGTTTTTTGATTTGTCAAATATTAAGCGTAACTCACCTTTAAACTAAATTGAAATCGCTTCATCCATTCGGGAGCTACGGTGCCAAATTCGTCACCATAACTCCCTTAGGTCCCAATCGTCAAACTTAAATTGCCCGTCTTTTTCGGAAATATATGGAATTCTCAGCACTTGCAATAGAAATAAACCATTATTATCTGGTAGACACTTACTTTTCATATTACCAGCAATATTTTTTTAGTAATCTGGGTTTTTTTGAGACTATACAGACAGACGTCTAAGTTTTGTAAAACCAAACTATGGAAATAAATGATTTTGTATCTTGTATCTTGAGACGCGATAAGGGACTTTTATTTTTATTAATGTGATATAAATATAATAATATGCATTTATTTGCAGAGCGGATTATTAGTCTTATTACCATTGATCAGCCAATAGGTACCTACTTATACTACCTAATCTATACTACATAACGTAACAAAATAATAGATAATTAGAAAAACTTAAAGAAAAGTACCTACCTAAATTCATCATTAGCATCATACTGCTTATTAGTTTGTTTATCTAGCCCAACGGTCAGCAACAGGCGGACCGCGGTCCGTTTGCGGACCGCGAAAGGTTGAACCTCGGCCCGCCAAATATTGTAATGTAGGTATAAATACGTAATATTTTTGAACCAATCTAACTTAGTACCTACCTAATCTAATTAATCTGTTTTACAACATCGACATCGATCAAAAACATCGCGCCGCCGGCGCCGCGCCGCCGAGCCATCACTTCAAATGGAAATAATCGATCTGCAAGAAGATGTGTCTTTGCAAACATATAAAAAGGTGTCAACTGAAGAATTTTGGGTCAAACATGTCCCAGAAAAATATGAAAATTGCAAAAAACTTGCTATCAATTTGGCCACTATGTTTGGCTCGACATACATATGCGAAACATCTTTTTCAAAAATGAATTTTTTGAAATACAAATATCGTTCCAGAATAAAAGACACTCTTCGAATTAGCTTTTCTTTACGAGAACCAAACTATAAAAACCTGGCTCAAGACCGCCGTTGCAATTTTTCTCACTAATTTTAGGTAATAAAAAGCTGTACTTAATTATTATCAGTTGTTTTTTTTTCTGGACCTTTTAAAAATTTTCGAGCAATATCCGGACCCTACCTAAAACTACTTGCCGACCCCTGATCTAGCCTATTGTTTAAGTCTTTAAGCCTGAGATACAGAAAAACCCTAGTTCAGGCTCATGTATTCCAGACCTGTTTTAAATGTTTTATTCTATTGTTATAAGAAGAAGAAAATATTAATTCGGTACACACAAACAGACACAGTTGTAAGTACAATAAACACAGGAAAAAAAACAGAAAATAATATTCAATAAAAAAGCACAGAACAGATTAAAAATAACAAAGTATCAGATTACAGCTAAATAAAAAAAAGAATATAGACATCAAATATTTAGTAGTAATAACAGAACAGAACAAAAGAAATAAAATAATACGAAGGGATGTGTCTGTATTGTGTACAGAATGGGTAACCTCAGCACTATGCTGCCCTGCACATTGTCCAGGGCAACGCTGATTTTCAGGTCAGTATAATTATTAGTGAATTTTGAAAATATTTTGAATACAATTAAATTTTTTTATCATGCCGTTGTCCAACACTGTGTACAGTCGGCACAACATGTATTTTTCTTCCATTTCCCTGAATCACCCCGTCATGTAAGTACGTAACTGACATTATTTGTGCATAGTGTTACCTCTTAAGATAGATTAATTATGTTGTACATAATGTAAGTATACGACCCCACGTCCAATCTCAACGATCACTGATCACGCGCACCGATACTGTGATCAGATAGAACGTGTGAATTGAAGGTTGTTTTCACTTGTCTCAGCGATTACTTCCTTGCCTTTTTATGTTTGTATTAGACACGACAACATGGGCATAACTAGGACTTGAATTAACATTTACTTACAGCCTACAGTGCAAATACCGTGTTGGATTAGTGGGAGCACACTTGAGTTTCTTTCGGAAGGTCGTAGGAAAGACATGTTTTTGTTAAACAAGTGAATATAAATATTTGCCGAATTATATATTTTTTTATTAAAATAATATACTAATTTTATTATTATAACTAAATTTTAATTCTTAAAAACTTATTTTACATAATAAAATTAGATAGATATATATTTTTTTTAATGAAATTATTTAAAACAAATTAAATTGTATTGATAATTCAAAACCCAAAAATTTCAATATAAATACGTAAATCGCAAATCCCCCGCACATGGATTTTTCTTCTTGAAAAATATAATGTGTACTTAAAACACGTGCTTTAAAGGTGAAGGAAACATCGTGAGGAAACTGCCATGTTCTAAGAACTTTGAAAAGTTAACTCAACTCAACTCAACTCTTCAACATGTGTGACATTCAACCCGCACTTGGCCAGCGTGGTGAATTAAGACCGAATCTCTCTTCTTTCATTCCGAAGGTTGTAAGTTCCATCCCAGCGCCTTTGGATTTTACTTCCTGAAATATGTATGTGATTAAACACTTGCTTTAACGTAAAAGCGGCAAAACATCGAACGGAAACCGGCTATTCCTAAAAACTTGGAAGAGTTTAAGTACCAACCCGCACTTAACCAGCTTGGTGAACTAAAACCTAATCTCTCTCGCCAAGTAAGAAGTCGTGTGTCCAAGTAGTGGGAACGTAAATAGGAGTGCTTATGATAATGGCCAATTAAATTAACAAATAGGTGTGTACCTTATTTAATTGGGGTAGCAAGAGGAGGGGGTAAATTAATGTCTTAGAAATATCTACAAAGCTCTGATTTAATTTCTTCCAATCTTTAGTCGCCGCCGCGGTTAACTTTACACATCGTCCATCTATCGCAATACCAAAGTAAGTTCCACCTTTTGCCACGCCGTGCCACACTAGCCCGCTGAAGTAGATACCTTTCTGTTTACATCTCGGGTCTAGCAAAATAAAGAACAGTCAAAAATGATGACACCCTTTCACAATATCAGAACACTTCAGCCCACAGAATAGTCGCTATGATGTTATTCTCATTTCGCAATCCTCTCAGGAGCTTGCGTCAGAATTGCGAAGATACAGTAATTACTGGCCTAGCTCTGATATCTGTCATTGCAAATTGTAGTGGTTCGGGACTCAAGTCGGTGATTGATTTTGATTTGCTCTAAGTATAAAGAATTAGTTTTAGTGCATCTCACGTTGTTCGCAGCTGTACCTAATGCCTTTATGCTAATGTTTGCGAATTAAGTCTATGTGTTTGCGTTCTAAAAATTGAAGCCGGCATTTCAAGACAACCTTTATGTCCTTTAGATTATTTTTCTTAAAATAGGTAATTTTAATCGGAGTTATTATTTATTACTTATATTGTGATGCTTCATTGCTTTCATCTTATTAATTTTTACTTTGCAGGTGTGTGCGATGGAGCAAGGCGATCCTCGCAACGGAGAAAGGTAAATTTGATTCATATGTTAAGAAACATCATATTATAATTATCACCAGCGGGATAAGCTTCGTGGTAATAACATTGATGGAATGGCGCAAAAGACCGCGTTGGTTGGAAGGAACAGACGGAGTCCTAGGTGAAATATTAAGTGGTCTATATTTGTTTATAGATGTGCCCAAGTATTTATAGATCCGATCGTGTCGAAGGTGGATGAAATAGATCTAGAAGATACCGATTCACTCCTGTCATGAAGACACCCTGGTTGTAGTTTACTTTGTTGTTTTAAACCATCATCATAACAAACCCCTATATTTCCAGGACTCTCCAGGTCGACTCTACTCCCCCCTGCCCAGCACGGAAAGCTTGCAAGAGATCGCGCAGGCCATGGGTGCAGCTGGCTTCGAGCACTACACGGAGGGCAGGCCCCTGGTCAAGAGACTGATACCGCCCGCGCCGGACTCGCCAGACATCGACATCGTGGAGCACCAAGGTACAGCCAAGTGATACACGCTAGAGTGGAGTCTAAGAAGTCACGTGGTCGCTTTCTAATAAGGCGGTCATGCGTCTGAGGAAATAAACGTTTTGACTTAGACTTTGACTGCTCTTTCAATATGCCGACATCGTTCACTGTTAGCTGCGTTGTAGAAGCAGTTCATGGTCCTCATCTCGTCTCTTACTTTGGAATTAGTTCAGTCCAAATCTGAGTGAACGATGGCGGCATATTGAAGCCAGTCACTCAAGAAATGGACCTCCATAATCACAACTCACGACTACTCTGTCTGTCAAGAATGAACTACCAAACTTAAAAAGTCTTAATCTTAGTCTTCCTACTCAAAAACCACCAGTTTAAATTTCCATCAGAGTCTAAATATAGGATACCTCAAACGCCGTCAAATAATGGTATGTTTAAAGCATTAATATTGATAAAAACCAGCCACAGTTTTAAAATATCATGGTATTGTTTCAGGAGTGATCGGCAAGGCTGGAGTAGATTTCCCCGCGTTCCCCAACATCCCGAACACAGGCTTCAACTGCAAAAACGTACCGACCGGATACTACGCTGACCTGGAGACCGATTGCCAGGTAATTAACTTACTATTTCTATTACTTATGCAACTGTTTATTTATTTATTTATTTATTTATTAAGAAAGGACACCCAACACAAGTTAACACAAGATACAAACATAAACTAAACATGACTAAAAGGATTAAATGCGATGTGTTCTCGTAATAACAGGGCATCACATCGAGTACAATATAAAATGGCAACAGACAGTAAAATAACATTAGCACATAATAAAATAAGCAGTGGACAAAGAACAAAAGAAAAGAAATTTAAAACTATTATTATATACACAATATTATTAATGAAACATATAAACTTTAACAAAAGGAAACAAAAATTAAAATCTTCATTCATACACAGAAAAGTAAGTAAAAATTAGACAAAGAGGTTAAACTTTTTATAAAATTAAGTCTAGCAAATGTTTTTTAAATTTAGGTAAGGGATCAGAAATATCAATTTCGCTAGACTTAGACAGAATATTATATTGCTTGCTAAGCCTTGACATGATAGAGTGTTGACCAAGGTTTGTGTTCGAGTACGGTATGTTAAACAGATTAAATGCTTTTATTCTAGGTAGTCTCGTGGGGGCTGATAAATTAAAACTTTTTATGAGATCCATGGAATCAATGGATCCATTAAAGACTTTATGTAGAAATATGAGATCAATGTGTTTTCTACGGCTGCTAAGAGAAGTCATGTTGTAATTTAAAAGTCTATCCTTATAACTGTTAAGTCTAAGTGCTAAATTATCTTTATAGGAAAGATGATATATGAAACGCTTCTGAATACCTTCCAATCTTTTTGAGTATACTTCGTATTGCGGGTTCCACACCACAGAACAATACTCCAACAGAGGCCGTACTAGGCAGTTAAACAGTTTGATCCGAGTGGAGTAGTGTTTAAACTCCTTACTATTCCGAATAACGAATCCGAGAACTTTAAAACATTTTGTAGTAGTGTTTAAAACATGAGTATTAAAATTTAGTTTTGAGTCAATGAGTATTCCTAGATCTTTAATATTATTGGTAGTTTGTAATTCTATTCCATTTATGAAATAGCTATTGGGCTGGTAAGTAGTGTTACGAGAGAAATTTATATGGAAGCATTTGTTTACGTTAAGTTGCATATTATTATTGCAGCACCAAAGTGAAAGCCTATTCAAGTCTTCTTGAAGCAGTGTGACATCGGAAGGTGAAGAAATCGGTCGCATTATTTTTAAATCATCTGCGTAAAGATAAATACTTGTGTTTTTAAAACAATCAGGGATGTCATTTATAAATACATTAAAAAGTATTGGCCCTAAGTGGGAACCTTGAGGCACACCAGAGGTAGAAGAGAATGGGCATGATATATGACCACTAATTGCAACTTTTGATGAGCGATTCATTAAATATGACGCGAACCAATTTAACAATGAACCAGATATCCCCACGTTGGAAAGCTTTTGCAATAATAAATTATGGTCGACTTTATCGAATGCTTTACTAAAGTCAGTATATATAGAGTCGACAGGAGTTCTATTGTCTAGAGATTGTATTATTTCTGTTGTGTAGGATACTAAATTAGTAACTGTAGACCGTGATTTTACAAACCCATGTTGGTTATTGACTATGTGTTGTTTAAGATGCCATGATAAGCGTTGAGCGACAAGTTTTTCCAAACACTTCCCAAAAGTCACTAAAATCGAGATAGGTCGGTAATTTTTCACATCGTTTTTATCGCCGGATTTATGAATTGGCACTATCAAAGCTTCTTTCCAGGAGGTCGGGAACGATCCTTCATCCAGTGACTTATTAAATATGCGTTCAAGTGGCAGTACTAGTGCATCCGCACATCTTTTTATAAAGATAGGGGGTAATCCGTCGATTCCTGCCCCTTTGTTAATGTCGAGAGTATTAAGACAATTATGTATGTCATCACTACTAAGCCTTATTTTACAAAGTGATGTGCAATCGTTTGAATCATTGCAGGTGTTATGCAGAGGTGGATGTTGAACTGGTTCGTTAAAAGATTTCTTAAAATTCTCGGCAAATAAATTGCATATATCTTGACCTAAAGTAGCTGTTTTGTTTTCGTAGTACATTAGTGCAGGGTAAGTACCGCCACCCTCTCTTTTGCTTTTGATAAATTTCCAAAAAAACTTCGGGCATTTTTTTATGTAATATTCAACATTATTTATGTATTTTTTATAGCAGATTTTTTGTAAGGATTCACATTGTTCTCTTAAATCTTTAAAATCAACTAAATCTAAAGGGTTATTGTATTTTTTTATTTTGATATGTAGTTTATATTTTTCTTTGTACATTTTTATTAGTCCTCGTGAAAACCAAATAGGGTAATTGCATGAAGTTACTTTTTTCATTGGTATGTATTTATTTATGGTATCCCGGAGGATAGTGTTAAACACTTCAGTTAATTCATTAACATTAGAACTGTTAAGAAATTCTTTGTCCCAGTCTAAAGTTTCTAAGTGCTCTACAATTTTATCGTAATCTGCTTTAAAGAAGTTTGGTCTAGATATATTAATGGGTGCAAGTAATTTATTGTTAAATGTAGGTATAATTAACTCAAGTGAAGGGTGGTTAGTATCTTCTGTTGGAGTTAGGGGATTATCACATCTTTTAAGATTAGTAATTGGTTTATTACTGAGGACAAGGTCTAGTTCTCTATTTTTATCGTTGCTAATACAATTAAATTGAGTAAGATCATTCAGAGACATAAACTCAATAAAGTTAAAATTTACAGCTGAGTTATTGAAAGTAGGAGTCGTAATTGGCATATGAAGGTCTGTTGTTTTGTTCCATTTTATGTCCTTTAAATTGAAGTCACCCAGGATTACAACATGATTTCCTTTATCCAAAGCGAGTTGTGCCCTTTTAGAATGTGTATCAAGGTCTTCAATTTTTAAGGGTGAAGGCAAGTAAACTCCACATATGTAAATTCCGTTTTTATCGTTTTTATCGCCTTGACCGCCGATTTTTACCCAAATATCCTCACATTCACTTTCGAACTTAAAAACTCTAGATGATTGAATTTTTTTTGAAACTGCAATAAGAACTCCGCCACCTTCTTTCTTTTTCTTATACCTACTATTTTCACGATCCCTTCTAAAAACATTGTACCTGCTATCAAATAATTCTGTGTCGTATATACTATTATTCAACCATGTCTCAGTCAACACAATTACGTCATAGTTTAGAAGCAATACATTTTGATAAAATTCACTGGTTTTTGTTTTAAGACCACGTGTATTCTGATAATAAATATGAATGTTCATTTAAATACAGGGGATATTAAATTATAATTGAGAAATCTTAGTACGAATACTTATTTTAAGTATGTTACAAATTATTTAGTTTATCAGCGTTATCAATAGCAATGCGGTCAGAGCCTTCAAATTTTCTCACAAATATGCGTCCGTTACGCACCCACACAAATTTATAGCCTAATTCTTTTGCGCGAATTCGTGTTGCAGCATGAAGCGACTTGATCTCGGCAGAAAGATGTTCCACGATGTATATTGGCTGAGCTTTATCAGCACTCGCACCTAGGTGACTTGAATTGAGCCGATTTAGTGGATTGCTTCGGTTGAATGTGATAGCGGCTGCAAGGAATCCGTCTCTTGTTCTGGGATTATTAAACTTAACTATTATGGACCTGGGGCGTTTATTTTCCGGTGATTTTTTAGCAACTCTGGTGCAATATGCTATATCTGTCTCCTTAATACTACTCTTGATAACTTTACCAATATTCAAAACGGTTTTGATAATATTTTCGGATTTACTCTCAGAGACACACTGAATCTCAACGTTATTGGTTCTTGCGTATTGTTCAATTGTATTTACTCGTTGAGTTAGCTTTTGTATAGAATCTTTGAGGAGAATGTTTTCGTTCTCAAGTGATATAACTCTATCTTCTTTATCTTCCAATGCCAATTGCAAGTTTTCACACTTGTTGCTAAGAAAAGAGACAGTCTTCTGAAATGAATCTATAAGGTCAGTTAAGTTTTTCTGTTCAGCTAGAATGCTGCTTAGTTAAATAATGTTAAATGGAGAAGATAAATGATCTTGGTAGCTATCAATCAGAATATTTCAGGTAAAAGGTAGCCTACAATATAAAGAGTATCCAACACTACTCGTAACTACTAGATAATATAACACCAGTCAGTAGTTATTAAGTTATCTCAAGTTCAAGGCAAGTTCAAACAAAAACTACTTTTTATCCATCTTTTTAACTATTCATCAGAGTTGTCTTGCTCAAATACTAAAATAGGAATGTCTGTGTTCCAGGTATTCCACATCTGCGACACATCCCGCAAGATATCCTTCCTGTGCCCCAACGGGACCATCTTTAGCCAGTCCCATCTGATTTGCGACTGGTGGTTCAAGGTGGACTGCGCATCCGCCCCAGCTCTCTACGAGTCCAGCGCCGAGTACTACTCCAACGAGCAGAAGAAGACCCAAAAAATAACCCAAAGCCTCAGCAAGAACCAGGACTTACAACTTCTCGAAGGCGCTCTCCGATCGGAAAGCAGGCGGTCTTCTGTCAACATTCCCAGTACGACTGAACGTCTTCTTCGACACAGACAAAGACTGCAAAGCCAGACAGAAGCTCCAATAACTGCTACAGCAACAGCCAGAAGCTACCAAACACTCTTCCCTGAAGCCAACTCCAACCCCACACAGCGAAGCCTGACCACGGCATTTGAAAAGAGAAGGAAGAACTTAGTCCAACTTATTTCAAACAACTTCCCCATCCCACAGAGAAGCACCAAGCCCTCGTTCTACGAAGCTTCAACGTTAAGAACCTCTCCGGCGGACTACAAAGAAATGCAGGTTGTCGCTGAAAGCGCTTCATTTGCTGCGAATAAAAACAACAGACAGTTCCTCCAAGATTACAACTCTAAGAACTACAGACCGTACCCAGTTTACACTCCTAATACTCCGAAACCTAAAACGAAGAGCAATCCCAACTTGACTACTTTGTATGACATCCGCGACAAAGACGCGCAAGCTTCATACACACAGGAGACTACAAAACGTCCAACTTTAGTCCCTTACACAAAAAGTTATACGATTGCGAACGACCCTTACACACGCCCTGGCGTATCTCTACTGAAAACCTTCTTAGCTAAAGAAAAAAACAAGACTGCGACTGTAACTACTACTGAAAGGGTAACTCCAGCGCCTAGAAAGGTCGAGAATATACATTTCGAATCTGTCACCAAAATCCCCAATACAAAATCGGATAATTCGTACGCAACTGCATCTTCTGTGAGATACGACGTATACTCTACGACTAAACAAGTAGAAGGTACTACCGAACCCTCCTACAAGGAAAGAAGAGATAGGTTGATGAGGAAACTGAACCTACAGACATTTACCACTGAACCAACAGTCACAGAATCTCCAACTGAGAAGAATTATCAAGAGCACAGCAGATCTGGACTCGCCGTCCCAGCATCTTCATCCAAAACTCTTCACAACTTGGCTATTTATTACGCGACTGCTCTAGATAACCTGTCAACTACATCAAGTCCCGAAGAAGGAGAAACCACCACTCCCCTATTTGATTACGAAGCTATGGAAGAGGCTCTACCAGCACTATTTAGCAGCAACACTATAAACAAATACAGTAGTCTTTTCGCTCACGGAGTAAGTAATGCCGAGTTACTTGAGGAGATTAAAGAAGATCCTAACGGAACTTACAATGAGCTGATGGAAGATCTCATTGTACAACAAAGTCAGAGCCCACTGGCACACTCCCCTCAAATCAGGGAACTAGCTCAAGTATTCACACACGCCCTATCAGCTTACCTCCAAGACCCGGTACAATTTAGAAAGGTTTTATCTGATATCAGGCCAACGCAACCTACCTTTTCGGAATTAGGAACTACCACAGATGAGCCAGCTAACACGGAACCTACCACAACGGTCAATGAAGAAGATGATGAGATCCTAGGCTTCTCTGAGGACAACAAAGCTTCATTAGTCGGCAACAGAGACGGAAAAGCTTTAGATATATCCAGTAAATACCAGACGATAGCATACGACGATATTAAAGTAACTACACACAGACCCACAACGGAGCAATCAACGACTTTCAACTACAGAGGTACATCAGCCAGGAATCCTTTCATTTGCTGCGGAAAGATTTCAGCATCTTACACCTCAGCTTCAGTTCCTTATGTACCGTCAACAACTCCGCTGCCATACACGAATACGATAGCTCTAAATATTAACACTTTAGCGAACAATAATAGCGAAGCATTGACAACAGAAGATTATTCTGTGCCTAAATACGGAGGATTCCAGACCAACAGTCAACCAATTGACCCCTACAATGGCGGTTCCACTCAAAGCCTACCTTTGACTGAATACGTCGAGGCTACTAATCTGCCTACTGCTTGGGGAATCGACGCTTCATCCACATCTGCACCAATCAACCAGGACTTTGAGAGTAAAAAGATTAGAACAACAACAGCTATCCCAACCACCCCTACCGTATATTTCACAGAAACAGACAGTGTGGAACTGGAAAATGAAGAAGAATTGCAACGAGCTCACAGCCAGTCATTCGTAGCTCCACAAAGCAACCAGAACAACGCACGACATGGCAAACAGCTAAACATTGAAGAAACCACCGTACGAAAACCATCCGAAGATTTAGAAGCGCCTACACTACCAGATGCAGACATTACAACTATTCAAACCACCGCTGAACCTACAACATACAAAGAAGAAGCCACTACTACGGAAATTCCCAGTAGCATATTCACGTCTCCTGATGACGACAAGACCACGAACCAGTTTCTGTGGTCAAGCACTTTTGACAACTGGGCTAGCACGGTCATTGACCCTATCACTTTGAATGATGGCTTAGCTCACGAAGACATCGCAACCGTAGAAAAAGACACGTCGTATACTTTGAATACCGCTACAACCCCGACTATAGACTACAGCACCACAGAGCAAGCTGTATCATCTACAAGCAACGTTGAAATAACTACTTATCTTCCTAAAACTGATAACAGAAGAGGAAGACTCCTACATGACGTTTCAACTGAACCTACTCAAGATTTATCAGCAATCACTGACACAGTAGTCGAAAAAGCGAAGGAAATCATGGGAGGAATGAACGCAACGACAACACAAAAACTCATGAATGTTATGAAGAAAACAAAATCGAAAACTGTAAAACGGTTAATCCTTTTACTGGTGCAAACTTGTGATGATGACCACAACTCAACCGCCGAGGCTTCTAAAAGAGCACTCCTCGAAGCCTTAATGGCAGTCTCACAAAAAGACATGGAAGAAATCGCTAAAGAAGAAGAAGAGTTAGCCACTCCCGAATACGAGAGCTTCAGAAGAACAGACAGGACAGAAACAAGGCAAAACAGAAGAGGGAAGAGTATCGTCATTGACCCAAAAGCTATCAACGCACTTACACACTCCACTACGGAAAAACCTACGACGACAACAGAGAAAGTAAAAACTACTGAAGAGCCACAGACGACAGCCTCATCTACAACTCAAAGTGCAAGAACGACAGCAAATCGTAGAGGAGTAAAGAAATTCGGTTCACGAACGACGCCTTTAGAAGCCAGAAGCACAAAAGCAACGTTAGTCGACATTCCTAAAGCAGAAGCGAGAACATCAGAGAAGGATGACTTAAAAACATCTCCGGACACGAGAGCTTTGGAACTATTGCGGTCGCTTTACACAATTGCAGCAAGATGGGGCTGAGAAAACCGACTGTGATTGAACTAAGAGTATAGGGGCAAATCCACATTCGAATCGGAAACATTTTTGCTAGCATCATTAAACATTTCAAACGATAAGCATTTGATAATATAAAGAGGCATTTAGTATTTTCTCAGAATAATAAAACCCACATGTAAATACGCTACAACGAAATTAACAGAAATAAGTGTTTGTATTTTTAAGGAGTTTGCCGCTAGATGTAATTTATTGTGTTTTGTTATGAATATTTTATAGACTTTGATTAGTAAAGTAGTAGATTATATTTCCTAGTTTAAAACTGAGTTACCTACTTAGAAATATCTTGAAACTACGCAACACCGTGTTTTTGATTATTTCCAAATTTCTTTTTGAAATTTCAAAATAAGCTAACATCATGAGTTTTGTGCATAGTTTTAGTTTTAATTTGTTACACTGCCACGATTCTTACTGTAATATATTTTTATAAGTTAATTATAGTTGTAAATTTTGTAAGGGAGATTTTTTAGTAAATTTTTATAAATACTTGTTTATTTTATTAACCAGCTAAGTGCCTCTACTCGCCACAGCGCCGCCCGTGTTTTTGGATTTTCTTGCGGCAAAAAGTAGCCTATCCTTTCTCGGTAAATGGGCTATCAAAATCTTAAAGAATTTTTCAAATCGGTTAAGTAGTTTAGTAGTAGTTAGTAGTAGTAGTAGTTCCAACACAAACAAAATCTTCAGCTTCATAACATTAGTATAGATCATTATAGAATTTTCAAGAAAGGAGGTACTTATTATATTTCTTACTACTTATATTTGTATAAGTTACCTCAGAACTTTTTAATAGATCCGATTTTAATGTCATTGTCATTGTGACAGATTGCAAGTGATTTCAATTTGATAAGAATCGATCCAGTAAATCTCCGAATCATATTTAATAATCAATGTTTCAATTATTACAAACCTACATACACTGAGTCCATATACTATATTGCTTACTTTCAACATTGCTTAAGATATATTTTTATACACGTATAGCGCATGTCTTCAAACTGAATTCGGACGAGATTTTTACTTGTTTAGAATAATTAAATAAATTATTTAATTGGAAATGGATATTACCAACAAACTCCAGAACCAGAAAATTGCAAACTCAAATGTCAGTTTAATATAGTTTATTAGTTTTTCAGAAACACCTTAAGGTAGGAGTTAAGGCATAGATTTCTCTCTTAATAGCTAGCTCACTTATTGCCCGCTTTCCTGTTGATAAATCTGAAACAAACAAAAAAACCTTTATTATAGTTTTTCTACTAATATTATAAATGCGAAAGTAACACTGTTCCTCGTTCATAGTTACTAGTAAAAAAAAAAAGTTAGAGTTTCAAAGGATTTCGTACATACATATTTTTTGGAGCTAACTTAGTAATATGTCAAAAAATAATAATAATAAATATTCTTGGACAACCTACACAACATCATCTTGCCCCGTGATAATATGTATTTATGTATATTATATTAAGTATATCAGATGTCTAGTGCTCGTAACACAAGCTTAAAGCTGACCAGGGGGCTCGATGTTGTTTTTTTTTTTTTTTATTCTATTTTTATTTAGGGACTTTGAGTTTACAAAACTATGTCAGTCCCATAGGAATATCTTAAGTACTATTTTATCAATTACTATTTACAAGCAGCTTGTGTGAGAGAGAAAAAAGAGAGAGAAAAATCTTTATTTATAAGCTACAGAAACATAAAAAAAAGTACATTACAAAACTTAATATTAGACTTAAGAACTATTTATTATAAAGGTGAAGAAATAGATTTTAGAATATATGTAATATTATAGAAGTATACACGAATTATAAATATATAAGTATACTTATGTAATTGTAGCTACAAACTGGGAGCCGGCTCAGCATAATACGAATTGAGTTAGTACACAATTCGCGCTGGTCTTCCGCCGATTCCCACAATCAGTAACGGAGCAGTAAGTAGCTAGAGTGTAAGCAGTGGACGTGCTACGACTGAAATGATGTTGAGTGAAACAAACAACGAAATAAAAACAAGTAAATTACATAAAGGAAAAGATAACAGCGTTAATATACAAAAGCACGATAGTAGGCACAGTTAAGACTTATTGGGTGGTCCACTATCAGACCATTTGTGCATTAAGAATATTGGCTTTGAGTTTACTTTTAAAGGTAGACTTTGAGATAGGTTGTCTGAGTGGAGGTGGTAGATTATTCCAGCACTTTGTGGCCTGATAGCGGAAACTTCCCCGGAATGCAGTAGTTTTATGAAGTTTGACTACAAGCAAGAAAGATGAGGCACGAGTAATATAAGAGTTTTGTTTGGACGACCATTCGAACTTGTCATATAGATACTTAGGACGTTTATATTTCATGACATCATGAACCAGTGTTGCTAGATGAAGAGTTTGACGTGATTCCATGTTGAGTATTTTTGCTTTATTTATATATGGCGAGACCTGGGTTCTAGCGGGTATACGGAAGCAGAATCGACAGCAGGCATTTTGAAGGAAGGAATTTGAGTGTGCAGACTTAAACAGAGTGACCGCTGCAACAGAAGTCTGATCCACCAGGACACCCTGTATTGAGCCTACATCCAAGGCATTTAATTTACATTCCTTCAGTAACTCTTGTCTTAAGGATGCGCTCCGGGAACACTCCACCAAAAAGTGGTAGGTGTCTTCCACTACCTCACATGATTCACACATAGGACTATCAACAATTTTCATTAAAAACTTAAAACTATTTAGTGGTATATGCCCAGAGCGCAATCTGTGTGCAACAACTATTAAATTTCTGCTAAAATTACGAGGTAAGTTGGTAAACCAGGGGATGATGGGTGGCTCACATTGGAGTGTTCTGTACCAAATTCCTTTCTCCCTTGAAACAACATCAAAGTACTCTTTCCATTTGTCCCTTATCCTCCATTTGTATTTACATAAAATTTCATAATATTCAGCTTTCATATAAACTTGTATACCATCTAATATTGCTTCTCGGGCGAGTTTATCTGCTATATCATTTCCTCGTATACCAACATGTGAGGGAATCCATTGTAGATGTTGATGTGTAGATTGTCTGGAGATATTTATTTATTTAGGAAGTACAATGATTCGAATCTCTTTCATTTCATCAGCATGGGCCATGGGCCATCCACAACTAGACAGTCATCTTAGCCGTAGCACAGCCACTGATGTAAATAGGCCTCGCTCAATGACTACCAGCTATCCGGCTACCGGCTACCAGCTATGCGGTCCGGCTAGCAACGAATATGAACTAATATCAATAAATCATCCGTCCATCTTGTTGGTAGACGTCCGACGCTGCGTTTCCTGATCCTCGGCCTCCATTCAATACCCTTTCGGTCCGAACATGCATCTACTCTGCGTTGGTTTCCACATTAATTTATTTTATCCATGTATGCATAAGCGTCTAAGGAAATAAACGTTTTGACTTTGACTTAGACTTTTGGATTGACGTGCTTGTATAAACGCGTCGCGCTACAAATAGCACGACGGGGCGCTTCCCTGGAAGTTCAGGTTCGAATCCTTCGTGCGAAGGATAACCTTTAGATTTAAAAAAACAAAAAATAGTTTAACCTAAAAATTGAGGTTTTTTAGTATTATACCTGTCTATATCCTGGTCGGTGACCTTATGCCCCTGCTTGAAGTAGGACTTGGTCTTCCGTTTCTTCTTCATCATGACCTTGGAGGCGGCGAGAGCTCCGCGGTTCTGCAAGGACTCGAAGCGGTCTCTCAGCAGGTTCGCTGGAGAGAAGATACATGTTAATAAAGCGAGAACTGTTAGTTCTTATTTATTTTAAATAAGACAGACAGGGGTTTCATGTGTAATATGTATAGATATTATTACTATTTCACTCTCAAAACTAACGAGATTTATGGAGGGGGAATGGGAACGTCGGAATACAATACAATACTCTTTATTGAACAACAAATAAAACACAAAAAAAAAAAAACAACACTATGGAATGTCAAAATTTTGTAACATTTACACGTCAGTAAAACCAGTTTTCAAAATGAATGACTGTCTCAGTAGCGCGGTGGGTGATGTTTCGCCTGCGGCGTAAGAAATAGCGGGTTCGAATACCGCCGAGGGGTTCAAGTGCTTGTGTGTACTGCAAGCACTTTCTCCTTGGTCTGGTTGTTTAATATGTATAATAAAAATTCGTGCATGTCTTTTATATTAAGTATAACAGATGTCTAGTCCAATACCCATTACACAAGCTTAGAGCTTACCACGGGGCTAGATATTGTTGTGTGGAATTGTCTGGTAATATTTTCTTTTAAGTACTCACTGGTAAAAAGCCGTGTTGGCTAAAGTGGGAGGACACTCGACTTTCATTCCGAAGGTCGTGGGTTCAAACCCCGCCACGCACCTCTGGATTTTTCTTCTTGAGAAATTTATGTGCGCTTTAAAACACGTGCTTTAACGGTGAAGGCAAACATCGTGAGGAAACCGGTATGTTCTGAGAACTTAAAAAAAAAGAGTTTGAAGGGCATGTGACATTCACCAACCCTCACTTGGCCAGCTTGGTGAATTAAGGCCTAATCTCTCTCGTCAAGAGAGAAGTCCCTGTGTCCCAGCAGTGGGAACGTTAATAGGGTGATGATGATGACTCACTGGTAGTAGAGACGTGTCTGAGGTCCCCACTCAGGGCCTTCGGGTCCACGAAGTCGGGGTCCTTGAGCGGGGGCTTGTGCTTGTTGAGCGCGGGGGGCGCCACCGCGGCGACCGCCTGCAGCCTCTCCCGGCGCAGCGCGCGCGCGGAGGCCTGCTGCGCCTCCGTGTTCTTGATGCTGGATTGCAGCTTGCGGAGCCTGGAAATTAATATCATTGCAAATCTTGAAAATGTCATAATTTAAATACAAAAAAAAAACACAATCAAATTGAAGAGAGATAAATAGGAGGAAATTTTAGGATATTTGGAGGTTTTGTCTGTTCACGTCCGTAAGTGGTAACCCTCTGAATCCTTACACGTGACCTCCGGGTGGTGCTAAGAACAGTCTCTGGTGGGAGGCTTCGGCCGCGGCTTGTCACCACCCTCCGGGCTGGGCCAGTGCGTGAAGCGATTTTTTCGTGTTTCGTAATGTGGTCCGGAGAAGCCATCTTCTAGGCCTTCATGCTCCTTCTTAGACCACATCGTCACTTTGCATCAGGTGAGATTGTGGTCAAATTATTGTAAGTTTAGGTGTTATTGTTTTATTTGTTGCTGGTGCATTCCGTCAGAAACTGTTTTGTCGTCAAGTTATCGTCGTTTTCCATACTGATATTATAAATGCGAAAAAAGCTCTGTATGTTCCTCTTTCACGCGAAAACTAGTTAACAGATTTAAATGAAATTTGGTACACAGATTCTTAAGAGCCTGAGAAAGGACATAGGCTACTTTTAACCTCAAGAAAAATCAACTATAATCGGGTAGGACCGCGGGGCACTACCAGATTTATTTATTCACAAACCTATAGATATCAGTAATCTTCTTCTTGTCAATCTTCTTCCTCTTCAGCCGTTCCTTCTCCGCGAGCTGCTCGCGCTGCTTCCTGCGCGCCTTGTGGTCCTTCTTCTTGACCTGCACGGGCGGGTTGATGGCGCGGTACTCGCCGGCCGCGCCCGCCTCGCCCGCCGGGTTGTGGGGCGCCTGCAGACCCACCGACATCTCCTCGCGCCATTGACTCTGCGGATTAGATAGATAGATAGATAAAATGTTTATTTGTACTCCAATCACACACATACAATAATCGGGCAAAAACAAAAAGGATACAATATTAAATTAAAATTAGTTAAAAGTTAACATGATTATAGCATGTGTGCGTTGCAGTAAAACAAAAAGGCCACAGCTCAGCGTAAAGTTGCTCATGGAGCAACACTGATTTTCAGCTGTCACCTTAAGTAGTGTAAATATGGTTAAGCTGCCTCATATCATTCAGAGGCAGCTTCACCATATTGTAACTTGAATCGATCTATTCAATTCAACTAATCAGATACCTAACACCTATTATGAATCGTCATCTATTCAAGCCACTCCGATCGCTTTACTTTAATGATTGAGTGATTACTTCATGCAATCAGATACCTAACATTTATTATGAATCGTAATCTATTCAAGCCACTCCGATTGCTTTAATTTTATGATGAGTCCAGAGGCTAGCAATTTATCAATTATTTTATAAAATAAGTTAGTTTAACGATTTTGTTCGAAAGGACCACCACTAAAATGTTTGTGAATTGTTTTCAATTTAACCTAGGTTTATTATATTCAGATGAATGCTTTACTTTATAACCTACACCAGATAGGTATTTATTTATAATAATAATAAAACAACTGATTTAGTAAGGATATAATATTTATTATGAATATACCACTTATTCAAACATACTTAATTACATTTTAAGGAATATTGTCTCTTATTTTAATAGTATCTAATAGTTTAGTCTAATCTTAAGGTAAGAAAGTGAAATTGAACGTAAGCAAAATAGCTCTTACAATGAGTGTTCCATTAAGTTCCTACATATAAGTTGAATTATATCATTTATACGAGCATAAATATCATCGCTAGATACGTTTTCGACAACATGTTGGACACAAATCTCTGCAGAGCAGTTGCATATTGATTTTTCAACGTTATCAAGTTGATTGGCATCAAAAACTTGTATCCTAATGAATTTTGTACCTCTTAAAACTTTTTTAAACATTGTAGTGATTGGCTTATTTTGCTGGTTGTTCTGAATGGAAACTTCGAGGTTCCCTGGACTTCTTCTGATGTAATCAGAAAGATTTTCCATTCTGGTTGGAGTTATCGGAGGTGTCACCGGGTACGTTGGGAACATGGGTGAATAGTTCCAGTTCGACATCTGAAAACAAACCGTACATTAGTTACAATCAAAACATTTGAAATGATAGTCTTGTTGAATAATAGAATAAAATTCAGATTCTCTTTTAACTTCTAATTTAAAATTAAATATGATTTTTACTTACCGACATTTTTTACAACTTCACGGTACGTGAGCTCCTAAATGATAAAACTATGATTTACATCTGCAGGGGTTCTTATTTATATAATTTTTCGTTAATTTTGAAATTTGTTTTAAAGTTTAAAATCGCACATCATAATCTACTGAATGATGCAGTTTTTTGCTGTGTTGGCTTAATGCACAGGGAAGGCGAGTGCAATATGATTCGTCTGTTTAAGCATTATTATGATTTTCGTTTACCTCTGACTTCGTTTGCGTTTCATCCATGGATATTAATCATAGCTTTAGAAGAAACTAATTCATAAAACCCTAATAAAATAATGGCTATCGATTGGTACAACTTTTGTTTTTTTTTTTTAATTGGTAGTTGTAGGACAAACAAAATAAATATTTTCTGTTATAATATTTTTGTAATAAAATCTATATAGGTAACGATTATAGCGCGTCGGTTTTAAATATTTAAACAAAATATAATTTGATCATTCTGTCTCTACTTGAGAAATGCAAACTAAGTAATCATATATATCATTATCTACCTACCTAATTTAATTTAAGCGAGTGAAGTTTTACGAAAGTAGTTGTATGATATTGTGAGATATGCACTAGCTGCAAAATTTTGCATCTATTCAGATACAGTCATCGTCACAAATTATCGGTATGATATTTTCATACTATAGGTACTCGATATTCATTGAATAGAACACAATTCTTTGCTCGTGAGTGTACTACCCCAAATAAGGATTACCAATGCTGATGCTTCATGATCTGTGTATGGATTTTTAGCACAGTCAGCTATAATACAAAGACATCATCCTGTTAGTATACAACACACACAATGAAATTTGGAGCAATAAATACTGTAAAGGTCTGGATCAAAGTTATCACTCGCAACAAGCAAATCAACCGAGCAACACTCCTGAAAAATCTACTTGGACCATCCCAAATAAAAAATGTAAGTATTAAAGTTTATTTTATTATTAAATGTACTCCAATAATTTCATAAAACAGTTGATCTCATACTTTTCATCATTAACAGGTCAAGATCGATGCCACTGCTCGCAGACGACCTCTTCCCTCAATCAGACGATGAGGTGCAGGTGGAGAAGATAAGGATGGACACAAATAAAACGAAAAGGTGAGTTATACTCAGATGCTTAAATTATAACTGTGTCTGTTTCTCTTTCGAAACGACCCGTTCGTTTTCATTAAATTACTATGACGAATAATGGGTAAGGCTAATTGAGTGCATGTAATTTGAAATTATTTCACTGGTTTGAGTAACTTTTTTTTTTGTTTTACAGATCACATGCTCGGCTACTGTGTGTGAAGAGCCGCCGAAGCAACGTTCGCGGACCCCTCATTCCTCGAAGACAAAGCCTGTTATCTAGCCAATCACACCGGTTCGAGTGACGGCACAGGATCTCTTTGGAGATGACAGTGATGGTGAGATGCCTACTCCTTCTTGTTCTAACGAAGCTCTGCAATCTGTTTTTATAAATAAACTTTCAAGTGGTCTTTCGAAACAGATATTACCTGATAAGAAAGGTTCACACTACATAGAAATCAAAGTATTTAGAACAGATGAAGTCGGAAAAGTTTTGCCAATAAATAGATGGCGACACTCTGTGTCTGCTTTAAAAATAAGAACGGATGCTAATGGCGAGCTTTGGACACATTTAGCCAATGTGATGAAAGCTGCAAGAAAGGAGTTTAGAGGCGTGCCTAACCATTATTTATCTAACTATAGTGTGCAGTTGTAGTGTGCACTTTGTAAAGTAAAAATATTTAAAGCTTATATTTAATAATAATTACTTATCTTTTATATTGAATGTAACTTTATAATCGTTTTGTCATATCCCATACTTGTAAACATTGATGTATCAATAAAGAAATTAATAACATTATTTACTTTTCTTTTCTTTACAGTCAACATCAATGATACCCGAGAGCTAATGAGTGATGAAAATGTTGTTAAATGTGCCCAATGTGATTTACAAATAAACAGAAAACAGTTTCAATATCATTTGAGAACAGAATTACATAAAATGAATAATTATTGTTGCAAGCGAATTTAAAAATATTTATATAATTTAAAGTGCATTTAAAAACCGAGTCATTACTTACTGTGTGAAAGTTGAAAATGAAATGTTTATAACACCAGAAGAGTTTTTATATGCTTATGAAACAAATATTTATAGAATCATAGAAATTACATTACAAAAACACAAATGCCTTAAGATTCAGTTTGAATTATTCGCATTTTATATGTTACCAAAAACGAAAGAAAAGGAATTGAAATCATTTAATACGAAATATGAAATATTGTATGATATTAATGGATTCAACGAGACCTATCGAAAGAAAACAGTTGAAACATTAAAAAGAAAACTAACTGAATTTGAGCACACAAAGTCCGGTTGGACATTTTTATCACTCAGTCATTTAGAAATTAATATTAATAAATATTGTCCATTGCGAGGAGGTACATATATATAAAGCTACCTTCTTACGTGGCAAATACCAAAAGCTGTGTTAATGTAAAGAATAATGATGAATGTTGTTTCCTTTGGAGCATTATGGCCGGGCTTTATCTCAGACAGATGCAGTTCCTACCCACATTATTCGAAAGTTTTAAATATTAATGGAATGAAATTTCCACCATCATTTCATGATATAAAGATCTTTGAAAATAATAACTCAGATATAAGTATTAATGTGTTTGGTTTCGATAAGAGAAATAAATATGTAACTGGTCCTCCATATTATGACTGCTAATAAAAGAATGAATCATTTCAATTTAATATTTATTGAAAGCGATAAAGGTCACTATTGCTTGATAAAAAATTGAAGAAACTAGTGCGAAGGCAACTAACACAACATAGAGGTTCTTTTTATTTGTGTGAAAGTTGTTTGAGTACTTTTATGAACAAAGAAAATTTGAAAAACATAATTGTTCCAAGGTGTTACAAGTATTACCGAACCCTGATACATATTTAAAGTTTGAAAATTTTGACAGACAACAAAAAATTCCTTTTATTATATATGAGGACTTTGAAAGTTTGTAAGTGAATTATTCAGATATTGCTCAAAAGTCGAATACTACAAAGTTTAAGATTCATAAACCGTCTTGCTTTGCTTATTATTACACATGCTGCTCATTCGACAGTTCTTTAAATAAATTGGTTTCATATAGAGATCCAGATGCTGCTGAAATATTTATTAAAAATTTGATGGAAGATGTGAAATATATATTTTGATCAAATATAATACTTCTATGAAACAGTTAAACGAAAATCAGTAAAATGAATATGATTCAAGTGATTATTGTCATATTTGCAAACATCTATTGTTCGGTGATAAGGTTTGCGATCATGATCACATGACTGGAGAGTATAGAGGTGCCGCACATTCATATTGCAACCTCATGTTCAAAGTCTGCCCGTTTATACCAGTTGTATTTCATAATCTATCTGGTTACGATTTACATTTATTTATAATGGAGCTTACAAAATACGACGGTTTAATAAATGTTATTCCTAAGACTAAAGAAAAATACATAACAATCACAAAGTCATTTAAAATGGATGGTACTGAGAATAATTATTCTATAAAAGTAAAATTTATTGATTCTTTTCAGTTTTTGAATGCAAGTCTAGATAAATTGAGTAAAAGCTTGAATGACAATGATTTTAAACATACTTCTAAATTTTTTACCACCACTTGCCAGTTTGAGTTGATAAGAAAAAAAAAGGTATTTATCCTTATGACTACATGGATTGTTTTTCCAAATATGAAAATAAATACCTGCCATCTAAAGAGTTGTTTTATAACAGTTTATTGAAGCAAAATATTTCTGAAATCGAATATGCGCATGAAAAAAATGTTTGGAAGGAATTTAACATAATCAACATGGGTGAATACACAGATTTATATTTGAATTGTGATATATTATTGTTGACCGATATATTCGAGAACTTTAGAACAATGAGTTTGCATCACTTCAAGTTAGATCCAGCTTATTATGTAACTGCTTGGGATGCGATGCTCCTTTATACTGGCGTTCGATTAGAATTAATAACTAATCTTGAAATATATCAAATGTTAGAAAAAGGAGTTCGAGGTGGTTTAGCGCAATGTACATTGAGACATGCTCAAGCAAATAATAATACTTACCAAATTTTAATCAATCGAATCCATCCAGTTTCCTCATATATCTTGATTGCAATAAATAATATGGTTTTGTTATGATGAAAAAAATACCCATTGCTGATTTTAGATTCATATCACCAGAAGAAATAAATTGTTTAAATATTGAAAACGTTTTGGATGACAGGGATTTTGGATATATTTTTGAAGTAGATTTGGAGTATCCTAATAATCACTTACATAATGCACACGGCGAATTACCTTTTTGTGTTGAGTGACTCGCTCCACCAGGCAGTAAATCTAAAAAACTAATAGCAAATCTGTATAATAAATATTGTTATGTGATTCATTACGTCCATTTAAAGGAATGTTTAAAACAAGGGCTAGTATTGAAAAAGATTCATCGTGTCATTACTTTTAGACAAGAAAGTTTTCTTAAAAAATATATAGATTTGAATACAAGTTTGCGTTAAGCCTCAAAGTCAGATTTTGAAAAAGACTATTTCAAACTGTCAAACAACTCAATATTTGGTAAAACTATAGAGAATAAGCGAAAGCAAGTGAATGTTAAGCTGGTATCTCATTGGGAAGACCAATAAATCGATCGGTGCTCGAAAACTGATTGCCAAACCAAATTTACAATCTGTATCCATTTTTTCAAAAATCTTTGCTGCCTTTCAGTTTTATCTAGAAAAAATAATTTTAAATATATGTCGGATTTATTGTGTTAGAGTACGCAAAACAACATCTGTATCAATTCCATTATAATTATATCAAACAAAAATTTGACGACAGTGCAAAACTTTGTTATACTGATAGTTTGTTATATTTCGTTTATACAGATGATGTGTATAAAGACATTAAGAATGATATTCAAAAGTTCGATACCAGTAATTTTGTGAAAATAATGTTTACAGAATGCCGAGAATTCATAATAAAATACCTGGTTTATTCAAAGATGAGATGGCTGGTGAATTAATAACAGAATTTGTGGGGGTAAGAGCCAAACTTTACTGTATTAAGAGTGCTAAAAAGAGGTCATAAAAAAGCCAAATGTGTATCTAAGTCTGTAATTAAATCTTTAAATTCACAACATTACACAGAATGTTTGTTTGACGATAAAGATTTGAAATGTAAGATGAATATGATTAAGTCATTGAAACATACTTTGTATTCACAAGAAGTAAATAAGTTAGTTTTAAATCGAAATGATGACAAACGTTATATATTACCAAATCAAATTGATACAGTAGCGTGGGGTCACTACGCATACACTTAGCTTATTTTTATCTAATTCGTGTTATATTAAATGAAAATGTGAATAAAATGTATTCAATGTATTTATAAATTAGCGGTTGCTTGTTCTTAATAAATGAATATAAATATAATGGCTTTTAAATTGTTTATTTTACTCATAAAATATTCATATTTTACTCTGTAAAATGGTAAAAACATAGCAATAATAATAATTTCATAACAATGAAGCTTATGAAACAAACGTTAAGCTTGGATATTAGCCCTATTAATTTGGAAACAAAATCACGGCTATCAAAACATGGTGAATTTTTACCTAATAGCATTCGTTGTTTGATTTTTGTCCATCTAATTGTGTTAAAACTAATGTAATGGTTTCTTTATTGTTACATAAAAACGGTCTTAGATTTAACTTGAATTTATACACAAAAACCTCATTCCAAAGTGTATATTGTTTTCTCAAAGAAGTGTTATTAAGAGTTCCTGAAATTAAGTTTCAGGTATGTAGTGATAATAGCAAAGTTATATATCCAAATGATGTAGTACCGAATACGGTGATGATTTTTGATGATGTGGTTTGTGAAAGTCAGAGCAACATTCGTAATTATTTCACTATGGGTAGACACAATCAAATATATTGTTTTTATCTTTCACAAACATATTCAAGGGTACCGAAACAGTTGATTCACGATAATACGAATTTATTATTGCTCTTCAAACAAGATGAAATAAACTTAAAACATAATATACAATGAGCATGTAAATTCAGATATGTCATGGAATACATTTAGGCATATTTGTCATAATGTTTGGCGAGAAAAACATAGTTTTTTAACTATAAATAAAGACTCTGAATTAAATAACGGCAGATATAGAAAAAATCTAGACACTTTTATATACTTATCCTGAAATAAAATTTCGTCATTTGCAAGAATTAAGTGAAAGCATAAAGACAAAAGATGAGTCTTAATATTAAAGAACAGATAATAACATCATCAAATATCATAAAAAATAAACTCAAACAACTTAGAAATATAGAAGATCAAAACAACGATGAACTCAATAAAATGTTCAAACCTGTTACAGAACCTTTAACACAATTAATAGAATCTAATCAAAATAATGTAAAATGTGATTTTAAAGTTTTAAAAAGCTGATGTAATTGCATTCTATAAACCATTTCTCAACATATTCAACTAAAAAGACTTCTATTGTCGAAAGAGTTATACGAACTGTAAAGGGCAAGCTTTATAAGACGTTTAGTTTGAAAGGTAATTTTTAATGGGCTGATGGAACCTTAGATAAAGTTGTGGATGATTACAATCATACTCAGCATAGAACTATTCAAATGAGTCCAGCCCAGGTTAATAAGGATACAAACAGATTGTGACGCATAAATGTAATGTTTTGAATAAATCAATAATTAAAAGAAAAAGCCGTTTTGCTGTGGGTAATGTAGTACGAATAAGTAAGCACAAAGCACATTTTGATAAAGGATACACTCCAAATTGGTCAATAGTGTTATAAATTATCTACCGTTTGAGTTACATCTTCCGGGCTATAATTATTGCGGACCAGGTACAAACTTACGGAATAGACTTAACAGAGGTGACAAAGGTGTGAATCAACTTGACGAGTATTGCAAGCAGCACGATATTGCATAATGAAAACAGATAATTTACAAACCAGACACGAAGCAGATAAGACTTAAAACAGTTCACAATCATATCGGGGGTACAATCATAAATTCGTTATTTGATTCTGAGTAGATGATGGATCTGATGGATTGAACAGAGTTAAAAGAGACCAGTTGCATAATGAATTGAACTGAGTAGGGATCAGTTATCAATTCACAATCATGTCGATAGTCCGATCATAAATTCTTTATTTGATTCTGAGTAGATGATAGATCTGATGGATTGAACAGAGTTAATTGAACTTAGTAGGAACCTGTTACCAAAAGTGGTTTGAATGGAGCACAATCAAGGAGGCCAGTTGGAGTAGAATGATAAAACAATTCACAATTATATCAGTGGTCCAATCATAAATTCGTTATTTGATTCTGAGTAGATGATGGATCTGATGGATTGAACAGAGTTAAAAGAGACCAGTTGCACAATGAATTGAACTGAGTAGGGATCAGTTATCAATTCACAATCATGTCGATAGTCCGATCATAAATTCTTTATTTGATTCTGAGTAGATGATAGATCTGATGGATTGAACAGAGTTAATTGAACTTAGTAGGAACCTGTTACCAAAAGTGGTTTAAATGGAGCACAATCAAGGAGGCCAGTTGGAGTAGAACGATAAAACAATTCACAATTATATCGGTGGTCCAATCATAAATTCGTTATTTGATTCTGAGTAGATGATGGATCTGATGGATTGAACAGAGTTAAAAGAGACCAGTTGCACAATGAATTGAACTGAATAGGGATCAGTTATCAATTCACAATCATGTCGATAGTCCGATCATAAATTCTTTATTTGATTCTGAGTAGATGATAGATCTGATGGATTGAACAGAGTTAATTGAACTTAGTAGGAACCTGTTACCAAAAGTGGTTTGAATGGAGCACAATCAAGGAGGCCAGTTGGAGTAGAACGATAAAACAATTCACAATTATATCAGTGGTCCAATCATAAATTCGTTATTTGATTCTGAGTAGATGATGGATCTGATGGATTGAACAGAGTTAAAAGAGACCAGTTGCACAATGAATTGAACTGAATAGGGATCAGTTATCAATTCACAATCATGTCGATAGTCCGATCATAAATTCTTTATTTGATTCTGAGTAGATGATAGATCTGATGGATTGAACAGAGTTAAAAGAGACTAGTAGCACGATAAATTGAACTTAGTAGGAACCTGTTACCAAAAGTGGTTTGAATGGAGCACAATCAAGGAGACCAGTTGGAGTAGAACGATTCAAGTTACAGTATGGTGAAGCTGCCTCTGATTTAGGTATCTGATTAGTTGAATAGAATAGATCGATTCAAGTTACAATATGGTGAAGCTGCCTCTGAATGATATGAGGCAGCTTAACCATATTTACACTACTACCTTATGAGTTCGCAAGCTGAACGAGATGCCGTAAAATTTTTTTACAATGCTATTGATAAGAATATAGGTACAATCTTCACTGTCTTTTTTGTTACTCTTGATCCTATCCATCCAAAGGTTGCCTGGAAAAGATCGCTCATAGCGATAAGGCCGCCCATTGTACTCCAACATTATGCTAAGTCTGTTTGTAGTCTGTTTTAAGTGCTATCTATCTATCTACAATAAAAAATAGAAGTCCCAGAACAGAAACACCTCTGCAAACAGCTGATTTTTTTGATAAGAATATAGGTACAATCAAAAATAGAAGTCCCAGAACAGAAACACCTTTGCAAACAGCAGATTTTTTTGATAAGAATATAGATACAATATAAAATAGAAGTCCCGGAACAGAAACATCTCTGCAAACAGCAGATTTTTTAACACTCGAACGTTTGATCTTGCCACCGATATCTCTTCGCGCCATTAATAATAATAATATATTATCTTTATTCATCTTAAGGTCTTATACCTCGCGGACGTATGATATGAATCATAAAAATCCGTTTGGTCTTTATAGTGATACATACATGACTTAGTTTATTTTTGTGATTTAATTTGTTTAATTTTAATAATCTATATTTAATCTATGAATGTTTAATTTTTATGTTTATTTTTAAGTTTTGTGTATTTAGAATTTTTATATGGATTTAATCTAATCTGAAATAAACGAATAATAATAATTATACAAGAAATTCGAGGTTGCAAATAGTTCCATTGGCCTACAGTCGTTCATAAGGCCTAGAATAAAGTCTAAGAGTAAGTAAGTCGAAGAGTAGCTTACTAGAAAAACGTTCCTGAACGTATAGAGTGATTTCAATTTAGTGACCTCGGGGTGGTGCTAAGAACAGTCTCTGGTGGTAGGCTTCGGCCGCGGCTTGTCACCCTCCGGCTGGGCCAGTGCGTGAAGCTATTTTTTCGTGTTATGTAATGTGGTCCGGGGAAGACCTAGAATCTACCTTCCAGGTCTTCATGTCCCATCTTAGACCACATCGTCACTTAACATCAAGTGAGATTGTGGTCAAATAAACCAGTTTTAGTTTTTTTTAAATCGGGTTTTTTCTTAAATTATAAAGATAGATTTTTGAAAATTTTCGACACAAATTTACAATATGCGTTTATTATGTAATACTATGAATAATAAATGAATGATTGATAGATTGAAGGTAGTACTCACATCCCGCTCCGCCGCCGTGACCCGGCGGAACATGCCGGTGGTGAGGCGGTGCAGGCGCTTCTGCTTCTTGATCAGCTTCATCTCGTGCTGCACCACTTCTTGGAGTAGTTCCTGGTGCTCCTACAACAGAGATACACATTAAACTTTCAAAAGCATCGTGAGTAATCCCGATATTCATAAGAATATTTGACTTTTTATATCAAACTTATAGGTTTATGTGTAACGTTTTTTATCAATTGTTCTATTTACCAATTGATAAAACATATTATATACATAAACCTAAATTAGTACAAAATCAAAAATAAAAGTTCAATAAAAGCTTTTCACCCTTGTTTATCTCTTTAATAGTCGCAAAATAAGGCATATACATATAGCCATTACAGAATAATAAATATATATAATACACGCTTTTTCTTTATTTTAGCTTATTCAGTTATTATTAATTAAAGATATGCATATACACGTGAAACGTTTTCATATACATATGCATATCTTTAATTTTAGAAATCGGGATTCACAGAAGTTAACAATTAGAGGAGATCATTTCCAGTGTTTTGAATATCATAGTCTTAGATAAATCAATACTTAATAAATTTGGTTTCACTCTCGCAACACTGGTTGGAAACTTTCGTCTTAAGGCATTGCGGTATTTGGGACGAAAAGTCGTTGTAAATGCTTATAAATGATTACCTGGAAGGCAGGGTTATAGCTGACACCGGGGTGAGGAGTTGGGACGGCAGCGCGCTGCAGCGAGGGCGCCGTGGGAGGCCGAGGGCGGAGTCTTCTCTCAGGCAGAACATTGTGGATTTGCGCCTCGGTGGACACGAAATCGTCCACTAATGTCTCTGGAATGCCTTTAGCTGCGGGCACTGGAAACATATTTGCAACAAATTGAATAACAGTTGTTTTTTCGTAAACACCACAGAAAACTACTTCTTTTCATTATCTTTAAGTCGACCTGTCCATGTTTGCCCCTATGTTTCTTAGGTAATAAACAATTAGACTTTTTTTTTTACTTTAGACTTTCTCAGGATGAAAGGCTAGGTAGGATCTGCTATAAAACACTATGTGTCACTCACTATGTCTTTCTAAACACTCCTATTTAATAAATATTGTTTGGGTAACACACACATACATTAGGATTTTCACATGTCAGAGTAATCTTGAATTTTACATTTTAAAGGGTAGACCGCTCTGTCTGCTTATAAAACTGTTAACGAAATCGCTTCTGCTTCTGTTCAACCGTGATCATGGCGCATGTAACTGTGCCGAAATATCGGGAAACTCGAAACACAATCAATGATGATAAATATCCTTTTGTAAATCTAAATAGTTAATAAATCAATTCTGATTAGTTTCTATTGTTGGATCATGTACTATAAAAAAAGCCATCTACTTTATAGGTCTGCATCCCATCTTGCCCCATCTTAGACCACATCGTCTCTTTACATCAGGCGAGATTGTAGCCAAATAAAGGCTTATCAGCCTAATAAAAAAAATTCAATACAAATATGCTTACTTTTGCCATCAACATCCCACAAATCGGTATCAAAAGTCTGTCGGATTTGTTTCCCTTTCCGCTTCTTGTCCCGAGCGATCTGTCTGTTTTTACGAGCATCTTCAAGTTTCCTCTGATACACCCCCCTCTCTGAGCGGCGTTTGTCTGTCTTTTTACTCAGCGCAGTAGGCTTGAAACCTATTGGATTCACATGATTACGCTTTGCATTCGGGTCTTGAACCTGAAAGAAGAAAAACCATTCATATAATTCTTGTCTGGGGGAACCGCAAAAAGCACAGACATAGGAGTGCATGTGCATTATCCCTTTCCTAAAATGGCACTAATTAGCCCAAATCCCTGATATAATAATGTAATGTTGGTGTTTTGCAGAGTTGTTTCAGCACTTCTGAGAGGGTATGAACAGGGGATGTCAAAGACATTTTGGAGGTTTTGTCTGTTCACGTCCGTAAGTGGTAACCCTCTGAATCCTTACACGTGACCTCCGGGTGGTGCTAAGAACAGCCTCTGGTGGTAATAAAAATTACTTATTTAATACTTTCTTTGATTTAAATTTTAAATTAATTGTTGATACTTTGATATTATTGTGGAGTTTTTTATTGAGGTCCTCAGAGTAAGTTTATAGAGCTGTTTATCAAGCTGTCTTCATGGCTATAGTGAAAGATTACCTTTGAATCAGGAATAAGTATTTGAAAGCATCTTGGCACTTCTGCGAGCTTCTGCCTTTTCCTCAACTTGGCTGAGAGTGGCTTGTTCGCCGGCTCTGGCTGTGGATCATTGCCAGCAGTGTCTACCACAAACAGTTCACTGTCTGGTTTTGTATCAAATTTTCTGCAAATATAAAGTACTGTATAATATTTTGTTACAGAATAGAATTTTCTTTCATTCTTTCTAACAAATAAATAAAATTAATTGATTTCGGACAACATTGCTCATTAAAAATAACATTAAGTCGAGTTCCAAAGATGCTTAGATATTACAATTATAAAACTGTTGAATCTTGGTAAGATCATCTAAATCATTTTTTTTTTTGGTCCGGAAATATTTATTTGTTTGTTTTTTGGATACATAAGCTAGCAAACAAGATTAATTAATCATTTCTTGTCTTAGGATACAAAACGATTATTTTAATATTACGAATTTTAATAAATAAACAAGCATGTAAACATAACCTTACCCTAGTCTTTCTTCTAATCTCTGATCGTCAAGGAAATCTTCAACGTCACGGATATCACAATGCTTGCGCCAGTCTTTCTTGTTCTTTTTGGAAACATGCTTCTTTTTCTTCATTACAGCCATAATTTATTTTTTATTGGATGAGCATGTGAGTTTACAAACTATATGCAGCACAGCTGCTTAGAATAGAAAGAGACTATTTCTCCGAAACTCCGAACGAACAATCAAAAAACCTACGTTGACACTATAACGAAATGTCAGTATGGTATGTCTATTTGTCGATTGTTATGTAATTATGCCAAAAGTCTTCAAGCCAAGCACATTGTATGTAATAGCAATATCAACATTATCATCAATAAAGCGCACATAAATTTCTCAAGAAGAAAAATCAAGAGGTGCGTGGCGGGGTTTGAACCCACGACCTTCGGAATGAAAGTCGAGTGTCCTCCCACTTTAGCCAACACGGCTTTGTCCATTGCCTCATTTTATTAAAATTTATGGTTACGAAAGCTTTTATAAAATATTAAACACCGGTTGAGTAGCTCTTGCGTGATGGGCAAGGTAAGTATAGACTACTTTCGACAATTTCTTTGAAGACTTTTTTGACATGAAATAAAAAGAAATGCTTCGAAATGTAATAGGAGACGCAAAATGGCGTTGAACTAAGTAACATCTAGTATTTCACTTTTTAACTTTATTTAACTCGACACTGGCAAATTGTCGCTTAAAGCGCAAAGTCCAATTACAAGAAACTGAACTGAAATGTAATATTATCTATGGCGAAGTGAAGTCGTTGTACGAATTTTGATAGAGTATGCATTACAGGGTTAAGGGCGAACTTGTATTCGAATCTACGACTACCTAGAAATATAAGAGTAGGTATCTACCTACTCTTATATTTCAAACGAATTATGCAACTGTGCCATAATAACACAAAAAGTATGCTATGTATATTACTCACTAATGATATTTTAATTGCAATGCTCGGAAAATAGTTATAATTATTCAATTACCTTAATTATTTCCTCGATAAAGACATGACAATGATGAAGAGACGGAACTGCATTGTCTCAAATGGGAACATTGCTAAGCACGGGATACTATTGCACTGACAGATCCTTGGATGTCCTTTAAAGCAAAATTAAAATAAGGTTTACTTAACTCTTTAAATTATCATGGTTTTTATGATTAGTACCTAAACCTTTAAACGAGTAACATGCCATTATTATCGGAAAACTCAATAACCGCCAAATCATGGTATACCGTTTCAAGTTTTAAGATAAAGATGGTACCTATTCAGCTACTGTGGTGAATGGGATATAAGGGCCCACAGTAGAATTATACCGAGTAACGACGATTTTTGTCGTCATATTCATTTATTCGTTTTCATGTGGTTACATTTGGTAACATAATAGATTCCCTGATATGAGCCCCGTTGGGGCAAAGTTTGTAGACTTTAACTTACATATACAATGTTTATTTTCAAACCTTGATCAAACGAAAAGTGGGGATACACGATATAAATTTATCGATAAATATCTGATTAAAACAATTTATATGTAGGCTAGGTATTTAAAAAAAAAGAAAATACAAACTACTTCATCTGGTTTTTTCTTCGTTTCTGTTTGAGGATACCGACCTACGGTGTATTTTATTCAAAGAAGTCTCATTTAAAAGCTAGATAGTTTACCTAGCATAAGAAATTAACAGAAAATAAAATATTGGTACAAAAGCCTCTTAATTTTTTTTTTAATTTATTCAACAAATTGGATTTTATTAAACTTCATAATATATTCTTTATATAAAATATATATATAAAATATGCAAAAAAGTATACCTTAATATTCCAGTTACAGATCAAAAATAAAATAAAATGGTTTTTTTTTTGTAAAATTTCTACATAATCAATAAATTTATTGATAGTTATAACTTGAATTTTTTTATTATTTAATCATATCTTTATCCACCGTTAATATCCCACTGTTGGGTAAGAAGTACATATATCATTTCGTTTGATCAAGGTTCGAAAATACACATTGTAAATGTAGGTAGGGAAGAGTCTTAATACTACTCATTAAGCACTTAAATAATTAAAAAATAAATCAATATTTCCGGACAATCTACACAACAACATCTAGCTCCGCGGTAAGCTTGTGTTACGGGTACTAGATATCTGATATACTTAATATGATGTACATACATATATATATAGATATTTTTATTATACACTCAGACCAAGACCAAGGAGAAAAGTGCTTGCAGAACATACAAAAAAATTTACCCTCGCCGGGAATCGAACCCGCTACCTCTTGCTCTGCAAGCGGACATTCGCCCACCGCGCCACCGAGGCAGTCTCAGACTTAGCTGTAAAATAATCTCTACCTAATCTACTCATACTAACGTACGGATTAGGAACTAACTTGCTAACCTACGTCAGTAATATACCTTTCTGTGCGTGCGTAAGACTAAGGTTACTTAGGTACTTACGTGACTACACAAGTACCTACACACTAGGAAACATAACCGCATTGCAACCTAGGCAACGATGATGCAATCAATCAATTCAACTACTAAGAAATAATGTAATTTGCAGAAAAATCTAATTAACTAGTTCTCAAAGATTGATTGGTAATTAGTTTTTAATTGTTATACCTGGTACCTTCTAGCACGAGTAGGTACTAACTTGTACCATACATGCATCAGAATCAAGCCCTTTACATACTTAATATTGGGAGAGAGATAGTTTGTTTGTTTCTTTGAACGCGATCTTCTCAAGAACTATTGGTCCGATCCGATTTGAAAAATGATTTTAGTAGATACTTATTAGGTAGCCCATTTATGAAAGAAGGATAAAGGCTACTTATTATGCCGTGGCGTACCTACTTACAGGAATAGTTATAGTTAAAAACTACTTAAACTTTAATACCTCACTTTGTGTACCATTCATTGCTTTTCGAAAAGCTATAATTCAGGACTAGAAAACAGAGTAATTTTTTTCAGTGCATAAACATGCAGTCAGAGCGGTCACCCGTCCAAGTATTAGCCTCGTGCTACGTCGCTTAACTTACTGACACTTTTGTTATTTGGGAGCCCCCTTTTATATTTATTATGTTTTTTTAGTATTTCATGTCATAGCGGTAACAGAAATACATTATTCCGCAAAATTATCTTTCTTGCGTTCTTGCGAAATGTGCGAGAAAGATAATTTTCGAAGATTTCGAAGATAATTTTCGAGGCTTCGAAATTCGAAGCTTTAGTTCCTTTATAAGTAAAAAGTCAGTCCTCATCCGTTCGGAGGCTATGGTGCCACAGACTGACAGACAGACACACACGTCAAATTTATAACGCATTTTAGGGTTCCGTAGCCAAATGGCAAAAAACGGAACTCTTATAGATTCGTCCGTCATGTCTGTATGTCCGTGAAATTCACACATTTTCCCAAGCTAAGTAATATATATTGTTGAAACTTAGTGAGTAGATGTATTCTGTGAACCGCATTTAGATCCACTAAGACCATCCCATACTTTTCAAGTTTATTTCGTCGGGGTTAATAAGAGACAAATCGATTTACCCACTCGTAGTCGTAGCCAATATCGTAAAACACGATAGCGAAACGATTGTTACGGCTCGACAATTAATCTTTGTTTAATAAACACGACAGTGGTGATTGTTTCGGCTTCAGGTTATAAGTAGACGTTGGTTCAGAGCCGGCCAGTTGCGCTGGAAATATGAGGGTTATTATAGCAGTCGCTCTCTTCGCGTTCGTCGCCGTTCAGGTGAGTTTAAATACCAATACAACTACAAAAACTGTGTTTAAGGTATAACATCGGCTACAGGCCAGTATTTAAAAAAAAAATTGTGTGTGCGATTCACACACGAGAGAAGTGAAACTTCATTATATCGACAAAATAATAAGAAGAATAAAAAAAAGCAAAAATAAAAATACTATGCAAAAAGATTTTGTTCGGGCGGTCACCCATCCAAGTACTGGCGTCGCGCACAGGCTGCTTAACCTTGTTAGCGTTTAAGATTGGCTAACCCGACAGGTAAGCCAATCTTATTTCCATTTCCGTTTCATCCGGTTTCAAATCACAACGATTCTATAGAAGTTTCACTTCAAAAATAACTATGGAATAATTGATTGGACTCTGTACCAGAGGACGGGGGCCAGAAATTTGTCCATTTAAAACGAAGCGTTTTCAAAAAATATTAGAATTGCGCCAAAATTATTTGATATTTGGGTCTTTTTTATAGTTTTTGGACAGAACGAGTGATAACGTAGCAAACGAATAATTTTGGAAGAGCCTATTAAAATTTGCTTAACTTTTACAGCAGTTAAATAATCTATTCAATTATTTATTAAAAATCAATGAAAGTACATACATTATTTAACGCAGTCTTTCGAATTTCACCTCCTGTGCTAGTTAGAAGCTGTGTTACAGCAAGGTAATGAATGACCCGTAAACCACGTATACATATAAAATACCTTACTTAGGCATATAAATAAATACCTTACAGATTAACATCTATGATTTATAACTTATTTAAAACCAATTAAGGATTTTACTTCCTGAACGCATAGCGTCGAAACCTTATAAAGACTTAATTATAAGTGCGCGAAAATGATATTTCGGTTTTCGTATCGTTTTTGCAAAGAATATTATGAATTTTGAAAAGCCTATTTGCTTAATTTTTTGAGAGAGTTTTTCCAAGTACTGACCCGCCGCACCGTCGCTGGATTTTATAAAATCACGTTTGTTGTATGGAAGCCCCCTTTTATCAAAATATCAACTCTCAGTTCAGTTTCAGTTTCTTATAATTGGACTTTGCGCTTGAAGCGACAATTTGCCAGTGTCGAGTTAAATAAAATTATAAAGTGTAAAAGATGTTTCTCAGTTGAACGCCATTTTGCGTAGGTATATATCAACTCTCTATCGATAACGGTTCTTATGAACCTGGTGACAGACGGACAAACAGACAGACGAACAAGTCTCAGTAATCGGTCTCGTTTTATTCAAAGTCAAAGTCAAAACATTTATTTCCTTAGAAGCATATGCCTACATGGACAGGTCAACTAAAAGCTAATTTAAATAAAAACTAAGAATAATCAAGGAAATAACATTGTCTTGACAGTTCGCTTTAATTTTTTACACTGAGTTGAGAAGCGAATAGAACAACTCAGCTCTCATCTCTTATGTTGTTATTATAACAATATTGGTGTACAACATGGTTACCACATATTGGTTTTTCTTAGGGTATACGGAGCAAAAAATCAAGAATTATTTCCATAAATCTTAAGGATCGTCTGTCTAATATAGCCGGTCTGTGATGGAAGGCTTTCGTCTACCAATAAACATTTCTAAGATTTGTGAAATCAGACAATTCTCAGATATTGTATCTTGTATCTTGAATACTTTTATTATTGTCATCAGGTGTGCCACTCGGCCCCGCGGCCTGAAGAAGACAAGAAGGAGGCCCCGGCGCCGCCGGAGGCCCCGGCAGCCCCCGCCGCGCCCGCCGTTGTAGCAGTAGAGGTAACATCACCATTTTTTGGATTGTAACGGATATTTTACAAAATCCAGTAACGCTGTTCATCTTAAACTTCACAAATAAATTGACAGCCCTTTTCCGGCACTAATGAATTTCAAGATCAACTTAAAAGCACACGATGTAGGGAAGAATATGTGTATAGCGAAGTCGCCACTGATTTAAGGGTCGTGTGCGTATGTAGTCCTCTTTACCTGGTTTAGACAAACTTTCAACATTTATAAAATCACAAATGAAAAAGAAACGAATCCAATCCAAAACCTTGGAAACGTACACTAATTAAAGATTTTCATCATAAGGCGTTGATTTTTTTATTAGTGTAGCGGATCCTCTTCTATTTGTATGCATCTTCTTTGCAACCACCTATTTGCCACAGCAACAGCGCCTCTCTTGCCTTGTTTAATACATTCCAATCCAAGATACTTAATGGCGATGCAAAGACAACAAGAAATTTTGACACTAGCGCCTCTAGTGTCAAAATGGTGAAGCGAACGAAAACTGGCAAAGTGTCGTCGTTAGACAAGAACGACACTTTGACAGTTTTCGTTACAATTAACGTCAGGGAAAAACATAAATCTAAATAAATAAAAATGAATTGTTGTTCGTTAGTCTGATTAAAACTCGAGAACGGCTGGGCGGATTGAGCTGATTTTGGTTTTAAAATGTTTGTCGTAGTCCAGGGTAGGTCTAAACGGTGAACAAATAAGGAAAAATTGCCCTTTTTTTATCCGTGCGACGCCGGGGCGGGCCGCTAGTAATAAATACAAATCAGCTAAAAACAAACAAAGTGTCGTTCTTAGACAGTTTCTAAATTTTGCCGCTAGAGGCGTGCGGATAATCTTTGCATCGCCAATAGGAAATGAGCAGAAACTATAGGTGGCAGCACTAACGCGACCGTCAGAATGTAAAATGTTAGACTGATATGGTAAAACAATAAAATTAATGGCACAAGTTGGCAGCAGCGTCCTTTAGCTGATAGGGCAAACATATAAAACTTTCAAATTGATGACACCAGTTGGCAGCACCGTCAATGTTCACGTTCCATAGCCACTCTAACAATGTTATATTGTTTTCAGGTAAAAGCTGATTCAGTCCCAGCCTCGGCAGCACCAGATGCCGGCGCAAACAAAGAAGTACCGGCCAAAGGGCCCATCGCGGAAGATAAGAAAGACGCATAAGTACCCAGTACCGAAAACCACTAACAGAGGGCGTGGAACGTAATTTATACAAGCATTTGGTTGAACTTGTATGTATCTAAATTGTGATATTCAATAAAATTCAAAGTATGAGGCAACCATAACAATTAATCGTTTTATTGGAAAGTTATTAAATGTGTTGATAAGTACAAATTCCGTTTATAACATCCAATTATTCCCGTTCACAAAATCAGCATAACGTGATTATCAATTAATCCACTACACGTTTCTCTGTCTTTCAAGGTCGCAAAATAGTCGTCGATTAGCGTCCGGAATTAGTTGTCAAGAAGTGTTGGTTGTAAAAAACAGGATGTCTCTGACACTTCCACCGGAAGGTAGCTCCAGTGCGGGTAGAGTAGGAACAGGGTCCGCTCCTTGAATGTACAGTCTTACCTGGAAAGTTAAACATTGGTTCAGAACTAACGTATTAAGAAGGTAATTTTAAACTGTTCTTAATTTTCTTACTGGTTTCTAGTTTCTGGTTGTGGGTTCGACTGTTTCCATAATAACTCACATTCTTGTACAATTATTATCTCGGTAAAACTTTACGTCCAACAATAGATGACGCTATAATAAAACTTGCCTGCGCGGAATGTCTATCGAATCGCTACGCTTGTAGAGACCAAACAAAACAGCAAATGTTACCAACTTAGTGCTAAAACCAAACCTCTGCATGATGTGGCGATCTTTGCTAGTAACAAAAGTTGTTACAAACGAATAATAGATGGCACTTTAATAAAAACTTGCCTGCGTGGGGTGTGAGTGCTCGCTGGGCTCGCTAGAGAGCGGCACTGAGCGCGGCTCCCTGCGCCGGCGCGGCTTGCGGCGCGCTTCTGCGCGTTTGCGGCTCGGACATGATTCTGTAATGGTCATAAAACATTTAAGGCGTTGGCATGTAGCTGTTGAAAAGTTTTACTCCTTTCAATTTCAAAAACCAGACCTCACACGTTATCTTGTACGAACTCGATCAATAAGTCTGGAATCGACGAAACTTTTTTGTTATTTTCTTTATTCTTTTGTTAATTTCTCCAAATGGTTTACTGTCGTTGTGGCCTACGTAGAGTACGTAGTACCCTAGCACTTAAAACAGCATCAGGGGGTACATATTCCAAAACGCAGGGATGAAGAACGTCTGAAACCACTCAGTGTGAATAGAAGGTGTCTCGTCATAATCATTTTAGAAGTAGGACGCATACTGTTGGACAATATGTCTTCGCCAAAGATGTTCAGTAGTTTCGATTAGAAGTGACCTGCGTCCACCGTGATCCTGAAGCGTTCACCAACTCTCCATCCAAGACGATTAAATGCAAAGTTAATTACGTTAAAGTGCTGATCGTCTACATATCCTAAGTTCGTGAAATAGTGTTTAAGGGTGATATTATATCGTATACCTATCATGATGTTTTAATCACCTTCGCTATCTTTAGGTCTCGGTGGTGGCAAGGGGTGCACAACCGGCTTGATAATGATCGCTCGCCGTCCCTCTATTAGTCGGACGAGGGATTCCAACGCTTCCTGCTTGTTCTAGAAAAAGATATTTTCAATAAGTCTCGTTCTGGAAGCGAAAAATTAAAATACACGGGTAGCTTTTATTTCTTTAAAAGACTTACGGCTACAAAAATAATTAGCGAATTCTAGCCCATAAAATGCACATCATGATGACGAAAGTGAATGAGGTTCTGAGCTTTGAAACATGAGTTCTTATGACCCTAGTTATTTCGATTAGTAGCAGGCTGCACCCACTGTAACCCCGCGGCCTTTTAAAAGAGTCGGTACAGCGCTTTTACTCACCCTTATCTCCTCCAAGAGCGGTTCGAAGGACGCGGAGTCGTTGGTTCCCTTCAGCGACTCCCAGTTCTTGTACAGTTTGCGGTCTGAGAGGCGCACCTTGTTCTCCAGCTCGCGGAGTTCTGGGGGCGAAAAGAAAAAGCCTGGGGGCCTAATGCGCCAAACTAGTAGAAGTCGGAGCGCTGTTTGCAAACTTTTGCTCAAATGTGTATAATTTTTCTTATTACAGGGTAGCTCAATTCCAGGTCAAGTGGCCTAAGCAAAATGAAACGCCATAGATACAGTAAGTATGCGTCGCTAACTGGTAACCGCTTTTGCATAGAAACTACTACTGCAAGAGGGCTACCAGTTAGAGATGCATACTGTACTAGTAACAAACTAGCTGAAATTAGGAAAAAATATCACCCGCTGCGACTTAATTTTTTGGGAACTTTACAGTTTATAAGCCTAATAAGTAAAAATGGTTGTAACAAAACTTGGATTTGAAGGGGATCCTAATCAGTTCGAAAAATGTTGAAAGAAATCTAAAAATTATTTTACCTATTCAACGATACCCCCCAATTCACCACGCTGGCCATGCAGGCCGTAAAGGTGCAAGTGCAGGTTGTAAAATTACATGTCTTTCAAATTCTTTAAAGCTCTCAGATGGTGAAACAGGCCCTAAATGTTACCAGTGTCCTTCAGTATAGTCAGTTGCTGCTGCAACGCCGTCTTGTGGTCCTGCAGAGCGCGGCGTTGGACGCTCGTGCGCGTGATCACGTCGCGCGCGTTCTGCGTCTCCGCCCATAGCGCGCTCACCTCGCGAGCTTCGCGGGACAGACGCTTCTCTAATTCACTGAGGAACACATCATTTAAAATGACGATTATAATTGATGAAGTATATTCGGCGGTTATGAGGGACATTGAGGGGCTATTAAGTCTATGAAGGCATAACTTTAGCACTGGACATCCTAAGTTCAAAGTTATTTATTTACACATAAAATATTACAGTACGTCGTCTGTACTTAAAGAAAATGTTATAATGATATATAACAAAAGCGATTTTTTAAAGTACCTACCTATTTTTATGCTGTCACTAAACTTACCCTTTGGGTACAGAACCCATTTTTGTTAACATAACACATGGTGGGTGACCATTCAAAAAGTCCACAACATCATCTATCTGTGGTTAGCCAAAATAGTCAATAAAAACCTTGACTTTATGATTTGGAAATAACTTGAAACGTTCATTTAGCATGATAATGATGATATCACTCACGCAGGGTACTCCCCGGTGACCTTCGCGTAGGACTGTATGTTCCTGATGACGTCCACCAGGTGGTGCAGCTGCTCGCAGAACTCGGGCAGCTGCTCCGGCGTGAGGTACTGCCCGCCGTACCTGGCGATGGAGAGCATCCGTCAAGGTTTTCATCATATGCACCCCTATTGACGTTCCCACTGCCGGGACGCTGGGACTTCTTTCTTGTCGTGAGAAATTAATCGTCAATTCACCACGCTGGCTCAGTGCGGATTGCTGAATGTCACATGTATTTCAAAAGTTCTCAGAACATGCTGATTTCTCACGATGTTTCCCTTCACCGGTAAGCACGTGTCCAAGTGTTCACCGGGGTTTGAAATCACGATCTTCGGAATGAAAGTCGAATATGCTCCCACTTAGCCAAAGGTTTTTGCTGTTTCTAATGATAAAAGGGGATAAAGTCAGAAATAACTTTAGGTTCCTACTACTTTAAGATGCATTGCATTGGTACCTACTGCACTTAGCAAACAGGAAGATTCTGTGACGCGGCATACCAAACATACTTATCTACGTATTTCCCCGTGGTAAAAAGTAGCCTTATCTTGCATGATAAAGGAGATAATTATATAAATCTGTGAATTCATTTTGTTGGACACTATTAAGTGCACGGTCTAGCCAAATAACTCTTCAGATTCATATATAAGAGAATACAACCGAAAAATAAAACAAATAAACCTGAGATCGATATTCGCTGCGAGGTGGCTATCATCGGTACTGGAGAGGGCGGGCTCCTCGGGCAGGTCCTCTGGCAGCTCGGGCTCCTTGGAGCTGCAGCCGCCGTCACTCATCCTACGTAGACCATTATTATACTTTTTTTTTTATGCTAAGCATATAAGATGGGGCATGAAGACCTGGAAGGTAGATGGTTTCTCCGGGCCACATTACGAAACACGAAAAAAATCGTTTCACCTACTGGCCCAGCCCGGAGGGTGGCGACAAGCCGCAGCCGAAGCCTACCACCAGAGACTGTTATGTGTTTGTGTACTGTGTTGTTACTTACGTTATTTTGTCCTATTTAACACCCGACCGAAAAAAATTAAAAGAGGGGTGTTATAAGTTGACATGTCTGTCTGTCAGTCTGTCGCATCACAACGGATGAAGCGATTTCTATCCAGTTTTTTCTTTATATGTTCAGTTTCGCGCGACTCTTCTTAAAGTTGCTTGATGAAAGTCGGCTAAGCTGTTTAAAATTCTATACTAACTTATACAGGGTGTCCGCCGGCAGATTTTCGGCTTTAAAAAATCATATTAATTAAACAAAGAAAGCTATGGTATAAAATGTTTATTTATTGAATAACTGGATCGTGCGGACGTTATTTCTTAAAAATAACACCATCCAAATGCCGGCCCTTTTGTCGCAAGCACTCATCAAGCCTGTACCGCATATCGGTAAAAACCCGCTGGCAGAGCTCTGGCGAAATTTCTTGGACTTCTTGCTTTATATTTTTTTGAAGAGCTTCAATAGTTTTTGGCGAGTTATTGTAAACTCTAGCCTTTAGAAATCCCCACAAGAAAAAGTCACACGGAGATAGATCAGGTGATCTAGGGGGCCAGGGTATGTCTCCAAATCTACTGATTACTTTTCCTGGAAAAATGCTCCTCACTTTGCTCATAGACGCTCTAGCCGTATGCGCAGTGGCGCCATCTTGTTGAAAATGGGTTTTACTATTGTTCCCATCAAAATGCTGCAGGGCCGGTACAAAAAAATTGTCTATCATTGCACAATACCTCTCAGATGTCACAGTTTGTTCAGCGTCAAAGAAATATGGCCCAATTATTCCTCTTGCTGAAATCGCGCACTACACCGTTGTTTTTGGGCTGTGTAGTGACTTTTGGTGGAGTTTTTTTGGATTGGAGTCTGACCAGTATCTCATATTTTGTTTATTAACGTACCCTTCCAGATGAAAATGGGCTTCATCAATAAAAAAAATATTGCCCAATCGCGCAGGGGACCCAAATCGGTCAATAATCGTTTTGGCATAAACTTCTCTCGCCAAGTAGTCTCCTTCTTTCAATTGTTGCACAATTTGCAATTTGTACGGGTGGAAGTTGAGTTGACGCTTCAATATTTTATGTACTGTGGGTTTTTTTAGGCCAGTAGAAGCTGCCATCTTCCTAACGGACTTCCGTGGATTTTTGAGAATTTCGTCTCGAACCGTGTTGACGTTTTCAGGCGTCGCAACAGAAGTTGATGGACCCGGTGGATGGATGTTTAATGTCGTGCCCGGTTTCCTGAACTTCTGTACCCACGATGAAATTAGTTGGGTGGACGGCCCGTCACTTACACGACGAATTTTGAAGTGCGAACAAAATTTATGCCTCGCACTTAGTAGCGAATCACCAGCCTTAAAGTACGCTTCCACAGCGAAAGCGCGATGCGGTCCCTGCCACTGACTCATCGTTACTGACACGTCCGCAATGCTCACGCACCGATCGGTACCCCCTGCACCTCCCTCATGCGTTTCATTCATGCACAAGGCGAGTTTGAACTGGAAAATTTCCCGGCGGACACACTGTATAGTAATGATGATTTCCTATATTTAATACTTAATGACGATTGCCTATTAACAATTCAAAGATACAACCTTTCTTAACATAGGTAGGTTTTGCCATTTAATTAGTTATAATTATAAGCTAATTCTTAGTTCATGTTGTATGGTCCCAACGGGCAAAATAATCAATGTAACCACATGAAACATCAAATAAATGATTATGATTACAACATCAAACTTTGCGCCCACTCGCCTAGCACTGGTGGCGACCATGGCGACGCATTATGATATTAATTCTTAAATGGTGGCTCAAGTCTATCAGTGGACGATTTGCGGCTGAAAAGAGAGTACCCTACCCGGTGGATGTAAAAGATATCCCTTTGTCCAGTAACTTGTGGTCCCCGCGCAGTTTGCTCAGAAAACGACTCAGCCGGGAGCGACCACCGCTCTCCATCGAGGATTGATCTGAGCAGGCTGAAAGTAGGAACTAACATGAATACAGAACCTTGTTGAACTAACAATACCTAGAGGTACAATAGGCTATCACAGGTCTACTGTTCGGAATCTGATTTAGGAACATTATACGCGTAAAAATAAAAAATAAAAAGTCAACAAACTACCTGTCATGCGGGGTTATAGGCATTTAAAAAGCATTTTTAGTTTTCGATATGACTGACCGTTTAGGGATCTATATTGATTTAAAGTTATGTTACAGCCATTCTCACATAATAATGACAAACAAAAAAAAATTCCCAAAGAGTTAAGTCGCAGTCAGAAACTTAATATTTTTTTTTAATTTCAGTTTTGTTTGGTTGTGAAGCACTTAATAAATAAGGTACCTATTTGAGAACTTTTCAGATCCAACAACAATCCGTTAGTCTAAATTCCTCCTTATATTAAATACAAAAATACTTAATTCATAAAATAAACTTACCAAGTTACTAGTAGGTACCTTTTTTTCACACCCCTGTACTGGTTTCGTAGAATGTAGGTTTAATAAGCTAAATTAATTGAAGTTGAAGATTTCACAGCCTTTTAAAAACATAAATTTGATACGGATGACGTTTGAATTGATCTCCCAAACACCCATTTATGATGTTTTTCTTGCAATCAATTCTCTATTCACCATACATTTCAGATTTGAGTAGATATTAATAACAAAACTGTTGTTTGAATGTCCCGGAATTCCGGTAAAGAAGTCTAGAATATTACGCCTTCAAGTTGGTAGTGGAAATTCATTGTGGTGAGACGATTGTAAACCCCATTGTGTGATTTTATTAGTTTATTTCTACATTTTGGCCTGTTTTTGCAAATTTTGAAAACATAAGTTGACAAAGTAATGTCAAAAACATTTGACAACATCAAAAATATAAATCTAGTAGTTCTAAAAAACCACAGGTGTAGAAGCAAAATAAATTAAACATATCTATGTATCATATGTATGTATTTACTAAAAAAAATGTAGGTACCTATCTATGTAGTATATCAGTCACCTAACACCCATAGTACAAGCTCTGCTTAGTTTGGAGTTAAGTGATGCTGTGAGAAGTAAAAAAAAAAACATAATAATTGTACTTCTGTTCTGTAATATTGTTTGTGTAAAGTAAATGATCAAATAATTATATTCTAATCAAAAATAGAATGGTTTTGTCAGACAGAAAGCGGTCAGGCGTTCAGAACATTTTTGTATTTTTTTTATATTTGTATTGTTGCGGCAAGATTTATAGAAAGTGCGCAATGGCACAAGTAATTTTTGAGTTTCCTTAGAACTGTCGGTAATCTTAATATATATAAATCTCGTGTCACAATGTTTGTCCTCAATGGACTCCTAAAACCACTTAACCGATTATAATAAAATTCGCACACCATTTGTGACCAATTTATGTAAGTGAAAAAAATTAAAGTACTGATAACAATATACTGCAAGGCACACATCCTGCAAAACTCTGACTAGGGCTCATTAAATCACTAACAAATAAAACAAACAGTTGCATTTTCTGAATTGTAATTCGTATAAAAATACAATTATTATCATAGATAATCGCGACCGCCAGCGAAGGCATTGAACAGGTTTCAATAAAATACAATAATGCAAAACATTAAATGCGATTAAGTACATAATAAATGTGACGTCAGTCCTGATAAAATTACCTGTGGCACTTCTGACCGAGATGAAAGGAAATCAGTTCGCTCGGTGAAAAATGCCATAAAATTCAATACAGTCTCAGATACGTGAAATTTGAATCGAATACATACTTATTACTAATTAATGACGTTATATAATCGCAAAAATCATTGTGGAAGAGTTCAACAATAAGTCTTTTTGGGTGATAGGGGCGTTAATAAATTCAAATAGGCCCGTTTCGTTTAATTTTTAATCATAATTCTAGATTTTCTGACATGATAATGTTAAGGGCAAGAAACGGGCCACAGGTAGAAAAGCTATTCTACTACAACATAGTTATACATCAAATTGTCATGTTTTTCTTTCACAATGTACACACAAAAAAACCGAAGAACAACTATTCTTCTCTAAAGCCAATGAATAGACAAAATAACACCTAATTTTCAATGACAAATAACTAAAAAAAGGATTTCGAACGAGACAATAGACATTTATAAGACGAGACTTAAGATTTTAATTATTCAAACACTAATCATAAATATCCTGGACCATGATAGAAAGAAAGTCTAGATAGTTTGGCTTGTCATCAGACGAAAACACAGTCAGTTCAGTTTCTTGTAATTGGACTCTGCGCTTGAAGCGACAATTTGCCAGTGTCGAGTTAAATAAAATTATAAAGTGAAAGAGATGTAACTCAGTTGAACGCCATTACACAGTCAAAGTTTACCATTCAGTGATGAACTATTATTCTAATGCTTCGGTCGGTCGCGACACAGACAAATGGGAAACTACTGTCAAAAATAAGTTACACTGCGTAGAGATAGAATCTCTTTGGATGAGACTGCTTTGTTAGCTACACAATATGTTGCTGCAAAAATCATTCAGTTTCAAAGGCCAGAATTCAAGGTCACAAATAATCTCTGATTATTTTCCACCAATGATTACATCTGTAATTTACTATAGGCAATTAAGATATGTATCATTGAATATTTGACTGAAAGAAATTTCAGATTATTTGTGGCTATGAATTCCGGCCTAAGTCGTGTAAGCATTATTTTTACCTAAAATGTAATAAGGCTTAATTTGTATCATAAAAGAAGTTAACTTAACGAATTTTATGGACAGACAATTAAATTTAATACAAATATAAGAGAGTTTATAGTTCGTCACTGGATGGCAAAGCCAATATAAAAACTACAGCTAGAGGATACAAATAAACATAATCCTGCGAGGATAAACCACCAATGCTTAAAGCGACACCACACGGACCAGAGATGGAGCCACTTGCACTCACAAATAGCGAACAAAACCAATATTTCTCATGATCAAATGACAATTATGAATTATATCTCCATAAATGTTTTAGAAATTATTAATCATCTATTGGCAGTATATAAGAGAATTTATTATGATGACGGTAAATGGAATGGAATTCTCTAAAACCACGCTACTCAAATCTATGTCAGTTCTGAGTTCTGTTGGACCATAAAGGTACGTCAAGTTTTAGTTCAGAGCATGAGATAATAGTAAAGACAGCACCTTAGCAAGCAAGCTCCATCCAAAACAACGACTAACTAGCTAGCAACAACGAAGGCACGAATTCCACTAAAAACTGGGGCACAGTCGGACAATACAAGGCTATGGTTTATAAATCTGTATATTGGAGCACTTTTGGCACAAACTCGAGACACTCTTGCCAAATATAAGTGCACTAAGTCTGCTTGAAGGAAGGTCAGATTCGTTAAAGCTGAGAGGTGCTCTATACAAATCCTATTGTAGTATAGATATGCACATAGCTTGTCTACGCTTATCAGTTTACAATTATCTGTATGTAGCCTAATGATTATATGTATGATATGATTCAATCTATAAGCACCTATGACCTATATGTTTTTTTTGTAATCTATTTGACGTGTCTAAGTTTTGTAAAATCAAACTATGGAAATAAATAATTTTGTATCTTGTATCTTGTAAATATTGGATCAATCTGTGTGCTAAATTTCTAATTCCAAAATCCTAAGTTTATATATTTTTAAGGTCGGCATAAAGGAGGTGCTTACGACTCTGAAGTAAAAGGAGCCTGAGAACACCCCGAAGAATCATGCTAAGTGGAGACCTTTTAAGAGTCATTAAAGACTGGATAGCACAAGATCTCCCCATAAGAGGCAGCCATACTGCAGAACGGCGTGCGCAAAGCACCTCTATCCTAGTTAAGAGTATATAATCATTGTATGTATGTTGTTTAATAATAGTTAGCATAGGATCTCCCCAGGCAAAGCATCCATACTGGAGCATAGCGTGCAAAATACTTTTTATCTAAGAGTATATCATAGTATTATATGTGTGGTATGTCCTTGCTCTGCCCCTCACACGTCCGTCCCTGGTCCGCTCCAACTGCTCTACCAGAGTCCGGAGGAGAAGCCCCCGGGCGGCACGCGGACGCGCTTGGGGGCCTCTGCGGGCGCGGGCACTGGGGCAGCGGCTTGCTTCACCGGGCTCTCCAGCTGGAAAATTAAATTATAGAAGTTAGAAATGCAATTGATGTTTAATCTATTCAGCCTTAGACATTCCACTACTGTACCAAAGATTACTTCCAAAAATACATACTCGTTACATAATACTTGTACTCCCAAAGGTTTTATAAACAAGTAGGTACTCACATGTTTAATTATGTAGTTTCTAAGACCTATATGTAGGTAAAGTACTTTGTAAACCTTATTCTTTGAATAAATATATTTTATTATTTTTATTATTTTATTTTATAACAGGACATCCAAACACTGAGGCAATACTATATGCAAATGATGTGGTTACCTTGGGTTCAGCGGCAACTGGCTCGGGTGCTGGTGCCTTGGCCTCGGGCGCCGCAGCCTTGGCCTCTGGTGCTGGTTCGGCCGGCGCGGGCTGCTCTGGAGTTGAGGCTCCGTTCTGCACGGGTTCAGCGCCGTTCGCTTTCGGCATCGGCTCGTCGCCATGTCCTAAAAAATGAATATGTTGTTGTTAAGGGCAATCTAAAAACAGTTTAATTAAAAGGCTAGTCGACTAGTTTAGGAAAAACATTTTAATTGATTCCTAATTATATTATAAACATACTACTGTGATTATTTGGTAAAACAATACATTATATTAAACATTCAGTAATTAATTTTAAATAGCCAAAAGTGCGCAAAAACCTTTGACTCAAATATGTATAATGGAAATCTGCTTTAGCCGGTGTAGTCACAGGTTTGTTCTACTCAGTTACGTCACAGTCCGGCATACAAACGCCATTTGGAAAAGTAGCGTTTTGAGTCACGTGATCAAAGACGAAAATTTTACAATTTAATAATTGTATTCTAGAAACGCCTATATTTTAAAATACTGTATAGTTATTTAGTTTAAAAAAATATTACAACTAATAATTTTTATTCTTATGTCATGGATGTCAATCGCTCTGGCCACAATTTTCCTAAGATTTTTGTTTTATGAAAACTTTGTAAGTCGTTAAATTTGTAAGAAGGAAAGGGCCGGCGTTCAGCAATAGTGATGTTTTTTTTTTCATTTAAAGGATCTAACGAGCTACAATCATAATTAAAAAAATATTTAAAATAAGTTACCGACAAGAACGAAATACAATAAAACATGTAGAAAAAATATTGATGTTACTTAAATGTGTCAAACTTAAAACAAATAAAATAATACAAAAAAAACATTATGTAATAATAATTTATAAATGAAGCTACTGTACAGGGCATTGTCAAATTAAACTAAATGCAAATAAATTTAATTCAAATAATTTCATTGTGTCATACTGAGACCTCTACTACTTTTAGTGTACGTTCGCGCTGATTTCGCTTTAGATCTTTATGATAGTTTTTAGTTGTGTAGAAGATCAGAACCTACTAATTATAAATACATCTTCAGTACCTACACAATGTCTATATTATGCCATGATACGGACAACTAGATATTATATTTGTAAAAAATATTTATATTTATATGTATATTAGTATGTAAGGTATCTTTATTTGGGCCTGAGATGCCTGATATATTAGACAGGCGGGTTCGATTCCCGCCGAAGGGTAAAGTGTTTGTATGTTCTACAAGCACTTTCTCTTTGGTGTGGGTGTTTAGTATATAAATGATGATAATAAATCAAGTATTTATTACATAGACTAATTACCTCTAGTTATTGTGCAGTTATCTAACCTATCGTGGCGAATACAATGTTAAAAAGAAATCAATCGTGTAAAGCAGATTCAAAAGACTCATCGACATCTAGCGTAATTTTAGGCAAACTTTATCGATACACGTTTTCCTAAAGGAGATTGGCAGTCTAGAGGTAATTAGTCTATGATTTATTATAAGCAACAGTTGCAGTGGTACGCACCGATAGACGAGGGCGGCACCGCGTAGCCCTGCCTGCGGCCGCGGGTGGGCTCGGGCTCCCCGCCGAAGATGTCGGTGTGCCCGCCGCCGGGGGGGCGCAGCACCCGCGACGAGTTGCGCGTCTCGCCAGCCAGGCCGATAGAGAAAGACGTGGAAGTCATCATGGATGCGTTTGTCTTGTTTGTTGATGAAGGAAACTGAGAAAGAAGATGAGAGAACGTTAGTCTATTAGATATAATATAGTTTAGGATGATATAGGATAGATTCATATTCATTTATTTTAATATCATGCAGTCACATTTTACATTAAATAAATACTTAATATTAAGTACCTACAAGAATCATCCAAAATAACAAATAATAACGCATGTTCCAGAGTGAATGAAATGAAGAATGTCGAAGTATACACAAGGTTACAAATTAAATCATTGGATGAAGAAAATTTCAGCTCTTTTTACGCTTTTTACTGCGCGACGCAAAGGAGTGGTAGTTAGTCTATGTATGTACGTCCCTTTGTAGCACTATACAGACTAAACGCCAGGGCCAATGATTATGATTTAATACGTCCATCGATTACTCTTAGTCCGTCGAGTGTCACCAAAGAAAACGTTAGTGAAAATATGGCGACTCCTGGACGCCATTTAGTAAAAATAAGAAGTAAAAGCAACAAGAAGTCAACCAACTATGTCATGTGGGGTATCGTTGAATGGGTATTTCAAAATAATCTTTAGTTTTCTTTCAACATTGTTAGATAAGCCTTCATTTGACCAAAACCTCACCTGATGTAAAGTGAAGATGTGGTCTAAGATGGGGCATGAAGACCTAGAAGATAGATGGCTTCTCCGGACCACATTACAAAACACGAAAAAGTCGCTTCACGCACTGGCCCAGCCCGGAGGGTGGTGACAAGCCGCGGCCGAAGCCTACCACCGGAGGCCGTTCCGATTGACCGTTAAGGATCTACATACATATATTGATTTAAAGTTGCCAGACAACATTTCTTACTTATTAGTGCTTTATACCGTAAAATACCCAAAAAAGTACCCACTTAAGACGCAGTAGGGTTTTTTTTTTTCTTGATTTCAGCTTGTTAACGATTGCCTATTAACTGTTTCGGCTGCTCGCTGAACCACTAAAGTGTTCGCATGTCTTACAATATTTGTCCCTGGTCTGGTTTCACAGATAGTTCTTTGTTTAAGCTGAACTAACCTGAATACTTGTTCAAAAAAAGTATAACAACAAAGCCGCACATTTTATTTTTTGTCATGGTTAGTCACTAATTTAAAGTTTAAATTAAATAATCGACTAGGGCTTTGGTTTTTGTGACTCAATACTCAATTCTTTATTGCTGTTTATTACACATTGGTTTCTTAAATATATGATAATTTAAAATCCCGACTGCGGGGACACAGGGACTTCTCACTTCACGTGAGAGACGTACCTACTTATGTGTCTAAAAACAAAAGGTCGCTTTTCGATAACGCCTCATTATACATGTTTTAAAAAATACAGCGCATTATTGTATTGCTAATATAAATTCCTTCGAGTAGAGTTCAACGACTGGCACCCACGTTATCAAGAGTTCACGATTCCGCGATAGATGTTTCTGTATTACGAGAATACGGGAATGGATGAGATGGCCACATACTGGCACAAACTACAACTAGGGTTCAGAGTACAGTATATAGACTTTTTGCAATAAAAAGAACAAACTTTGGTAAAAAATATCTTTTTTACGTAAAAAAGATGCAGTCAGAGCGGTCGCTCATCTAATTACTAGCCGCGCGCAACGCGTTTTATAAATCACGTTGTATTTTGAGTAACAGAATCTCCCACAAAATTTCAACTCTTAATCTTTCACGTTTCTAGAGATACAGCCTGGTGACAGACAGACAGAAAACGAGGTCTCAGCAATAGGATCCTGTTTTACGGTAGGGAACCCTAAAAAACGCCCACATTGAAACGCAACAAAAAACCTTGAGTCAAGTCATATGCCGTGCCAGATGGTATCCTTATTGACAGAACCGCTATAGAACGTGGAACATTATTTCTACAGTACATTGTATTTGTATCATGGCAAATTATAATTTGAAGAAAAAATGGCCCCTTGAGTCGTTTGTTTATTTATTATTATGATATATATACACTCGTGAGCAAAAAAATCGACTCAGGCGACACACCTGCAGTCGCAGGTAACTAGCAAAAAAGTTAATGGGGAAAATATTTATTTGTTAGTAAAATCATAAAGCTGCTATTATTAGCTTCAAAATGATATACAATAATGTAATGTTTTTTGCTCACAAAACCCAACAACATGTTGTGATCAGTAACCACCCTTTTTACGCTTGTTTACCATAAGGTATATTATCCCGTCCAAAAATACTGGACACCTATTTTTTGCTTCATCAATGTAATAAGAAAGTGCAAGATAAACAACTACAAAGTTATGAAAATCGCATATTTTGTATGGGAGCTTAAACATTTATAAATTTTATGTTTTAAGTATTTGTTGTTATGGCGGCAAGAGAAATACATCATTGATGGATCAAAATGTCAACTCTCTATCTATCACGGTTATTGAAATATAGCCTGGTGCAGACAGTCAGTTTTACCTTTACCATTTGGGCACGGAACCCTAAAAACTAATTAACAATCACGAAACTATAATACATCAACGCTAAAAGTAAAAGCTACAAATAGTTTTCTTAGCAATTAGAACCAATTATGTAGACGATAATGGTGAAATGTATTCCATCCATAATGCTCTTTGTCGTATGTTTTAACAATTAGCTACATACACCGTTACGCCGTAAAAATTAGTTCAATTGTGTAGAATGTACGGAGAAAGCAACATCTAGATGAATTGTATTAATTAATTCACTTGAAAATATGGAGCAACATTCCACTTGATTAATTGGATTGGTGTTATTTTGTCATGATGACTACATAAAAAAATAGGTATTCTATTTATTCCGTCAGATAGCCTGCCTAAAAATACTGGACAGATATTTTTCGCTTTATCAATACAAAGAAAGAAATAATAAGAAAGTAAAATAATAAGAAAGTGCCGAAGTTCGGGGCTTTGACGTATACATTTAGTAGGAATTGCACAAAAGAATTGCATTGAAGTTTCTTTTTAATTTTACGTTTGAAAGAAAAAATAATATATATTTTTTATTAAATTGAAAGTGAATAAATGCCACCAAGCAGAGACGGATGTATTTTCTTCTCTTACCGACACATTTCTCCTTTCTGGGTTCTCGTTCAAATCAAAATTCAAAATTCAAATATGTTTATTCAATATTTTAGTTAGTTCAGTTTACATGTTAAAAATTATATCAAGGTTCCTTATCAAACCAAACATCGAAATTAGTACAGGGTTCTATACTAATTACGGACCAAATTAGATACTAATTTGTGAATTTGACGTAAACCACAATAGCGACCCCATTGCACGTGTGCAAAAGTAAGTTCAAAAATACTGGATGTATTATTATGTATCTAACTAATGGTTAATAGGCATGATTACTACAAAAAATAAGTATTGTGTTTAGTCTGTATGTTTGCCGGCCCAAAAATACTGGACGCCTATTTTTTGTTATAACAACCTTGACCTGTCTCATGTATGTCCAGTCTAAGGAAATAAACGTTTTGACTTTATTGTTACAATTTTATAAGATAGTGTCAGGATAAAAAGCATCAAAGTTTTTTTACAGCGGTAAAGTAAAGTTTCATCAAAATCCATCCAGTAGATTTGCGTGTAAGAGCAACAAACACACCTACTTACATCCGTACAAACTTTCGCGTTTATAATATTAGTAGGATCATGATAAAAGCCATTTGTAACGAGCAAACGTTAATAAACTACAAATCGTTACATCTATACACAAAGTTGTTCAAGAGAGGTTTATTTTAGGACTCAAGTGTCCATTACTAATTGGGATTAGAGAGAGGTACTCCAATGTTATTGCGGTAAGAACTCAGACGGCGTAATGTAGATGTATTTCTCTGGATACGGTCGACCGAAGATTTAAATTATCTTTTTAGCCCCCGACGCAGAGGGCTGTTATAAGTTTCACGTGTATTGCTGTGGCATCATTGCTCCCGAACGAATGTAGCGATTTCAATTTAATTTTTTGTATGAAAGGTGAGCAGATCAATAATTTAGGCGAAAAGTGTCATTTTTCAGCGGTAAAATATGTAAACTATTTTGTTGTGTTTTTTTTTTATAATTTATAGTGTTGTTTTTGCGTGAAAGAGTAACAAACATAACTCACGTCCTCAGAAACTTTTGCGTTTATAATATTGTAAATGTTGTATAGGATCAATAAGTATGGATTTGCGCCTGTACAAAGTTGGGTCGGGTAGCTAGTATGAAATATTTATCAAAACATTACATTATACCATTATTCATCTTTAAATAATAAATACAAATTATGTTTATTTGTAACTACTAAGAATTATTACTTAAAATGAGCACGTTCATAATAATTTTATTCTATAAGCAAACAAACACGTTTTAAATAGCGGCTTCTAAGTAGCAAAACTTAAAAGAAACTGTTAATAAACACATCATTAATTAAGCCTCGGTTAAGCGTCTATTGTTCCACGGCCGACATTTTTACTGTGCAGGATGTGTGCGAATACGTCTGTCTGTCTGTCTATTGAAATGATAATGAGCTTTCTACGCCATTGTGATTGTGACTCACGCTTTGTCTTGCAACTAATGAAATTATATCGGAAATATTATGACACGGTAGATTATTTTTTACTTCTGTGTGATCTATGCATTTCCTTGGCTTCATGTTGTATGTTTTTCATTAGAAGACGATTTATATTGAGATAAGTTAATATAAATAATAACACCCCTCTTTTTTGGTCGGGGGTTAATAATAAAGAATTTTTTTTTTGGTATTTGTATTTAACAATCTAAACTAATTTAATAAAGCTAAAGAGTTTATTTCTGTGTGAACGCGCTTATCTCGGGAACATGTCCGGTTTGAAAAATATTTCAATGTTTAGATATCCCATTTATCGAGGAAGGCTTTTTACCGCGAGAATACACGTTGTTCCTGGTTCCAAAGCTGGTATAACAAAAATATATAGGTAGTTCTTCTCAAATGATATTGTATTATATTAAAAACTAGAGGCCCGCCCCGGCTTCGCACGGGTAATTCAAAATCCCGGCAATTATTCAAATTTTTCTCGCCGTCAAAACCATCCTTGAACTCCATCGAAAATTTAAAAAAAAATTGACACAAAAAAATATCTAAGTAGTCAAAGTCAAAACGTTTATTTCCTTAGACGCACATGGGAGAGATGCAAAATGGCGTTGAACTGAGTAACATCTAGTATTTCACTTTATAATTTTATTAAACTCGACACTGGCAAATTGTCGCTTCTAGCGCAAAGTCCAATTACAAGAAACTGAACTGAACTGATTGGATATTTTGTAACACGCAAAATGGCGTTCAACTGAGTAACATTTTTTTCGCTTTATAATTTTATTTAACTCGACACTGGCAAATTGTCGCTTCAAGCGCAGAGTCCAATTACAAGAAACTGAACTGACGCACATGGCATACATAGTACATCAGTCACCCATAGTACAAGCTCTGCTAAGTTTGGGGTTAGGTGATGCTGGGTGGTTTTTTATGATTAGTCCGAAGATATTTATTTGTTTAATCCTTTATGTAGCGCAGTCGGGTAAAATATCTGTTATGAAAGTGGATGATTAAGGCTACGATAATAAAGATGATCTATATACATAGCAATGATAAGATTATCTTTCAGAGAAAGGGCTGGACACATTTCTGCGGAAGTTGATAGAACGTGTTTATCGTACAATGACTAACGATTACTAGATAAGTCGTGTACTATCGCTGGCTACAACAATAATGCTCTTCACACACACACACACACTTTATCTTTTCTGTGCTTTTCTTTTTATTGAATATTCTTCTCTGTTTTTCCAGTGTAAATTTTGCTTATATCTGTGTCTGTTTATGTGTACTAAATAAATATTTTCCATTAGTGAAGCAACTGTAATCATAATAATTTAATTTAAATAAAAAAAACCGATTCCAGAACCGTAGTTGTCTTAAAAGTAAAAATTCATATTGTTTTGCAATGCGCACGTGATGCGCTTTCACTTGTTATCCAGTGGGACTGAGCCCACTCGAGTATATAATTTGCACACATTCGGTTACTGTGCTCCACTTTTATCCCACACAACTTTTAAACGGCTCAACGGAATTTCATAAAACATGACTTTAATAAAAACTCGACCACGAAGAACCTTAATAAAAACTAAATTGAAATCCCTTTACCCGTCGTATGGTCGCGTTGAGCGCTACAATTTTGATTCTGAAGTGACGTAAAGTTGAGAAAATGAATGACAGAGCAAAGTAAGGAAATTATATTATACAACTTGAGATATTTTTGTAATTAAAACACGAAGGAGTAATTATTAGAGTAAGGAAACCGTACCTAACTGGACAAGCCCTTTGATTTCCTTAATGAAAGCCTCCGTCCATTTCCGTTTCCACCAAATGATAAAACATAATCAGAGTAATTAGTTTTGTAATCAATGATAGTATGTTTCTAGCGAATGAGTCTGTCCGTGTGTATTGTGAAATATGATATGATGATGCACAGTAAATGTATCTAAACTGTAGCATTAGTTTAGCTACAATCAATTAATGCAAGAAAGTTCTGCAGTTCGTTTTCTGGCAATATTAAGTTTATCTTTCATACAAAATGTTCATACTAAATATTAGTTTTCTTATCAAGTACCTAATCTATACTAATATTATAAAGCAGAAGAGTTTGTTTGGACGATTAGCGCGTTCAACCTACAGAAGGAACAATTGTTCCGATTTTAATAATTATTTCACTGTTGATAGCCCATTTAGCGAGCCGGGCTCCTGCCTGGGCCAAAAAGGGCGTGAAGCGATTTTCTCGTGTTTCGTAATGTAGCCCGGAGAAGCCATCTACCTTCTAGGTCTTCATACCCCACATCGTTACTTTACATCAGGTGAGATTTTGGTCAACGCTTATATAACATTAACCCTCGGCATGCCTGGTGGTAAAAAGTTACATGGTATGCCTGGTGGGTCTGTGGGACCCGGATTTAAAAATAAACTTTGGGGTACATGCGGTGGACAATTATCCTAATTTATTGTTATTTATTAAAATTTACTTTATATTTAAGGGGGATAGGTAAAAAAAATTAAAATGAAATTTCTTTTTTTAATAAAAACTGTTATTAAACATTTATACTCTTTTTAACGTCAAATTAAACTACTATGATTACAAACATGCAAAATCAGCTTAAAACAAACGAGATATGATAAAGAGACTTTAGGAAACGTTAGGCACTTCTATAAACTTATATCCTATAATAAAATCTCTAGTCGTCCTCACTTAAAACATCGTTTTCTGGAGCCTCATTTTGAAAGCAGTTTGCACACTGGAATATTGCGTGATCCAAGCAAATGTGGCTCTTACATCTCTCACAGATATATTGTGATATAAGATCTTTTTTTGCTGGACAAACGTGGCATCTCCTTTTTACACCGGGAGCAGATTTTTTAGCTGGTGGTTCATCCTGAAGTCCAATGCGACTGGCTATTCTATTTCAAAGACTCAAAGAAAGACGAGGGTTTTTGTGTCTTGATGGTTGATGGTGGGGTTTAATCAGTGCCAGACCCAAATCTTTAATAAAACTTCTTCGATTATATTTTATTTCCGGACAGTCCAGCACTTGGATAATTTTTGCATTTTTCCAGCAGTATTTTTCACTTTCAGACTCCAAATTAGACGGAGAGTCTTCCTCCACGGCCTTTTCATCACCAGACTCTGTATCGCTACAGTCAAACATGATGATGTCTTCATCAAACTCCTCCAGCAACAAATTACATATATCTTGATCATGAAGATGGCTTCCCATTTTGATGTAATAACAAATACAAACAGTTAAAATCATAAAGTGAATGATAAGCGTAAAAAAATACGTTATGACATAAAATAATTATTTCAAATAAGTAAAATGGGTTCGCCAGACAAAATCAGTACCTACCTTTATTGAAGTTGAATAACATTTATATTATTCCACCAGGACTAAAAAAATCAATCCATTGACAAATAATTTATCAATATCGATGTATTTAAACAATAGAAACAGACAGTAATACCTACCTACATACAAATTTGCTGACCATATAACCGTTTATTTATTTTAACCATGAGATACAAGGTTTATTATAATTTATCTAAATGTAATAACCACGAGTAATACTTACATAAAAATGTTACACCGCGTGCCTGGTGGGGTCCGTGGGGCCCGTGCGAGCTATACGCACGTCCTTCTTCAACAGGAGCACGCCCCAGACTTAGAAATCTAGTGGTTGGCGTCAAGGAGTTCACAACGGTCAGCTACTGAGAGCGGTAAAGCCCGAAATTCGAATTCGGTTACAATACAACGGTTTTTCTGCGTTGGTGGGTCTGAGGGACCCTACCAGGCATGCCGAGGGTTAAAACAAAAAAAAAAGGCAAGGCTACTTTTTTACCGCGGGAAAATCCATAAATATGGGCTACGCCGTGGCTTGTAAAGCTACTGTAATGATTATAGTCACAGGTCTCGGCTAAAAAGAGTCAAACATGAAGAAATCGCTCGAACAAACATTGAAGTTATTTTAATTGGGTTGAAATTGAAAGTCATTAAAAGATGAGAGTTCTTTCGTGTGAGACTGTATTGCAGCAATTCCGATCTCTCACATAGATTAATCAGAAAATGTTAAAGTATAAATAATAACTGTAAATTACAATGAGTCAGCAGCCTGCGAGACTCGTCGACAGTCGCCATTTTCTCTTTCGATATAATTTCATATACGAATCTATAATTATCAAGACGGATCTACTTGCCAGACCAGGACAATAAAGCAATCTAATTAATTTACATAAATTAAGGTAAAAATAAAACAGAACAGTTTCTACGAACGACAAATCTTCATTAAGCCATTTATACATCTATAAACACGCCTACGCTGCTTGTGCAAATTACGTCTATACAAACAAGTCAAGGTTCAAAATGGCCTCCGTTCACCTTTAAAGGATTACCAGCCCTTCCTTGTCCGATATCAACGCAAGCCTTGTGGAATGCAGTTGGACAATCACACCGACTCATTATATTAAACCACTTTAAACATAGAATACAGATTGCTTCGGCTTAAATCGTTTGAAGCCGAAAGAAGAGACTCACTATGCTATTTTGACCCGGTTGGTGGTAATGTGTTTAAATCAGTCTATGTATGTTCCTTTGTAGCACTATATATACAGAACCGCCTAGGTCCGCCAATTTTTATGAGCGATTCCTCTTAGTCCGGCGAGTATCACTAAAGACAATACGTCAGTGAAAATTCAATATGGCGACTACTAAGCGCCATTTTGTAAATCCTATATACATTTGTAATCCTATAATAAATAAGGTATTATTGAATATTAAAACATTTTTTTTAGTTTTCTTTCTACATTTTTCGATCCGACTGACCGTCTAGGATCTTTGTATGTATATCGTGTCGTGTGCATTCTCACTTTAGCAAATTTCGTTATTCAAATCTCGTTATTTTTTTTTACTTTATTTGTGCTTGTTGGTATACATACCTTGGATTTAGGCAATTATCACGATTGGAAGATAACTTGGTAGCAAGGTCAAATTCAGCAAAACCAATCACAGTGGGAAGACGAACACTAAATCTCTTTATACGTCCTACTACGTCACTTTACGTAAACTTTCTTTTCTGAGTGAAAGTCAGTTTGTTTTATTTAATCGTAATATTACTATAAGCAATTTTATTATTTCTATACCATGAGAAATTTTGCCTCACAAATAAAAGATGCTGTTTTAGCCAGTTAAAGATATTTTTGTTTGTATAATATTTTCAATACTCATGGTTTTCGGGCAAATCTTAGGGCCGAAAGTTTAAAGGGAATTGTGTTGCCAGTGCCAAGTATTGCAAACAAATCGGTTCATAGCGTGCAATAACATGATGAGTAAGGTATTTCAACAGAACCAGTCCGCTAAGTTCATTCTAAAACAAGACAAACAGGAATGGAATAGTCTAGATATAAGCACAAGTTTAATATCGAAGTTTATTAAGTCTTCGTTAAGTTCAGTTTAGTTTCTTGTAATTGGACTCTGCGCTTGAAGTGAAGCGACAATTTGCCAGTGTCGAGTTATTGTAAATATGGCTTAAGACATACTTCAATTAAATTTTTTATAATTTTACTCTGCGCTTAAAGCGTCGTTTGCCAGTGTCAAGTTAAATAAAATTATAAAGTGAAAAAGATTTTACTCAGTTGAACGCCATTTTGGCATTCCCAAGCGACACTTACTTAGGCCATTCTCATTTGAATTCATGAGACTTGCTGTCAATGTCCTATAGACAGTATTATGACGTACAGAAAAATTATTATGACACATGTTTTCGCTTTTTGGAGTCATCATTGACTCACTATTGTTATAGTTACTACTCGCGGACTCAGGCTAGTAGAATTATCCAATTTCGGTGACTCATTTTGATTTTTTCGGGATAAAAATGTAACCAATCTGTATTAATATTATTGAGCTAAAGAGTTTGTTTGAACGCGCTAATCTCAGGGACCGTCCGATTTGAATAATTATTTCACTGTTAGATAGGATATTTCGCTCATTCAGTGCAATAACGACGAAAATACACTTTTTGACAAATTTGAGTTAAATATGTCCAAAGTTGTGTTGAGGTTGATTCATTTTTTTTAATATTTCATGTCTTTGATGCATTTTTTGATTGATTTAAACTGAAAATAATACAATGACACTTTAGTCTTATTTTAAGTTAAAAATAAAACGGCAATGTCTAAAACAAGAGTCATAAATGGAAAACAAAAATTAAAAAAAAAAATTATATCCCTCTGCTGTAAAATTGCAAATATGCAGTCTCGTCTATATTGATCCAAATGAGCGATTTATCGAGGAAGGCTTTTCATCGATAAATCGCTCATTTCGCAGAAAAAGTGAAAAGTTTCCGTTCCCGCGGGAAAATCCATAAAACAAGGGCAACGAAGTGGCGTGAAAAGCTAGTCCATCATATTTGTATTCCCGTGTCAGAACACGACATCCAAACTTACATACAAGCCTCTAGACCAGACGACTACGTCATCATACTCATAAGTCAACGTATCAGGTTAAATTTGAGTTTCTGTTTTATGACTCTTGTGTTTATGAGTCAGACAGGGGTGGACCCCCTCCTGAATTTTCCTAGAAACCCACCCTAACTTATGCCCTGGATGCTTATTTGTCCGGGGGGTGAGTTTTACTAGTTTATTGAACCCCATAACCCTCCTTCACGTAATTACAACCTTTGGCGATGCCAGCAAATGCATTCGTCTGCCCGAAATGCTAATGGAATTATGGTGTTTATTGATTTTCACATGTAAAATATAAGTTCAGGATATTATGAATTTCGTACAACCAAACACATTAACGCTATCGCCTTACAAGTATTAATTACTACGAAAGGTATAGTTTAAATAATTGTTATGTAGGTATCGGAAATCTTGTCATTGTATCCTTAAATTGTTTTTATTAAAACTTTACCTATTTTATGAAAGACATACCTAATATAAATTAATGTAAAGTATATAGAATTTTTAAGACAAGTTAAAAAAAAATTAACAAATTTCTATTTTTGTATCATAACATCCCAATTTTCGTTGGAGATCAGATAAAAATTATACCACTTATTTGTTAGAATCTAAACTAAAATAAATAAAAAAATATAAATAAATTAATGTATTGTTTTTGTCTTTCACCATGTCCCAGTAAAATAAGACAATGGTTAAAATATAAGCGAATATGAAGCGAACTGTCAAGACAATGTTATTTCCTTGATCATTTTTGCATAAACAATTTAATTTTATTAATTTTAAGCAGACCTGTCCATGTAAGCTTGTGCTTCTAAGGAAATAAATGTATTGACTTTCGACATTATAGAGCTATTTCGCTCAGTTACATGTGTCAACCCTGGACGACTCTTAACATACCTAACCATTGTCAATAATACGTGTCGGATTAAGTGAAATAAGCCCTTATTGTTAAGGTTCATAAAATCAATGGTGTACAATAATTTTCTGTTAAAATATTCACAGCAATTTACAACGGCCCGCGTATTCCGTGAACGGTATTGCACGAACGAACATCATCACAGATACGTGTACGTACGTGCTACACGCCAGCGTTTATGGAAATACCCATTGCAATTACGACCGTTAGGGGATGGGCTTTATTAGTCTGGACTTATGAATTATTTTTGTCACGAGATTCATAAAGTTTAGCATACATAGCTCAAAGGATCGAGAATTATAATCGCAGAGTATTCGAGAATTATAATAGTAGGTAAAAATAATCTACATTTAGATTATTACATACATTTCTTTATGTATTTTTAACCCCCGACCAAAAAAGAGGGGTGTTATAAGTTTGACGTGTCTGTCTGCCTGGGACATCATAGTTCCCGAACGGATGCGGGAATTTTAATTTCGTTTTTTTGTATGAAAGGTGAGTCTGGCGCGAGTGTTCCTAGACATGTCTCATGAAAATCGGTTGTGCCGTTTAATAGTTATGGGGGTTAGAGTGGGAAAGGATAACCGGAAATCTGCAAATATACTCGAGTGGGGTATCAAATGAAAACGCATCGCGTGCACATTACAAAATATTATGCTGTTTTACTTTTAAGGAAATTAATTCTTAAATGTAGATTTATTTCTTATCCGACAAGCATTTATTTTGTAAATGTTAAATCTATTATAGTTGCTTATGTAAATAAATCAAAATTTAAAATTTAAGAACAACCCCCGATTCCAATGCCTTAATTTACTTAAATGTAAAACAACATAATATTATGTAATGTGGACGAGATGCGCTTTCATTTGATACCCCCACTCCCCACACTAGTATATTTGCAGATTTTCGGTTTACCTTCCCCACTCTCACCCACATAACTTTTAAACGGCTCAACCGATTTTCATGAAACATGTCTAAGAACACCCGGGCCAAACTCACCTTTCCTACAAAAAAAGCTAAGTTGAAATCGCTCCATACGTTCGGGAGCTGTGATGTCCCAGACAGACAGACAGACAGACAGACGGACACGTCAAACTTATAACACCCCTCTTTTTTGGTCGGGGGTTAAAAATAATAAAGTTTGACCTGAGCGATTGCTTGTGTTTGATTAAACACAATAGTAGTAAATCATCTGCCATCGTATTTTAGGTACTCGTACATACAAGGTATATAAATAAGCATAGGTCACTTTGGCCGAAATCAGCTGTTTAGAAAATAAATAGATAAATTTGATATGAATTAAGAAGTTAAAATGATCCGTACTACCGTTAAATTACTGCCGTTACGTCAAAACAATATGTTAATACACTTTTACTGATTTAAATACCATTTTACAGCAATAGATATGCAGTTGTAAAATTATTATTTTTTATGAATTCAGTCCAGTCTATTGCCCTGTGTTCTATCTGCATTACGCAAATCGTCATCCCACCCGAACGCAAGAAGTACCTACTTCTGTCCACAGAGCGCAGTGCCAAAACAAGTTTACCCAAGAGGTTGTTGGCAGATTAGACCAGCCCACTCCAGTTAGCTGATTCTAACTATGAGCTATATCGAATACCATTCTGATGTTAACCGTGATTTAATGAGCTTAAATTTTTTGATACTGGGGGCAGTGATCGCTAAATAAATGTAGATGCTTCATTTTCAGTATATTTAACCCCGTCCGAAAAAGAGGGGTGTTATAATATAATTCTTTAAGTACCTTTGTCCAATGTGTTTGTATTATATTTTGGACATATCTAATATTTGTAAGACCATGCATTGGAAATAAATGTTGTTTTATCTAAGATTGCCGTGTCAGTCTGTTTGTGGCACCATAGAGCTCCAGAATGGATGAAGAGATATTAATTTTGTTATATTTTTTATAAGAGGCGAATTACGCGCGAGTGGTTTTAGGCATATTTGATTAAAATCGGTTAAGCCATTTTAACAACACAATAATAGATATGATTTTATACCTTTAAGGAAATTTTTTAATTTTAAATTTCGATTGTATTACAAACTAACGAACCACTATTTATGGGAGCTACGTATAAGTTTGAAGAACATGTGTGTCATTCACCAACCTGTATCGGCCAGCTTGGTGAATTAAGGCCCAATCTCTCTCGTCAAGAGAGAAGTCCGTGTCCCAGCAGTGGACGTTAATAGGGTGTTGATGATGTATTTGTGCGACACACAATACTAACAGCATCTGTCTATTCGACCGGCCGGCCGGTATACCTACTTTCAGACGTTTTACATCAGGATTCTGGAACCTCTCCAGAAAATTTTATCCCCTTTACTCGATTGAAACTCCTATGCCAGGTAATTCCATTTTAATACTGTCATTTTAAAGAAGATAAAGGTAAAACAAACATCATTAACCTTTTGAAGGTTCCGTAGCCAAATAGCAAAAAAAAACAGAACCCTTATACTTAGTCTTTTCTCCGAATTTATAAGAACAATATTGAAACTTCGTAAGTAGATGTATTATGTTAACTGCATTAAGATTTTTCCTTACTAACGATCCTATCAAGAAAACCCTGGGAAAATCTAAGAAGATTTCAAGTAAAGCTAGTCTATTGTAATAAGTAAATCAGATGTCGAGTACCCTTTACACAAGCTTAGAGCTTACCACGGGGCTAGATGTTGTTGCGTGGATTGTCCGGAACTATATTTATTTAATCAATACCTTCGTAGCGTCACGCACATCGTATTAAAGCAGGGATCCGGTAAGTATGATATTGCTACACTTGCTGATCAATCAATTACATACATCGATTGCTCATGAAACGTTTCAAAGGAATCGTGACGCACTCTCATTACATAAAGAAGGTGGGTTATTTTCTATTGAGGGGTTTATTCTGAATATGCCCAACAATTTTGAAAGTTTTTTATTAGGTTTTTAGTATATCACGCGATTTGAGTCGACGAGAGAGTAGATTATTATAGACTAGCTTTGCCCGCGTAATAATAAATTTGCGTAATAGTAAAAAGTAGCTTTTGTCTTTTAGTATAGAAACAGCTATGTCCACTCCAATTGGCTCGGCTTGGCTCGGAATAATTCTATTTTCCCGCGAAAAGCGGAATTTTATCGTAAAAAGTAGCCTATGTGTTATTCTGTTAAATAAGCTAAATTATTTTTTAGTATCATTAAAATCCATCGAGTAGTTATTTCGTTGAAAGAGCAATAGGGTCAGCTAGTATTAGTATACATACAAGTTAATTAATTACTCTGCAGAATATTCGGACTTGTAGCTTGAAAATGGAGCTCTGACATCGCCAAATAGATTAACTAATTAAAATGGCATGTATGATATTGAGAAACCCGACCATGTGCGCGTAGATCAGATATATTGTGGTTGTAGCTGTAGCTAATTATGGACATTATAATAATAACAAATGACACTTAATATGGGTCCATCTGAACTTCTAACAAACCAGTCCCTGACATACCTGCGATTGATGCATTGTTATTTGAGACTGCGGCTACTCATCTATTATACTACTATTCATAGTAATTTAATGATAATTGGAGAGATGTTTACATACATCAAAATTGTTATTTATGTTCTCCTTCCTTTTATTGTGTTCTAATATATTGGAATAAGTGTTTGGTAAAAAAAAAGGGGAGCTTAAAATAGAGTTTGGTACTTCTTTAGCATAAGAACATTGTTACCTTTAACCTTTATATTGTCACTAGCGGCACGCCCCGGCTTTGCACGGGTAATTATTCAAAATTGTTTCAAAATGATTCGAATTTTTCTCGCCGTAAAAACCATCCACTCCAACGAACATTTAAAAAAATAAATTGGCTAAATTGGTATAGGCGTTGTTGAGTTATGCGCTTAGCAACACATTTTGCGATTCATTTTTAACCCCCGACAAAAAAGAGGGGTGTCATATGTTTGACGTGTCTGTCTGTCTGGGACATCATAGCTCCCGAACGGATGAAGCGATTTCAACTTAGTTTTTTTTGTTTAAAAGGTGAGTCTGGCGCGAGTGCTCTTAGACATGTTTCATGAAAATCGGTTGTGCCGTTTAAAAATTGTGGGGGTTAGAGTGGGGAAGGAAAACCGAAAATCTGCAAAAACTCGAGTATCAAATGAAAGCGCATTGCGTGCACATTACACATTATTATGGTGTTTTACTTTTAAGGAAATTGAAGGATTCGAATCGGGGGTTTTTCTCATATTTTAAATTTAGATTTATTATTTATAAGAAGATTAAGGTAAGAGAAAACATACTATTGATTGCAATCTTCAATTTGGTGTAACCGACAACAAACATAAACTTGGTTCGGGTCAATTTGTGTAACGTTAGTTTTTTGAAGAAAGTTGGTTTTATATTGGTGTATAATTTTTCGTTCAAGCTAAGAATTAGTGTAAGAGCAATGCTGGTTTGCCAAGATACATACACCAACTTAACCTTCTTCGGTCATAGGAATACAACAATTCGACTTATGTAAATGGATCAAATACCTACTCAGTTACAACATAATTTCGACGGAAGTCTGCAAAATTTACAGTTAAAATGTGTAGCGTAACTGTATTTTTTTAAAGTTAGAATTATATTATTATGCTCTTCGAAAGAGCAGAAAAAAACTAAAAAAACTGTAAACTCAACTTATTTTACGTGTTTTGGTGGTTAACCCAATTGAACTGCCAACCGACGATATTATGTACAATATCTATGCTATAATGGTAGGGTTTAGTTCTGAAAATAACTTTTTGAATGGGATTAGTTACCTGTTAACGAATTATTAACAACTAACTAAGCGACAAAATATTATCAAGCGACAATTTTTTTATTTCCGCACACGACCATTCAGTAGGGAGCCGATCGCGCGGCAGATTATTTCGTAATCTTAACCCCCCTCCCGTACCTTCGTGCCCGAGTGACGCCTGCCACTCCACAACGCATAGTGTCACAAAACTATAATAGTTAGAGATATGATGTGACAACGTTTTTTGTAGATGATGATAAGTTCTACAAAGTTGTAATACATCACTTAGTTATATATTCAATAGTTTTCGCAGCATTCGCGATTAAAGAAAGATTTTAGGTTTATTTTTTCATAAAAATCGGTTATTGTCACAAAACTATAATAGTTAGAGATATGATGTAACGACGTTTATTGTAGATAATGATAAGGTCTACAAAGTTGTAATACATCACTTTGTTATATATTCAATAGTTTTCGCAGCATTCGCGATTAAAGAAAGATAATAGGTTTATTTTTTCATAAAAATCGGTTATTGTCACATAACTATAATAGTTAGAGATATGATGTAACGACGTTTATTGTAGATAATAATAAGGTCTACAAAGTTGTAATACATCACTTTGTTATATATTCAATAGTTTTCGCAGCATTCGCGATTAAAGAAAGATTTTAGGTTTATATTTTCATAAAAATCGGTTATTGTCACAAAACTATAATAGTTAGAGATATGATGTAACGACGTTTATTGTAGATAATGATAAGGTCTACAAAGTTGTAATACATCACTTTGTTATATATTCAATAGTTTTCGCAGCATTCGCCATTAAAGAAAGATTTTGGGTTCTTTTTTTTGACCATGGGTTACATTATCGGAGTTTGGTAAGGAATCATATTATTTTTGAAAACTAAATATAGCCTATGTCACTCAGGGATAGTGTAGCTTTCGAATGGTGAAAGAATTTTTTAAATCGGTGCAGTAGTTTCAGAGCCTATTCGAGACAAACAAACAAACAAACAAACAAACAAAAAATCAAACCTTTCCTCTTTATAATATTAGTATAGATAATACAATTCACATTTAACATTATGTTTTCTATTTTGGTTGAGACTGAGTGCGCATACAAAAAGGGCAGCTTAAAATAGAGTTTGGTACTTTTTAGCATAAGAATATATATATGTTAACAGCATATAATTTATCTAAATCTTTTATTTATTAAGTTACTATAGAATACAATTATGTGTCATAAAAGTAAGATGAACATACCAACAGCGACAATGTAAATAAGTTAATTAAATTAATTCAGAATTTTCATAATAAATACATTTATATGTTATACAAATCAATTTAACTTTTGCTTTAACACCCTAAATTTAAATTATTTTAGTAATCACTCCATTATGATTAATCTATCAAGTGAGTTTTATTTTACTTCAGTGAACAAAGATGAATCCCTTACAGAATGTTATTTATTTATCTTATTTTATGCAAATAGTAAATGATTGATGTTATTAGAGCAAAATTAGTATTACCATCCTAGCAAGACCTCTTTTACCTCTAGTTATACAGATAACAGATAATGTTATAACAAACTGAGTTCATTGTTCTCAATACTGATAGTGTTTGTTGTTAATTTATAAACATTATGAAATTTCAAAGCAGATAAAGATAAATTATTAGTTTTATTATTCAGTGGCCTTTCATTGAAAAAATCTGAGACAGAACATGAGATAAGAATAAGAATCTATCTATCTATCTACAGAAGAGATGAAAGCCGGGTTGTTAAATTTGCTTCTCAACTCAGTGTAATAAATTGAAGCGAACTGTCAAGACAATGTTATTTCCTGAATAATTTTTACTTTTAACATTTATATTTATGAATTTTAAGTTGACCTGTCATGTATGCCCTGTGCTTCTGAGGAAATAAACATTTTGACTAGGACTTTATGCTATGAAACTTGTATCAACAGCCTAGCAGATAAAGAGACATGATGATAGTTTACATAAATTGATAGTTTTTTTATTTAGTCGTGTTTTAACACCTGACATTAATAAAATCTGAGACAGAATATGAGATAAGATTCTATCTATCTATTTATAAGTAACTCATTGACTCATTATCTGTAATATACAAATAGAGATAGAGGCAATCCTGGCATAGCTAATGGTGCATTGTTTTCATGGTCTATTAAGGATGACTGAAGGTTAATATTACGGCCAATGTCAATGTTGAATTCATTTGTTTGAGATCATCTTTAGAAAACTGTTGATATTAGATACTCTTCTTGACAGAAGACCACTCTTTGCTACACTGCACAGCCATGGAAGAGGGAAGAAAAGAGACGGGGTTGAAAAGTCTAATGGATGAGGTGACCAGATATGCTGGCATGACTTTGCAAGTCTCTTAAAAGTCCTACTCTGGTACACCAAGGAGTTGGGCTGGTTAGGGCCTAGCTAGGCACACTAGGGAGTGAGAAGTCTGTGCAATCCTTAAATCCCCAAGTGTTGGGTTTAGTTTTTGTAAGAAATGTTATTTGATTTAACCTTTATCGCATGTGTGAATTAACGCACTGCCCTTCTCGGCCCTAACCATAGCATCTCCTTGATACAGCATAGTATGTTTTAACTTGTATTTCAAATTCTCTTTTCCATCCTATGGTTGCCTGGAAAAGATTACTCTTAAGCAATAAGCCCCCTTTTGTACTTCTTCCTCTTATGTGAATTTTGTTAATATTATTTTGATTTCCTCAACAATGAAGTGTTTTTGTATTGCACTGTACTGCGGCTTCTAGTGATAGTGATTCATTGAGTGCTTTGTGGGACTTCATTTAAGAGTGATTCAAAAAATGTTGCAAGAAAGTGAATTTTAACATTTGAATTATCAACATTCAAACACAAATAGATTCTATACCTATGTATAGATTTATTGTGATCTAAATCATATAACATAAGCTTTACCAACTTGCCAAGAACATTTTTGGCATTGTTCATCACATAATTGGCATATTTGTGGATTGTAAAATTATTTTCTATAGGTAGTAAATTTGCTAAACAACTTACTATGAGCTATTTTGTTTTGCAAAGCGTATAGCATCAACCAACAGGTAAATATGACACATAAAATCCTGTGGTTTTATAATGATTTGTCATAGCATAAAATGCTATTTATATGACAATTGAGCCAAGTCAGTATAATTATTGATACCTAATAATTATGTATGGGAAATACCAGCGTAGGAAAATGCTTTGACATGGTCATTAAATTTGTAAGCTGCACTACTGAAACTTTCATTATGCTGATAAAAGTAGCTAAGATCCCACATGTTACTGAACACGAGTGTTTAGAACAAAAAGTGAAACATTATTTATAACACTTATTCAAGTGTATCACATACTAGAACAAAGGAAATAAAGAAGTACAACCTAGCAGAACAAAATGTGCATATTTTCAGTGTGTGGTTGTCGGTCATTCCATGACAAATAATCACCACAAGAATATCGCAACATAAAACAAGCTAATTACAATAGTTGGTGTAGCTAACAGTATCAAATGGCACAGGATGCAGTAGCGCGGTCAGTCCATTCATGCGGTAAGCTAACGGTGGTTTTTTTTTTCATCCTACCATCCTAGTCCAACGCATGGCTCAAACCGGTTAAAACCGATTTATAGAGAGATAAACGCCAAAGTATGTCGCGAAATTTGCACGCCCATACCGCCGAGACTAGCCTCGACTCACAGATAAACAAAAGCTCATTGACCCTGGTGGAATATTGAAAAATAACGGACTGTGAATAGTTTCCCTGGCCGGTATTTTAGGTGTATAAAATTATCTTCACTTACCGCCATTATGAACTCGTCCCACTAATAATTGATTGAACTTAGATGAAAAGCACTTATAACTTTGAATGCAAACTGAGCTAAACTAGATGTGACCTTTTTTATTCTTGATTTCTTGTAAAATGATTACTCACCACAAGCGCTCGTTTTCCTTCTTTTAGACGGAATGACCAGTGTGACCAACTTTAAATTAGAGATCCTGCCAGCGTTACCAACCCTACTGTTTTAACAGTAGATTTGCTGTTTTCACATTGATGACCATGTTTTCTGTTTCATTCCTATTTTCTACTGTTTTTCGCGTTCAGCGCCACCTAATACACTACTATGCACATTTTTTGATAACCACTACGCAATAAAACGCAATGACAAACCACTGCGTAATAAAACGCATTGATACTAGATGGCAGTATCTTCTTTATATTTTTATGCACGGGGAAATCCTTATTACTTATAACTATTGTATTGCGTAGCGTAGGTATTAATTGAAGGAGTATTAGGTACACACTAAATCCGAAATAACTGATTGCTATTCATTTGAAGCTACAGAAAAGCACATTAAGAAATTCAACAAAAACATGTATGATTTTAAAAATAAAAATGAGTGTGAAAATATTGAAGATGAGGCAATTGAAAATGATACTGAAAAAAATTTTACTATGATTTTTGTTTTATGTTGCTGTGATTATAAATATATCAATTTATGTGAGTTCTAGTAACTAAAAAAGTTGTTTATTATTTAATTATATGAGCAAAATTATGAAATCTGCCTTTTTTTTCTTTACCTACCGCTTTCTACTGTTTTTTTTTAGGCGAGTTGTTGTTTTTTAGTTTTTTGAGGTTGGCAACACTGGATCCTGCCCCACTTAGGCACGAAAACTGACAAATCCTGCCAAAATCGAAAGCACAAAATGCCAAAATAATGCCAATATAATTAAAATAAATAGACACATTATTTTTTGTAGTTTTATTTAAAATAATTGATCTTAGAGTCTAAAAGGGAACTGAATTAAATTATACATTCGTATTAGCATCATATTCTTCTTGATCACTTTCTTTATACATCGCTTTTGTCATTTGTTTAATAATTTCTTTAGTTGGCCAGAATGAAACGCAGTCACCATATTGACTAATGCCCCGTTTAACATGTAAAATAGAGGCGACATGTTTATTAATGAAATCTATTCCACGTTTTTGTTTTTATGAGGTTGATTTGCGAGAATATCCTTTCACAAGCAGCATTCGACATTGGCAAACACAACAAACCTTTTACAAAATTATAAACATTAACGTATTTTAAGTCTCCATTTGAATTTCGAATTTTACCAATGGCACCCCAAACCAAAGATATAAGATTTTAGGAAATCCCCGAACCAAAGGTCTTTGCATTGCCAGTGTTGCCATAGGCATTTTAAAATTCCTACTCATTTTGTGGGCTGTAGCAGCTATACTGCCAAATCTGTCAGCCTTAATTGCTAATACTGCCAAATACTGCCAGATTTCTAAAACGTCAAACAAAAGTGCCAGTGAGTAAAATAAAGGGCTAAACCTGCCAAAAAGGCAGGATCCTGCCACATATGGTCACACTGGGAATGACGTTTAAAAAAAAGAAACAAACTTTTTTCATCTTTGTGCTTCCAACTCGAAAAACATAGATACTCCCTAATTTTATATAATTCATTTTTAAAATCAAGCTTGACGGTAAATAATTAATTTGTCAATATGTTATTCTAAAGTTAATAGTCTTGTTTCAAATCTTTCTATAGTATACGTTTTCATTGAATCTGAAATATAAACTTTTGAGTTTTCGTCTCGCAATATTGTTTTCTAGTTTTTGATTAGCTGGCAACAATAATAAAACTCGTTCAGGATCAAACTTTATTTATAAATAAAAAAAATGCATGAATCTCTCATCTCTAAATAATTAACCAATCACTTACCTTCTCAATCCTTGACGTTATATTTCGGTACTAAAAAGGATGAGGATTTACAGTAATCATAGCAAATAGAAAAGGATTTTCCTAAAAAGCGGGACCGTTTGGCAAGGCAAGGCGGCATTGGAAAGTGTCAACATTTTTTAACGAACACTGTATTGCCAACACATTTTTGTAGTGAACAATCTAACATTTAAATATACTCAATTTATCCAACCGTGTCAACCGTGTCAAATGAGCAATTTTGTCTATTTAGTATTGCATATAATAGTAGTATAATAAATCCAAGTCTTCAAATTTCGTCTCAAAATTCTTTAATGTTTTATATAAATAAATTAAGACTTGGCCATCGCCTGAAAACACGTGTTAATTCAATCGCCTGAAAACACGTGTAAATTCAATTATTTAGTGCGATGGCCAGCATGCGAAGTCGAGCAAGAAAGCGGCACGGCCGTACCATCCTTTTCTCGAAGAAATTCAGGCCATTTTCGACCCTCTGTAACTTCGTTGTGGATAAAACGAGAAGACTGAAATTTTCAGTATCCATGCAGGATTGTAAAGACACGGTATATTTCAAATTTCATTCAATTTGAACCAGTATTTTAAGAATTATAAATGGTCAAATTTCGTAATTTTGTCAATCACTGACTGACTGACTGACTCACCGATCATCAAAATTCTAAGGTACTTCTAGCAGACCTAGAAGCTTCAAATTTGGAATATAAGTAGTGTTTGGTGTATGAATCATGGAAAAACTAAAAAATCTAGAAAAAACCGGTATAGAGGGCGCTGTCGTACCTTTTCTCGAAGCAATTCAGGCCATTTTCGACCCCCTGTAACTTCGTTGTGGATAAAACTAGAAGACTGCAATTTTCAGTAACCATGCAGGCATTGTAAAGACACGGTATATTTTTAAAATTTCATTCAATTTGAACCAGTATTTTGAGAATTATATCGGGTCAAATTCCTTAATTTTGTCACTCATTGACTCACCGATCATCAAAATTCTAAGGCAGACCTAGAAGCTTCAAATTTGGAATATAAGTAGTGTTTGGTGTACGAATCATGGAAAAACTAAAAAATCTAGAAAATACCGGTATAGAGGGCGCTGTCGCAACGCCAAGTATATACGAAATATGTACTAAAGTAATAATAATGCGAAATATAAATAAACCCAATCTGGACCGGCAAAAAGAAAATTATATGGACATATATACAATAAGTAGAAGGTACCGAAAAGGAAAAAAGTAGAACTGGCCAAGTCTCAATATATTTATATAAAACATTAAAGAATTTTGAGACGAAATTTGAAGACTTGGATTTACTTGGATCACACAACTTTTTACCGCAGAACAACTGAGTTGCGTGACTTGGTTTTTTTGACAAGTATGGTTTTTGATGGGATCTCATTTCTTTTTGTATTTTGTAGACAGTTCTACTTTTTTCCTTTTCGGTACCTTCTACTTATTGTATATTATGTCCATATAATTTTCTTTTTGCCGGTCTAGATTGGATTTATTTATATTTCGCATTGTTATTACTTTAGTACATATTTCGTATATACGTGGCGTTGCGACAGCGCCCTCTATACCGGTCTTTTCTAGATTTTTTAGTTTTTCCTTGATTCATACACCAAACACTACTTATATTCCAAATTTGAAGCTTCTAGGTCTGCCTTAGAATTTTGATGATCGGTGAGTCAATGAGTGACAAAATTAAGAAATTTGACCCGTTATAATTCTCAAAATACTGGTTCAAATTGAATGAAATTTGAAATATACCGTTTCTGTACAATCCTGCATGGTTACTGAAAATTTCAGTCTTCTAGTTTTATCCACAACGAAGTTACATTTAAGAAAATTAAGGCATTGGAATTAGGGGTTTATTTCAAATTTTAAATTTAGATTTTTTCATAAGTATTCCGTAGGGGTAACGTTCTGGGTCTTTTCTGGTGGTGGCTTCGGCCGCGGCTTGTCGCCACCCTCCGGGCTGGGATAAGTGCTAGTGCGTGAAGCGATTTGAAAAAGAGTCAGTTTCATACGTTTCATAGTTCACTTTTGATCAAACGTAGTTGGCAGCACCGATATGACATCTCACTCTTTTATATCTTTTTGAAGTTGACGAGACGCGACGATTCCAATGAAAAAAAAGTTCAAGGCGCTCTCACACATCCATCTCGCTCTCTTTCTCTCAAAATTAGACAGACGAAGACCAAAGCAAGACGAAAAGAAATATCGGTCGGCGGCATTTCGGAAATCGGAACGACACGGGACCGGTGACACCGGCCGGAGCGCTGACGGAATCGTTCGCTTTGTTTAGATTTTTTCCGCTTATTTTAACTTTTGTTACCGAAATGGAAGCTGAAGCGGTAACAGAAAATTCGAAAAAAGAAAGCTCAGAAAAAGCTCCGGAACAGGCCAAATCTGTAAGATCAAATAACTTTTCCAGCTGATAAAAATAGACACCGATCGGGTATCGTATTATACTTGATACCGCGATATTTCAGCTAAATTTTATTAAAATGCTAATTGTCTATATTACTATAGATCTATTAAACTGTGCTCTTTGATTTATTCAATGATATTCGTATACAAAGCCGCTAAAACCGTGGAATATCTAACCTAAAACTTATTGGCTCTGTGCCAAGCTGTGTGAATGTTTACTATTTCTGTACGAAAGTACGATTCAGGTGGTTTCTGCTTTTACTGTTGACGACAAAGCCAAGCCAAGGTGCTGATGGAATGCTCCCATTACATGACAACTGAAATCGAATAATTTTCTCTACGTTCGTAAAAATGTTAATTGTAAGAAAATTTGTCTCTAATGTACCCATACAGAAAACCATGACAATAACCAACAAATCCCCTGGCAACTATGCACTTACCATTTCATGGTATATTGCTTTCATAAATTCTTGGGCTGCTGCTATAGCTACAATACAATACAGTATGAAGGAGTTTTTTGTCCTGCAGTAATAATTATGACTTTATAGCAATAAATTAAGTAAAAAATAGAATTTGAAATGGTTAGCAACCACATTTATCAGTTATGAGTTGATATATAATATTGATACAGCAAAATTTACTAACATAAAGTTAGTAATATTTTCATAATAAAATGGTGAACCATTATAATTACATACTATCACACTTTGTAACCTATTTTCAGGCACCACAAATGGCAAAGCCAATAGAAACTTCTAAAAGACCTCGCAGAGAAGACAGAAACCGCAAGGATGATAAAAACTATGATTTGTTCTTGAAAGCTGTGAATGCTGCGCCTCCGGGTGAACAAATCAATGTTGCGAGTCAAAAATACCTGGCCATGATCGATGAGAACAAGAAGATGCAGTTTTACATTAAACAGTCGGACAAACACCATGCTATCATCTTAAAAGAGAAGGAACAATTGCAGTTGGAGTACAATAAAACTATTTTAGTGAAATCAAAGCTAGAGAATTTGTGTAGAGAATTGCAAAAGCAGAATAAATCTATAAAGGTTTGTTATACATACTTATTTTCTTAATAGAACTGGCAGTGCTCCACGGTGTTACCTGCATTATAATGAATTTCCAGCGATATGACAAATTTTTGAGCAGTAATTTATTTATTTATTTAATAATTTGAACGGCTATTATACAAATTATAACAAAAATTCATACATATACACATCTATATAAATAAATTTAACCGATTCGTTGCGATGTCTAATTTTGAAAACTTCTAACTGTGGCGTTGAACAAAATTGCCGTGACACGGCTGCCGTGCCAAGCGCCATACGATTAAATGACACGGCTCCTGTGTCTTCAGCCATGCCGAAAAGCAAACAGTGTTTTTACCATTTTTACGACGTTCTAACCATATAACTTTTAGTTTACAATCGAAATCTAACGTGAGCGGTCAGGAACGGTAGTTTCAAGTGATAATAAGTGCAAAAATAAGTGTATTTTTGGAAATGGATGGTAAGTGTTTTTTTTAATAAAGGTGTGATCAACCTTTTCTACTGAAAGTAGTTCTAAAAACATTGTTTTGGTTTTCCTGATAAGAAATTTAAGTATTTTAAAGTAAATGATTGCCTTTTTATTGTTTAAGAATTACGGCGTAAAAGAAAGTATATTCCCGAGACAGAAATTGAAACTCAATGCGACGACGATGACCAAATACTAGAGCAGAATTCGCAAACATATTCACAACACTGGGAAAACTCAGAACACTTGAAATCTATACAAGAGGATACTTCAACGTGCATAGAAAAAGAGATGGTGGACAGATCAACGTGCACTGAAAACATAGTAGTGGACAGTACTAAGTGCATAAAAAAAACTAAGGATGATGAGCGTCATGTTCCAACTGTATTGGATATGCATGGATGTAAAAAATGTTCTCTCCAATCGTTCACATTTCTGATACAAAAATAAGCGATTTTTTAGTATTATCTATTTCAATTATATTATTATACAAAAATCCTCATCATTAAAAATTTCAAAAAGGTTGGTGACCCCTATTTTTTAAAAACAATACAATATCCAGAAACGAATGCTACAAGCTTGATGTACGTTAAAAATAAAAAAGTTTTGTTCTAGGGTAGTTTTCCCTAAATCTTAAATTGAAGGAATTACCATCGATTTAAAAATGGCACGGCTCACGTGCCCAACGCCACACGCAAAAGAAAATGATGACACGGCTGCCGTGCCATCCGCAACGAATCGGTTAAGATAAAAATAACAATTTTCATTTCATTGAGTCAAATCAATTTAATAAAAATAAATTTTATTTTAATTACATTTAACATTATTTTATCTTTCGGTAAGTATTTTTTATTTCACTATAGCTTTAGTAGTTTAAGTTATAAACGTTTTTGTCGAAAAGGTCGCGCTGCTTCAGTGCCGTAGTAAGCGACGAAAGTGCGCGGACAGCTGGGGCTAGAACGCTCGCGGGCTTTGGGCCGTTGAGTGGTTAAGTAATAAGCGTACCGCCAGCCAGACTAGCGCCATAACGCGTCTCATAACTTGTACTTGCATAGCAAAATATCAATAGACGCCCTACGGGTGCAATATAATAATATTTTTAGGATGTTGTTGCGACTGCGACTGCCAGGGTTTTGTAGTGCATCGGAGATGTTTGCGCTACACCGCACGAATGGTTTTTATGCCATTATGCGAATAAAAACCGCGTGCCTGATGCGCAGAGTCCGGAGCAGTCGAAACAATATCCTAAAGACCGTCGGAGATGACATTTACTTTCCACTATGGAGGTCTCTTGTGCGACCTCTAGAGAGAGTGGATAACTAAAGGAACCTTTTTCCTAGATTGATCGCTCTCTGCACGGGACAGTATCTGTCTGTTTATGTTATTTATGTTTATGTTTTCTATAATGTATGTTATTGTATAATCACGTTAATTTAATTTATGGACCTGTGTCTAAAATAAAAGATTTTTATTTTTATTATGTTATTTATAACGAAACAGTTAATATTAGACCATCCTGAGAAGAGATGAGAAGTTATCACTTCAAAAATGATTTGAATGAATTATTTAGATTAAACTCTGGCATTCCAGGACGAATCCCTCCACAAGATACGCGAGGAGGAAGAGCGTCTAAAGGAAACGCAGACAAAGTTCCAATCCACCCTCGCTGAGATCTCCACCCTGCTGCAACAGAACAACGAGAAGAACGTCAAGCTAAGAGACGATAACATCAGCATGACGGAGAAGTTTAAGACGGTGGTGCAACAGTATCAGCTTAGGGAAGACCAGGTATGGTCGAACTCATAGATATTAGAAGTAAGAGAATAAATAAATATTTCCCTATAATCCAAACAACAACATCTAGCCCCGTGGTAAGCTCTAAGCTTGTGTTGCAGGTACTAGACATCTGATATACTTCATATAATAGACATACATATTTATATAGATATTTTTTGATAAGGGGGCGTGCCACGTGTCGCCAAATCCTGTACATTTGAACAGGAAATTAACGCATCCACTACGAATGCTTTTTCGTGTCATCAATACGCTTTTTAACCCCCGACTAAAAAAAAGGGGTGTTATAAGTTTGACGTGTCTGTCTGTGTGTCTGTCTGTCTTCAATTGAGTATTTTTTTGTATGAAAGGTGAGTTTGGCGCGAGTGTTCTTAGACATGTTTCATGAGAATCGTTTATGCCGTTTAAAAGTAATGGGGGTGAGAGTGGGGAAGGCAAACCGAAAATCTGAAAATATACTCGAATGGGGTCTCAAATGAAAGCGCATCGCGTGCACATTAAAACATTTTATGGTGTTTTACTTTAAAGGAAATAAAGGCATTGAGACCGGGGGTTTTTCTTAAATTTTAAATTTAGATTTATGTTGGTAGTGTTTGTAAGTAACCAGCTTACGAATAATATGTGCGTGTACTACACATGAATTGTAAGCCTTTGATTGAGATAACATTGTTAATTGTAGTCTTTTATTCATTCACACACATTACACAGTAGGTAATCACAAAATAACTTAGTACATTGCGTGTGTGGACCAAAAGGTTTTGCCTCAGCTCTATGTTGCTGCGATGCGCGATGCGTAGCAACGCTGGTTTTCAGGCAAACCTTCGGGTGAGTGTAGGCACGGAATTACACAAGTTAAAACTAAAGCTATACTAATACACAATAACAACAAAAAATAATAAAAGGTAGAATAATAAAAAATAAAAAAGATTTTCGTCTGTTCACTCAATTCTGATCTGAACCTGACCTTGGCAAGACGGATAATAAATAAATAATAATAATATATGTATAACAAACAAAACACGGCAAATTTCATAAAAAAAAGAGAAATAGTAATTGGCGACATATTGGCTCCGCTGCAAACTGCGCTTCATAACATTTCTCCTTATTTTTGTGTTTTGTGTCCTCCAGCTGTTTATGGTTAACCACAGTACCGAGATTGTCAGTCGCTATCTCTCTCTTTTCTCTGGTTGATTTAAAGAATAACTTTCAAACCGTATCTCATTTGCCCCAGCAGAATACCAGCGCTGGTTGCAAAACCTGAACCCTGAACCTTTTGAATTGATTTGTATCATAGAGCTATTTTAGAGAGAGGCTCAACCATATCATAAGAATCTAGAATATCCATAACTGGACGTAAGCCTCCCCCTTAGAGACTTATCAGTTTATCATAATGGGATGTTTCTGTACTCACCACACTTAGAGACATATTCATATTATTCATATTCATTTATTCGTTGTTTCATGTGGTTACAATTTAGGTGTTAAGTATAATATTATATCTACCCTTACATGAGCCCCGTTGGGACATTACAACTACAAAAAACAGACTTATACTATAGTAGGTAACTTATTACATATTAAATATTTATAATTAAATTTAAAATTGTTTTAAAGGAAAGTTATATTTATAATAATAATATGGCTAGTGGCAATCTTTAATTGTTTTTATAATATTAATATTACCTATTTATTTCTATTGTATGAATTACATATCACAGTTTATTATCTAGATCTAATATCTTAAATATTATTATTTTGTACCTTGGATATTATAACAATTTAATCAATTACTTAATAAACTATATATATATATTTATTGCACACATAAGTTATTATCATTAATTAAATTAAATTTATGTAATTACTATGTTATTATAAGCTATTTAAATAATTAATTTGAGTTTTCTTATATGCTATTCATTTAGAAGTGTTATTATTATTATGTACCTATCTAATAGGTAATAATATATTTATTATTCTAATTTATCTTCCATGTACTCTTTAACTGAATAGTAGCTTTTATTAATTAGTAGTTGTTTTAGTTTATTTTTAAATATATTGTCTTTTTCAATGTTTTTTATATATTGAGGTATTTTGTTGTAGATTTTAATTGACCGGTAGTATGGGCTTTTCTTATAGATTTCTAAAAAGGGTTCTGGGAGTATGAGTTTGTTTTTATGACGAGGGTTTTTATTAAAGCTATAGTATGATATATATTTACGGACAAATAGGGACATTTCTAGTATATATATTGACGGGAGTGTTAGGATATTTTCCTTTTTAAAATGGGGTCTACAGCTTTCTGGTTGATGTATATTGACAAGGATACGGACACATTTTTTTTGTAAGATGAATATATCTTTAGCTTCAGTACTATCACCCCATAGAATGATTCCATAATTTATGGATGAATAAATATATGCGTAGTAAGCTGATAATGCACATTCGTACTTAGTATTAGTTTTTAGAATCCCTAGGGCATAAGTAAATTGGCTCATTTTGGTTTTTAGATTTGCGATATGGTTTTTCCAGTTTAAGTGTGTATCTATTGTTATTCCTAGTAATTTGAACTCCTTTATTTCTTCTATTTTATATTTTTCTTTTATTTCATTGAGATCATAAGGAGCTTTTTGGTATGGTCTGAATTGAATTAATTTAGTTTTATCTGTATTTATTAAAAGGTTATGATTTTCTAGCCATTCTTTAATCTTTTCAAAAGTCTCACCTATATTTTTGTTGTTATCTTGATTTTTGGGGCATCTAAATAATAGAGATATGTCATCTGCAAAAAGGACATACATTGAATTTATTATTTTAGGTAAATTGTTTATGTAGTCTCTGAGGTAGTTGTGAGCCTCCTGAATGTAATGGTAAACTGCTAGGCAAGTTGATCGTTGTTCACGAAAACCATATTGGTTTTTGTCAAGTAAATGGAATTTTTCTAGATATTTATAAATACGTGTTGACATAGGTTTCTCAAATATTTTAGAAAAAGTAGGTAGTAGGTCTATAGTGTGAAGGGTTAAGATGATTACCTCCTTTTTTAAAAATTGGTTTTATTTTAGCAATTTTTAATCTTTCTGGAAAGGTGCATTCATTGAAAGATTGGTTTATTAATTTTGTTAAAATTGGAGTAAGTATTTTAACACAAGATTTTATAAGTATGGGTGGTATTTCATCGATGCCTGAGCTTGTTTTATTTGACATTTTTGTAATGATTTTTGAAATTTCTTTTTCTGTAACAGGATATAGATATATTGTATTTATAGGGATTTGACTAGGTGTTGATATAAGGCAGTTTTTAGTTTGTTTTGAGATTTTTCCTATGGATGTATAATATTCATTAAAGTGGTTTGCTATTAATTCCGGTGATTCTATTATTTCATTTTTATTATTTAAAAGTTTTATATTTTGAAGGGATTTGCAAAGTTTGTTTGGTTTTGTGATTTGGTTAATTAAGCTCCACATGCATTTTGTTTTATTTGAGGATCTTTTCATTTTGTTAGAATAGGATAAGATTTTTGATTTTTTGATACATTTTTTTAATAAGTTTGAATATTTAGAAAAGTGTGTTTTTAATATTGAGTCATTATTACTTTGGTTAGTAAGTATTTTTATTAATCTTTTGTTTCTACAAGCTTCTTTTATTCCTTTTGTAAGCCAAGTACTTTTTTTATTATTTATTTTAAGGATAACTTGTTTTTGTGGTATGTGGGTGTCTAGAAGATTTATTATACAATCATGAAATAGATTGTAATTTTCATTTATATTTATATTTTCTTTTATTATATCATTCCAATTTATACTGTTCAGTGACGCTGAGAAGTTCTGAATGTTTTTATAATTAAAATTTCTTTTTAAGATTTTGATACATTTGTTTGCTGAATTTTTATTTAAATTAAATTTATAGATTAAACTTTTGTGATCAGATAGCCCAAGATCTTTTACTGTTACATCAAATAAGTGATTGTTGGTGAAGATAAAATCAATACATGAAGAGGATTTACAAGTAACTCTTGTTGGGTTTCTTATTATTTGCCTTAAGTTACATTCTAACAACAGATTAGCCAATTTGAAATAATTATTTGAATTTATGTTTATATTAAAGTCTCCTGTTACTATCAAATGTCTTTGGCTCTTTGTTTTGAGTTTATTAAGTAATTTTTCTATAAAATTAAAGAACATTTCAATATCTCTATCTGGGCGATAAATAGTAATGACTGTAATATTTGGTTTTATATCTAAAGCACAACATTCAACTACATTTTCGATTGATAGGTCTGCATATTCATTTTTTTCTGTGTAACGCACTGTTTTATTAACTAGGATGGCGACACCACCTCCACGGCGTTCTCGTCTGCAGAAAGAAGCCCCATATTCATAGTTCGGGATCTTGGAGTAGGTTATTTGGTCTTTGGTAAGCCAGGTTTCAGAGAGGCATATAATATTGTGTGGGTTTTCTTGCAACATGGAGTGAAGGATATCTGTCTTGTTTTTTATACTTTGTATATTCTGTATAAGTATAGAGAATTTAGTGTCGAAAAAATGTTTCTTTTAGTGGAGAATTACTTACATATTCTATCGGTGAGGACAGTGCTTCTATGACTGTTCTACTCATATTCAAGCTGTTTTTACCTTGGCAGTAAGTTTGTTTGTTTTCTTGTGTTGGTTTCTCTGTATTTTTAAGTTTATTTTTGGTTTTCCATGCTTCTTGTAGTGTTTTTCTTCTCTCTTGAATCTCTGATAAATCCAAATATTCAGTTATTGACAGTCCAGTGTTTTTAAAGAATTGTCTGTGCTGTAGGATGTGTGCAGTCATTTTTTTGCTCAATAGCTCTACCTTAAGTGGCCTTTGGTAACCTTTCTTCCCGATGCGTTGAGTATCCTCTATATAGCCTACAAGATTAATATTCAGCACTTCCCGAAATATATTAATTAATCTAGTGTGAAGGGTTGATTCATGCTCGCCATAGGTTTCCTGAAGACCATATGAACCTGAAGACTTATCAGTTTATCATAATGGGATGTTTCTGTACTCACCACACTTGAATCCACTGTTTTATAAAACACCGGGAACGCATACGATAAGCACATTTTAAGGCAATACCCGTTACCTCCTTGTTATAGGTGGAAAAAATGACGAAGCAAATGGACCTAGAGAGCCAACTCAATGCGGCGAAGATGCAGAAAGCGCACCTCGAGCACCAAGCGGAGAAGGAGCGCTTGCTCGCTGAGATGGAGGTGCTGCGCGCGGCGGTCACGGAGTACCGCGCCAAGCTCTCCGAGATGCACGGCACCGAGACAAGTAACATGAGATAGTAGCTCTTAAGTGTTTATACAAATTGGCACTTTGCAAACAAAGGAATTGGGAAAACCACAGCGCCACTGAGGCAGTCTCATCATCATCAGCACCCTATTAACGTTCCCACTGCTAGGACACAGGGACTTCTCTCTTGGCGAGAGAGATTAGGCCTTAATTCACCAGCACGCTGGCCAAGTGCGGGTTGGTGAATGTCAAACGTCCTTCAATCTCTTTAAAGTTCTCATACCATGCTGGTCTCCTCAAGATGTTTACCTTCGCCGTTAAAGCACATACATTTTCTAGAAGAAAAATCCAGAGGTGCGCGGCGGGGATTGAACCCATGACAACATGACACTTAACCAACACGGCACTGAGGCAGTCAACTCAGATAGATCACACATGTATTTAGGCAGATGTGAATGCGTATATAGAGGACTAGATTTGTGCTTTAGCTGCATGTGTCCGTGCCAAATTTGATTAAAGTCAGGCTTTGCTCGCAATACATGATTTTCCCACGAAAAGTGGTGTTTGACCTTATTCTGCTATATCGAAAGAAATTATCCATTTATTAATCCACACTTAAGAACAAATAACCAGTCTACACAAATACATTGTACTATGTGTGGTCCAGAAGGTTTTTATTTGTAAGCTATTTGCAGTATTGTGAAGTTTAATCAAAATTTTTGCTATAGTTTTTGCGTGAAATAGCAACAAATACACTAACTTAGCCACTAACATCTTCACAAACTTTCGTGTTTATAGTACATATTAGTAAGATGCACGAAATATATCTCAGTCCGAATGTAGTGACAATAAGCCGAGACCGTTTTTTGACTTGATTTTTATTATTTTGTTAATTATTGCATTTTGTTGTCAGGTTTGCGCGGTCAGTTAGCGGTTTACACAGATAAATACGACGAGTTCCAGTCAGCCCTTCTGAAGAGTAATCAGGTCTTCGGAGGCTTCAAAGAACAGATGGAAAAGGTATATTATTTCTACCTCTAGTTTAACCAAACTTACGATCAAATAGGGTAAGCTGGCGGAATAAAATTGTCACTTACCTGTCAAACATTGAAGTGAGATGTCAGACAACTTTAATCGGCCGTCTTATAGTTTATCCTGAGAAAATCGGGCCTAATTCAATAAAATCAAGAGTTTTTGTGACTTACAGGGTGGATGTTAGAAGAAAGAAGTGCATGACTATTATTCATCCCAAAAATATAATTATAGTCATAATAGTAGTAAAAAAGTTTGATTTAGAGTCATCATCATTGTTTCAGCCGTAATACGTCCATTGCGGAATTTTCAATTCAATTCAATTCCTTATAATTGGACTCAGCGCTTGAAGCGTCAGTTTGCCAGTGTCAAGTTCAATAAAATTATAAAGTGTAAAAGATGTTACTCAGTTAAACGCCATGTTGCGGGACATATGCCCACCTCGAAGACTTCAGTTGGCAGCGGCCTGTTGCCACCATTATTTGTATTAGTTTCTACTTAACAGTCAATATTCTTTCTTCAGATGTCGAAGAAGATAAAGAAGCTGGAGAAGGAGTCGTTATCGTGGAAGCAGCGCTGGGAGAGCTCGCAGAGCGCGCTGCTCGACATGTGCGGCGAGCGCCAGGCCGCGGACGCGCGCCGCGCCGCGCTGCAGCGGCAGCTCGCGCACATGCAGAGTCTGTGCCGGACGCTGCAGGTACACACACATGCATACACATACAGAGCGCGCTGCTCGACATGTGCGGCGAGCGCCAGGCCGCGGACGCGCGCCGCGCCGCGCTGCAGCGGCAGCTCGCGCACATGCAGAGTCTGTGCCGGACGCTGCAGGTACACACACATGCATACACATACAGAGCGCGCTGCTCGACATGTGCGGCGAGCGCCAGGCCGCGGACGCGCGCCGCGCCGCGCTGCAGCGGCAGCTCGCGCACATGCAGAGTCTGTGCCGGACGCTGCAGGTACACACACATGCATACACATACAGAGCGCGCTGCTCGACATGTGCGGCGAGCGCCAGGCCGCGGACGCGCGCCGCGCCGCGCTGCAGCGGCAGCTCGCGCACATGCAGAGTCTGTGCCGGACGCTGCAGGTACACACACATGCATACACATACAGAGCGCGCTGCTCGACATGTGCGGCGAGCGCCAGGCCGCGGACGCGCGCCGCGCCGCGCTGCAGCGGCAGCTCGCGCACATGCAGAGTCTGTGCCGGACGCTGCAGGTACACACACATGCATACACATACAGAGCGCGCTGCTCGACATGTGCGGCGAGCGCCAGGCCGCGGACGCGCGCCGCGCCGCGCTGCAGCGGCAGCTCGCGCACATGCAGAGCCTGTGCCGGACGCTGAAGGTACACATCCGATATAAATTAGTTCAATAAATCTCGATTTGTGGCACAAAATGGTGAAATTGGGGCTAATAGTCCATTTGCATGACTTTCCATGTACGCATAATGTTGATTACGAAATACTAAATAGCTTCTGGCCAGCAAAATATTCAGTGCATATGCACGCGCAGATTATAATCTAATACCACCGAGATGTCCGAATTGCTCATTTGAATTTTACTAATGGGTCTGTAAAGGTTGTAGTTTTCCACGGCTTAAACTTAACTTTCAAAACTTAAACTCTTACCCTACCTCTTATTCTAGGACTATATTATATTATAAGCCTAGAAATATGCCGCCATAAATCTATTGACATTAGGGGCATACCGTCCTCTCTAACTGCTACGTATATCCCAGGCGGAGCGCACGGTGCTGCTGGGGACGCTGAAGGAGCACGACATCGAGCGGCCCCCGCTGCCGGCGCCGGCCGCGCCCGCGCCCGACCCCGCGCCCCCCGCCTCCGACGACAAGGTGAGCCTAACATCGAGCAGACCCCGCGCCCGCGCCCCCCGCCTCCGACGACAAGGTGAGCCTAACATCGAGCGGACCCCGCGCCCGCGCCGCCGCCTCCGACGACAAGGTGAGCCTAACATCGAGCGCCCTCCGACGACAGGGTGAGCCTAATATCGAACGCCCCCCGCCTCCGACGACAGGGTGAGGCTAGCTTCTAACCCTCGCTTCTTCTGGCTTTACTCTTCTCGCTAATCCTGCTACTTGCGAGCTACAGGTGTAGCTACAAGCACCATGAAAGACGCAAAAAAGGAGACGAGGTTGAGACACTAAAATTACTGTATAAAGCACAGACCTACTCCGCTAGAGTTAGAGCTAGAGTTGGGCTGATTAGGCCCTAGCTAGGCTAAACGACTACCAGCCCCGAATTCAATAAAATAGCAGATGTTTACTGTATGTTCTGAGTTACTGAGTTTTACTCGTAACACCAGTTCACCTATTTTAAAAGTCAGAAATTTAAATTAGGTGTAGCCACTTAGAATCGGTGTTTTGCTTTCATTATTACTTTGAGTTCTATTTATATATAAGCAGGATTTACTCAGTTACAAAACTTGGGTTGATATGATAGACTTTTAACATTTTTTTAAAAGACATTGGTAGGAGTGTTGTATTATTCCAATATCTTATAAACTAAGTGCCGCTTCAAAAGATACGTACATTATGCCATCACGAGATACAAAGCAAGCTATATCTTTTGTCCTGTCTACTCTATAAATCCACAAGTGGATTTATATAGCCATAATAAGCTATATTTGGAGCTATATACCTACAATATAGCCAGGAAAGAAGGGTACAACCTCGAACAACTTATGGTTACTGGGAAGGTTGATGGCAAACGACCAAGAGGGCGTGGCCCCGTTCGGTGGACGGACCAGGTCCGAGCAACCTTGGCCACCAATCTACACGATGCCCTTCACTCAGCCAAGGAGAGGTACAAGTGGCGAGCTACAGTCCGAATGAAGATCATGCCACAAATAGAGTGTCACGACCCTCAGTAATGAGTAAATCGACGCGCGGAGGGAGGACCACATATATATAAACAGTACAGCATTATACATTTACTCCACAGGTGGACGCGATGGCGGCAAACTGCGCTCAGCTGCGGCAGAGCCTCGCGCATCTGCAGTCGCAGCTCAACGTGCTCACCGCGCAGCAGGGCCAGCCCGGCCAGCCCGGCCAGCCCGGCCAGCCCGGCCAGCCCGGCCAGCCCGGCCAGCACGGCCAGCCCGCCGCGGACGCCGCGCACGACAAACCCAAGAAATCAAAGACGAAGAAGAACAAATCTAAGAAAACACCAGAAATCACCAACGAAACCGAGCCTAAAGCACCAGAAATTAAAGAAGACAGTCCGGTGGCTGTCGAAGCAGATATAGGTGAAAAAGTCAATGAGAAAGTTCTAGAAACTCTAATGGAAGCTATCAACATAGCTAATGTGAATCTGACCGACTTAGAAGTAGACAATAGTACTATCGAGGAGATAGTCACGGGGGATGCAGCGGAATCTGAAACGAAACTACCTGAGAATGGGGTTGATATTGGCGTGAATGGTGCAGAGAGTAGTCCTAAAGCGTCTCCCAAAGCTAGTCCGAGAGCGTCTGATAAAATCACAGATGTTGTTGAGACCAAAGATGCTGAGCCAATTAACGTATAATAAGGTCTTTGCAAACTAGAGTTGCACTATTAATTTAAATACGTAAACAATTGGAGTCGAGAAATCAAAAACAAAAAAATATATATCTAAACTCACTGCAAAGTGCAGAAACATTTCGTAATGGCTCGTTGGTGTAATTGAAAGCGCGCCGGGGCGCTATCCCGGAGATACAGGTTCGAATCCTGTGCGCGCGAAGGTGACGTATGTGTCTTAATCTTTTTCTGCATAAAATTTAAAAATTACATCTATATCCCAACAATCAAAAATCAAAATAACTTAACAAAGTTGATTATTGACACTGAAAAACTACGTAAACCTAAATTAAATGTGAGAAGGATATCTATGAACTATTAAAATATGTATATATATTTTATATTGCACAATTTCAGTCTTATTTTGTCAAAGTTATCGTCAAAGTAGAATAATAGAGTATGTGGTATTTATGACATAAATTTAACAGATAAAAAATAGTTGTAGTAGTATTTTGACTTCTTGATGCGACAGTGTAAAATTGTAAATAGTTTTGTATAAGACTTTTTTTTCCACAATCTGTTTGGACGTAATTTTTTATTTATTTGATTACTTAAGTAAGTACTAGTTTTATTCACAAACTGACATTGTTAAATTTATTCAAAGCTTGACATATCGCCTCGGTATACCTCACGGCAACTTGATCCCTAGTTCTTTAGGCATAATATGTCAGAAAGAACTTTTTTGCATATATATATTTTTATAAATGACAATAATGATAATCTTAGTAGGACATTGGCACTTAGAAATTCTGTTATTTCTGCCAAATATAGAGAGATGATATTGACAGTGTTATGCACTTCAAAACATATTTTTATTAGCAATACTTTATTATATCTAAATTGTGTTAAATGAATTTTCCTGCGCTAAAAATAGACTATAGTCTTCCTTGATAATTGGACTGTAATGATTTTATTTCAAGTCGGTCCAATAGTTCCAGGTTAGCGAGTTCAAGTCAAACTAACTCTTCAGCTTACTATTAGTATAGATACAAAACAAAATTTGACTATGGTATATATAATTTTGTTGATATTTTTTTGTGACAGTGTTTTAAGTAAATTTAAGATGGCCGCTATGGTCAAATGTTAACATAAATTTAAGTGTGACTTTTTGATTTCGGTATTATTGTTTGGTTGAAAAGTATTTTTTTTTTCTAGTCTGTTTATGTTGATGAAATTTTGAATTCAATCAAAATTCAAAAAATAAAATCTGCAAAGTATAGCAGAAATTCAAATGTAACTCTTTGTTGCTTATAAGACAATATTTTATTTTTACAGATTTCTAATTATTACATCTAATTATCACAATTTTTTGACTAAGGCCTTTATCACAATAATATCCGAGTAAACTAAGCAATGGTTAGTTATGTCAAGTCTAAGCAATCTCGCTTTGTCACATGTGACAGAGCACTATATTTTAACCGTTGTCTAATTTTACTTGGAGATGGTGAAACAGGTACATAGAGAATCGTCTTAATCCTATAAGTTACTTCCATAATGCTATGAATAAATTAACTTTTGTAAATAAAATGTTCTAGGATAGATAATGTTTTCTACAAAATCAATTAAAAGTTATGGATCTGTTGCGTCAATTTTTGTAAAAAATGTGTTTTTCATTTTTGTACAACTGTGTTTAATTAGTACAAAACGTTTGTTTAATAAAATTAGAATTCACATTAATTGGTTTTTGTTTTTATATTTAATGACAATTTGAACTTGCTCAATTCATAAAATATACCACATCCTAATTAATAATATTATAAACGCGAAAGTTTGTGAGAATGTAAGTGTGTTTGACTGTTTGTTGCACGTTCGCGCGAAAACTATTGAAGGGATTTTGATGAAACTTCACAATAATGTAGCTTTCATATCACCCCGCTTCTGCAGTGCATCCTCCATGTTTGCTGAAGCCATAGAATAATAAATTACTACGCTGAAGCCCAGGTTGATGGCTTTCACGCCATCATCCGCAAGAAAACAGCTTCGCTGCTGCGCAGAACATGGGGCAGTACCAACTCCATCCTGCAGGTTGTGGGCAGCAAGTTTGCCTCGCCCATCATGCAGACATTCAACTGAGTCCTCACTCACTAGACTCCATGGGTTGGGTGGGAGTCTGTTGAATGACTGCTGTAAATTTTTTTTTAATTTAATGTCTTTTTTAATGTTTTTTTATTTGTATGTGGACACTGTCTGAATAAAGAAACTTTTTATTTTAATTTTATTATTTATATCAGAATAACTCAGATAGATTTGTTCGTGTTTCGTAATGTGGTCCGGAGAAGCCATCTACCTTCTAGGTCTTCATGCCCCATCTTAGACCACATCGTCACTTTACATCAGGTGAGGTTGTGGTCAAATGAAGGCTTATACTTATCAAACATAAAATATATATACATATAACACATAGACTGATTTACCGCGCTATAAAATACCAATTTACCCGGAAAAAAAACATTATGACGAGTACAACCCGATTTTGGATAAAAGGCACGAATATAGCTGTTTCCCAATTGGTAAATGACAAAAACTTCTTTTAACCGCGGGGAAAGCGAACGAAAGACGAATCACAAAATAACTAAATTCTTAAGACCTATGCCATTATTGTTGTACTATCATGCGATTGATATGCTTGTGTATTTTGGAAATCGGGATTTATAGTCAGCGTCCAATTGATATTTATTAAGCGTATTTATTTAATCTATAAAGTTTAGCAACGTTGGTTGTGGTCCACTGTAACTGCAACTTTAAGCACTATTTTTTTTAAATGTATTTGCTTCTTTTATTACAAACAAAAAATGTTGAACTACACGAAATCCTTGGTGTATGAGTCCATTTCATACTTTTATAATTTATTTTAGTCATAAATTATTCCTACAAACAAAAATGCTTATCTAATACAGTTAATTGATGACTTAATGAAGTTATATCGTCGAACGTAACAATGGCGTCCATTGTTACGTTAACAAGTGAATAGCATTTAGGCATTTCCGCAAAATAAAATCAAAACAAATCTAGTGCAATCCAATCGTGCGTCCTGCGAAATGATCGAGACAGGAAAATAAATTACAGACACAATAAGAAGTCTAGAAAATATAGAAATAAACTTGGCAATTAGGTACCTAAAACCTACCTAGGTATTTAAGCCTGCTTTAAAATAGGTAGGTATTAGGTCGTCTAAAAAAATATTTATTATTAGGTATTTAATAATCCATTCTGCGCTACCTATAGATACGAAATATGATGCTTTACTAAGTACCCATTTAATTTGTTTAAAAAAAATAGTGATAAGCACTATACATGAAATAAATATACTCGCTTTCCCCACCACTAGGCTGCATACCTTAAACGCTTCAACAACAAGAGTTCCAGATATTTGCTACAGATAGATGTAAGTAATTAAGATGAAATGTTGAAATTATAAATAAATCAATTAATGCCAAAAAGCTTATAATAAAATACCTAACTAATTATAGTCAGATAATCACAACAACAAATTAAAAAGAATAACAAATATATTATTGTAAAGAAACAGAACAAAAAATGAGCTAGAGTTAAATAGCTTCTTTGCTTTAGTTTAAACATAAATAAATATATATAAACAAGCGAAGAAGAACCCAACGACTGAAATACTGATAAGAGTCCTGTCGTATCAGCTCGCTGCTTGACACGGCCGCGGGTTAGGAATCTAGGGTACTGTCTGTTGTTGTACTTATATTGTTTTGGGAAGCACAATAAAGTGAAATATCAAGGTAATAAGTACCTTCTTCGTGATATTAAGTGTATGGCTTATTTTATAACTAATTCTCACAGGAAAATCACTAGGCGTCTATTATATTAGGTATTTACTGTTTATAATAGACGATAAATGTTATTCAACGCATACATACCTACGAGTAAACTGACCGTGAAATTTGGACAACGACCTAATAAACCTTATCTATAATGGTGCTTTAAGATTAAATCGCTACCATGAAACAAACCAATCTAAATTAAAAACCTTGTCGCTCCCCTTTCCCAGCCCTTCCAATTGTGCAACTAATATTAATGTCAAGTATGTTCTGCGTAAAAACCGACAAATTATAATGAAGGAGAAAGTCAAATAATAATATTTAACCTTGACCGAGCGGATAGGTATTGATCGTGACTACTTACGCAGAAAATGCGTAGAGTACGGACCACTGACAATTTTATATCGAGGTGGGAACTAGGCACCGAAAAGGATTTGTTAATTTCGCAAAATACGTTTAAAAAAACAATAAACTATCTAGTACCCTACATTGTTATAAATTAGTAAAAATAAAAATTACACTTGTCTTTTTAATGGTGTTTTGCCCAGTTATCTTATGAACTGTTGATGACTGATCTACATTAAAAGACTAGGTATTCAAAATTATCGCTATTTGCCGTCGAAAGTCAAATCCGATAGATACGTATCTCCGTAAAAATAAACAGACAGATGCGGACGACAAAACTTTTTGTAGAGATAATACCAAAAAAGGTGCAATGCTCCCAAATCAGTCGTCCACAAATCCACTGCTTTTTTACAGCTCCTTTCAGAGTCTATTCAAATGAGATTGGGTAAGAATTTAGTTTTAGCGCTCCATTTGCAAGGTGAGACGAAGAAAAACTGCCGGCTACTTAAACTAGTAACATGTGAAATTCTGTTTACATTATTTAATTTAAATATTACCATAAAATAATTATTAGTTTCGTTTTGAAACGAAACTAACAAACATACTAACACGCATTGATCAACTCAAAAGGCGATGGACCGGACTCATGATCCGCTGCAAAAAGGATAAATGGAGCAAATTGGTGACAGTTTGGCACCCGATGGATGGCACTAGGACACGAGGTCGTAAAGCAATAAGATGGGAGGATGAATTGAAAAGGACCGTAGGACCCTTGTGGATAAGAATAGCCGCAGACCGAAATCAGTGGAAACAGTTGGAGGAGGCCTTTGCCGTAAGGCACACCGAAATTAGAGACATACTGTAATAGAGAATTTTCTATTAATAATATTATTTAACTTGTTTCTAGAAAAATATGTTACAAATACATATACATAATGTGCAAACCAGTAACCTGTAAAAATATTTCGGAAATAAAAGGCTTTATTTATTTATTTATAAAATAATTATTAAATACCTTTGTCTTTACAAAGTGATAAACCCCAAGGAGGGGTCAAGTTTTTTATGTCCTGCAACCACTTTCTCCTTGGTCTAGGTGTTTAATCACAGATTAGTATGTATCTAATCTGTGGTTTAATATACCTATGTGTAATAAAAAATATCTATCTTACCTATGTATGTCTATTCTATTTAGTATATCAGAAGTTTAGTACCCGTATACCCGTCATTTGTCAATATATTTATGAAGCCATTATGTATACACATAAAAATATTAATTTGTTTACAAAAAATAGTGATAAACACAATGTAAATACAAGAAATAAATATAAACTCGCTTTGCCCACCACTAGGCTGCATAAGGTTAATGTATCATTCAAAGGGCAATGTATACGCTTCTACAACAAGATTCCCAAAGAATTGCAACAGTTGTCAATTACTAAATTTAAGAAAATTGTAAAAAACAATCTTTGTAAAAAAGCTTATTATAATATATCGGATTACCTTGAGGACAAAACTGCTTGGGACGGAATCTGCTCCAACACAATATCAAAAACAAGACTAACAAACAAATAATGATTGTAAAGTTTCAATACAAAAATGAGCTAGAGTTTCTAATCGCTTCTTTGCTCTAGTGTAAAAAAAGCGAAGCGACCAGATACCATAAATTTATTTCCTACTTATCTTTAAGCACCTATGACCTATATGTTTTTTTTTTGTAATTTATTTTGACGTGTCTAAGTTTTGTAAAACCAAACTATGGAAATAAATGTTTTTGTATCTTGTATCTTGTATCTTGTATCGTAACACAAGCTTACCGCGGGACTAGATGTTGTTGTGCGGATCGTCCGGATATATATATTTTTAAGTTATCATTAGTTTAACGTAGGTACCTAAACAGCTTTAGGCAAAACAATCCGGTTCATTTTATCGTAACCGGAGATAACTTACTTTTTGTTCTTGCAACTAGATCTAGTGCCTTTGTGCCTTCACACAGATTTTCACGACATCATTCACAAAACGCATTCAGGCATTCACAGAACAAAACCTAGTCTTCGAACGATCTTAGCCAACCCATTGTCTAACTTCACTTTCCGTTCGTGTCAGCCATCTTTCGACAATAAAATCACTTTTACTGGGCAATCAATACATTTGCTATCACGATCCATCATGGTGCAGTTTCAACCTTATGGCCTTTATAATAATGGTGAGATGATTTGGGAAATTCAGTTAATGTTGTAATGGTTACGGTAGGACGGTCACGTGACTCGTTTGGTCACACTTTATGAAATAAGTTCCGTAAGATCTTGATACTTGGCCTTAACCCTTCGCTATGCTTTTGGACCTACGTGAGATGGAGATAATGATGAATATCTTACACTTTCTACAGAATATAAAATTATTGGTCTGCTACGGGTTATTGGTGTAAATTTCAGTTTCAGTTTCTTTACTGTAATCATGAACATTACATACATGGGTAATATAATAAGGACCCTGTGTAAAGGGTATGGCAAACCAGGAAAATCTTTTGGCCATTTGCGTTTTTGATCGTCGGATGTGCGTCGGACGTCGTAGAACTAAGTTAACATCAAAAAAGGACAAAAAACATTTAACTATCATAAGATCTGGTTATTAATGAGACCAATCTTCAATGTAATATTAACTAATATTGCAACTGAGGACACCAGCTTCGTTAAGAGATAGGGCAGCAATATCTGTTCAACAGTTTTGGTGAATAGGTATATAATATATTTAGTAATTATCATATACTTTTATATAAGCGAATACCAGGCTATCAAAGCCTGGTATTCGCGATAGTGCGTGGTTTTATTAAAAGTATATGATAATTACTAAATATATATATATATAGCCTGGCTATGGAAGCTGACCGACTAAAAACCAGTAGCAGAGGAGATACTCTGGAAGAAATAGCGCTGGTAGGTCATGTTTGCGTTGCATCGTCGCAAAACATGACCTATAGCAACAAGGTCTCACGTGGCAACCTCTTGGGAAAAGGAAGCCAGGCCGTCCTCGCACCACCTGGAGGCGACCTCAGGTCACATCGACTGGCATGGACTGGAAGGAGCTTGAGGACAAAGGTTAATTGTTGTGCGAGTGTTCTTAGTTGTTTTCATGTTTGATAAAAGTCAGTTGAGCCGTTAAAAAATAAAGGGCGGCAAAGAACCGAATATGTCGTGTAAATATACTCGAGTGGGGTATCAAATGAAAGCCCATTACTTGCACATTATAAAATAATATATTTTTTAATTTTATGGGAACTTTAGTTTCAAAATAGTTCTTTTTAAATTTAGATTGTCGTTTAGTCGATTAAACTACGATAACCTACCTCAATCAATAATTGGTTGTGCTGCCTCTAATAACCCTGGTTATGTTTATCCAGCTCTTACAATCGTAATAACTTACAAAGTCTACCAACGTAATAATCGTAAGACATGTTAACAACTTCCTTGTTGCTTCAGTTCAGTTCCGGTGTTCCGGATGCTTATTTCAGCCAGTCCTTGGTAACTTGATAATCAAGGGTTTAATATCATTTATATTTCTACTTATGTGCAAACATACTTCTGCTCGCCTATTGTAGGCACATATTCAATAGTTAATAGTATTTAAAATGTCTTCTACATTTTTTTTTGTTATTTGTATATATAACCTATAACAGTCAGTCTCAGTGGTCTCTTTTTTGGTCGGGGGTTAATAATAATTAATAAGTTTACATAAATGTAAACGAAATGTAGCTTACCAGTTTTTGTTTCATAAAAATACTAATGATCTATGTCTATGAAGATCATTAGGTACCTACCCAATAGTTTTCATAAATTTATTTGACTTTTTGTATCAGACTTATCGACAAGCCGTGTTGGCTAAGTTGGAGGACACTCGACTTTCATTGCGAAAATCGTGGGTTCAAACCCCGTTCGCACCTCTGGATTTTTCTTCTTGAGGTGAAGGCAAACATCGTGAGGAAACCGACATATTCCAAAAACTTTTAAGAGTTTGAAGGGCATGTGACATTCACCAACCCGTCCCTGGCCAGAGCGTGGTGAATTAAGGCCTAATCTCTCTCGCCAACTGAGAAGTCTCTGTGTCCCAGCAGTGGGAACGTTAATAGGGTGATGATGATGATTGATTTATTATTAGTTAAAAATAAATCAATCATCATCATCACCCTATTAACGTTCCCACTGTGCAAGATTTTATTACAGACAAACTTCGGGACAGGCCCAACACAAAAACTTGTACATAACGCCTTAATACACTTAAATAGTTTTACAATATGTATTAACAATCACTTAACAACTTAACATAAAAATATTCCTTCCGCCTGACTGGCCACGTGGTTAAAGAAACCGACTTATGCTAATCTGTATGTTTGCTTTTATGTATTAAAATTAATGAGTGCATATACGCCGTTTGTTTTGTTTTGCCTGCTCAGTTAAGTTCCTGAATGTCTTCAATTAATAAAGGCTGTCTTAGTGGCGCTGTGGGCCACTTAGGTAGCGGGGTTCGATTCCCGCCGAGGGGCAAAGTGTTTATATATTCTGCAAGAACATTCTTCTTAATAAAATTATCTCTATATGTATGTCTATAGTTATAAGTATGTCTGATGTCTAGTACCAGTAACAAAAGCTTAGAGCTTACCACGGGGCTAGATGTTGTGTGGATTGTCCGGAAATATTTAATACCTGTAAGAGTCTGTAAGACGTCCACTAGACATAGGTGTGCCTCATAATATATCCAGAAAATTTGCTTTGATTATCCACCATGAAAAATACTGCAAAATATTTATAAATTTTGCTATGTAATATACTTAATAAGATAATACGATACGACGTTAAAACAAGTGTTTAAAATGCACATACATTTTCAAGCAGAAAAATCCAGAGGTGCGCTGCGGGTTCGAACCCACGACCATCGGAATGAAAGTCGAGTGTGCTCCCACTCAGCCAACACGGCTTGGCCAAGAATATTATATTTTATTGTCTATGCTAGGGGCTTCTCTGTGGGATCGAATCTGAAAAGATCAGATGCACAGGAGAACGAAAGTCAACCGGTTAAGCTCGTTGCAGTGGCAACCAGACCATGCAACGCGTAGAACCGACAGCCGTTGGGCCGAAAGGCTCACATATGGAGACCACGTATCGGGAATGCAGTGTCAGACGTCCTCAAATTACTCGTGAATGAATCCGCGGTCTCTATTTAGGAGTCTTTCAACTTCTATTGTTCGTCGTATTTTATTTATACTATAATAGCAGGCGGGTTAATGAGCGCAATATTAGGAATTATCCAAGAAGTCGCTGCTTCTCGTCATCTGGGTACATTATCTCGGCCTGCCAGACAATAAAAATACAATGATGATGCTCAATGATTTATTAGAAAGAACACGAACAGTCTCTGGTGGGAGGCTTCGGCCGCGGCTTGTCACCACCCTCCGGGCTGGGCCAGTGCGTGAAGCGATTTTTTCGTGTTTCGTAATGTGGCCCGGAGAAGCCATCTACCTTCTAGGTCTTCATGTCCCATCTTAGACCACATCGTCACTTTACATCAGGTGAGACTGTGGTCAAATGAAAAAAAAAAAATGTTTTTGTTGACACATATTTTATAGTTACATATTTATAATAATACTAGTAGTGCCCCGCGGCGTTACCCGCGTTATAATTAATTTTCCCGCGGAATGACACTTTCCCGGGGTTTAAAGTAACCTATGTCCTTTCACAGGCTCTAGTAAAAGTAAAGTAAAGTAAAAATCATTTATTTGCGACTTCAACACACATACATTTCTCTAGAGATTCTGTGTATCAAATTTCATTTAAAGCGGTTCAGAAGTGTTCGCGTGAAAGCGTAATTAACAAACTTACATTCACATTTATATATTCATTGTAGGGTTTGAAGTTATGACTATTAACGCTTTGTCTGTGCCTTTTTGCAAATGTAATATAATACCCGATAGAAATTAACAAAGAGTAAAATTAAATTATTTTTTTTTGTTACCTACGATAATTAAATGTACCTACAATCATACATCTTGATGAGGTAACACGCATGTTATGAGAATGAGAATTTTAATGAGTTGAAGGACATGTGACATTCACCAACCCGCACTTGGCCAGCAGCGTGGTGAATTAAGGCCTAATTTCTCTCGTCAAGAGAGAAGTTCCTGTATCCCAGCAGTGGGAACGTTATTAGGGTGGTGATGAATAAATTAACAATGAACTACCATGCAATTATATTTTACTGTTGATGTAAGAGAAATTTAAATCCTTCAAACTTACAGATATAATTAATTTCCTTGCAGCGATCTGCAGCCTATTATTTTATTGTGTATTGACGTTTCATAACGGTAAGTTCTGGTGACAGAGTGAGCACTATTGGTACATTTGAATCAGAAACTGATTCAATAACGCAAATCTGAAGCGGAACTCTGCTCGGAGTTGTTAATACCTCTCGATTCGGGTTAGCTCTGCTGAATCTCTGGTCTTTTTTTCTTTTCTACTGCCAGGAAATATTGTAGTAATATGTTATAGTAGTTGTTATGTAATGATATTATTAGTTTCAATTCTGCGACTTGGCAATCTTGTTATATTTAACAAAAGTCCAATCAAGATTTTTTTCCAATGAATACTCTTGGTTTTTTTTAGTCGGGAGTATATTACACTCCCTGTATGTATGTGTAATGCATGTATTTAACCAATTTGTTTTTTGAATTAGTAATTTTAGTGCTAACGGGAATTGGATTCTGGTTTTGACCAATTATTTAGGTAAAAAGTAATTTTTTTTTATTGGTAGAGATTTTTTATTATTATTTATTTATTAAAACTATCGTATTTATAATATATATATTTCATGAAATCTGTAACTAAACAATTAATCACGTCAAAATCTTCAAGTCAAGTTCGTTTATTACCTTAGAAGACAACTTAAAATGAATTAAATATTTTTTTATAAATGAAAATTATTTTAATTTTTTTATACTGAGTTAAGAAGAATAATTAATAAACTACCTAAGTTCACAAGCTATAGAAAACTTCAGAAAACATCTAGCACTAAATCTACAACCCATTATTGCATAACGAGATAACTACAAATAATAATTTCCAGCGTCTCGAATTTTCAGCGAACTCGTGACGAGTCAAACAATAGCTTACAACTCTATACAGATATAGAGTAATTCAGTTGCTCTGCAGAAAAACCAATCACTATATATAGAGGTACGGACAGACAAACTTCATTTCTACTCGGACCGCCAAAGGGGTACCTAACCCCTCATTAATTAGTCGCGAAAGTTCTGAGAGGTACATTTTTAGGGTTTCGCATTATTAATTTGTTTTAGGGTTCCGTAGTCATTTGTTATTTTTTTGTGATTTCGTGTGTGGTTTTATTTAAGTGGCGTGTGTTTTCAGTTTGGCTGAAGTTATGAAGACGTGTAGGACGTTTTTGCTGTTAGTGGGTAAGTTTCTTATCTAGAATTTATAATTACAAATATTTAATCACTATCTAAAATATAGTCAATTCTAAGGATCCTTTGGCTTCCTTAGAAGAAGTTAACAAATTAAAAAAAGATTTAAGTGTAATGAATTAGCTCTCAGATGTATAAGATTTACTGTACAAAGCAGCCTATGTGTTAGATATTCTAATATCTAAGTTATATTGATGTTGAAGATTTAGCAGAATACGTTCAGAGCAACAAACACACGAACATCCTCACAAACCTTCGCGTTCATAAATTATTAGTAGGATGAACTAAATTTATAATTAATTAACTTAAATTTGGTCAATATTAAATAATTTAAAAGCGTAAAGAATATCACGGGTTCTTCATAATCCCTCAATATGTTACGCGAGTCTTCATACGACATCGTTATCTTGCCCTTAGATTCATAATTTTAATCGCTCCATCCGTTCGGGAGCTATGATGTCCTAGACAGACAGACACACAGACAGACAGACAGACAGACACGTCAAACTTATAAAACCCCTATTTTTTGGTCGGGGGTTAAAAATAGATTTATCTTTATCTTTATCTCACATTACGTGGTGTCGTCGGCGCAATATGTTTTTTTCCTTCCTTTTAACTGTGTCACTAGTAATCTCACTCCTTTCTTACACATATGAAACTAGTTAAACTTTAGTTGAAAAAACTAAATTAATGTTATGTGACAGAAAAAAGTATATTTTATTTTTATTTTATTGTTAGTATATCAAAAGGTTGTATCTTCATTTATGTGAAATAAAATAACAAAATAATACACATAATATAATAATACATAAAATCTAAAAACTGTGTTGTTCGTGATTGATATTTACATTTTCAAATCGAATAAAATCGTAAAACAAAAAATACTCGTAATAAAAACATTTTTGACCTTTCGAAACCCTTCTGCTTTGTATACCAATTTTGAAACACTTTGTGAACAATATCTTATATATCAAATTTCCATTTCACAGTGTTAGTTACCGTTCTCCTCCGAAACGGCTTTACCGATTTTTACCAAATTTTAAATGCGTCAGTAGGTCTCAGAATCGGCTAATATCTATTTTTAACCCCCGATCAAAAAAGAGGGGTGTATAAGATTGACGTGTCTGTCTGTCTGTCTAGGACATCATAGCTCCCGAACGGATGGAGCGATTAAAATTTAGTTTTGTTTTTGTATAAAAGGTGCGTGTAAAGTTAGTGCGGTGCGTGTTAGAGTTCCGATATTTTAGTATTGGCATACATAGTAGATGGACGTTTTAATTTATTTTACACAATCAAATTCTCAGGCATCTTTTATCAAAATCGGTTTAGTTGTTTAAAAGTGGATATGAATAACCGAATGTGCAGATTAAAAATAATATGTTGTTTTCTTTTAAGGGAATTAAGGTTTTGGAACTGGTTTTTCTTCTATAAATCCTGAGTAAGGACATAAAGACCGGCACAGCAAAGGTTTTTTACAGCGGGAATATCCATAATAACGCGGTTTACATCGCGGGGCAGTACTAGTTAATAAAAAATAACGTTGGTGATCTAAATAAATATTTCCGGACAATCCATTCAACCACACCTAGTCCCGTGGTAAGCTCTATGCTTGTGTTACGGACACTACATCTACTAGACTTAGGATATATTTAATATAATTGACATACATTATTCGAATTTAATTTATCTATAAAATTATGTGTTTGGAACGTATTTAAAACAACTCTAACACTTTAACGAATCACGCGCATTGCATAAGATGCAACTTTATATAAACCTAGGGTGGATTTCCTCACGCGAAATGCAAACTTCCTGTACGCATCAATGGTTCACTTTCTTATTGTAATTATAAACTCTTTTGGTTATGTACATCTCAATGTTTCGTAATAAGTGTAGACGTTAACTGTATTACCCAAATCATCATCAGCATCGCCCTTTTAACGTATCCACTGCTGGGACACAGGGACTTCTCTCTTGATGAGAAAGTTTAGGCATACATGATTTCCATAAATCGTATAATGTTCGACAGACTCAATGAAGACCAAAGTCTGCATATGGGGTTAGGTTAGGTTCATTTCCAGGACCAGTGATTTTACGAGTTTTTTTTTAACATTAACATTAGCTTTAAATTAAAACATTAAGGCGTATTTTCAAGATTTGACTATGTAAATTATTCGATAATTTACTTATTTTAGTTGTTTTAAGTTTAGGTTGTTAGTGGGTAAGTGTGTAAGGTAAGTATGTCAGTGTGTTTGTTGTTTTTCAAGCAAATACACTGAAGGCATTTATATGAAACTTCACAATGATATAGCTTACACATCAGAATAACGCGTAGGTCCCTGTGTACCGCGGTAAAATACCACATTTCGCGAGAAAATCCACTATTACACGGGCAAAGAAACAACACATAGGATTAAGCAAACTACCACCAACTTGGTGTACACGCCATGTACGCCCTGTGCTTAAAAAAAAACTTCAATGACTTTGACATTCCTTCTAACCCCATACTTGTTCCCAGGGGCGCTCTCGCTAGCCCGCTCCTCGCCCGCGCCCGCGCCGGCCCCCGCCCCCGCCCCGGCGCCCAGACATCATCATCATCAGCAGCAGCAGATCCAGCAGATCCAGCAGGTGCAGCAGGCGCAGCCGGAGTACGAGTACGACTACGAGGGCACGGCGCCGGGCCCGGCCGAGCCGGACGAGTCCGCCAGCCATTACGACGCGTATATTGCAGAGGTGAGGCTTACGTCAATCATTTGTACTTGTATAGAAACTAATACACAAATAAACGGAAGATCACCGATACACATCTCCTTGAAGTGATAATATGCGCCAAAAGGCACGTAGATCTGATGACCGCCGGTAAAAAAGTTTTAGAATGGAGATCGCGAATCGGCAAGCTTAATTTAGACGTTAACTATCTAGGTAGGAAACATGACTTGACTGACGGTGGATGCAGGACGACTCTAACTCAGAGAAATCTAAGAGTGAAGCCTATTTTCAGCTGTGACGTCCAACGGCTTTAATAATGATGATTCGCATACACAAATAAAGAAGATTAATATTTATGATGAGTATATACAATACTTTTCATCTACATCTGCATAATTTCTACAGGTGCAAGCAGCGAACGAGGGCAAGAAAGGCTTCAGTCGAGGCTCAGGGCTGCGCACCATAGCCGTGGGCTCCGCCAACCAGGCTAAGACCGCGCTCGGCAACCAGCAGGCCGCCGCGTACCAAGCCGCATACGTCGCCAAGAACACGCTTGCGCAATCCGCGGCGCAGTCCAGCGCGACCGCGCAGGCGGCTTTGGCAGGTAACTGATAGGGTTTCTACCAGTATGCCGCCACGTACCAAACGGCATGCTTAGCCAAGAACACACCCGCGCATTCCGCGGCGTAGGCTAGTGCAACCGCCTAGGCGGCTTCTGCTGGTAATGACTAGATAGCGATCATTCACATAAAGCTATAATACACGGCGGCATAACTAGGTATGCCTCCGCGTATCGAACGGCCTGTGTATTGCCAAGAACAAGCGCAATCCACGCCGCAGTTGGATTAAGCAAACAAGTCAGAGTTGATACCAGCAAGTGGCTTACGTAGTCAAAAATAGTACCATAATCTCCGGCCCAGGAAAGGGCAACCTCGCAGTTGGCTTAGGCAAATAATAATGAAGAAAGCCGTTTAGAATATCCATCTTCTCCCATCATAGGGGCCGGAAGAACCGACTTATCGAGAACAAGGACAGCACCGTCTTCTTGTAACACATCATGAGATCCAGTACTCACGCAAAGAGTAGCATATATAGAATATGACAACGATATGACGTTGAGTCTAATGGGTGACTCAAGTCCAGAAGACTTCGGCTAAAGATTAATAGATTTAAGACAGTGCTACACGAACGATTTCGTGTTTCGTAATGTGGCCCGGAGAAGCCATCTACCTTCTAGGTATTCATGCTCCACTTAGACCACATCGTCACTTTACATCAGGTGAGATTGTGGTCAAATGAAGGCTTACGACAAAAAAAAACAAAAAAGAAACGATCAGAGTTTAGGATGCTTATTACATTCCACAGCACTCAGTATTCGAATCGCTCATAAGCTCATAAGTAACGAATTGAAATAATACATGTTCTGTTTCCAGGCAAGCAGGTGATCCTATCTGGGTTGGAGCAGCAGGTCAGGGACGCGAAGGTGGCCCTGCAAGGAGAAGAGATGCAGCTGCAGCAAGCCAAGAGATCAGCTCAGTCCGCGGCGCAAGCGGCGCAGCAGGCGATGCACCAGGTTAGTGCCAATCACTGGAACTACTTGATTTGATCCTGTCTTAATAACAAGTTTAAATCAAACAAGATTTTCACAAAATACGCGTCGAATTCAAAAATTCGTCCTTATTTTCGACGGTTGAAAAAGCATCCGATTTCAAATGTACCAATTACTGAGCTTTCTATGTATATATTCCGGAATATTTTACATTATATTTATTAAATGAATAAAATTCGAAAACCTCTCGGCTGTTTATATGAAATTAAAATGGAAATAATTGAAGAGATAGCATAGGCTTTGTGATTTTAATCACAAATTAGCAACCTTACCTAATGTACTATATCTATGCAATTTGTACCAAATGGTGGCTGAATATAAAATTAAGCTTAGCAAACGCGGATTTTCTGCCTTAGACTGATTTCTGTGGCACACTGATTATCGGCGCTGACAGCTCAGCGCGTAGCAATCTTTATACGCTGACTACGGTCAGCGCTGATCGGTCGGCGTTATTCTAAAGGGTTTGTAAATCAACCATACAGATTGCTACGCGCCGATTTTGTGAGCTGGTCCCCCAACTCCCTTCCACTCCAGAAAAGCAAACAAACACCGCATTTATCTTCCTGCCTTATCCTTCCTGGTTACAATATTCCTCAATCAGCCGCAACCTCAAAACTTATTTATTTTTAATTCAAATATAATTTATTTAATTTATAATATAAATTCTTCAATAAACCAATTTGCCACCGTAAAATGTTGTAATTAGATGGAAACCACTGATCCATTTACGAAAATATTGACAAACCTCACAACTTGACGAAATTGCACTGGAGCGCGTTGAAATCTTTTGTATCGTGAAATGTAAATAGTAATATTGCTATAATGGTCAGTATTTTATAATCAAATAGGTATAGGTTTTTGTGTCGGTTATTATTATATACAAACATAATTTATGAATTAAAGTTCTGACAAAATTTAATTTATAGCAAAAATATATTTTGCTTACTAATAAATCTATTATTGGATATGCCTAATAGTCTAGTCTATTAATGTCTAATAAAATAGCACCGATAAAAAACCGCTTATGTTAAACTTAGTTGTAGATCACTCTCGCTTATAGTAAGGGAGCCAAAGTGGGGATTTTGGTGCTTACTCGAGCGCGGCAGGATAATATACAGCGGGTTAACTTATTAGAAAAGCACTTCTATCAAATATTACTTATATGGCCCCATATATATCATCGTATATATTGCGCCATATAAGCCATATAGAATAAAAACAAAAAAAAATTCACTATCAGATTTCTCTTATCCTTCTATATAATCGTCAAATTAAAAAAAACAGCACGTCCAGAACACTATATTAAACCATAATATATATTTAGCTAACGCGATTCTATTTTAAGTATTACGAAATTGCGATTTTTATTTTTATACATTCAACTAACGTCAGCAAATTTGTGTCCCATCCAAATCGTGAGAGTATTCAATAGAAGCTTATTTTAGGTTCACTTAACAGCACCTTAGTTGATTTTAAGGTCTTACGTCTTTTACGAGTACTAAGTCGTCCCACCGATGAAAAAGTATACATTTTATGGCAATTTTGTTTCTTATCACCTTTGCAACTCAATAGGTCGTGACGCTCAAGTAAATCCCCATATAACATCGTGGGCTCTTCTACTATTATTGTTTATTTGTTTGCATCAGTCACGCTCTGATTCTCTCCTCTTGATTGGTTTTTGTAAGTCTTTGTAGTGGACATTTCTCTTAGCGACATGAAATACTTGAAATTACGCGATTCGGGAAGGCCGTTCGATTTCTCATTATAAGTACCTTTCATTTTGAACTTAATTAATGTAACGTGCGGTATTGAAATTTGTCAATTTGCTTTATTTGCGTAATGTGTTTGCATTGCTACTTTTTTAAGATAATAAACCTTGATATTAAACAGGACAATCAATATGAAACTTAAAATGTTGTTAACTAGTTTCGTACAAAAAGCATTGACACACAAATCAATACATTGGTTTTAAAATTTGAAGAACAGTCTCAGTTATTGGTGAAAACTTTTCACTAATTAAATATTATAAGATTATATTAAAGAATAGAAATCTGCCCGGCTTCGGACGGGTGAATTCATCAATTTCTGTTCGCGCAGCCCGGGCCCCCGCTATTTCCTTAAGTATAAAATCTGTAATTTCTTCAAAAAATATTCATTTAATTTGTATGTATAGGGTCATATTTATCTATTTTAAGCCCATAATTTATTTAAAGTACCTAGTTTTACTTAATTAGATATGGATTACTTAATGCTGTATTCATAAGCTATTATTTTCGCTACAAAAAAAATGTTATTGTGGGGTTTAACTACGAGTTGAACTTTGAGTTGTATCTACTTATTTGTTGATCTTTTTTAGGTGAACAATACTGTAGTTCTTTTAATATGCCTGTCTGTCTTCATGCCTTCATCGGAATAAACTTAAAAACGACTAAACGTATTTTATTGCTGTTTTCTGAATAGGTATAATAATTATACTAGAGCATAGGTTCGCATCCGAGCTAAGCCGGATCGGGCCAGCTATTCAGTAATATATAAGAACAACTCTGATGAACTCTATCTTTTTGTCTATAATATTATTCATATTCATTTATTCATTGCTTCATGTGGTGAGAATAAAGGTGTTATATTTCAAATACCCTGACATAAGCCCCGTCAGGGCTTTACAACTTTTACCTACTTATATTTAGTCTTAGCCTATAGGTTACTTATAAGACAAAAATTTAATTTACTATCTCTATAATAACAGCATATTATTATGATTTATAATTAAAATGGAACCTACCCAGCTCACCACACGAAACCGGATCTCCATCGGAATAGAATCGAATCTCGTCCGCTGCGGTTCACCTATGTACGGGCTTTTAGAAAGTGTTTCCTTACTTCTATTATTAATGGATTAGGATATATTTTTCCGATTTCCGATTGCTGATCTGCGGTCTAGTAGATAGGTACGTTATTTCGTTCGAAACATTATTTGGGTCTATAAATATAAACACATTTATTTCAGTAACTTAAATTAAGATTAAGTAGCGGAGGGCCGACTTTCACTCTCTGCCAACTTTTACATTAATCAATATATTATGTATTAGTTAGCGTTAAATTTTTAACAATCCACCGCATATCGACGACTTTGATAAATGGAAATCACTTAGTAAGGTACACCTACTACTAAGTGATTGCCATATTTGTTAATTTCATTATTAACTGTAACTTCCAGGTGAACGTAATCCAAGCAGCGTTGAACGCCGCGCAAGCCACGTCTGAGAACGCGAACGAAGCGGCCTCCCAGGCCGCCGGCGAGCTCGGCGCCCAGACCGCAATGGTGGGCGCTGCCAGGCAGAGACTCACCACGTTGACAGAACAGCTCCATGGAGTCAGGATCGACTTTGAGGCCACGCAGAGCGCTGCTAGGAAGGCGCAGGTATGTGCTGGAAGGATCTAGAAGGTTCTAGGGTGGCTCGAGAGCTCATTTATAGAGCATTTCTGTTGTTTTGTATTAGGTACTATATCAACATTATGAGGTACAACCCCTTCCGATCGCTATTTGTTAAAATATCGAGCCAAAGCGCATTTCCCGCGCTCGCATAAGTTCATGACGAAATGTCACACCATTAATGACCAAATGTCACACGTAAAGGCTCGTTGGTTTTGACAATAAGGCTGTAATTAATCATCGAGCGGCTCATTGTTACAAGTAAAGTAAACCACCACCTCTGCACAACTTCAAAAGGTTTCCAATATTTACTAATATTATTTACCAATATTTACACACGCTTAGAAGTTATATCATTTCCACCTTCAGGGCGCAAGGAATCGCGCAAAGATCTACGTCATGGAGGACATTACTATAACCCTGCTCTACTAACCTTCCATCTTTAATAGGTACATACCTATCTTCCTAATGAAAACACACAACAGCACTCGATATCGCGAAGTCGCGGGTTCGATGCCTGCGGGTTTTATGATTTGTCAAGTGGTTTGAGTCTAACAAACACAACGATACTGATGACACACTAGCTCAGTCTGAACCAACTGATTTAATAAATAAATATTTCCGGACTATCCACACAACAACATCTAGACCCGTGGTAAGCTCTAAGCTTGTGTTAATAGACATACATACATACATAATTTTTTATTACACATATTAAACACCCAGACCAGGGAGAAAGTGCTTACAAAACATACAAACACTTGACCCCTCGGTGGGAATCAAACCTCTTGTGCCGCAATTGGACCCTCGCCCACCGCGCCACTGAGGCATAGTGTATAATATCTTCAATGCACAGCAATACTACCAAACTTATTCTTTGTATAACTAATTATCTTGTATCGTTCTAGGGAGCTGCTCAACAGGCCCAAGCGAACGCCGCGGAGGCCGCCGCGAAGGCCGCCGCCGCCGGTCTAGGAGGCCACCAGCAGAAGGACGCCTCCTACGAAGGTACGGCCCTCGAACAGTACGCGGTAGAGTCCCCACAGCAGGAAGACTCTAGCGTTGAGTACTTCCCGCTACAGCACAACTATCATCAGTAAGCAATATAAAAGTACACCAGTGGAGAATCAGAAAATATGGAGGATTTAAAATGGCTGACTTTGTCAGTTTCTCATAGTGACAAGCTCTTTTGAGTCAGATTGTTATGGTGAGAAGCCCCAAAACTCAAAAACATGTGTTAATTCTCGCCCTATCGCTATCTCTATCTCGCCAGACTTCTTTTTACAATACTGCGCTTTATTCTGTCTGAGTAACCAACTCTGTTATGCTATCTTAATTATATCATTATGCCTGATTGAGACAGGTTGTCATACACTCAACACATACACTCAAGTCAAGGCGAGAATCCCCGAGAACACTGGAGAAACATTAATTTATCCTTCTCTCTCTTGCGCATTGTTCTATCCTCAGGTTATCTATGAGTAGCCAACTCTATCATGCTCTCTAACTACTAAGTCTTATCGTGTCATCTAACAGCCGTTACACATGAATCTGTGTGAATTCTCGCCCCATCTCTTTATACCTAATTTAATTCTGCGTTTCGTCTCTTTTGCATTGTATTTACTATCTTGAATCTGTACAAGCTATAAACGAGAAGCCATTTCCAATCATTGTCACCATATTTTCTGATTATAGTTGATACTTCATTGCATAAGTCTCAGATTGAGATCTGAAGTAGGTACCTAGGCTGTTTTGTAGTCTGATTCAGTCATATATAATTTGAAACTGTATAAACATTGGTAAGATCCAATCAAAGGAAAAAATAATCAAAAACATAACTCTCATAAATTTTCAATAAGTCTCAATAAACGTGAGGACTACCCGTTTTCAAAATAACTCTTAAATTAATTAAACACTGAAAATCACAATACAGTAGTTTCATCGAGTTTTAACAATGTAAATATAGTTTCAAAAATGAATAAAACTACAAGGCCATTCTGAAAACTATCACCTCTGTTTTTCGGTCAATTTAAATAAATTTTACTAAAATTTTGATAAATAATTGATCTTAAAACAAATCAATAGTTGTCAGAATTCAAGTCTAAACAGCCTTTGTTTTTAACATTTAGATAGGTATTTAAAAATTCAAGTAGGTAGATATTAAAAGAAAAACAAAAAGAAGGACGCTCTATACTCATATACTTTCTAGCAGATTTTAGGCTTATCGCCTATTTGTTCCAAATACCAATAGTATTTTATTTTCCAAATAATCTTTGGTATCTTCTCAAAAACATATTAAAGGACAAATATCTTTAGCCTCTTTTAAATATCATTGTCAGATATGATAAAAATACACAATGTACTTCATTATCCAGCTTTACAATAACTTGTCCCTAAATTTCTCGTAATTTTGTAAAAGTAATTTAACATTTTAATTGTAAATAATAAGAAAGTTATGCTGTAAGTACATCTAACGACCAAGTTTGTGATATATTTTTATACTTTTATACGAACTAACCTTTTTATTTATAATGCTTTTAAGTTTTGTATAACTTTAGAAAGTAAATGCGGGTGTACAATTTTGTAACATTTGTGACAACATAACATGTCACTGTGTCACATAATGTTACAAGGTATCGCTGTAACATAATATAACATGCTGGAAATAAACACTCATAATCTTTGCCCTATTTGATAGATTATTAGGCTTCCATTTTTTTTCTATAAAATCTATAACGATTTCATTTAAATCAAATTGAGCAAAGATTATACGAGAGTTTATGAGAAAGTCAAAAGTGCGATGTCAAATAAAATGTTGTTGTTATTAAAAATAAAATATTTTTTATTTAACTATTTTATTTTTTCACGACTTGACTCTTTCTGACTCTTCTTGGACATCTCACTTACTAAATGACTCACACTTTCACTCGACTCATCCATCACTCGACTCATGCTTGACTCACAACTCACTTGACCTGGACTTTACATTTGACTGATCTTGTACAATATTATTTCTTCACTTGACTTAACCATACATACTCATAATAATAGACTATGTACACTTACCTTTTGTAGATATCTTCTTTTTATAACCCTCAGTATTTTTCTAATAATAGGTTCCTCATCTCATCCAATACCTAAATGAATAACTATAGGTATGTTGACAAGTATTATTTTACAATAGTTTTAAGAATCGTTCCTATCTTTTTATTATTAATCTAAGTACTTACTAATATTTGTATTTAGCTAGAATTAAAATATCTAAGAATGTGACTTGTGACGATACAAGACGTGACAACGTTACTTCTGCGATACAGAATGAGGGGTAAGTAAATAATCAACCTACTATTTAATTACCTAATTACTAATTTATGTATAGATGTGCTTTGGAATTAACTTGGTACGAGCTTAGCACCTATATAGTTCTGATCTATAAATGACAACTAGCGGGCCGCCCCGGCTTAGCACGGGTTTTTATAAAAAAAAAACCGGCAATTATTCGATTTTTCTCGCCTTTTCTTCCTAGACCTCCACGAACATTTCAAGACTAAGATAAATCCGTTCAGCCGTTCTCGAGTTTTAGTGAGACTAACGAACAGCAATTCATTTATATATAATATATTCGAATTTTCTATAGGTATGTATGTATATCTACTGATCTAGTAAATTTCAATTATAAAACTGAAAAGATATGACAGCTTGGAAGAAAGCGCTGATCTCAGAAACTACTTGTCAGACTGGAAAAATTAACTCAGTTTCTAGTAGAGTTTTTATTGGGGAAGGCTATAGGCTAAATTTACCGTACACAAAATAGTTGTTCCCGAGGAAAAATCCATAAAACAGGGCAACGCAGTGGCTTTAATAGCTAGTACTTACATAAGTGGAGTGGGACGTCCACCAACCAGATGGACGGACGACTTGGTGAAGGTAGCGGGCTCGCGGTGGTTACAAGCAGCTACCGACCGAAATCACTGGAAGTCTTTGAGGGAGGCCTATGTTCAGCAGTGGACGTCCTACGGCTGAAATGATGATGATGATGACTTACATAAGTTGTGCATACGCGCGTTACTTTTAAAACACATTCATTTATGAATATGCACATTAATTAAATAGTTAGTTATATCAGAAAGGTAGTGGGTTTATGTGTATCAGGGAAATGAGCCAACAAAAACAATATTAGTTTTTTTGGCAGTAAACACGAATTATGCAAATCAATGCTTGGATTTCAATAACTGACGACCTCTGTGGCTCGGTGGGCGAACGTCCGCCTGAAGCGCAGGAGGTTAGGGGTTCGATTCCCGCCGGGGGACCAGATTTTGTACGATCTACAATTTCTGGTTTCGGGTCTGGGTGTTTTCTATGTATCATATGTATGTATTAACAAAAAAAAATGTATCTATGTAGTATATCAGTCACCTAACACCCATAGTACAAGCTCTGCTTAGTTTGGGGTTAGGTGATGCTGTGTGAGTAGTCCGGAAATATTTAAGAATAAGAATAAGAATAATTTATTTGCATAAAACATGAGTGTATACATGGTAGTAAGTTAAAAAAAAAGTGTTCTACATGTTTTGCCAATCCAGGATTGCAAATTTGAGAGGGCACAATGCATTTGCTCACAAGTGTGATTTGTCTGTGAAATATTTCCTGATTTATTTATTAAATAGGTTAAATGGGCCTTAAAATAGGAAGAAGTTAAGGAAATACCGAAGAAAGCATATCGTTATTATGCTGTGGGTTAAGTTTATTTAATTGTAACATTTTCATAATTTAAATTAAAAGCCTTGGAGCCGAGGACAGACGGACTTTCGTTATCAAAGATTGTAATAAATAGGGCCATGCCACACGGAAAGTTACCTTAAATATTGAAGATTTAAAGATTTGCTGAAAGAACACTACATTTTGATTTTATAAATAATATTTTAATAAAAATTGCCTTTCAGAAATAATACTACTGCCATAGCATGCACGCACGCTACTATCATAAAAGAGGACTGAAAAAAGTCAACTTACAAGATTCACACCATGTATGAATCGTGTTGAAACAGTGGGTCGATAAAGCAAACCTAAGAAACGTTTTAGAAGATTTGAGGTTTAAGATCAAAGTACTTATTAAAACTTACTACCTACTTATTATCACTTTCATAAAAGGTTAGTGGTCATTTAGTAACAGGAGTATTTAGCCTAGAATTCATGTGTAAATGTTAATTACTTATATATTCATGTGTACCTAAAAATACGGGTTACGGATTGCTGCATTGGTGTGATTGGAGGTTTGTCGATTGAAAATCCGAAGAATGGGTAGAAATATCTTTGATTTACATCGTAATTTAATATTCAGTGATTAAGGTAAAGAAAGAATGATGAAATGAAACTATAGTTTTCTATTATTTAGATTTATAACGGGATATTTACCATGATTGATTGTCTTTCGAGTTTCCCAATATTTCGGCACAGTTACATGCGCCATGATCACGGTTAAACTGAAGCTGCAGCGATTGGAGTAACAGTTTTATTGGCAGACAAATCGATCTACCCTCTTTCTCACTCTTTTATTACGAGTCGATGCTTCACTAGGGTTGGGACATGTTTCACACCCCACTAACACACTATCGCGACACACAAAACTGACGGTGTCCTATTGGACCTCCGTTGCAGGCTTTTTTCCACTACTACACATCTTCACAACAGGGTTCCAGGTTCCAGATAATTGAAAACCATCTTCTCGGTTGAAGTTCCTGTGTTTGGTAATCATTGAGATTACCAAACAGCCTCCTGTACCAATCTAGGTATATAGTGTTTTTCTACTGAGATTACTTGTGGTTTGTGTAGCTCAATCCAATGGTTAGGGCCCGCCTCTAAAATGTGTTCCGCTATAGCCGATTTATGGATATCCACATTCTTTATAGCCCTTATGTGTTCCTTTATTCGGCAGGCTATGGTCCTTTTTGTTTGACCTATGTAAGACTTGCCACAACTACAATCGATCTTATACACTCCCGGTGTTTCAAGGGGTAATCTATCCTTAGGCGAGCGCAGGTAATGTGAGATCTTTTGTAAAGGAGTAAAGATGGTTTTTATCGAGGATTTTTGCAGAACCTTTGCAACTTTATCCGTTACTCCTTTTATGTATGGCAGGGAAGCTGGTTTTCGTTCCACCATACACTTGTGGACTCCTTGACTTGGATGACGACGTGGAGGTAGCGGGTGCTTGTAACCATTCCTGCGTAGGACTTTCCGTACATGAGTAAGCTCGGCTTGTAAGCTGTCAGCATCACAAAGATCATACGCCCGAGGGTGGTGATGTGATTCAGCATGGAGGTACCTATCAGTATGAGTAGCTTTTCTGTAAACCGTATGGCCTATGGTTCCATTATCGCGAACCTGTACCATCACATCCAGAAATGGCAAGCCCCGCTTATCTTCCTTCTCATACGTAAACCGGATTTTGTTGTGTATGTTATTAAGGTGTGCCAGTAGATTCTCTATTTCTGAAACCGTCCCTTTGAGAACACAAAAAACGTCATCAACATATCTTTTCCACAACTTGATCTCTAAGGGCGCCGACGCTAAGGCCATGTTTTCAAAATACTCCATCCAAATATTAGCCACCACGGGAGCAACAGGGCTTCCCATAGCTACGCCATCTATCTGGAGGTAGTACTGCCCTCTATACAAGAAATAGTTGGATGATAATATGTGGAAAAGTAGCTTAACGTAATCAGCCGGAGTGCCCTCATGTTCGATCTTCGACTCAATTACACTCATACAATCCGCTATCGGTACGTTAGTAAAGAGCGATTCTACGTCAAAACTGACCATCTTCTCATTTACTTCGATCTCTGTTTGCTCTAGTATGTGTATGAAGTGCCGCGAGTCTTTCACAAAGGATGTAGTTTTTCCCACCGTTGGTTGCAATATTGACGCTACATGCTTCGCTAGATCATATGTGGGTGAGTTAATCTGACTAACGATTGGTCGTAGCGGAGCATTCTGCTTATGCACCTTAGGAAGACCATAGAGTTTTGGTGGCTGGATGTTGTTAGGTCTTAGAAGAAACTTGGTAACTTCCTCTCCAAGGGCCACCTGACACTCCTTTATAACCTTATGAGTGCTTTTCTGTGTCCGTGCTGTTGGATTGTAATTAACCTTCTTATAGGTATTCGAGTCACTAAGTAAACCCTGGATCTTAAAATCATAATCCGTGACGTCCATCACCACTGTTGCATTACCCTTATCCGCTTTTAGAATCAGAAGATCTTCATCCCGGCGTAATTCCTTCAAAGCCACTAACTACCTCATCACTGCTAATGTTTGGTACTGGGGGCTTAGCGTGGCGTAGTATTATTGAAATGTCCTGCCTGATACATTCCGCGTCACTAGTGGGTACCTTATTGCTATTAAAAATGTATATAGTTTTCTACTTGGAAGTTAAGAGAAAAATCTAGTATTTACATAAAGGAGTTTCTCGTAGGTTTATTTTTATTAATCGGGGTATCACTGCGAACTAAACTTACTTTTATTGCACGTCGCGTAACACTCAAGAATAATGCATTTTTTGGACTCTATATAATATATTTTGTTTATCAACATCATCACCCTATTAACTTAGGTACCTACCCACTGATGGGACACAGGGACTTCTCTCTTGACGAGAGAGATTAGGCCTTAATTCACCACGCTGGCAAAATGCGGATTGGTGAATGTCACATGTCCTTCAAACTCTTTTAAAGTTCTCAGAACATGCCTCATCCTCATGATATTTACCTTCACCGATAAAGCACGTGTTTAAAGCGCACATACATTTTCTCAGGAAGAAAAATCCAGAGGTGCATGGCGGGGTTTGAACCCACGACCTTCGGAATGAAAGTCGAATGTCCTTTTTTAGCCAACACGTCTTTATATTAAAACGGATTTATTTTGTGTCTTTATAGGCATATAAATAATGAATGTATATATAAAATTAACTCGCATTTTCTTCGAAGATCAATGAAACCAACATAATTAAATTGTGCTTTGCCTTATGCAATTGTTTTTTTTTAATATTTTAAATTCACCTAAAATAAATATGTAGGTACCTACTAGGGATGCATCGATACGCCTTTTCGCCGATACGATACCCTTTATAAAAATATCGGCGATACCGATACCGATACGCTCCATGTGAATTCAAAAATGAAGGTATAATAAATAAAAAAATAAATCACAAGACAGATTTCTTTATATTGCCACGCGACACTCTTTCTTTACGATACAAACATATTGCTTTAGAATTATCAATTGTCGAAAGAGCATCGAACATCGTTGCCATACATACTCGACCGGCAATTTGGAAAAAATATGTGATTCGGCGGCCAGTGATGAAACTCATGTCAATCGACAGAGTAAATGATTACAAACAAAAAGTATTCTATGATCAAATCTCCTAAGTGATACGGTTTCTGAGATATTTGGGTATTAAAACTATAGAAAAATCTGTTCCTGAGCTATGTTTTACTTCACTTTGATGTTTATTTTATAGTAGGTATATGCCTCTGGTGACGCAATGTTTCCTGGTATCGAGCCCATGCTATGAACCATATTACACCATTTTACGAATAATTTGACTCATTTTATATGGTGTTTATACAATGGTACCGTAAAACGGGGTGGATAGACATGGTTTTGAAGTTTGTTTTTATTTCTCCATTGATTGACAGGATTTCGGGAGAGAAGACACTCACAAGCGCGGGGTTTCCCCGAGCATAGTTCTTGCCTCGTTTGCAACGAAATAGACGAGACAAAACGCTCGTTTACACTACATTTTTAAATTAAAAAGTATCGTTGAATCGGTCATAAAAATATCGTCGATACCGATATATCGGCTAACCCGAAGTATCGCCGATATATCGGTATCGGTATCGGTATCGGATGCATCCCTAGTACCTACCTATTTACAATTTCGCAGACGACGCTTAAATCAATTATGTATTTTTAAAGCAGCCTTTATTCAAAGCTTGGGTATGAGATTTGAACTCAAAATACTTAATGATGTTCTACAAAAGCAAAACATGATTAACATTATTTGTACATATCCTTACTAACTTGCACATCTGCCCATCTCTGGTATATAATTTTTCTGTTATATTTTACGATTTAAATTTATTATTTATAAAATGTACATTTGGTGTTTGCTTACAGAGGCTGAGAGACAGCCGAAAGCAGAGGAAGAAGAAGAAGAAGCGGAAGATTGTGAAGAAGAATAATTAAATAAGTATTAAGACAACGAAGTCTAAGTAAAAGGGCTCATTTTAGCCCTTTGGATACGGAACCCTTAAAACGACGTGTGATACTACGTTCACCATTGCATTTCATGCAAGTATTTGAAATAGCTGCACCTTCAGATGTTCTGGCGCTGCGCTGAGTATGATTGCGTCGCGTCGCGTTACGCGTCTCGGTCTAAACTGACCCTTGGATTTCCATAAACCTGTGTTCAATTTAGCCTTTAGTAGAGGGCGTTAATTGTAAGGGAGTATTCTCTTATTTTTTTGAACCCAGTGGTCACAATATTTAACCAAAAAAGTAATTCATTTATACAGACAAGTACAATACCCTTTTGGCAGATAATTAAAGTGTTTTGAAGTTCGTTATAATAAAACGTCTCATTTCTCATGATAGATTGTTGTCATGCATCGCAATAAAATAACGAACATGATAATATCAATAAACAATTAATCATGTTCTTTTGAGGAACATTAGCTTTGCTTACGTTACCTATCGTGTAAAACTCTCAGAAATAGGAATTATTTGGAACTGCTCTATCCACGAAAAAACATCTAGATAGGTTTTTTTTTCATTATACATAATCAGCTATCGACATTAAAATGGCGGAGTTGTCAAACTAGTGTTGTACCCTACTATAGCCCGTTAGCAAATACTTTTTTTTTTGATGTCGATAAGTTATCCGATATTATAATTGTGCTTTTATTGTTTGTTTAGTTAGAAATGTCTATGACACTTCCATTGTATGGCACTTCCATTCAATCCTTTTTCTGAGGTAAAACTGTGATAATAGTACGGTCTAGCACAAATCATAGAATGGCACATAATTTTAGGGAAAATAATAGGAAAGGCCTTAACATAACTTATACTACTTTAGCAATCCAAACAAAAATTGGTAATACAAAAAGCGTAGCTTTTCTTTTAATTCGATTTTTAAGTGTACTATTTAATTAATAAATATCACAAAACGCATGAGGGTTTATTTTATTGATTGCCTAAGAACAATATTGCTTTTTGAATTTTTTATATGTAGGTATATGATAAGTTGATAACCCTCACTTTTTAGGTTAAACTATTTTAATCCTGCGCGCAGGTTATGAAGGCATCTTAATCTTTCCCTGGATTAAAATAACAAATATTGCTGGTTTAATTTCTTGAATATTGAGTAGGTAAGTTTAAGAAATCTAATGTTTTTTTGTAAATTACTATTTTGAAAGTTACATATAGGAAGACTGATATGAAACGAGGTTGCACAGACAAAAGAACACAAGCATTTTTATTAAATAAATTTTAAGTCGTAATATTTGTGTATCATTTTGAAATATGTATCCAGACTAGAATATAAGTTTGCGTCTGCGTGGTTCTTACAAACCTTGCTGTAACAGTTTCTAACTAGCACAGGGGGTAAAGTTCGGGTTTTAGGTAATTTATTTATGTATGAACTACATTCATTTACAAGAGAAATATATTTACATTTCACTTAATGTTACGGTTAATTGTAATTCCTACTTTCTTTGGCTTTAAATAAATTATTATGATTATATGAAAGTCTTGGTAATACAATTGGTCCGTAAGACGTGGTAATGTGCACACGATGCTCTTTCATTTGATACCCCCCTCCAGTATATTTGCGAAACGGCTCAATCGATTTTCATGGAACATGTATAAGAACACCCAGCCAAACTCACCTTTCTGAAATTGAAATCGCTCCATCCGTTCGGGAGCTATGATGTCCGAGACAGACAGACACGTCAAACTTATAACACCCCTCTTTTTTGGTCGGGGATTAAAAATACTTTCATTGCTCATTTATCAAAGAAGACTATTTACCGCTGGAAAATACAAAAACACAGGCAACGCCTAGGCTGTAAAGTTAGTTCCGAATAAAATGAGGTTATTTTTCACTACTCGAAATGTACAAATTTAAATGGGACCAATTTGCCAGCAACAGCTTTCATATAAATAAAAAAAGTGTGTGTGTGTCAGCTACGACGCACGATTGGAGTTTACTCCTTACGAACTACATATAATTATATCGAACTAGTGTAAAAGGCACCCATGGAAAACAGTAAACTATTATTTCTCTTCTTGTCCTTTATATTTTCTATCCAACCCCGTATCCAGAGAGTTTTATCATCCCTCCGCTCCTCCATCCATCGTGTGTCGATGGTTGCCACAGACTGCCGGATTAATCCCGTAACACTCGGCCATCCGACAATTGCGGCCGTGCCCCACGCCGCTCCTGGTTTCCTCCGTATACTGGATTCACCTGGAAAACACGGGAAAAGCAGTAGCCGCTATTCGTCGTTTTTTAAATCATGCACTCAGAAAGTAAGCGGCTGACATTACAAAGTAATGATAGTAGGTGATCGGTGAATTTACATTTTGTAATTATTAGGGGACTGTCGGCACTCCACTAAGATCGATGCCGCCGACGGTGCGAGTGTCCATAACTATATATAAGTAGAATACAATAATTAATAAAACCTATCCTGTACTTCTAGACATAAGCGTATTTAATCGAAATCGAATTCGTAACTTTAAAACTTACCCTTACACTCCAAAGCAGGACGGTCCCAGCGATTCAGCAGGACTGTTGGATAGGATGCAACGATGGGAAATCCTCTGAGTATAGGTCACACAGACGATTATATTATTTGGAATGCCACACAGACTTTAGGTGTCACACAGACTTTAGATGCCACACAGACTTTAGATGTCACACAGACTTTAGATGTCACACAGACTTTAGGTGTCACACAGACTTTAGATGCCACACAGTCTTTAGTGTCACACAGACTTTAGATGCCACACAGACTTTAGATGCCACACAGACTTTAGATAACCTTCAATACCATTTAGTCCTCCGGGAATGACGTCACATATTTTTCCAAGTTGAATGTATAGGTACAGAATTAATGAGAAAAAACAAATCTCTGTTTGACTCTACATCAACAAATACTTGAAGGAATCCTATGCTTTGTCACGCAATCGTACATGTCATTTCAGATACACATTGCATTTTGAATTAAAGTCGATATTCTCTAATAGAATGAGTTGTAGGTTACTTACAGTAACGGGAGCTTCTTTGTTGTTTGAGCTTGTTGCGTATTTGCTGAAGTTATACCCTAACAGTTGGCATCAGTATGACCAATCCGCATACAATTGTCGCAACGCATTCGCCCCCGACAGTCCTTAGCTTCATGCCCAGGACGGCGACATAAGGAGCAGACCTTCCGTCCGAGCTCCTTGCTCATTTGTGTAGGCGCTGTCCCTGTGGGAGTTGGAACATCTTGAGAGCCCACGTAGCCTTCCTTCCACGTAGCCTTCCTTCCAGTCTCCTCTTTCCGGTAGTTTTCAAACGATGACAGATAGCCGTAGTAGCTCCTCCGGTTGCTGGCATTTGTAGGCTTTAGCGTTTGCTCGTAACTCATTTGAGAGTCCTTTGATGATACAAGAATTCGCGTCCTCACTCTGGATTCCACATTTTTTAATAGCTGACAACTTCTCGTGGTAGTACTTGCTCATAGTTTCCGAATCTTTCTTAGTTCTTGACAGCATAATCTCTAATTTGTCGACGAAGTCGATGGCCAATGGAAAAGCTACTTCTAACACTCGCAGGCCCCCAGGTCATCGTACCACCTTCTAGACGAACCACGAAGACGAAGCTGCATGACGAATTGCTTTTCCGTAGCGTTCCAACCATATACGTCAATTTTATGTAACCAACTGGTCACGTTGCACGCGTCATCTTCAGGTTGAAACTTTGGTATAATTTCAGCATCAAGGTGAGTTATTCGGCGTTGCTTTGCCTGAAGTGTTGGTACAACATGGCAACCACTAGCCGAGAATTCTTTTTCGTTCTTGTCGGATTCAGGATGATGCAATTGTTTTCTGTAGAGTTCAGAGTTCGGATTCTTTTCTTTCACTCTTAGACCGGCAGCGTATGGGCCTGACATTTTCTACAATCCCACTTCTGAAATGTAAAAGGCACCCATGGAAAACAGTAAACTATTATTTCTCTTCTTGTCCTTTATATTTTCTATCCAACCCCGTATCCAGAGAGTTTTATCATCCCTCCGCTCCTCCATCCATCGTGTGTCGATGGTTGCCACAGACTGCCGGATTAATCCCGTAACACTAGCTGTGCCCTGCGGTGCTACCCGCGTTATAATGGATGAAGTACTCTTAACCAACAACATATTTATTTGAATAAAGATTAATTATTATTATGTTGATACAACTTAAACAAATTATTTCGACCAAATTAGGTAGGTACCATAAAAACGGTTTTTGTGAGTTAATCTTAAAAGATGGACATATACTATCGCGGACTGTTTTTTAGATCATTAAAAGAGCTATTATTCTTTAATACATATTTTTTGTGTATCTTGAACCGTTTTCACGGCGCACGCAACGGAAGGCTTCAAAGATAAACAATTTCTCCCGTTTTTTACACATTTACCACTATATCTTTGCTCCTATTGGTCGTAGCGTGATGTTATATAGCCTATAGCCTTCCTCGATAACTGGACTATCCAACACAAAAAGAATTATTCAATTCGAACCAGTAGTTTCGGAGATTAGCGCGTTCAAACAAACAAACAAACTCTTCAGCTTTATATATTAACCTAGTATAGATAGAAAAAAAGGGTAAATGAACGCATCTGCTAAAATGATAAGAGAAACAAACATGTATCTGTAATTATTCGGATTATTTTTATTACTTCAATAAAGCGTATTACATAAAGTATGTTACAAAATAATATAAATAAAATACAGCAATACCTCTTTGCGCGATACTTCGTAGTCTCAACTACGAAGTATCGCGCAAAGAGGAGAACCCGAGAATGAGATACGCTGTGTAATGTATTCCATCTCATTCTTTTACACGTTCAATCCTACAGATATATATGTTTGTCTCTTTCTACGTAACGCCTCAACTTTTCTTGTTACACTTTTTGATTTTACTTCTCATAAAATTTCCGTACCGGGCCATATAATTCAAATCGTTTCTTAAGGAGTAAACTCCAATAATTATCGAAATCCATCCACGGAAATCAAAGTTTTAAGGTCGATATGAGATGAAAAACTTTTTTCTTTTTTCGTTGAAAGTCTGTTAAAAAAGTCTAGAGATGCAACAACCTACCACTATGAAAAGGCGACTATCGGTCGGTAATAATTAGCAGGTACTGCTAACTATATAAACCAGGTAATGGTAGCTATCTATGGCATGCAGACTTAGTTGAGATGATGCCATGTCTAACTGATGCATGATGATGACTACAATGACATTAGAGCCTAACTACACTACATGCGACTAATAACTGTCAGTTAAATTGTTAAACGTCAATTTATTAAGTTAGTGCATGTAGTGCCATCAAATTAAAATTTATTTATGACAAACTTAACACCTATAGATGCAAGTTATTTTTTACATGTCCAAGTAGCATTTGAACTGGTTTTTATTCAGGGACGTAAAATTTATCTTATAAATAAATTTAAAGAAGTGTTTTAGAGGTACAAATACAAAAATCGTCATAGATTAAAAAAAATATTTTTGTATCTTCAATAAATTACTATTGTTTGAAAATATTCAACAGTTTGACGACGTGGCGTGAAAGCTATATAAAGTTTACATTTTTATAAAGTTTGGATTTTATTAAGTACCTTATACACTAATGTTTAATTACACTTTGTGGATAAATAATTTGCCTCGTAACTTCAACTGTTTATGTTGAAAGCAGCGCTCAAACACCATGGAACACATTACTAAATATTTTGTCCATTTTCATGTCTACCTGATGCATTGTCCATTCCCTATATCATTAATCTTCAACTTTTCTTAAATCGCTGTAAAATATGAGGGAGTTTTTTAACGTTAGGATCTATGACTAAATATCCTACACTAGATGATCCATGGACACTCTCTTTGTGTCTCCGCAGTTGTACATTTGATTTGAACCCAGTTGAGCAAACATCACAGACAGATTCAACAGTGTTGCTCCTAGCGCGCTTAGCCGGGGGCTTGTGACTTTCTGAGTTAGTTATAGCAGGATAATTGTAAAAGTTTTCTTTAATAGTTTCCACTTCCTGCTTGAATATTCCAGGTCCTACGTCTTCAGACTCGTATTCTTGGCTAGTGTATGCTAAGAAGGCCTCTTCCTCAATTTCTATTTTGATTTCATCTGCGGGAATTTCGATTTCCATTTTACTTTCTGCTTCGGAATTGTCTTGTTTGAGATTAATGTTATCTTTTTGTATATGGGTGTCGTTTTCTGTGCCTATTTCTTCTGGTTTAATGTCAACGTAGCCTGTATCTTCCAATTTAATTTCAACATGGTCTGTGTGTTTGTGCGCCTCGCTGCACTCTAGAGGATCTTCATCTGTATGGATGGAGTAATACGTCGGTTCGGACACGGCGAGTTTCGGTGTACGGTCAATCTTCTTCTTGGATACTTCTTTTTCCGTTACCTGGAATAAATGCAAAGTAAATGAGAAAACAGCAAAATATATTTCAAGCAAAATCATGTCAGTGTGGGTATGCAAGTCAAAATTAATGGTATTTACTTAGATTGAACATGGCTGGTCATAGTTCCTCATGTGTTGTGTTTCGGTTGGAAGCTACATTTACGAGCCTACAGAGGAACGTCCTTCACTTTGCAAACAATTAACGATTGGACCCCGTCTGATTGTTATTCTTAGAATAGAACCCATGCCTGCTACTCACCGGCAGTCCCCGCCGCAGGATGTCGGCGAGCGCGCGCTCGGCGCTCGCGGCCGTCCGCCGGAAGGCGCGCAGCCTGCGCAGCACGGCCAGGCACTCGAGGCATACCTGCATGGGCCGCCCGTCCCCGCTCCGCAGCTGGCAACACAGTCAGACATTCTTACATCTTTCATTTGCCCAAAAAGTACCTAAAGTGATCAGAAAGTGGTTGGCAGGTAGAAAATGCCTTTGCATTGAGCCACCTTTTGTACAACTCTTTATTTCCTTGTGCAATATATGTAGTATGAGCCCATAATAATATTATGGGCTCAATTTACTATAGCAATGGTTAGTTATGTCAATATGACGTGTCAATGTTAGTTAAGTAATGTAGTTTTGTCACATGCGCTATAGCGAAATATTTTAACCATTATCTTATTTATGCAGAGTTGTTGACATAGGTCCTAAGATTTATAGCGGGCAACATCGGCACCACAATTTAAAGGTTATTCAGTTTCCCGATATTTAGACGCTATTGCAAGCGCCATGATCGCGGTATATACTGTTAAGTAGGTAGAACAGTCATGTAAAACAACACTACACGACACGAACCGTGTCCTCGCGAATAACTGGTGATACAGTTTTGTGAGTTTTGCATAACAGCAATACAGGATTCCACGTTCAATCGTAAAGGTGGCTTCTAATTGCCTGGAACGTGGAATCCTTGAAGCTATTTAGTTCATCGGCGGCGGAAGCCTGTTTTGAGCTATGAGTACCTTCTGTCCAGTGATAGATTGGAACAGGTCCGCTACCTCGCCCTCCAGGCGCACCACGCGCGCGCAGGCGAGGCAGCTCCGGCAGACCCCCCGCTCCGAGACCTCAGGCACCTCCTTCACCAGCTCCCCAGATAACTGCTTCAAGGACTCTTCATCGGGACACTGAATCTGAACTGGGCGATCTGAAGCAAGGACAGGCTTTCTTTAGGGAGTGATTATTATTCACTCTGATATCATCTGCCAGACTGTCATCACATCACACATATAGGTAGGTAGTAGGACGTTCACAACTGACTATCGGTTTGTAATATACTTTTATTTATCATTTAATTTTAATTAATAATTGATTTTTATATTAACGTTGATGATAAGTTTGACATCAGAATAATGTATAAAATTGTTTTTCTATTTTTAATGTAATTTGACTCAAACCCAATTTGCAGTGCCCCTCCGGGGTGCATGTTCATGGTTGAGGCCGCCAAAAATTGTACATTTACATTCGTGAATTGGTAACACACGGTAACATACGTGAATGAAAGTAACACACGTGAACATTGTAAAGCCGAGAGCACACCATGAATTAATTAATTAAAAAGGTAAGCAGGTGGAACAATATAATTAGATAGAATAAAATGTTTTTTTTTTCTTTTTTTTATTCCTTTTAAAGTTATACATCATATGATTAAGCCGGCTAATAATATGATTATTATTTATGAAAAAAAAATATTTATTATTTTATTTTTATTTTCAGCTAGTCTTGCTTTAATTGCATCACTACTAAGTGTAACGATTACCCTTTTACCCTCAAGATTATTATTTAGATTTTGTGCATTTTTTTGTTTATTTTTTCTGTTTCTCCATTGTTTTTTTAGAGCTAGCTTTTCTTTTTCTGTGCATTCATTAATTTTTCTTCTTTTTTTATTTAGATCTGCATTTTTATGTTTGGCTGCTTCAAACTTTTCAGGGTTATTAGCACGCATGCGCTCTCTATATTATTTTTGTTTTTCTGCTGGTGTTAACGGCATCTGAAATTATGTTAAGGGCGTACACTACCTCAGCAGAAAATCAAATTTCGCCTCAGCTCGTTACGCCGCCGCGCCGCGGCGCACGGCCGGCGCCACTTGGCGGACGGCCGGTGGCAACGTACTTACTTCGCGCGCAAAATTATATTGGGTTGGGTTCACGCTAGTTCAAAACAATCTTATTGAAGTTAGGTACAATATTCTTGTCTATAAGGTAGATAATTAGGTACCTACCTACTAAGAAACGAAATTATCAAATATGTAATAATAAATTTTTCTTCATAAAAATTAAAAAAATAGTATATCCTGCAAAGTGAGGTTTATCACTTATTAGAAAACATTAAAAATGTAATAATAATATTATAATCATATTTTATTGTTTTTCAATGTAATTGCCAACATACCTACTACTGATACTAGACCACGGAGGCGTTATTTTCTGCTAAAACACTAGACAAGTGTGAGTCGCCATAGCGCTGAGGGTTCCGAACATTCTTTTTTGTATTACCAAAAGAAAGACAGTGTTTTGCGTAATGTAATGGTGCTTATGCCTACTACCAACCTAAAATAGGAACGTAATACTATTTATTTATTCTGTGGTACTAGTGAAAGATATAAAACACTTACGGGTGGGTTTTCAGGGATTCTGGACACTGGGAGAACACCTTTTTATAATTAATTTGATTTTTTATTGCAAGAGCAGTGATGTCGTTTAGAATCGTAGAAAGGAAGAGAAAGGGGTGAGGGGGCGGAAATAGGTTAGTGATGGATTGAACGAGGATCGGAATAGTGTTGTGCTAATATCCTCATTAATCATTCACACCGGTTTCTTACTTTTAGTGATTTTGACTTTGACATTTCATCCTATTTCTATTAGTGAATACGAAACATGGCCCCCCACAAAAAAGGGTTTCCCTTTTTTAACAAATACATGTGAAATATATCCAACCTTATCGATATACCTAGTGCTTACTAGAAGCTCAAAAGTGGACTGTATCAATCTTAAATTACTTATATTAATTACAACTACTGATTTAACTTTAACAAAACTATAATAATACTAATCTTCATTACAAGGCAAAGGTACAAGTTTTGCTAGAGATCTTACAAATAGTCCTTTAGCAGTCTTAAGTTCTACAACGCGAACGATTGAATCCCGTCCGGGAAAAAGCTTTATCACCCTACCGCGTGCCCAATGCAACGATGGAAGACCGTCCTCTTTTAAAAGAACTAAATCACCGACTTTAACATTATACTGAGTTATGTGCCATTTGGAACGTTGCTGTAGAGTATGAAGATAATCATGGTTCCAACGTTTCCATACATCAGCAACCATTTGTTTGACAAGTTGCCACCGAGCAAGTTGGTTTACATGTTTGGTTTCCACGGGCATAGGTTCAGGTACGGAAACTAATGATGAGCCAATTAAGAAGTGACTCGGAGTTAAGACTGCTAAATCATTAGGATCACTAGATAGAGGGCATAATGGCCTAGAATTTAAAATAGCCTCTATCTGAGTAAATATGGTACTAAGTTCTTCAAATGTCAAGGGTTTGTCACCAATGACACGCTTTAAATGTGATTTACTTGACTTAACGGCTGCTTCAGCCAATCCGTTAAATGATGGACTGAGTGGAGGTGAAAATCGCCATTTAATAAAATGTTCCGCAAAAAAGTTTAGCACGTTAGGGTGCTTTTGAAAACTTTCTAATAAATTGAATGCCCCTTTAAAATTGGTGCCTGAATCAGACCAAATCTCTCGCGGCAACCCGCGCCTCGAAACAAATCGCTTGAAGGCCGCTAAGAATGCATCCGTGGTTAAGTCGCTAACGACCTCTAGGTGTACAGCTTTGGTAGTAAAACAGACGAATACGCAAAGATAAGATTTAACCAACTTAGCATTTCTTAACGCACTAGTCTTACATTGAAAATGACCCGCGTAGTCGATGGCCACCGATACGAAAGGCCTTTGCGATTCGGTAACACGACTTGTCGGTAAATCTCCCATAAGGGTTTGAGGGGGTTGACACTTTAATCTAAAACAATTTAAGCACTTGTGAATTCTACTACGTATGACGCGCCGAGCAGACAATATCCAATATTTTTCACGAATAAGTGACATCAAAGCATTAGGACCCGCGTGCAAGTACTTAACATGAAAATAATCTACCACGAGATTCGTAAAGTGATTGGAATGAGGCAAAATTATCGGATGCTTAGCTGAGTAGCTAAGCGTAGAATTTACTAATCGACCTCCTACTCTAATAATGCCGTTCTCGTCTAAAAATGGCTTTAAACGTGACATCCCGGTACTACAAGGTTTATCCTTTTTTAAATTCCGCATGTCTTCATAAAAACTTAGGGATTGTACACTTTTAATAAGCGCAACTTGTGCACGTTGCAATTCCTCACTTGATAAAAAATTGCTTATCTTATTTACATTATTTAACTTCTGTCTAGACTTTAAGGCAGTGTGCGCGAACCTAAAACACCATGCTGTAATGCGCACAAGTTTGGAATAAGAACTAAATCTATCGATAATATCAATGTCTAAACGATCGTCAGTAGCGGCCGCGACTACCGGAGTAGTTTTCTTAACGCCAGGTAACGAAGAGCACTCGAGCTGTTCGCATGGCGGTGGCCACAATTCGGGAGACTGAGTAAGCCACATAGGACCCCACCACAGCGGATGATTTACTAATTCCTGCGGCGCGATGCCTCTAGAAGCGGCGTCGGCTGGGTTCATGTGCGTAGGTACGTACCGCCACTGCTCGGGAGATAACAAATCCTGAATTTGACTAACACGGTTCGACTCAAACACCTTGAGGAGGTGTGGCTGTGTGCGTAACCAACATAATACAATACTTGAGTCACTCCAAGCGTAAGTATTTCTATGCAAGTCTGTTCTCAGCTTAAGGCTCTCGGTAACGCGTAACAATAATTTAGCGAGTAGATGAGCACCGGATAACTCCAATTTCGGAACGGTAAGCCTTTGCTTAATTGGAGCGACACGAGTTTTTGAAATTAGAAGGTGAACTGTCACGCTATTGTCATGATGGACGCACCGAATGTAGACAACTCCCGAAAATGCGAGCTCTGAAGCATCGCTAAAACCATGCAAATCGAAGTACTGAACCGTTTTTGATAAAACTTGTCTATTGATAGAAATTTTCTGCAAATGATGTAAATCCCCACAGAAGCGTTGCCAATCATCAATTATATCGTGAGGGGGTATCTGATCCCAATCTAGACCTATCGTCCATAATCGTTGCATAAGTATCTTCGCGAAAATGACGCAAGGTGCTAACCAACCGTTTGGATCATAAATTGAGCTAACCCTCGACAATATGATACGCTTCGTACATTCATTGCTGTCTAGAGACACCTGATAAGAAAATGTGTCTGTATTTGGACTATATTTAAAACCTAATATTTTAAGAGACAGGTCCGCGTCCTCTCTAAACTTTAATTCGCAGTGCTCAGTTGGTAAATCGGTTAGCAACTGCGGATCGTTACTCATCCATTTACGAAGTTCGAATTCGCCTTTGCTCAATAAATCTATTAATTCTGTTTTAGTACTTTGAGCTTCGTGAATGGAGGAGCAACCCGTTACAATATCGTCGACAAAAATGTCGTTGAGCAAAATTCGTGAAGCGCGCGGATGTGTAGTTTTGCCTTCGTAGGCCAATTCGTGTAAACAACGCATCGCGAGAAACGCGGCTGTAGTAACACCATAACTAAGCGTGTTGAGCTGAAATTGCTGAATTTCAGGCTTAAAATGATCGTCAGAACTCTGTGAGGTTCGATCGCCACCCGAATTGTGATCGCGCCATACGATCAGCTGATATTGACGATCGAGAGGATTAACTAAAACTTGACGATACATTTGTCGTATGTCGGCGGAAAAGACAACCTCGTGCAATCTAAAGTGGAGAATAATGTCTACTATATCCTTCTGTAATTTGGGTCCAGCTAATAACTCATCATTTAACGACTTCCCACCCGGGCCTTTGGATGAAGCATTGAATACACACCTGATCTTATCCGTACCCTTCTTATATACCGCGTGATGAGGTATGAAATATTGTGGCAAGCGTTGTGCAATCGAGTGTTCGATTGGCTGCATGTGGCCCAGTTCGATATATTCTCGCATGAAGTCTTTATACCGCGCTTCTAAAACCTTATCTCTGTTGAATTTATTTTCTAATGATATAAGCCGACGGATGGCTATGTGCAAAGTATTCCCAAATTTTATCCCAATATCATGGTCACCCTGGCGAAAGGGTAAACGCACCACAAAACGTCCCGATTGAGTACGCGTATGTGTCTTCTTAAAGTAATCTTCGCACCTAACGTCATCCGGATCTGGCTGCTTTACCCTACTTATTTCCTCTACTTCCCAAAATTTACGTAATGTTTCATCTATGGATGTCACGCAGTGAAATGATTGTGTCTGTGATTGACGTTCCGCAACGTCACCCATTAAAACCCAACCAAATATTGTCTCGAAAGCAACCGGCAATTCTTTTCCCATCTCTAGTTTCGGTCCATTAAAAATCTGAGCGCACGCGCCTGCACCTAACAACAAGTCGATCTTGGATGTCTCGAAAAATCTCGGGTCGGCCAACTGAAGATGACTATATTTGACCAATATCGTGGGATCAAGATTCGACGAAGGAAGTGGCGCCGTGATTTTTGAAAGAACTAATGTATCTATACAGAGTGGTTCGCCTAATTTATTTTCTAAGAAAATATGCAATTCGCCTTTCGGTTGTATTTTGCTGGATTCACCTACTCCTGAAATAATGACGTTTGTCTTATGATAGCGCATCCCTAATCGTTGTAAACAAGACGAAGTCACGAAATTCGCCATGCTTCCTGGGTCTAATAGCGCGCGAATCGGGTAGTAATCACCGTCCCTCGAACACGAAACCATGACTACTGCTGTTGCTAGCAATGAATGACGCGTTACTACCTGCTGTTGTCTAGAACGCGTACCGCACGAGTGGGAAAGAGACGGCAACAAATCACTCGCGGGCGACCCCGCGTCTAACTCGGGAGCGGAACTTGAACAGTGAGCGACTTGCTTATTTACGTCAATTGATTGTTGTTGCAATTGATTATTACTATTATGATTTAATGTTGTTTTCTTGTTCGAGCACAATAACGTATTATGTTTGCGTGAGCAATTTTGACATCGAAATTTAGAACGGCAATATGCTACTCTATGAGGGCGAAAACAATTGAAGCAGAGGCTTTTTGATTTTACAAAATCATATCGTGATGACAACTCCATCACGATGAATCTAGGGCACTTCATCATAGTGTGTGTTTTACCACACACGGGACACAGCACTTGTTTATGCTCTTCGGAACTTAAATCTGAATCTACAACATCCATACTCGACGCGTAAGCCTGTTTCCTATTACTATTACCACTGGGCGCAGCGCTTTGCGGCCGGCCGCTACTCAACTGACTTACTACGCCGGTAGTTTCCAATGTCTTGCAATAACTACCTAAAAATGCGAGAAGGTTATCGAACGTAGGTATTTTCTCGTGTTGGTAAGTTAATTCAAATCTAGCGCGTAAATCGTTATCTAATTTTCTCGTAAATATGTGTAATAACAACATTGACCATTCTGTTACCGGGAAACCTAAACTAGCTAGCCCACTCGTGTTCTCATGCAAAATGTTCACGAATGTACGTAAGTGAGATGCATTCTTGACGGAAATGGTAGGTAACGCGAGTATGGCGGCAATGTGCGCGTCCGCAATCAACCTCTTGTCGTCGTACCTATCCAAAAGCAGTCTACGAGCCACTTCGTAATTGTCAGGGATATTCGATAAATGTTTGATCAAATTGACGGGCTCGCCAGATAAACAACTCGTCAAATAATGTTTCTTTTGTACTGAATTCAATCGCTCGTTGTTGTGAACCAATGCATTAAACATGTTAATAAAACTAGGAAAATCCTGATAATTTCCCGTGAAGCGGGGCAAACTTATGTCCGGTAATTTATAGTTACACTCATTTATTTTGTTTGAAGAACAATAATCGGGCAAATCTTTGTGAATAACTTGTCTGAAATCGAGTTGCGCCTTTGACGACACACTCGTGCTAATTATGTATTTTACGTCAAGTAATTGCTCCTCCAACAAAACAAACTTATTCTTATAAGATTCTATTTGTTCATCTTTTAAATTCGAAGCACTTAAATTAAGATAACATTCTTCTGCCTCCACGCGCAACGAGTCTATGTCTGCACAACGAATTTTAAACTTACCTACTTCTAATTCATTCTTAAAATCTAATTTCTTCGCACAAACACTAAGAGAATTAACTTTTTCACAAAGAAATTCAAATTTTAGAATAAGCAATTGACTTCTCGACATGATTTTATAAGTTTTTACAAATGACTAAACACGAGGTAAAATGGCGTCCTTGACACGAAAACTTTCCCCAGAACAAACTTTTATGAAATGTCGCAAAATCACTAAAAACTAGTATTATATCCGGTCGAAGGATCATGAAAGATATAAAACACTTACGGGTGGGTTTTCAGGGATTCTGGACACTGGGAGAACACCTTTTTATAATTAATTTGATTTTTTATTGCAAGAGCAGTGATGTCGTTTAGAATCGTAGAAAGGAAGAGAAAGGGGTGAGGGGGCGGAAATAGGTTAGTGATGGATTGAACGAGGATCGGAATAGTGTTGTGCTAATATCCTCATTAATCATTCACACCGGTTTCTTACTTTTAGTGATTTTGACTTTGACATTTCATCCTATTTCTATTAGTGAATACGAAACAACTAGTAAATATAGTACCTATAGTAAAATATATCTACCTACTTACAGATTTTTATGTTGAAAAAGATCAATAAGAATAACTTATTGATCTTTTTCAAATTAAGTGTATTTTATTGGTTATTTCTTGAACTCCTATTTTGTTATGCAAAATGGGTGGACTCCTATTTTATAATTATAATTATTATGTTGGAATATTGTATTTCTGTTAATTTTAATTAATAAATCATTTGTTGGCTGGCATAAATGGTTAAAAAAAATATTATGTAATATTGTTTAACATCATTTATGTTTGTATTTTAAATGTTAAATATGTATACCTAAGTTATTGTTAGGTGATTAAGATAAAATATAATATGTAAATAATGTTGTCTCAATCAATAGCGACAATTTTTTTTACAATAACACATCAAGGTGTTGTTGTAAAAAAATCTGTAGGTAGGTAGGTACTTCGCAGCACTAGGCTAAAAGTACATTAAATAAAACTAAAATAAAAATGCATCAAAGAATTTTATTTATTTTTATTGACACTCTGTTATGTCTCTAATTGGCATATTTCGTGAAAGTCTGGGATCGCTTCCACTTTCATTGGATTATTGCACCCAGACCATACGCCAAAAATGCATTGCTTCCGATCCGTTATTCGTAATTGTCCTTGAAGTAATGAAACCTATGACACCCTCCCCCCCCCCTTGTAGCACTAAACAGACAGTAGGTACTCATTGCTTTAGAAATGTGTGACACGGAACCCTAAAAATAAACTTTTAAAACTGGAGATTAAATGTGGGAATAACCATAGATAAGTTAAAATGGGGAGATGAGGTTGCTTTAGTAATGTGTGACACGGAACCCTAAAAATATATATCATATTATACCTACCTATCCAATGGAATAACCCGACAAAACGGACTCAATCACTCACCTTGGTGTATTGTCAATCGACTCCAGTCACCAGCAGCTCCATCCACAACGGCGCCACCACCGCCGGTTGCTTGGGCGTTCATAAGTTCTATGAACGAGTGGTTTTCCTTTCTAAAAAACAATAATGAATAATAAAAAACTAAACTAGTAGGAATGCATCTACCTACTACGTAACCTCATTAGGTTGTCAGTTTAGGTAGGTAGTAGGTACATACCTACCTACCTAGTACAGAACAAAAAATTGTACCTACATAAGTACGGTACGGTACCTAGGTAGGTATCCTAGTATGAAGGAACTGTGTAAAATTTGTAGTAAAGAGGTACCTAAAGCGGTAGGTATCACCGTACTTATGGATATTGACATACCGGAAGTGGTTAATAAATCCCGCGCGTTATGATGGGATGGAACTTTGTCAAAGTAGGTAGGTAGGTAGGTACTCTAGATTATATTCTCGGTGTATTAGGAAGCGAACGCGTATTAGTATACCTACCTAGTTTCTTCGACAGACCCTTGTCAAAGAAACCATCCGTAGGTACCTAGGAAGTATTACGTAGGTAAGCAAGTCCGTAAGTAATTAAATAAATAATAATAATAATAATAATAAATATTTCCGGACTACTCACACAGCATCACTTATCCCCAAACTAAGCAGAGCTTGTACTATGGGTGTTAGGTGACTGATATACTACATAGATACATTTTTGAAGTGAAACTTCTATAGAATCGTAGTGATTTCAAACCGGATGCAAAAAGATGAAACGGAAATGGTAAGAGACACAAATACAATGCTTTATTTAATTTCTTTGCGCGATACTTCGTAGTTGAGACTACGAAGTATCGCGCAAAGAGCTATTGCTGTATTTTATTTATATTATTTTGTAACATACTTTATGTAATACGCTTTATTGAAGTAATATAAATAATCCGAATAATTACAGATATATGTTTGTTTCTCTTATCATTTTAGCAGATGCGTTCATTTACCCTTTTTTTCTATTCGATATAATATCATAATTATTATAGTTCGTAAGTAGTAGACTCCAATCGTGCGTCATAGCTGACACACCCACACTTTTTTTTTATTCTTCTTATTCTTTCGTCGATTTACTGAAGTTTCACTTCTATCGTGTGTGAATCGCACACACACCTTTTTTTTTTTTGTATATACATACATATGATACATAGAAAACACCCAGACCCGAAACCAGAAACTGTAGATCGTACAAAATCTGGTCCCCCGGCGGGAATCGAACCCATAACCTCCTGCGCCTCAGGCGGACGTTCGCCCACTAGGGATAGTCGTTGAATGAACGAACAGTTTATTTAGACTGTTTATTTGCCGTCGACTGATAAACCGGTTTACAGTCCACCGATAAACTAGTTTACTCGTCAAGTCCATTGGTCGAGCGTTGCTGAACGAAACTGTTCAACTGTTGCCATTGTCTATCAAGCATTCCGTTCTCTTCACACTTGCACGTTACGCTAATATGGCTATCTCTCTTTCGCACTGCTCTCAACTTCTACAGAGTTATAATAGCGGTGCGCGGGTGCGGCGTCAAGGTGTTGTGTAAAAATAAACTCTATTGCAATGCATGACAATGTATTATTGTTAGTAGGAAAGCAGGTTTTTGAATTTTGTTTGCTTACATTATTATTTTGTACCTACTACAAAATTTCATATTTAAAATAACTTTATTATGAAGCCTGCCAGTCCTATGCCTGGAAAAAGTATGAAGGGAAGTTCATTTTATTCGAACTAAATCAACAAAACTAAATCATAAGAAAAAAAACACATCAAAATCGGACCTTTTGTCACGCCACAGGCACTCACACAGATACCTACACAGATATATCTTATATAATATAAACAGTTTAATCTAGTCGTCGTTTACCAACCAATCAGTGAATCGACGTTCACCGTTCAACGATCGTTCATGTCCTAAACGAATAAAGGCAATAAACCAGTCGAAAATTAGACTGTTTTATAAACAGTTTATCGTGAACGATAAACTGGTCTCGTTTCGTCGACTGAAAAGAAGTCGACGACTCATCCTTATCGCCCACCGAGCCACAGAGGTCGTCAAACTACTAAAGGTTATCTAAAATTATACTTATAATTATGTAATCTACTTCTAGGAAGAGAAGATGCAAACAAGTATTGTAGTAGGTAGGTATATGTATTGTGTTATATTAGTATATTATATAGGTAAGCACTTACTTGTTTCTTTTTCCCAATTTTCGGCAATTTTCCTTCAAAAAATTTTTGCGTGCCCGGCGACTCATTTTCTTTTTCGTTCTTCCCATTATTCACACTAATCTAATTAGGTTCGCACCAAAACTAAAAAAACGAAAAAAAACGAAACAAAACTTAGTATTTTTACGATTAAAAATGTGACGCAGTCAAGCACAGGTCCGTCCCGCTCGCAATGCCGTAGCCAACTGACAACAGACCGTAGAGCAGGATGACAAGATATGATTTTGTTGTGAGTGAGAAGCACAGAGCGATAGACGTGCTCCGTATTTTTTATCGACGTAAGCGCCAAAACTGTTATGCCTAATTACAAGTTATTTACACAACTAATGGAAAAATTAAAAAAACGAAAACGAAGAAATTTTACTATGTTTCTCGACAAAACAAAAATCCAACAAAAAAATTAGGTGGTTCCTGAAATAAAATGTGTGCAAAACATGTATTTTTCAAAAAATAAAAGTATCGAGAAAATCGTGTTTTCGAAAAGACAGAATCCAAGATAAAGTTCGAATTATCATTTACCTAAATATGAAGGTGGTAGCTTTCACAGATTCTGAGATAAATAACGATAGGTATCTAACTAAAAAATTACATATGGTACACTCTTAAATTGATATTTAAATAGGCAGGTAATAAGTCCTCCTTAATAACGTTTTTTTTTTTAATATCTTTACCAAAAAGCATTAGGGATGCCGTTTTTTTTACAAAGCTTAGCATGTTAACAAAAATAACCGAACACACACAAAATAAGAATTCTAGCTTTGTGATGTAGGTACGTAGTATTGCATCGCGCCATAAAGCTATAATATTTAAAATATGCTAGCTATAATGCTTTGAACAGCTCATAAAAGTTAACGTCTACACTAAAAAATGTATTCCCTAATAAAATAAAAAATCCTATTGAAAAAAAAAACCTTAACAAGTATGCACTCTGCTTATGAACATTATCACAAATGTTACGTAACACACATAGTAACACACACACGGTAACATTCGTGAATGGAAATCACATCGGACATAACCTAAAAACAATATATAGTCATGCGAAATTTGCAGTTACAGTCTAATTTACTAAACGAATAGTGTATGTACTCCCTATTTAAAGTAACAGAGTAAATTAAATGACGTACCTTGCTTTATTCGCTCTTGAATATTTATAAGAACCTCAAGACAAAAATTCCACCTGGCGTCTGGCGTGTTTAGGCATTTTATTTTACCGAAAACAAGATGGCTGATCCTTTTGTTGGTTTGGTCAATATGAAGTTTGGTGTTGCCAGACTAAATAAACTTTTTTAGGGTTTGAATGCACGACAAAATTGTAAGTTTACATATTATTGGTAAATCATCTTAAATAATATTTTTTTTTAAATGTCGTGTCGTGTCTATGTAACTTAATGGGAATTTTCAGATAATGTGAGTATAATAATAAATTAACGTTATAATCAACTAAAAAAAGACATTTCAAGTTGTTCAACAACAACTTATCAATATATTCACCCAAGCAATTTATTGAAATTCGAGTAAAATAAGATTAATAGTTAAATTGTTAACTTAAATTTTAAATTGTTAACTTAAATTTTAATGTAAACTTAAAAAGTTTTCAACCATTTGACAGTTAAAATAAAAGAACTAAATGGATATCCATTTAAGACAAATTTGAGAAACTGGCTACTTAATAGAGTTCACTATAACTTAAAAGAATACTTTGAGTGTTAAATTTATTTGTTGCACTAAAGGCATAATATTATGTTGTAAAATTTTAATGTGTATATTTCAATACTATTGTATGTCCGCGACGGATAAAATTGTTGATACCTAGTCATTGTTAACATCAGCTCATAGCATACACAATTTTTACAATAAAGATTTTCTTTCTTTCTTTCTTTCTTTCTAAAAATATTCCTTAAAATATGTAAAAGCTAGTTTTTTATAATCATTTGAATTGATCAATTATATTTGTCTTAACTATATTTATATTATTTATAAATCTAAATTTAAAATTTAAGAAAAACCCCCGATTCGAATGCCTTAATTTCCTTATAAGTAAAACTCCATAATATTTTTAACCCCGGACTAAAAAAGAGGGGTGTTATAAGTTTGACGCATCTGTCTGGGACATCATACCTCCCGAATTGGATAGAGCGATTTCAATTAGGTTTTTTTTTGTATGAACGGTGAGTTTGGCCCGGGTGTTCTTAGACATGTTTCATGAAAATCAGTTGAGCCATTTAAAAGTTAGGGGAGTGAGAGTGGGGAAGGAAATCTGAAAGTCTGCAAATATAGTATCAAATGAAAGCGCATCGCGTCCACATTACATAATATTATATTGTTTTACATTCAAGGAAATGAAGGCATTGGAATTGTTTCTCTATTTTAATCTGTTCTGTGTGTTTCTTCATTATTGAATATTATTTTCTGTTTTTCTTGTGTCTATTGTATTTACAACTGTGTCTGTTTTTGTGTACTGAATAATTATTTTTCTTCTTCTAGTCATTAAGTTTACTAAAAAACTATGGATTTTGTTGTCCGAAATAAAAGATTTTTATTTATTTTATTACTAAATACCTATTATGGTGTTTAAAGTTTAAGGAAATTAACGCATTGGAATCGGGAGTTTTTCTTAAATTTTAAATTTATATAATGTGCATGCGATGCACTTTTATTTGATACCCCACTCGAGTATATTTGCAGATTTTATTGATAAATAAACAAACTAAATTCAATTATTATATACCGAATAAATAATTTGTTGTGTATTAAATTCATTAAAGTGAACAGTTTTGTGATGGTTTCTCATGTATAGTTCTCTCTAGCATTTATTCGCTCTAAGGGGGTGTTCAACCCTTCAAATACGCTGGCTCTCACTCTATATTAGTTTATACTTTAGACAGGATGAAAAAATATTTACACTTACCATTTATTAGAACAGTCACATAAACACTTCTTTGATTGTTCAATAATTGTTTTTTACGTGCACGAAACTCGCGACTACGTTCTGTTGAACTTTTTCCTGTTTTTTTTTTCATTTTATTTATATTTTCATTTTTTTTGCGTCGATATTCACGACACATTTCTGCATTAGTTTTCGGCATCTTAACAAATTTATTATTTAGCACAACAAGATATAAAAATAGTCACAAACACACTTTATACAATGCAATGACACACCACGCCACGCTGACATTAGACATGTGTAGTTCACGAATGAATCCTTCAAAAGATATACTTCAGTTGCGCTCCTTCCTTCTCTCTCTCGTTCACTTACAATTCAACTAGCTCACTAACTCTTTTAGCTCAGTTGTCTTCTTCGCATCGGGACGAATGAAAGATAGATAGCCCGCGCGGATAGATTATGCTGTCACGCTCTGTTGTAAGTACTGAAGTGATTGTCTGTTTCACTCGGTCACGTTCGTATATGATCGTAACGTAAAAGACTTCGTCGTTCTTCGTAAAGTCGAAGTTTGTTGTTTACCAGTTTACCTATCTCTTTCATTAGAATAATAATAATAACACCAAAGTATCTGCCTCAACTTTGCCAAAAATAAACAGGATGGAAGTAATTACGCGCGAAACTCAGCATTGTTTTCTTTAGTCTTTTTATTTATATTGACATAAAATATATCTTTGTGATAAAAACTGTATACCTTTCTATACTTTACTACATATTTATTTTCACGTAACTTTTTTTATAAGCCAGTATACCTATACGTAGGTATGTTAAAAACTCATGGATCTGCAATAGTAGGTAAATATTCAATTAATTTAAAAATAAATAATGAATTACTACCAACTATATTTAGGTACATATCAATTCATTTTTAAACAAACTCGTGTCTTAACTCATCGCATTAGCTGAGATAATATCATTGATTGAACTGTTGTTTTATATCCCATTCTATATCTCTTGATGAACTAGTGAAAGAAAAACGAACGACAACAACATTTGATACTGTTGAGCAAGTGAACTAACTGAACTACTGAGCTAGAAGATAGATATAGTTCACTCCAATGAAAAGATATGTACATATCTTTTCATTTCAGTGACACATTCTGCGCAACGCTAGCTGACATCTTAGAGCTGTCATACGCACGCACACGCAGCCGAGCCGAGTGTTGCCGCATACAGTCAGTGTTGCCAGTGGCTTCACCGAGTTTCGGACGATCAGCTGTAAAAAAAGGAAAAAAAAAGATAAAAGGATACTTTGAACAAATAGGACGGCTAAAGAAAATATTAATTAACTATGATTTTTAATCAAAAATATATCCAAAAGGAAACGAATACACTTACATCTTTTATTTTTATTGAGCACAAAGCAAAGGATACGCACTTGAGTTTTATTTATGTATATATAATTTATTATTTTTTACATATGTAATTTCTGGTTTCGGGTCTGGGTGTTTTCTATGAATCATAAGAATGTACTTACAATAAAAAAAAAAGTATCTATGTAGTATATGAAGTCACCTAACACCTAAGCCTAACACCCATAGTACAAGCTCTGCTTAGTTTGGGGTTAGGTGATGCTGTGCGAGCAGTCCGGAAATTTTGAAAGGTTTGAAAATCTTTATTTCTCATTATGAATTTACAATAATTCGCTTACATGAGAAACCAACTTATAACTATATATTTTTTATGTACAGTAGCGTATAGATTTAATTTAAGTATGATGTTTATAAATATTACAAATGACAATAACAGAATTAAAACAATGAAAGAAAATCACAATATTACAATAACAAGTAAATTTTTATCTTTTTATATATGTATATATTTTTTAATGTAGTAACTAGTTTTATAAATGTTTATTAATAAGTTGCAATTATAATAATTTTTTGAAAATAATTTCTTTCATAGTTTTAGGAAGTTTGTAATATAGTTGCGCGCCTTCGTAAACTATAGTTTTGTTCCATATATTTTGTATGGTGAGTTTGTTACAATAATGTTACCTGCATTTCTTAACCTTCTTTTAATTTGATAATTTTTATTTAGTGTAATATTCGAGTGTATAGTTTTGTCTAGTATTTTGCGAATAAGGAAACATTTTTTATTAACTTAAGTTCTCTTTACATCCTTAATTTTGTTTTTTCATAAATTTTAGCGTAACAGTTTTTAGAGATTTCTTATTAATTGCAATATCAGGATATTTTTCAACAACTTGGTAGGTGATATTCTCATCAGGATTCGTTAAGGCATTTGGTTCGTCATGGTTGTTGATTTGGTGTAGTTTTTATTTGGATTGAACTCCATTTTATTATTAATGCTCCATTGGTACACGTTATCAATGTCTCGCTGTAAAGTTACGCAATCCTCTGGAGTTTGTATGTCCGTATAAAGCTTTAGATCATCAGCATATAGAAGGCTTCTGGCAAAGGTTAGACAAGATGGCAAGTCGTTCACCATTATAAGGAACAGCAGGGGTCCCAGAACAGAACCCTGGCTGACTCCGGAGCGTGTGTGATAGGGTCTGGACTCGTAGATTCCAAGTCTGACATACTGCTGGCGATCACGTAAATAGTCCGCGAGGATTCGGAGTAAGTGTGGCGCAAAACCGATTCCACTAAGCTTCTCCAACAATATGTCATTATTGATCCTATCAAAAGCTTTCCGGAAGTCGAAATAGAGCACATCCACCTGCCGTCCCCGGTCAAGGTTTGCAGAGATAAACTCTGTCACTGTAAGTAAATTACTATTCACTGACCTCTTACTCCTAAATCCATGTTGAGCATTGCACAAATGTTTTTCGACCTGATTGTAAATGAGCTTATGAATTATGTTTTCAAAAATCTTAGCTGGTGCCGAGAGTATTGCTATGGGACGATATTCCTCTACCACTAATTTGTTAGACGTCTTAGGTATAGGGGTCACTCGGGAGATTTTCCATTGCGGTGGATATACTCCAGTCCTCAGGATTAAATTAAATATATGAAACAAAGGCAATACTAATGAGGATTCCCTCTGTTTGAAAACATTCGATGGAATCCCATCTGGTCCAATAGATTTAGAAAATTTGAGTTTCTTGATTCCATTTTCAATGTCAGTAAGTGTAAAATTAAAAACATTCACATAATTACTACTATTGCATATGTCAAAATTATAATTAAAATGATTGAAATCTAGCCGCGGCACGTCAGGTAGGAACACACTAGTCAGCAAAAGCTTCTGAAGCTCTAACCCCGGAGTATGACTCACCTTTGTAAGTTACATTCGGTTCAAAGCCCCCTTTAGCTTTAAGACTAGATATGTGTCGCCAAAAATCACGTGGATTGATTGAAATGTTATTTTCTAAGTTTTTCATATAGGATATAGCCGATATAGCTGTCTTCTTTAGGTTCATGTATTCCAGTAATAATCAAGTTTTTAGAACGAGCATTTCTTTCTTGACACTCTGATATAAGTTCCTCTAAACTACTAGCTGTTGCTGTGGCGCTTGGTGTATTGGCTACCAATCTCATGGTTTTAATATCACTTTCAAGGCATTCTACTTTTTTTTCTGTCGTGGAAGCGGAGGATCTTAAATCAGCTATGTCAGATTTAATATTATCTTGTTCATTTGAGATGCGATTGACATTATTTGAAATATTCTCCATTTGAAATTTAATAGAGGCGACATCCTCAGACATTTTATTGATATTTTCTGTCTGTGCTCCACTAACAGTAGTAATAAGAGACATCATTTGTGACATTTGTTTACGAATTTCTGCCAGCTCTCTTATTATCAGTCCATCATCATCGGGCGATTTTCTTTTGTGGCGGAATGTTATTTGTGAATCACCATCGTCATTTCTCGTAGATAGGTTCGGTTGAGAACCACTCAATCCACTGCATATGCCACCTCCAATCGGCGAGCGAAGAATACCTACTCATCGTAGATCTGTGCTAGCGGGGCGGCACACGAGTGCGAGAGGTACAAAAAATAGGAGCTTGTTCATTTTACTCACGTGGGAGTGGTGAGGTGACGCACGGTAGACAATTATCACTGCTAACATAATTTAACTTTTACGTACACTCTATAATATTCGGTATATTTCGGTATAAAGGTAATTAAAAATATTTTAAAGATATTAGCAACACGACTGCTCTGTACGGCCGTAGCGGCGTAATTTTTTTTAAAATAATCATAGGCACGTCAAAATAAGATGTCTTAAACATACCTTTGATGTATTGAAGAAAAATGGATATTTTGTTATTAACTTGTTATGACAAATAAATTTATCTTTATCTTTTTTTTTTCTTTAGCCTATATTGTCCCACTGCTGGGCAAAGGCCTCCCCCAACTCCCTCCAACAATCCTTGTCGAGAGCTGTTTGCCACCAACTTTCCCAAAACTCCTAAAGGTCGTCTCGCCAACGTTTTCGTGGCCGACCTCGCCTGCGACTTCCTATAAATCCTATATAGGTATCTTTACTAGTTGTGCCCTGCGGTGTTACCCGCGATATAATGGATTTTCGCGCGGAATGACGTTTTCCCGCGGTAAAAAGTAGCCTATGTTATTTTTAAGGCTCTAGAGATTCTGTGTACCAAATTTCATTTAAATCGGTTCAGTAGTTTTTACGTGAAAGAGTAACAAACATCCATACATCCATACTTACAAACTTTCGCCTTTATAATAGTAGTAGAATCTTATAAATATAAATTTAAAATTTAAGAAAAACCACCGATTCCTATGCCTTCATTTCCTTGAATGTAACACAACATGTATTATGTAATGTGGACGCGATGCGCTTTCATTTGATAGTATATTTGCAGATTTTCTGCTTTCCTTCCCTACTCTCAACCCCATAACTTTTAAACGGCTCAACCGATTTTTATGAATCTTGTCTAAGAACACCCGGGCCAAACTCACCTTTCATACAAAAAAAACTAAATTGAAATCGCTCCATCCGTAGTCGAGACAACTGGGACATCGTAAAAGAGATATCCCAGTTGTACCCTCTGCCCTGGTGCAAAAAGTTGCAGTTTGAGCATTCACACATCCAAGTACTGACCACGATCTACGCTGCTTAACGGAACAAATGAAAGGTATTAAAACAGCGATTTTAGCGCGAATATTGTCATTTATATTTACCACAATATTTTACGGAAAATACTTCAAATTTCGCAGAAATAATTATACTCACAACAAGTCACCACATACAGGACACTTTCTGCAGTGCCTTCCTCTTGCCAACATAAATAAGACATGGGTGTTGCAAGCTGAGATTTCTCAGGAATTAGAGCTGATAAGATATCTATACTAATATTATAAAGCTGAAGAGTTTGTTTGTTTGTTTGATTGTTTGTTTGTTTGTTTGTTTGAACGCGCTAATCTCAGAAACTACTGGTTCGAATTGAATAATTCTTTTTGTGTTGGATAGTCGAGTTATCGAGGAAGGCTATAGGCTATATAACATCACGCTACGACCAATAGGAGCAAAGATATAGTGGTAAATGTGTAAAAAACGGGAGAAATTGTTCATCTTTGAAGCCTTCCGTTGCGTGCGCCGTGAAAACGGTTCAAGATACACAATAAATATGTATTAAAGAATAATAGCTATTTCAATGATCTAAAAAACAATCCGCGATAGTATATGTCTATCTTTTAAGATTAACTCACAAAAACCGTTTTTATGGTACCTAATTTGGTCGAAATAATTTGTTTAAGTTGTATCAACATAATAATATTAATCTTTATTCAAATAAATATGTTGTTGGTTAAGAGTACTTCATCCATTATAACGCGGGTAGCACCGCAGGGCACAGCTAGTCTTTAATACAGTCCTTACATCCTACATATAAACTTTGAGGTGTTAACAATCATACAGGGACCAACAGATGCAGATTTTGAATTCATGTCTGTTTCACAGGCTCCGGGTAAAATAGCCAATGGTTAAAATACAGAGCTATTAAGGCAACTGACAACCCTCAGTGACTGACTGACAGAGATTGCTCAATTTTTTACCCATTGACTTTTTACCCGGAAATAATGACTGCCTCAGTGGCGCGGCATCGAACCCGCTACGGCTCGATTCCCGCCGAGAGGTCAAGTGTTTGTATGTTCTTTATCCTTGGTTTGGGTGTTTAATGTGGATCATAAAAAATATGTATGTCTATTATATTAAGTATATCAGATGTCTAGTACCCGTACCGCAAGCTTAGAGCATACCACGGGGCCACAAGTTGTATGGATTGTCAAAAAAAAATTAACTAAAAAAAACTAACAGTGCCTGACCTACAGAGATTGCTTTATATTTTACCCAGAAATAGTGTAACAAGCCCTTATACTGTTTCAATGATGTCAATAATTACCAACCTTCGTCTTGGTGTGGAACTTCAATATTAAAGTTTTCACTTTGTTTTAATGCAGCCGCTGTTATGCCTTCTTCACATTCATTTATCAAAGCAAGCCTTTGCCTTTTTGCAGCTGCTAGGAGACATATATCAGCAGAGGTTGTAATACAGGCTATTGCTGATTGGCAAGCAAACTTCGTTGGTAAGCAATTAGGTCTCATTCTTATTCGGGATACTACACCCATTGTTGTATATTGTACATAATTTTCCATGTCTGTTTGAAGCTAAAATTTATTTATAATTAATACTCACTACATATACGCAACCCAGTAAGTAAACATATGATAAATAATTGACACTGTTTTGTCACCATGTTTAAAACTATCATCATTCTCATCAACAACATCCTATTATCTCTCCCTCTGATGGGACACAGGGACTTCTCTCTTCACGAGAGAGATTAGGCTCTATGGACAAGTGCAGGTTGATGAATGTCACATGTCTGTCAAACTAGAATATGTTGGTTTCCTCACGATGTTTGCCTTCACCGTTAGAATACGTGTTTGAAGCGGACATAAATTTTCTAGAAGAAAAATCTAGAGGGGCGCTGCGAGGTTTGAACCCACGACTTTCGGAATGAAAGCCGAGTGTAATCCCACTTAGTCAACACAGCATATTTAAAATGATTTAATATTTTATTCTAACTTCGTTTGTATGTGCAGCTTGAGATCTTACTTCAAAGTGGTCTTCACAAAAATGACTGGTACTTGTTGGTGTTAATGATGCTGGATGTCGTCTAGCAAGTATTAACCACTTTCTCCTAATTTGTGCACGTTTTGGAACGCTTATGAAAAGTTTGTAAGGCGTACTGATTGACGTACTTTTGCACATCGGCACAGCACAAGATTTGTAAAACGACTTAATCATTTCTCCGGCTTTTATTTACCTCGTGATAACTTTATCAAGATCAAATAACTTTGACAGAACGCATGCGAGATTTGTTTAGCGGTCAGTGACCTACCTACCTAGTACCTACAATCTTAACTTAAGGATTGGTTCTTTTTTTGTCTCGTACAGTCCAATCCAAAGAGAATGTATAGTTTAGATGCACTACGTTTACTACGTTACGTTTATCAGTTCAGTTTCATATTATTGGCTACTGCGTTTGTCGCAGTTTACCAGCGTCCACGTCAGAGCTTTATAAGCACAATAGTGTAGAGATACGAACATAAGAAAAGAGATCTTTACTACTTCCTAATTGCTCGCTTTGATTAATAATTACTGAAAATTAGTAATTACTAAACACCACAAATAAATAAGAAACGGTAAACAAAGGAATGTCATTGAAATTTATTTTATGTCATTGTCATCAATAAAAAAATGTGACAATCAGAAATTACCTTATTAGACAAATATATAATTCTTCTGTGAGTGTGTGTATGTCACTGAACTTCTCTCAAACGACTGGACCGATTTTGATGAAATTTTTTGTTTGTGTTCAAGGGGATCTTGGAATGGGTTTATATTCACAATTTTGTCCGCTGGACAATGATTTTATAATTAATTTTCAATTTATTAGTAGTTGTTAACTAGTAGTAGTTAGCTGTAGAAACTTGTACCCTTTATTTATAAAATCTTTTGTACAACAGTTCTCAATAAAAAATTCAGTATTTCAGTTGTTGATTTTGGAATGTTTGACAATGGATCTGACAGACGGCGCTACCATCGCAGTGTCAAATTTTAAATTAGATAATTTTCGAGTAGAAGGTACGAGTATTTTATTTGAAAACGAACGAAAAGTTTCGAACCTCTGGTATTTTCTGGTGTTACTTGTAGCACTTTTAAATTTTTAACCCCCGACCGAAAAAGAGGGGAGTTAAAAGTCTGAGTCTGTATGTCTGTGGCATCATAGGTCCCAAACGGATGAAGCGATTTCAATGTAGTTTTTGTATGAAAGGTGCGTTTCGCGCGAGAGTTCTTAGACATGTTCGATGAAAATAGGTTGACCCGTTAAAAAGTTATGAGGGGTTATGTTGGGTAGACAAAACCAAAAACCGGCAAATTTAACTGAGTAGCGTCTCAAATGAAAGCGCATCACGTGCACATTATTAACTTCCTCAATCCTTTTTTAACTTCCTCAGTAGTGGGCGAAGGTTCGATTACGGCGCAAGGGGCAGCGGGTTCGATTCCCGCCGCGGGGCAAGTGTTTGTATGTGCTGCAAGCACTTTCTTCTCGGTCTGGGTGTTTATGTTAGTAAAATAAAAATACTTATGTATGTCTGTCTATTACTTTTAAGTACCTATATCAAAAGTCTGTAGCCGTAACACAAGTTGAGAGCTTCCCACAAGGCGAGATTTTGTTGTGTGTATTGTCCGGAAATATTTATTAATTTTATTTACCAAATCTTTTGTGACAGACAAATAATGTGTACTTACTTATGGCTATCTGATGCACTTTCCGTTCCCCAATTTGGTAAAGATAATTTCTTTATTATTTAACCCTCCGTAAAATATTAGGCAGCTTTTTAATAAATGGTTCAATTACTACATATCCTTCACTAGTTGATCTGTGGTCGTTTTCTTTGTGTCTCTGCAGACAACAGATTCAACTATGTTTTTATTCAACTTATCCGGAGGATCCGTTTACTGTGTGAGTTATAGAAGTTATTATAAGTTATAGAATTTTTTTTCTGCCTCTTGTTCTTAACTTGTGTACGATAATAAGACCTCCTTCTCTATTTCTATTTTGATTTCGGGGTTATCTGCTGCATGTTGAATTTCTGTCTCACTTTCGGTATTTGAATCAACAAGTTTGACATCAATGTTATCTGTTTGTATGTGTAAGGCTCTATTTCTGTATATATAACTTAGTTTTAAGATCTGCGTTGTCTGTGTGTTTGTTCACTGGTCTGGTTGTTTCGAGTGGCACTTCGTCAATGAATGGAGACATAAATCGGCTCGGATATACACAGGCTCGGTTTACGGTGAATCTTCTTCTTGGATACCTACTTCTTCTGTTAACTGGAATAAAAAAAAACTAAATGAGAAAATAGCGCCTTACATTTTTATTTTTGTAACTATCCCGATTGAGTTCCTGTTTATTTATTTATTTATTTAACCACACTATAACAATGGTTGTTATATAAGGCAAGTCAGTTTACAATTTAATCCTTAAAATATTAAACAACTAAAAATAATATAAACATTTTGGAATAGAATTAGTTGACAAATATTGCAAGATTCATATTAGATTATTATTAAACAAGTGTACTTAAAAATGTTTCAAAATTATTTTCAAATAAAAAATAAAAAGTACCTACATTCAAAAGTCATCTCATCAGACATAAATAAAAAATCAATTATTAATTTTCTGTAAAAATGAATGTTCTGTTAAATTAGAGTTCATAAATTCAATTTAATTTTATGTTTAAATTCTGAATAATTTTTAATGCTAGATATATTTATAGGTAATTTGTTGAACATAAGTATCTTATTGTATTCCCCTTGCTTTTGCACTTTCTTTAGTTTTTTTCTGTTCCCCCTATTGCTCACTTGATGTCCTATATCTACTAGCTCACCGGCAGTCGCCGCCGCAGAATGTTGGCGAGCGCGCTCTCGGCGCACGCGGCCGTCTGCCTGAAGGTACGCAGCCTGCGCAGCACGGCCAGGCACACGAGGCATATCTGCATGGGCCCGTCCTCACTCCACAGCTGGCAACACAGTCAGAATTGGGGAAGTTAAATGGGGGATAAATCTGCAACGTTCTGCCAAAGTGCACCAGCTTGGGTTTTAACAGAAAACAGATTGAATTGACGAGACGTTGGCTGTTGACGGCGAAATAGGCTGTCATCATCATTATCGCCCTATTTATGTTTCCACTGCTGGGACACAGGACGTCTCTCTTGACGGGAGTGATTAGGCCTAAATAACTAGGTACTACTAGCTGTGCTCCGCGGTGCTACCCGCGTTATAATGGATGAAGTACTCTTAACCAACAACATATTTATTTGAATAAAGATTAATATTATTATTAAGACACAACTTAAACAAATTATTTCGACCAAATTAGGTACCATAAAAACGGTTTTTGTGAGTTAATCTTAAAAGATAGACATATACTATCGTGGACTGTTTTTTAGATCATTAAAAGAGCTTTTATTCTTTAATACATATTTTTTGTGTATCTTGAACCGTTTTCACGGCGCACGCAACGGAAGGCTTCAAAGATGAAATAATTTCTCCCGTTTTTTACACATTTACTACTATATCTTTGCTCCTATTGGTCGTAGCGTGATGTTTTTATAGACTATAGCCTTCCTCGATAACTGGACTATCCAACACAAAAAGAATTATTCAATTCGAACCAGTAGTTTCGGAGATTAGCGCGTTCAAACAAACAAACTCTTCAGCTTTATAATATTAGTAAAGATGTAGGTTATGGCTGACGTTTGCTCGCCTTGAGCAAATTTCACGTTGAGCCTCGACCATTTGACGTACTGCAGCACACACAATGTGCAACTGTCCATTTTTTTGCAAATTATATTCTCTGTATTATATTGTAACTGTTTTATTTTGTATTTCTTTATCTTTGTGTGTCTGAAGTCGGAAATAAATGTTTCACTTCCTGGTCCGATTTGTTTTAAAAATTCTCGTAAGTGGGCCTTTTTAGGAACATAGGTAGGTACTTATCATGGCCCAACATAAATCACGTAATTTACAAACGCCAAGAAAATAAAAAAAATCTAATAATGTAAAACTAATTTAAACATACGAAATTCAAGGGTAATCAGTCGACTAAAATAGTTATTTGGTAATTATGTGGACGGTTGGCCATCATAGGCTTAGCAAAACTTAATCTACCTTCAAAACAAACAAATATAAATAATATCAATGAATAACACACTCTTAGGACGTTATTCTTACAAACAGTTTTTGTATAAACAAGCTTCTGCATAAAATATAAATAAAAAATTTTTTTTTCAATTTTCGTGGGCCATATTTGATATATATGAAAAATCAATGAAAAAAATTTACTAACTTAGGATTTTTATACTAGTAGGAAGTACTACTAGTAAAGAAAGTATTACCTACCAGAGAGTATATAATCACTACGTTTTATTACCTACTAGTACCTAGAACCTATAAAATAAAAAATAATTGTAAAAAAATAAAAGTCACTAATTACTCTTATAATTTCTAAAGAAACTCCTCCGAATTAAGGATAGCACTCTCACCTTACGTCATTCATAGAAAGAGCATTATTTTAATTTGGCCGGATTATCTTGGAACGAAAGGAACAAGGACTCGACAAAGAGCGAGTGTTGCTTGCTGGTTTCAGCTTAACCTATTTAGCGGTTTAGAGCACATTCCCTATAGGTGAATAAATGAATCCTACATAAACAACAAGGTCAAACAAAACTAAAAACTGCAGTCCTGGATCAAACGCAATGGCATCAAAAATCTATAATAGAATACCTACTGACACACTTATAGACGAGAAAAATATGAGAAACCAAATAAAAAAATACATTTAACAAAAACACAATTTTAGATTGTGTAAAACCATTCCATTTTAAGCGATTTGTGCGTGCCCTCCTCAAAAGCCTATTTTCAAGATAATTTATGCGAATGTTCGATTTTTCAGAAATTTGAACTATGAGATCTGGGTAAATAAAGCCACTATGGGCAGGCACAGTGTTTTGATGTCCTGATTGTAACTTTATAGTTGTTTATACTTTACTTGTAATTTTGTGACACAGAATAAATACCTTTTACTTTATTTTTTTAAAGTAAAAAACTTAGCGTATTTCTGGTCTTCGAATTCATTTTAAACTTCTAGTTCATGGCCATTCTAATAATATGCCAAATGTCTCAATGCACCACAAAAGCGTTCCAAAATAAGCGTTTATTCAAAGAATCTGCCATGTTAACTAAAATACTTTACTTTAATATATACCAAGAAAAAAATACTTTTTGGCCTCGTAATCGTGATGTAAGTTCGGTATAACTTGTGTCAAAGAGTAGTATTGGTAGCATTTATTTTATAACCATCAACAAAATAACTTTTTTTAAAGATTTCAGACTATATTTCTAAAATACTTTCAAATATCTGAAATGCATCGAAAAACGTATGCACTCAAGGGTGTGAACATCTGTTTTTGTTGCGTTTTTTTACCATCTTAATTTAGGATGATAACATTCTCATTTTATTAAAATAGCCGCGTATACTTTCAATTCAATTTCTGGTAAGTAAACAAAAAAAATACAAAATACACATTTTACTATGGAGTATGGAGGAAATAACATCCTTCTTTTTTAAGAATGATTGCAATAAACTAAATGAATGAATGAATTAATAAATAATTTATTGTCCCCTGTCCCCGTTTTTCTGACAGAACTGGAAACACCAACCACCGTTTGCTTTTCACTTGCTTGACTTGACATTCTATATTTCTTAAAAATATTCCGCGCCCCATATCATATAAAAATAACTATTCTGTCTCTTGTGTTTTCCCCATTTATAGTAAAACTTTGTAAATTTATCTCTGTAAATAAACATTAAATTGTAAATATTTAATTTATGTATTATTTTATGTATTTGTAGTTTTTAATAATCCATAGATATTCATCTCAAATTGAGTTTAGTTTTATGTAGTTTCTCAGTGTCAATAATCAACTTTGTTAATTTATTTTTATTTTTTATTGTTGGGACATTTTTTTTTGTTTTTGTTTTTGTTAACTCAACTCCCATTGTTTTATGGTTGAAAATCTAAAATCTTATCGAATCAAAAATGTCCAACAAAACATACGGACATTGTTGGCTGTTGACGGCCATATAGCCACGGACGCCATCTATTAAAAGAAGAAGAAGAAAACGTAGTGATTTTCTTTCTCTGTTCTTAGTTTCTTGCTTTGTTGTGGTTTGTTGAAGTTATTGGGAGGCCGTAATGCCCGGCCGAAAATTGACCAACCAAGAAAGCCCGACCCAGAAATGCCCGGCCAAAACTTCATGACCAATGGTCATAAAGTTTTGGCCGGGCATTCCTTGGTCGGTCAATTCTAGGGTGAGCAATAATTGCTCGGGGCAGAACTTTGTGACCATACAAAGTGGATACCGATTCCCCGGCCGGACTTTCCAAGGATGAGCTTTTCTTGGTTGGGCTTTCCCAGACCGTGTCAATAAAGCCCGGCCATGAACTGCCCGACCGTAAACTGCCCACCCCAGAACTTTATAACCACTTTTTTTTTTTTTTTTGCGCATTTGCACAAGACAGTGAATACTAAAATATGAGTAAAAGAGAAAGAAATACATTTTGATGAAGAATAAAAGAGACGCAACATTTGATGTGCTCTATTAAATCTATGAATGGAAGTAAACAAACAGAAAGATTATGGTTTAGAGATTTGATTTTACAAAAAACAGCTAAAAATGCAATTTAGCCTATAAAATAATAAACTACATATTCAGACAACCTAAAGGTAGATACTAGATAGGCGTTTCATGTCATTACTTTTGCCAAATTTTATCTAGATGCTATTCAAACTCCACGGCGTAGAAATGATAGACGTAAACCTTCCTTTTTCATTAATTTAACTACGTGAAAACCATATGAAAATATAAAGGTCGCAGCAGACATTGAATGTGTATGAAAATTATGAAATCATTGTTCATCTGTTGCAGTGATAATAGTTGGTATGAATATAATCTTGGTGGAGTTTGGGCGGTGGTTACTTCTGGAGATATGAGTCAGTAAGGTTTCTGAATTTTACAAATCCAGTCGCGATCACTTAGGTTCTATGTGCACCGTATAAAGTGATAATAATGATTAACGTGATTATTGTTATCCCAAATAAAATAAAATAACTATACTTAAACTGAAGTAGGTTAAAAAAAGCCGTGTTGGCTAAGTGGGAGGACACTCGACTTTCATTCCGAAGGTCGTGGGTTCAAACCCCGCCACGCACCTCTGGATTTTTCTTCTTGATAAATTTATGTGCGCTTTAAACACGTGCTTTAACGGTGAAGGCAAACATTAAAAGAGTTTGAAGGACATGTGACATTCACCAACCCGCACTTGGCCAGCGTGGTGAATTAAGGCCTAATCTCTCTCTACAAGAGAGAGGTCCCTGTGTCCCAGCAGTGGGAACGTTAATAGGGTGATGATGATGAGGTTATAATGTTAGCACCTTTACTAACTCACATATCCAAAAGTAACCGAACTCCACAATTCCTGGTTGTTCATATTATCTGTGTTGAGCACACATGTCATGCTCAGACAAACTATATAAAAAACTACTATACTACTATTATAAAAAATAAAGTTCTGGCTGTTCTCGGCTTTCATTATAATATTATGCATATACATATATAGTTTTTCATGTTATTGCAGTATCTGCCCAAGAGACCTTAATTTACCACAGTGGTAAAGTGAAGGTTGGTGACTGCCACATGTCTTTAAAAATCTTCAATGTTCAGAACATGACTTCATATTTTTAGCCTTCACTATTAGAGAAGGTTCTTTTGGTTTAGCATATTAATCTGGTCTTTAAACATCACCTTAGTAGCCATGGATAGCACTGTTGTAATGTGTGGCCATAACCAATTATTAATATTAACCTAAATGTTCAATAAAAGGAGGACTATCAACATTTAATTTAATTTTTGTATTACTATGATAAATACATATTATTTCATAATGTTTTATACATACATATTCTGTTTGCAGGATAAGTCAATATGAAAAAGAATATGCTGCTGTTATGTACCTACTATAATTGAAGAAGAAAAAAATATTGCAATCATTAGATACAGACACTATTCATATACTTATTTAAAAACAACTGTATTTATGCTTATGAATGGAATTCTTAATATGCATAAGAACTATAAATTTACATTAACATTTGATTTGATTGAATGTTATTATGTTTTTTGATGTATTATTTAATTTAATTGTTAAATATTTATGTTATTTGATTTTACTAACCCTAGTCATGACTAAATGTAAACAATTATAAGAATAAGATTCAAATAATATGTATAAAGATATCTAAATATAAGATTTTTATATTGCCATGCCCTGTCTGGGCTCATGTTGTTAGCACATATTCATTTTAAGACCAATTGTATACATGAATGCAATAAATGATATGATTATGACTAGGGTTAGTAAAATCAAATAATAGGTCATAGTTTGTTAGTAAACATTTTTGTCTGAAATAGAAGATTTATTTTTATTATTTATTTATTAAACAAGATAGTGCCGTACTTAATTAGTTTCAAACATTTGTTTAAAAGATTACTCAGAATAATATTCAAAACAAATAAATAAATGTTTCTTACATGGTAGGAGATTATTGATTGCATTTAGCACGTAACCAGATTCAGTAATATTTATTAAAATCAGCAGTAATCTTTTTAATATATAGGTACCTATATAAGTAATCATAAACATCACACCAAATGTGCTTAGGTACATCCACGGAATAAAATTAATTTGAATAAAATGAGTGTATTATTCTTGTAGATCATTCAATACCTTTATATTAGTACCTCTAAATAAGAAAACCAGATAACCTGTTTAAGGAACGTAACTTACTTGTAGAAAACAATATAAATAGGTAAGAATAATTAATAAAACATTAAAATGAATTGATGTTTATTAGTTAATTAATACATAAGATACCTAGGTTGGCAGTTTAAACAGTCTTCTTAGGTACCAAAAAAGTATGTGTCCAGAAAGATTTTTCCTATATTATTAGTATTACCATTCCTTTAATGAGAAGTATATTGAACAAGCTTATAGTCAGCAAGGTTAGTTGTATGATAATTTATTTATTTATTTATTTACAAAATTTTGGGAAAACTAACAGCTAGTATAAGTTTTAAGACACTTATATAAAAGCTTGCAACTGTAACAGTCAGTTACAAGCACAGAGACGGCCAATTATAAGTTTCCACTTATAGAAAAAGTATAAAAAAAAATATATTGCTTAACCTATCGAGACTAAATACTACTTACATAATATTAAAAAAGAAATGTTATTAATTAAAAAAGACAAAAGAAAATTAAAAATAAAGATGAATTGAGTCTGAAGTTCCTAAGTTGGTTACTAAATCTAAGTACATAGAATTGTTTGGTTACTTATTATAACCATTTTGAATTTGGTTAGGGAAAACTGTTTTAGGCATGTGCTTGTTGGTCCTATAGCTGGGTATGTCTAGGTATATCAAGAAGGATGAAGTTAACATAAGTTTTATCAACTTATCTTGCCTATCCCCAGATTTTGGAGCTGATTCGGAGCCGCTCACTATCTTTAAGAATGTTATATTTAATCTGTGAGTATCTGCTTGTCATATTAAAATAGGTAACCAGTTTTTTACTTAATGCATATGGCTGCTGCAGCGGTTCTTCATGTTATGTAGGTATGTAATAAATATACCTAGACTAACCCACCCGTAAGTACCTATCATCATTATCATGTACTGCTGGGCATAGGCCTCCCTGAAAGATCCCCCGCATTCTTCCCATTCGTGATCACGATCCTACAACTTTCAGCCCCAACGACCATCGATTCTGCGTGCTATATAGCCTGCCCACTGCCACTTCAAAGAGCCAACCCATGTGGCTATGTCAGCGACCCGCGTTCCTCTACGAATCTCTTCTCTAAAATAGGCATTGATTAACCTACCAAACGGGTCTACAACAATAAAAATAAAATAAATAAGCGTTTTGCTCTACTAGTTAATCCATGTGAATATATGGAAGGTACAGTCAATAGCAAATTCAGACAAACAATTTCAGCCATGGAACATAGACCTCCTGCAAAAATAAGGAGTAAGACCGTTTACTAACGATACGTCGTCGCATCGCCACGTATAATGTTATTACCAGAGGTCGGATCAGGGTGTATATAAACATATAGTTCTTATACATGTTATACATTCCCCGCTGCGTCTCGTGTTCGAAATATACTCAAAAGCTACAAAATGGATTATCATGCAGTTTTGAGGAATAGGTAATTCATGAGGAAGTTTAATGTGCATAGGTATAATTTGTTAATTAATTTTCCTGACTCCCTATACAAATATCACCATAAGTCAACTAATTCTCATTTATCCGTATAATGAGAATTAGTTGACTTATGGTAATATTTGTATAGTAGTGTAGTCAAGAAAATTTACAAAATTTTATAAAATAATTATTACTTAGAACTGGTTTGGCCAATTAAACTACTTTAAATTATATCGTTGTATACCATTAATATGGCATACTAGTAGAGTGTTAGGGTAATAGGTACGACAGAAACGTCCTATACGTACAATCGATAAATCTTTATTCTTATTGTAAGAAAAGGAGGTACTTTTTAACCGACTTCAAAAAAAGGAGGTTTCTCAATTCGACCGTATATATATTTTTTTTTTATAGACCGTATATTTTTTATATAGATATTGTTTTACTTGGCACCGACTTCAAAATTATTAAATACTTAATTATTTAATTGTTTATGTTTCTTTTAATTATCACTTATAATGTCGAAATGATTTGTAAAGTTAATTTATTTTGTACTTTTCAGTTTCTCGTTTGAAGTTGGTTTAATTTTTGGCAAAAAAGTTTTATTGTAAATACTTATCGAAATAATAGTTGTTTTCAATTACAAAACAATTATTAATAGAAATATTTCTCGAGGTACTTAGAAACAAAGCATTAAATTGGAAATTACAGAATATGTTGTTGGCAACATTTATTGATAGACGGAAACATTTTTTCTAGCAAACAAATGTTTTAAGTAGCAAACATCCATTTCCGGCTGTGGGAGCAAGCGATCTTGAAAGGAAAGTAAAGTATTCAGTGGCGCCCTCATACAAGAAACGTAAATTAATTGGGTATTTTACCAAATCTATCAACACTTTATTGTTGAGGGAAAACAATATTGTAATAATAACCATAATAACAGACCGTTATAAAAATTGTATGAATTTTAATTAGGGCTTAGTAATTGTAATAGGTAATGATTTTGACCATGAGATTAATTTTTGACTAAAATTTTATTAGGATAACGATTTTAATTCATTTCATACTTAAATCTTTACCTATTATTTATTTCGTTTATTTACATAATATGTTGAGCATGATAAGCTGAGTTATTTATAATATAAAAATAATTAATTTTACGTTTGTTATGTTTACATTTAATTATGGTAATTATAAAAGTTATTTTTTATAAAAAGTACTATTATGACCGCACTGTTCAAAACAAATCTAAGCTTCCCGTTCCCGCCCACGACCGAACACTGCGCTAGGCGCGGTATTCAAATGTTAGCAATCCAATCATTCATCACCAGATTTTCCCGCCCAATTCTGCGTTTTCAGTTTTCAGTTTATGAAAGTCCTATTACTACTCATTCGCGCCATTCAAACCGAAGCTTACGAAGTCGAAGTCGCCATAATATTTTCTCATTTAACTTTTCTATTGTGCAGTTCATCTGATTCTATCAAGTGAGTATGCGCAAAATGAATAAGAATAAATATTCATTTATTTGTTGCTTCATGTGGTTACAATAAAGGTGTTAACATAATAGATTCCCTGACATGAGCCCCGTTAGGGCATTACAACTTTAACTTAACTTAGATGTATCCTATATTATATTTAGGTAGGTACTTAAATAAACTATCTTAATAATAGCACAAATAGGAACAATTGGTGAATGTTTTGTTATGTTAAATACCTACAAAATAATTTTTAAAGTATATTATTTATATTCTCAGGATGAATTGTGAAGAAATCACGCCCTTCAAAAAAGGCAGTCGCTGGTTCCAACGAGACCAATATTTTTACACCGTTACTCGCAACAGGGGTAATACATTATCCCTGTCATGCGCCAGCGTCCGCTGCCTAGCGCATTTCAGCATTAAGAATGGGCACGCGGGCTTAGTAGAGGGACAGCACGACCACGATATAACGCCTTGGGTTCCCAGTAGGTATGTAAGAATAGAAATCTCTAAGCACTATGTTAAAATTGATATAAGTTAGGTGCCTACATTCTTACATTTTTGTACCTATTGATTTACGTTTGTTTCTAATTTATTTCAGAAACGCCATGTTTCAAACTCTTAGGCACAGGGCAACCGCGGAGACCACAGCATTGAATGTAATATATGAGGATGAAGCCCATAGGTAAGTTATTCGTTATCACCTATTTAAGTGTAAAGATTTTCACCTTTATGTAGCATTTGCGAAGTACCTTCCTACATCGCAAATGCTAGCAACCCGTCTGTCCTAACCCATGATTTATATTTGCAGGTTTCCTGATGCTGCGCCCCAACTGCTATTTGAGAGCGTTGTCGGATCAATGAGGAAGTGGCGGCGAAGCACCGTGCCAGCTTCTCCGCACTCCTTATCGGATTGGGCGGCAGCGCTCTCGGACCACCGCCATAGCGATATGCTATTAGGCACGGTGTCTGCGGGCGGCGCCGATGCCGTGATTTTGGCCATGCCTGGCTTCTCCAGGTGCATGGCCGAAAGCACTGTCATCATTGTAGATGGCACATTTATGACGGTGCCCGCCGGTCTTGGCGCCTACCAAATTTTGACTATCCATTCTGTTGTGCAAGGTCACAATTTCCACCCTTTCATGGTGCTCATGGCCAATCGCAGGCGGTCCCTGTATGAGGCTGTTCTAGCCCGTATATGGACTTCCTGCGGTCGGCCTTCCCCATCATATGTTATATCCGATTTTGAACCTGCCCTTCAGGCGTCAGTTAGCTCCGTTACGGGGTGCCAAATATTAGGGTGCTTCTTTCACCATTTACAAGCCCTTCTGCGGCGTGCAAGACAGGAGGGCCTACATGTAGGACGCAATTCCCCCGGTTGGTGCCTAGTCCAACTATACGGTGCCCTAGCACTACTCCCACCAGCTAGGGTGCCCCTAGGATATGCAGAAATCCCTGCTATAGCCGAGGCGCAAAATCTCCCCTTCAGGGAGACTTTCCACGACTATTATAACAGCTTTTGGTTGGTCCGAGTAAGTACTAGTCTTTTTACTTTGCATGATTGTCAACTAAACTTAGTTTAGTTAAATTTAGTTAACATATTGTTTTTCCTTCTTAAACATAATTTAAATTTTGTTTTATTAAAATTAATAATTTAATAAACATTTATAAAGTTAAACAGCATATTCTGTAATTGCAGGTGACCCCAGAAGTATTTTGTGTAGCTGGACGACCGCACCAAACCAGCAACGTAGCAGAAAGCTTCCACGCGTCGTTGCGCCGCTCATTAGGAGCTTCACCTAATGTGTGGCGTTTCACTGGTATGTCCATCTACGTCAACTTAAATAGCTTATTGAAAATGCAAAGTAGATATTTATGCTTAGAGTAATTGTTGATTTCTTAGGCTTCAGATTAGTCATAAATATGACAGTCATAGGTTCAGATGTAGTTTATGTAGTAATGTTGTATTAGCATAGATTTTCAAGACATTTCACCGCTGTCCCTCAAAATCTTAATATATGTAAATCTCATGTCACAATGTTTGTCCTCAATGGACTCCTTAACCACTTAACCGATTATAATAAAATTCGCACACTATGTGCAGTTCGATCCAACTTGAGAGATACGATGATTTTTACGGCGAGAAAAAATTCGAATAATTTCCGGGAAAATTTTATACCCGTGTGACGCCGGCCGGGGCGGGCCGCTAGTTCTATTAAAAGAATAACGACATAACATACATAAAGACAAAAAAGGACATACAAGGACATAAAGATTTAACTCCAATTTAAAAAGTATTATTCTGATATATTATTGTGAAGCTTAATCAAAATCCAGTCAGTAGTTTGCATGGATATGGATGAAAACATTTATCATAACAGTAGGTAGATTTATGAAAAACGAAGTAGAATATTAGTTTGTTGTGTAATCTGAGTAAAACAAACTTAATTAAAGAGCATCAAACATCGTTAGCATACCTACTCGACCGCCATTTTGAAAAAAATGTGATTCGTCGGCCAGTGATGAAACTCATGCCAATTGACAGAGTAAATGATTACAAACAAAAAGTGTTCTATAATTAAATCTCCTAAGTGATACGGTTTCTGAGATATTTGATCTTAAAAACTATAGAAAAAATCTGTTCCTGAGCTATGTTCTACTTCACTTCATGTTTATTTTATAGGTAGGTAGGTAGGTATGGGAAGTAAAATCCAACCTTTTTCTTCATGTTTGACAATTATTAAATCCAAAAATACCGCTGGTGACGAAGGCTGTGTTTCCTGGTGTTGAGCCCATGCCATGAACCATATATTACACCATAATATTACGAATTTTTAGCTCCTTATTTTATACGGTGTTTTTACGATAGTACGAATACTATAACTTTTTTTTCTTTTTTCTGACCCTAATATCTCAGAATCCGTATCACTTAGGAGACTTGATCATAAAACAGTTTTTGTTTGAAATCATTTAATCTGTCGGTTGACATGAGTTTCATCACTGGCCGCCGAATCACGTTTTTATTAAAATGAAAACTAGTAGGTTCAGGCTTCATACAAAAATGTTCGAACCCTTTTAGAAGTAAGTAGGTACTTGAGTTTAGTTGTTGTTTACTTAATGTTATGTTGTTCAAAAGTATTCTTAAAGTAAACACCTACCCCGTCGGATGATAAGCAGTCGGCAAGCTACGGACAAAATGTAAGTAAAGTTGTCTTTTTGTTTATGTAGAATAATATTTGCATATACATATATAAAATTAAACCTATATTATTTACCTATCATGTGATTATACTCTAATAAATAAATATTTCGGGACTATCTACACAACAACATCGAGCCACGTGGTAAGCTGTAAGCTTGTGTTACGGGTACTAGATATCTGATATACTTAATATAATAGACATACATAATCGAACCCGCTACCTCTTGCACCCTAAGTGGCGCCACTGAGGCAGTGATGACTTGGTTTCGGTTGTAGATAAAAAAAACAGCAATTTTTCATTCTAAACTCTTTATTATGAGAAAACTTGCTGTTTTTTTTGCTACATAATGTTAGAAAAAAATCAAATTCAAAGTCAGCAGTGATATGAACACGTAATAATCAATCTTTACCTATTTACACCTTTACAATTTGATGTATCTGTTTTTCAGATGTAGCCGCCCAAAAACTTTCAGTTAGTGCAGCGCGGTTTACCGCGCTACAAGCTGGAAATATCAGAAGGCGCAACAGGGAGCACCTCTTCATCAGGACGTCATCGCAGGCGCACGACCTGCGACTTCTTGAGAGTGGGGGGCTCTCTATTCGAGAGTTTCTTGTCAGGGGCAGCAGACAGGTGGCAAACGCAGGTGTGGCTGTTGCCGTACCCGACGTGGGAGTTGAGGTCGAAATAGGAGAACAACTAGGTGATATGGACCCTCTTCTAGAGATAGCTCTAGAAGAGCCCGCAGTAGCCGATGCTCACCAACCACCTGCAGCCGAGCAACAAGCTGCAGCTGAAGCTGCTGATAGGCAAGGCATAACTTGTCGTATTTGCGAACAGGAAGCAGCTCTAGTATGTTTGAGACCTTGTGGACATGTCACATGTTTGCCATGTCGCAACCTTGTTAGTAACCAATGCCCTTTTTGTAGAAGCTTTATTACAGAGTCTTTTCGCATTTATATTTAAACTAGCAGTCCGCCCCGGCGTCACACGGGTAAAAAAAAAACCGGTAATTTTTAAAGTTTTTTGTTGAAATTAAGTTATGTCAAAGACAATTTTATTCACAATGAAGTACTATTAACCAACAACATATTAATTTGAATAAAGATTAATATTATTATGTTGATACAACTTAAACAATTTATTTCGACAAAATTAGGTACCATAAAAACGGTTTTTGTGAGTTAATCTTAAAAGATAGACATATACTATCACGGACTGTTTTTTAGATCATTAAAAGAGCTATTATTCTTTAATACATATTTTTTGTGTATCTTGAACCGTTTTCACGGCGCACGCAACGGAAGGCTTCAAAGATGAAATAATTTCTCGCGTTTTTTACACATTTACCACTATATCTTTGCTCCTATTGGTCGTAGCGTGAAGGTATATAGCCTATATATAGCCTTCCTCGATAACTGGACTATCCAACACAAAAAGAATTATTCAATTCGAACCAGTAGTTTCGGAGATTAGCGCGTTCAAACAAACAAACTCTTCAGCTTTATAATATTAGTATAGATTTTTATTAGCACTACTTTTTTAGTATTTTTTACAGTTAGGATTAATATTAGTAAGTTTTTGTGTATTATTTTTGTAAATTAGGTACAATGGTGCTATGTTTTATTTTGTTTACCACCGCCGTCCACAACCTTCCTGGATTAAATTCTTTCCATACAAAGGTTGTCTGGTCAAAGTTGCTTTAAGCAATAAGACCGCCCATTAAGCATGCTAGGTTTAATTGCACTATTAATAATTTTGTATTTGTGTGTCTTGGTGTGTGTAATAAATAATTTTCTATCTATCTATAGATTAATGTACCTAATGTTCAAAATTTAGGTATATTATGTTTTGTAATAAATAATATACAGTTTTTATTTTAACAGTAATAGGATTCATATTAGTTAGAGTAAGTTTTTGTTAATATTTTTGTAAATTAGGTACAATGGTGCTATGTTTTATTTTGTTTACCACCGCCGGCCGTCCACAACCTTCCTGGATTAAATTCTTTCCATACAAAGGTTGTCTGGTCAAAGTTGCTTTAAGCAATAAGACCGCCCATTAAGCATGCTAGGTTTAATTGCACTATTAATAATTTTGTATTTGTGTGTCTTGGTGTGTGTAATAAATAATTTTCTATCTATTTACAGATTAATGTACCTAATGTTCAAAATTTAGGTATATTATGTTTTGTAATAAATAATATACAGTTTTTATTTTAACAGTAATAGGATTCATATTAGTTAGAGTAAGTTTTTGTTAATATTTTTGTAAATTAGGTACAATGGTGCTATGTTTTATTTTGTTTAACACCGCCGTCCACAACCTTCCTGGATTAAATTCTTATCATACAAAGGTTGTCTGTTAGAAGTTGCTTTAAGCAATAAGACCGCTCATTAAGCATGCTAGGTTTAATTGCACTATTAATAATTTTGTATTTTTGTTTCTTGGTGTGTGTCATAAATAATTTTCTATCTATCTATAGATTAATGTAATGTTCACAATTTAGGGAGGTATATTATGGTTTGTAATAATGAATATACTTACAGTTTTTATTTTTTAAATAAACTGCTCTTTTTTTTGCTATTTAGCTACCTACCCTCTTCACGCCACGACCAACACGACGATGCCCTTTTTTTACCTCCGACCATAAAGGAGGGGTGTTATAAGTTTGACGTGTCTGTCTGTCTGTCTGTGGCATCATAGCTCCCGAACGGATGGAGCGATTTCAATTTAGTTTTTTTTGTATGAAAGGTGAGTCTGAAGTATTATTGATATCTGAAGTATAATTTACATAAAGTTTCAGCTAAGTCTGTTCTAAAATCCACCAAATTCATAATCTTCTTTGGATTTTCATCTTTCTTGTTCAATAGGTACCTTTTTATATAGAACCCAGCTATTTATTGTGGCCATATCTAACATATGGTGAAATAATCTATTTGTCCACTTCTTAGACTTCATCCTTATACGGTACCTATCTTCCCAAGTAGGTACCTAACTGTCCATTGTATCCACACCACCCATGCTGGCGTTATACTCCCGTCCCGTATTGCTTTCGGACAGGATATCGCAATACCTACTCTTTTTCTGAGAAAAAAAGTAAAAAATCATATTGGTAAGCATTTTTTTAAAAAAAGCCGTGTTGGCTAAAGTGGGAGGACACTCGACTTTCATTCCGAAGGTCGTGGGTTCAAACCCCGCCACGCACCTCTGTATTTTTCTTCTTGAGAAATTTATGTGCGCTTTAAACACGTGCTTTAACGGTGAAGGCAAACATCGTGAGGAAACCGGCATGTTCTGAGAACTTTAAAAGAATTTGAAGGGCATGTGACATTCACCAACCCGCACTTGGCCAGCGTGGTGAATTAAGGCCTAATCTCTCTCGTCAAGAGAGAAGTCCCTGTGTCCCAGCAGTGGGAACGTTGATAGGGTGATGATGATGAAACATTTTATTAAATTAATTCATAGATAGACTAAAATTGAAAACAAAATGTAGGTAAGTATTTAATTAATATTCAAATTGAAATAAAGTCTAAATTAAAACTATATTCTCTTCGTCTACTAAAAGTGTACCTACCTACTAAGACAAGTATTATACCACTCCTGTTTTTTGTTTATTTTGTGGCAGTGGAAGGAAATATTTTCTGAAGGCTATCTCCGTAGATATTAAATTCAATTTGATATGTAACAAATTCTCAATTATTTATTTCTTAAAGGATTAAGGTTTTGAAGTCTGCTATGATTTGTTTGTATGTGACTTTAAGGTGGGATGTACCTAGCTAATGTTTGATTAAAGTTATGATGTAGAGTCATAGTATGAGTTCAAGTCAATAATGTCATAAAGAATGGTATACCTTCTCAATTATACGAGTATAGGGTTTTAAGATTCTGTATGCTTTAAATTAGAGTTATGTACCGGGTAAAACGGGGTGGATAGAATTCAAGAGATGAATGGAAATGAAACCAAAAAAGTTTTTTTCTGGCAATTACTCATTGGACACTAAATGCCTTAGATCTGTGCCACAACTGAAACATATCCTAGTTAATGGTAGGTAGGTAAAGTAAAGTAGGATAAGTTGTTACAATAAATTTAATAAACATCAGGGTTGTGAGTACAAAGGTGTTGTATCCGTATTACTCAAAGTTCAGTAGTATGCCACTCGGCCAGAGAGGTAGATGGTCCGAGTAGGCAGCGTGGCTGGTCCAGTGGCCGATAGAATGGATGCTGGAATGCGGCAGGGCTTCTTCAGCAAATCTAGTGAAGCAGTGCGCGTAGTGTGCAGGCGGGCGCAGGTAGCATGCAAGTAGTTTGCAGATAAGGTGCTTAGCCTAACACAATGCTATTAAACCCAGCAGAACGAACCCTGAAACATATTTCCAGCCAATGTGAAAAATTAGCTTTGTTTGACTGCAACATCCGAACTCAAAACCTTCTAGGCTTTGTGGCAAGTCGATAATGTGTAGTGATCATTATCACGTTGCGAGAGAAGAGATATTTATGAAATTTGGTGAGTATGATCAACGTTAGATCTATAATTAGGCTATTATCACCCAATTTATATTGTCAACCAATAAAAGATTATACACAATTATTCACAAGCAGCTAGAATTATACACCACCGAAGTTAGGATTTAAGGCACATATTATTCGTTGAAATAAAAAAGAAATTATAATAAAAATTGTAGGAGTGATTGTTAAATTCAGTAAGTCTGTTACAAGCGCAAGCAAAAAGAGAAAGCATTGAATTGAATTCCTTATAATTGGACTCTTGGCTTGAAGTGTCTGTTTGCCAGTGTCAAGTGTTATAAATTAAATTTTAAGTCAATCAAGTTCTTACAATATAATACACTAGCGGTGTTACCCGCGTTATAATGGATTTTCCCGCGGAATGACGTTTTCCCGCGGTAAAAAGTAGCCTATGTTATTTTTCAGGCTCTAGAGATTCTGTGTACCAAGTTTCATTCAAATCCATTCAGTAGTTTTTACGTGAAAGAGTAACAAACATCCATACATCCATACTTACAAACTTTCGCCTATAAAATAGTAGTAGGATAATTATTATAATTTAATATTATTACCTTTTACAAATTTACATAAATTTTATTATAAATCATTTCATAGGAAGTGAGAGAAAGCAATGTCTTAATAGAGGTAGAACGAGGAATTTATGGAGGCAAGATATCATACAATGAGTACCTAATGAAGATTCGGACAGTAAAAGAATATTATGGTCAACAGTACCTTCATCAAGTCCACATTCATTTATTGAATGAATCCGAATCCGTAATTTCGCCAGAAACACCAGTGTACATGCAAACCCTAATCTAATTCGACAGTGGACGTTACACATTTGCTAAATTTGCGTAATTTGAAGAACCATGGATTTTTATGAATATCTGGTTGAATAGCAGAATAATATTTCCCTTTAAATACGCTTTGAGGTATTCCACACATCCATCCAAGATTAGTGTAAATACGCTTTAGCCACTCAAACGTCCAGGGCTCTTATGGTTGCCCAAAAATTAGGAAGAAGGCATAAATCATGACAATAAGTTTGAAAACGCTCATGAGATCTGAATCGCTTCTTTTGCAGAAACATCAGCCATCTCACTACCCCTTAAGATCCCTGAGTGGCCATGGATACCTGGCCAGTACAACGTTAATGCGCCTTTTGTCACATTCCTATTGTTTAATTTGTATTGTAAAATAAAACTTTATGGTGAAAAGTTGAACTGAACGCCATTTTTTAATAAGACAATCCTTGCGTCTTCTTCTTCTTGATGGCGTGCGTGACTTGTCAATCCTTGCGTCACCTGTCCGGCCAATTTGTGATGTCAACGTCACTTGTTAGGACACAGATTAAATATCTCAATGGTTTGAAGTAACAAATTTCACGAACGCCATCTATTAAAAGAAGAAGAAGAAGAAGTAACAAATTATAAAAGTGTTACAGATAGAGTAGATTTTTAACAAAAACAACCAGCTTAGCGATCCGGCTCGAATTATAAATTTTTCAAACAACTTTTATCTTTATCTCCATAAATATTAATATTTGCCTGTAAAGGCAGATTTCGTTAGAGCATTATTTTATAATAAGACCAATTGTATTACCCGAAATTCATCGAATAAAAATATTTGAATTAAAATTTTGAACGTTTTTTTTATTTTATTAAAATTCAACATTAAGCTATTTTTTGTAACAGATAAAATGCAAAATAATATAAAAGTGTTAAAGATGACACTGAATTGTTTTTTCAACAATCTTTACTATCTAAGAGGTTTCAAGTTCAAATCATAACTAAATAAATAAAATAAAATATATAAATATTTCAGGATAATCCACACATCAACATGTAGCCCCGTGGTAGGCTATTAGCTTGTATTACGGGTACTAGACATCTGATATGCTTAATATAATAGATATATAGATACATAGATATTTTTTATTATACATATTAAACATATAAAATTATCATAATTTAAATTAAAGTTATATGAAAAGAAAGAGCCACAATATTTGCATTCGTTAAAGAAGATACCGCTGGTATCTAGTCTGTCATTAGATTACGGCACTGTCGCAACAGTTGCGGTTACATTGCTGTGTTTCTTTTCTGGGTATACAAGTTCAGCGATAGCGAGGGCTGTATGCGCGCGCGCATTGCGGACTGGTCGTTGTATCGTTTTGGCCGCGACGGGTTTCGTGGTACGGTGGGCCGGTGACGATGACTTGCTAGTTGCGTTTGGCGATATTCTTGAGATTATCACTGATTACTCACTGATACGCGTTCCGAGCGAGTCGATCAGAATTGTTTTTATTGTAGTTCGCGCACTATGCTGCTGCAGACGCTGTCGCAATAAAGAACCGATATTTATTTTATTACTTTTATCGTTAAACTACGTAACAAATAAAAAACGTTTTAAACAGAAAAAAATATTAAAACTTTAGATCACATCACGAAAAGAAAATCGTGTTCTCTAAGAAGTGCAAGCTGAATGTAGTATTTCAATTAACTTTTATGCCAAACAGATTTGAAATAATTAAACAAATAAAGACCAAGACATCAATAAAAAATATTTATTATATAAAATTAACATTGCATAGGTAATTATTTGTCTGATCAAAATCAATCCATTTCTTAAGTAAAATAAATTATACTATTGATTAGTTTTATACTATGTCGCTACGTTCTAGTGTCAGGCGCATGACAGAGCTAAATGGATGGATGTTGCGATATCCCAGCCTTAAAATATATGAATTAGAAAAAGAAATAAAGTAGCCTATGTCCAAATCCCATGTATTTCTATTTTAGGCTAATCGGTTCAGACATTTTGCCGTAAAATACGTACCTACAAAACAACAGACACACACATAGGAAAGTGTCCCATTTATTATATGACTATGGATTGAATATAACTCAGGCCCGAACAAGCCAAGCCGTGGCCAAAGCCTGCCAACAGAGACTGTTCTTAGCACCACCTGGAGGTCACGTGTGCAGAGTGACGTAAACAGAAGAAACCTCCTCCTTTTTTGAAGTCAGTTAAAATGAGGAATGCCCAAAAAAAGCGAACACTAAGCAAAACTATCACAAATACCTCGTGATCTAAAAATACACTACGAATGAGTGAACCTTCTTTTGAACTGAACTTGAACTTTCTCCGTTAAAAGCCGGTTAATAACCGACAGAAAGAGGATGAGCCGTTGAGGGCCGGATGCATCATACTTGTCAGCGTCGACAGACGAAAGACATTTTCTGTTTCATCTCCAGACGTCCGTCGATGTGAAGTGGCTGCACGAAAGTATTATCACAGCCAGTACCTTTCTACCAAATTACCGTCACCCATGGTAATCTAGGCACGTTATTATGTAAGAAGCTAAACGAGGAAAATATAAAACATTCCCTAGTTTACCCGGGTGGACTGGTACATTTATTTGTCATAATATCACAGATCAATAAATACGTTATATTTCTTATCTGTGGTAAAATAACAATGAATGAGGTAACTATCTTGTCTATGGTCACTAACTCAGTCTGAACGCGTATCGAGTTTGGTCAGAAAGTTCTTGGGTGGGCTTTCCAAGTCGGACATTTCTGCACCGGGCAGAGAAAGACCAGCCCTGGAATTTGTGACCAAACAAAGATTCGTTTGTTTGGTCTCAAATTCCAAGGGTGGGCATTCTTGGCTGAGCAGTTCTTGGTCGAGCTTTCCCAGTCCGTGCTGAGAAAGTTCAGCCAGTAAAGTCCGACACAGAATGCCCGCCCCAGAACTTCATGTACAAATAAACAACGCTTTGTTTGTACATGAAATTCTGGGGTGGGCATTCCGTGGTCGGGCATTAACCGCACCCGAAGTTATTCAGGCTGGTGCAAGTGTCTATGATAGAATCTGACATAAAACTTTGCTAAGGCATTGCTTTGACAAAATTGCCACCTTAATAAAAAAAAATGCCAACTTAATAAAACTAATCGCGACTATAATACTTCCAAATATTAAATACGCTTTAGTGGTTCGCAAATCTTATTGTAACTGCTACTTTCAAGATAAGTGGTATTATTATTCTTCTTCTTCTTGTTAAATAGGTTTTATTCTTCATGGATCATTGTCAATTTGTCACCTATCAGTCTAGTACTTGACCTTTAATTGACATAATAACCACTTTTGTAAAAATTTGTGAAAATTATGAATAACAAAACAATTCATAAAAATTCTATTCGATGCGAAATTTGCAAGAAACTCATACAGCAGACAAGTGAAGACAAAAAGCTTATACCAAATATTTGCCCTGGATGAAGATCGGTGAGTACATTTACCAATATGTTATTTATTGCTTCTGTAAACAATAGGCGTTTTTTTTGCTCGCCTATCATCGATATATTTTCATACCACAAAATTGCAAGTCCACCAGACCTAAATGGTTCTATGCTACAAATTAAATATGAATTATTCATCATCATTTTTAATATAGGACATAAGCCTCATTTCAAAATTTATCTATAACACGATAATATGCTATGGCCTGTTATTTTTTGCTTTATTTGAACATTAATATAACGAATTTGTCTCCCACATCCTCAGTTCAACACTCGGCATCTAAAACCATTAACCATCAATATGATCAGGAGTTTAAATACTATATATTAATTAATTTTTGTTGTGCTGTTTTTCCAAATATATATAATTAAACTTTTTTTTCAGATGATGCTTGGTCAACCTCATTTAAATGACACATTATAGGAGGAGTATCATATTCTTAGATTCATCTCGATGACATGTGTTGAAAAATAATTTGCGGTTTTAACACACTTTGCAATAGCGGAACATTTTCTTTGATTTATCTGATCATAATACCAAAAGTTAATTATTTATTTATTCAACAACAAAATTACTTTCTCATTCTTTACATCATGTTTCCTAGTGCAATAGAGTAACTCAAAATACATTATAATATACTATGTATTATTTAATTCAATTCAATAGATCATGTTACCATCATGATCATGTGATGATGTTTTACATCTCGCCATAAATAATGGGTACGCACTATGAACATAATATATTGTATAAATAAATATTTTGTTTTGCACTTTGTTTTTGTACTAAGTATCCTCCTCCCTGTAATCAATTTCAGTATGTCATCATCATCACCCTATTAACGTTCCCACTGCTGGGACACAGGGACTTCTCACTTGACGAGAGAGATTAGGCCTTAATTCACCACGCTGGCCAAGTGCGGGTTGGTGAATGTCACATGTCCTTCACACTCTCTTAAAGTTCTCAGAACATGCCGGTTTCCTCACGATGTTTGCCTTCACCGTTAAAGCACGTGTTTACAGCGCACATAAATTTCTCAAGAAGAAAAATCCAGAGGTGCGTGGCGGGGTTTGAACCCACGACCTTTGAAATGAAAGTCGAATGTGAAATGAAAGTCGAATGTAGGTCCAACCTATTATTGAGAGAATCCTAAATCATCGATATCGATAAAACCCGATTCTGGACGAGTGCAACCCTATGTCTTCTTCTTCTTTAAGGTTTAAAATTATCTTTATGTTGGTACCATTGCTTTTAAACTTCTAACAGATTATTTAGTATGTTGGTGTTTCATTTATAGTAAACTTCGATTTGACATTTTGCCTAGATCAAAAATTTCCTTCCTAGTCCCGTCTCTTAAAACGTAGTGATTATATACTCTCTGAAGTTATTATCTTTCTGCGCGCGCCCTGCTTTTGTTACGTTGTTTTCATTGAGTTTTACGTTATTTGTGGAGTTTGTTGGTGTTGAGTTTTGGTTGTTTGTTGTTTGTTGTTTTGTTACAATGAGCAATGAACCGGGTCCAAGCTCGTCGAAGCGCTTTGCTTCGCCCAAGAAGAAACGCCAAAAGAAAACGGCTCTCACTTCTGCTGAGAAGCAAACCGTTATTAATATTTTTAAACTGGTGGAAGATACTTGGCCTCAAGACCAATATCCCTACAAGCTGGACATGGTGAAAAAGACTGCCGAAACCGCTGGAATTGGCTGCAGTACGGTACGGAGAATACTGAAAGATTATGGTACAGATCATAGTGTCCAGTCACCAGTCCCTCCACCTCAAAAACTAAGAAGAATAGACCAGCTCTTGGACATCGACTTAAGTGCCAGAAGAAGAAAGGTACATTAATTCTTTTTCAGAAATGAAATACCGACATTAAACAAAGTTTTCTCATTTACTTTGCTTTTATTCCAGGTAACGGAAAAAGAAGAATCCAAGAAGAAGATTGACCGTACACCGAAACTCACCGTGTCCGAACCGATGTATTACTCCATCCATACAAAAGAAAATCCTCAAGAGTGCAGCGAGACGCACAAACACACAGACCATATTGAAATAAAATTGGAAGATACAGGCTACGTTGACATTAAACCAGAAGAAATAGGCACAGAAAACGACACCCACATACAAAAAGACAACATTAATCTCAGACAAGACTATTCCGAAACAGAAAGCGAAACAGAAATACAAAATTCAGCAGATGAAATCAAAATAGAAATTGAGGAAGAGGCCTTCTTAGCATTCAATCCTCTAGAGTGCAGCGAGGCGCACAAACACACAGACAATATTGAAATTAAATTGGAAGATACAGGCTTTCTTGACATTGAACTAGAAGAAATAGGCACAGAAAACAACACCCACATACAAAATGACAACATTAATCTCAAACAAGACAATTCCGAAACAGAAAGTGAAACAGAAATACAAAATTCAGCAGATGAAATCAATATAGAAATTGAGGATGACGCCTTCTTAGCATACAATCCTCTAGAGTGCAGCAAGGTGCAAAAACACACAGACAATGTTGAAATTAAATTGGAAGATACAGGCTACCTTGACATTAAACGAGAAGAAATAGGAACAGAAAACGACACCCACATACAAAAAGACAACATTAATCTCAAACAAGACAATTCCAAAACAGATAGTAAAATAGAAATCGAAATTTCAGCAGATGAAATCAAAATAGAAATTGAGGAAGAGGCCTTCTTAGCATACACTAGCCAAGAAAAAGAGACTGATGACGTAGAACCAGGAATATTCAAGCAGGAAGTGGAAACTATTAAAGAAAACTTTTACAAATATCCTGCTATAACTAACTCAGAAAGTCACAAGCCCCCGGCTAAGCGCGCTAGGAGCAACACTGTTGAATCTGTCTGTGATGTTTGCTCAACTGGGTTCAAATCAAATGTACAACTGTGGAGACACAAAGAGAGTCTCCATGGATCATCTAGTGTAGGATATTTAGTCGTAGATCCTAACGTTAAAAACCTCCCTAATATTTTACAGAGACATAAGAAAAGTTGAAGATTTATGATATAGGGGATGGACAATGCATCAGATACACATGAAAATTTACAAAATATTTAATATTATGTTGTTTCATGGTGGTTGAGCACTGCTTTCAACATAATCAGTTGAAGATATGAGGCAAATTACTAATCCACAAAGTGAATAATAATCTTTATAAAAATCCAAACTTTATAAAAATTTAAACTTTAAATAGCTTTCACGCCAAGTCGTCAAACTGTTGAATATTTGAAACAATAGTAATTTATTGGAGATACAACAATATTTTTTTGAGGTTAAATTTCTTTAGAATCATTGTGATGTCAAACTGCATGCAACGGAAAAAACGTCAGGTAAGAGACACAAATACAATAGTCGCCTGTAATTAGTGAGCCAGGGCGAGAGAGCAGATGTCGGTGTGTATGTATATTCACACTGTTTAATACTTGCTTGTATTTGAGTATTTATCATAATGTAAGTGTATGTGTGTGTTATTATCTAACAGAGTGAATAATAATCACTCCCTAAAGAAAGACTGTCCTTGCTTCAGATCTCTCAGTTCAGATTCGGTGTCCCGATGAAGAGTCCTCGAAGCAGTTCTCTTGGGAGCTGGTGAAGGAGGTGCCTGAGGTCTCGGAGCGGAGGGTCTGCCGGAGCTGCCTCGCCTGCGCGCGCGTGGTGCGCCTGGAGGGCGAGGTAGCGGACCTGTTCCAATCTATCACTGGACAGAAGGTACTCATAGCTCAAAACAGGCTTCCGCCGCCGATGTACTAGAAATAATATAGCTTCAAGGATTCCACGTTCCAGGCAATTAGAAGCCACCTTTACGATTGAACGTGGAATCCTGTATTGCTGTTATGCAAAACTCACAAAACTGTATCACCAGTTATTCGCGAGGACACGGTGTCGTGTAGTGTTGTTTTACATGACTGTTCTACCTACTTACCAGTATATACCGCGATCATGGCGCTTGCAATAGCATCAAAATATCGGGAAACTCAATAACCTTTAAATTGTGGTTGCCGATGTTGCCCGCTATAAATCTTAGGACCTATGTCAACAACTCTGAATAAATAGGATAATGGTTAAAATATTTCGCTATTTCGCATGTGACAAAACTTCATTACTTACCGAACATTGACACGTCATATTGACATAACTAACCATTGCTTATTTTACTCTGCTATAGTAAAATAACCATTGCTTATTTTACTCTGCTATAGTAAATTGAGCCCATAATAACGTTCGTCATTTTCTGGTCAGATTTTGAAGGGACTAATAACTGCCACATTATTATTAAGAATTCTATATTGCACAAGGAAATAAAGAGTTGTACAAAAGGTGGGCTAGGGGTAATGCAAAGGCATTTTCTACCTGCCAACATTCTGATCACTTTAGGTACTTTTTGGGCAAATGAAAGACCTAAGAATGTCTGACTGTGTTGCCAGCTGTGGAGTGGGGACACGCGGCCCATGCAGGTATGCCTCGTGTGCCTGGCCGTGCTGCGCAGGCTGCGCGCCTTCCGGCGGACGGCCGCGAGCGCCGAGCGCGCGCTCGCCGACATCCTGCGGCGGGGACTGCCGGTGAGTAGCAGGCATGGGTTCTACTCTAAGAATAACAATCAGACGGGATCCAAACGTTAATTGTTTGCAAAGTGAAGGACGTTCCTCTGTAGGCTCGTAAATGTAGCTTCCAACCGAAACACAACACATTAGGGACTATGTCCAGCCATGTTCAATCTAAGTAAATACCATTAATTTTGACTAACATACCTACACTGACATGATTTTGCTTGAAATATATTTTGCTGTTTTCTCATTGACTTTGCATTTATTCCAGGTAACGGAAAAAGAAGTATCCAAGAAGAAGATGAACCGATGTATCACTCCTTCCACACACATGAAGATCCTCTAGAGTGGCAGCGAGGCGCACAAACACACAGACAATGTTGAAATTAAATTGGAAGATACAGGCTACGTTGACATTGAACTAGAAGAAATAGGCACAGAAAACAACACCCACATACAAAATGACAACATTAATCTCAAACAAGACAATTCCGAAACAGAAAGTGAAACAGAAATACAAAATTCAGCAGATGAAATCAATATAGAAATTGAGGATGACGCCTTCTTAGCATACAATCCTCTAGAGTGCAGCAAGGTGCAAAAACACACAGACAATGTTGAAATTAAATTGGAAGATACAGGCTACCTTGACATTAAACTAGAAGGAATAGGCACAGAAAACGACACCCACATACAAAAAGACAATATTAATCTCAAACAAGACAATTCCGAAACAGAAAGTAAAATAGAAATCGAAATTTCAGTAGATGAAATCAAAAAGAAATTGAGGTAGAGGCCTTCTTAGCATACACTAGCCATGAAAAAGAGACTGAAGACGTAGAACCTGGAATATTCAAGCAGGAAGTGGAAACTATTAAAGAAAACTTTCACAAATATCCTGCTATTACTAACTCAGAAAGTCAGAGACTCAACAGTGTCGCTAGGAGCAACACTGTTGAGTCTGTCTGTGATGTTTGCTCAACTGGGTTCGAATCAAATGTACAACTGTGGAGACACAAAGAGAGTGTCCATGGATCATCTAGTGTAGGATATTTAGTCATAGATCCTAACGTTAAAAAACTCCCTAATATTTTAAAGAGATATAAAAAGTTGAAGATTAATGATTTAAGGAACGGACAATGCATCAGGTTGACATGAAAATGGACAAAATATTTAATAATGTTGTTCCATGGTGGTTGAGCGCTGCTTTCAACATAAACAGTTGAAGATATGAGGCAAATTATTTATCCACAAAGTGTAATTAAACATTAGTGTTTAAAGGACCTCATAAAATCCAAACTTTATAAAAATTCAAACTCGTCGTCAACTTCCACGCCACGTCGTCAAACTGTTGAATATTTTCAAACAATCATAATTTATTGGAGGTGACAATACATTTTTAAAACTTTGACGATTTTTTTATTTTGCCCTCTAAAACACTTCCATATATTTATATAAAAGATAAATTTAAGTCCCTGAAAAAAAAACAGTTAAAATTTAGGATATACTTAATCAATGCTACATGGACGTGTAAAAAATAACTTACATTCAAAGGAGTGTCTAATACACTAATAAAGTTAAATCTGTTCAGTTTCTTGTAATTGGACTTTGCGCTTGATAATTAAACAATTTTTTGTCGTTTATCAAATTTTAGTTAAGTTCATAGGATGGCACTACTTACATGCACAATCTTACTTAATTGACGTTATGAATAAAATAATTAATATGATAGTTATTAGTCGCAACTATTGTAGTTAGGCTCCGCCATCAAATAAAACGTCGATGTATCCAGACTGCTGAAGGATATAACAAATCTTAAGGCAAGTCTGGTCGAAGTACATAGAAAGATGGAAGAGTCACAGATTACCATCAGTGAACTACGCAATGAGGTTGCATCACTGCACGTGGCCTCGGAAATTAGATCACCCGCGGCCGTTTTCAATGTGAACACGAAACGTGGAGCTCACAATATGTCGGCGTCATCGTTTGAGTCAGCAGTTTTGGACGAGTCGCCGGCCGCCGCCGCGAGCCCCCCTCCCGGTCCCCGCACCGTCGAGTGAGAGACCGACAAATGCGCACGTGCCCTCCCTCTCCTCCCCCGCGCGCGCTTATGCATGCGTCGCCGCTGCTGCCGCGCCTGCACCGCGCCCGCAACCAAGGCGGAAGGGGACTAAGAAGCCTTGTGGGCCACCACGTAATGCTGCGCCTACGCCGGCTTCTGGGAAGGCGCCATGTGACGCGGAGGGCTATACCGTGGTTGTTCACAAGTGCCGTAAACCTAACGGCCGCAATCAGTGCGGCACTGGGCCCTCGGACCGAAACTCTGTGTTCCGAGCGGAAGTACCTACCACGCTAATCTACATCTCGCGCGTCTCGCACACCGTGAACTCGAGGCTGTGGTGGAATACATCCGAACAGACTGCATTTTTGGTTCGCGTCGAAAGGTTGGAATCTCGCAGAAATGTGAGCTTCGGTTCATTTATGGTGCGGGTTCCAACTCAAAATCTGTCGACGTTCCTGAATGAGTAGTTTTGGCCGCAAGGGGTCAAGTTTAGACGGTTCATCGGTCGCCTACACTGCAAGGCGACACCGCCGTAACAGATGATCCACGATGCTGACACTTTAGTTTAGTTTATAAGATTTATTGTTTTTTGTATGTTAGTCTTTATGGTATATGTTTATATGGGCCTTAGATGCCTGAAATAAATGATTTATTATTAAATAAAAGAAGAAGTAGTTAGGCTCTAATTTCATTTTAGTCATGTACCTACCTACACTCTACACATGACATCATCTCAATTATAAGTCTGCATAGCTATTTTAGTGTATTTTCTTGTTGGTGGTCTAATAGACAAATAAATAAAAATAAATATATGAATAGCTACCATTACCTGATATTTCGAGTTAGCAAAACCTGCTAATTATTACCGACCAATAGCCGCCTTTTCACAGTGGTAGGTTGTTGCATGTCTAGACATTTTAAATCGACTTTCAACTAAATAAATTTAAGAAAATCCCCCGATTTAAATGCTAATGATTTCCTTAAATGTAATACAACATAATATTATGTAATGTGGACGCGATGCGCTTTCATTTGATACCACACACTAGTATATTTGCAGATTTTCAGTTTTCCTTCCCCACTCTCACCCCCATAACTTTTAAACGGCTCAGCCGATTTTCATGAAACATGTCTCAGAACACCCGGGCCTAACTCACCTTTCATACAAAAAAAATGCTATGATGTCCCAGACAGACAGACACGTCAAACTTATAACACTCCTCTTTTTAGGTCGGGGGTTAAAAGGGAAGTTTCTTATCTAATAACGACCTTAAAACTTTGATTTCCGTGGATGGATTTCGACGATTAAAAGTTGCTGGCAAATTGGTCCCATTTAAATTGCAAAACAATCGGTTCATTTTATATAGAACTAATTTTAAAGCCAAGGCGTTGCCTGTGTTTTTGTATTTTCCAGCGGTAAATAGACTTCTTTAACCGTGATCATGGCGCATGTAACGGTACGTTCACACGGCGTCGAGTGTTTCTCTAACGAATCGGGTTTTTGCAGGATTCGGTTTAGTGGCATAAGTATTTCAATGATGGAGTTCACACATGCATTCGGTTTCAAGACACGACAAAAAAACCGAATCTTGCTGAAGTTGACATCCGATTTTGCGACTACAAACCGATCCGGCGATACTGCAAAATGCAGATCCGATGCAGTGGTATAGGGCATTCAATACATGCGTTCATACGATACACGCAGGGGTAGATTCGGTTTTTTGTCGGATCTTGAAACCGAATGCGTCGCACAAGCTGGGAAGGAGGGGTGGAACTGAGGAACTGTGCGCGCTCTTGCTAATAAAAGCCGGATGGTGAGTTCACACGAGATCCCGATACGAGACCGTCGGATACGGCCAAGCAAGATGTGCTGTGTGAATACAACATTCGGTTTTTCCAGATCCGATGAAAATAAGATTCGGCAAATCGTGTCTCCGTGTGAACGTACCGTAACTGTGCCGAAATATCGGGAAACTCGAAAGACAATCAATCATGGTAAAAATCCCGTTATAAATCTAAATAATATTGATAACCATGATAGTTTCAAAAGTTATAATAGACTTCTTTGATAAATGAGCTATATTATCACTGAAAGTATTTTTCAATCGGTTCAGTAGTTCCTGAGCTTAGTGCGTTGAAACAAAAAACTTTTCAGCTTTATATTATTATTATAGATGTATAAATTTTATCTAACCTGGAATTAGATGTATTCATTTTTTTTTACTTTTTGTGATATGTTTTTTGAGATTCCCAATTCGGCGTGTATTTTTAGTTCTGGGGTTATTGCGATTGTTTTTGTTTAGTATTTGCGTATCTCTTTTGCGTTATAATTTTTTATTTTTACCGACTTCAAAAATAGGAGGATCTTCTAATTTTGGCGTGAATTTTACTAACTCCAGTAATCGTCAAAATTATTCTCAATTAATATAGAAAATATTGGGAAATGGTTTCACCCACGGGAGGAGAGGAGGGCAACATTATGTTATTTACTAAGCTAAAGCCCGCGGCTCAGAGCCAGCCAGCTCGGCGAGATAACTCAAAAAAAATAATTCAAATATGCCAAATTGAACGCGGTTTTTTTGTAAAAAAAAAACGTAGATGAAGGAAATGCTGGAGAACCTGTCAAAACAAGGTCTCACGTGGCAAGCTTTTTTGAAAACGAAGCACCACCTGAGGATATCATTTGTATATATATTTATTTAATTAGAACGACATCAATTGTAAACTACACTATTTAATTACTATCAAATGAAATTGGAACTGAATTATCATGATATGAGGACATCATCAAAAAAAAACCTCATTATCAGCTGAGCTTTTCTGGTTCCCATTCCGGCTCGCAAACCAAATTGGCTTGTACAGCGTTATTTTTAACGGTGATATAATATAATATAGGTGATCTAAGTAGGAATAGTTTTAAAACATGTGTAAGACTCATTCATCCAGGGACTCGAATAATATACCACGCGTTTGTATCAATACTACTTTTATTACAGGATATTAAAATTATAGATTAAACATTGGAATTTCTACAATAAACAATATTTTAACTACGCACAACAACCGACAACCGCCGATAACGCTTGCCGCCCTCGAATGCCCGCCTGCCCGTCATTCGGTCGCGACGTTCGCGCGAAGCTTTGAGACATTTTTTTGAGTAAAGCAACTTAGAAAATGATCGGTTGTTTGTAGAACGCTAACAGGCGGCCATCCGATTTACAGGAATGTCCCTATTCCTGGATACTCGGCCTTCCTATTATGGGTATGACCTCATACCAGGACCAGTAGTTCTTTAATCTATTATGCAATAATAATAACATTATTTAATTTTCATTACAAAAAATATTAATAAAATAAAGACATTATTATTTCTTACTAACTTATCGATACTAAAAACAATATTCAAATAGTCTAAATTATAGTCAAAGTCAAGTAATTTTAACTGAATATTTTACTACGGTATTATTATCTACTACATCATCATCATCTCATTCATCTTAGTATATCTAAATGTAAGTCAATTACATTCACCAAGAAAATCAATGTATTTAATTTTGTCTTCTCGCTTAACGACATACCGCTCGAAAAAGTCACGCTTATAAGAGATCTAGGCATATTATTTGACACCAAACTACATTTCGATAGACATATAGATCATATAACAAGCAAGGCTTTTAAATTATATGGTTTTGTCATGCAAAATAGTACTCATTTTAAGAAACCGGCTTCGTACTTACTACTATATAAAGCACTAGTCAGATCTCAGTTAGAATATGCAACTAGTGTATAGAATCTTACTACGATAAATACAATGATCAGCTCGAACGTATCCAGCGCAAGTTTTTACGTTCCCTGAATTACCGATGTTATCGCTCTAAGTCCCCATACAACGCCCTTTTGATGAAATATAATGTTCACACATTAAAGATGAGAAGAATAATGTCAGATTTAACTCTCTTGTACAATATTTGTCACCACAAATTTGATTGCTGTAAACTTACGAATCAACTGTATATTCGCATTCCATATCGCTCTCATCAACGAGAAGTACGTAAACAAAATACGTTTGCACCTGTACCATGTAAAACGCATGCTGGCAGCCGCGCGCCGCTCAATAGGTTAATGTTATTATATAATAAGTATTTCACGGACATAGACATTTTTGCTAGTACATCTAACTATTTTAAAAAAGCTGTGGTTGATACACTAAACTCCCATTTATAATTAGATTGTCTCCCTCTATTTATCTGTGTTTTTGTTAAATTGTACCTCTCTAGCACTTATTTTCATTGTTTAACCATTACTAGTACTTAATAAATTAGCTATTAGTATTCACTAAATCTATTTAAGTATAATTTTTCCAATGTACTTATTGTGTAGATATGCATTGCATATTTATTTTTGTTGTTATGTAAATGTTTCTCTTCAAAATTTACTAGACGATACTCCATATATGTAATGTATTTATAAGTATTATACTTAGGGTATACTTTCTACTGTTCTCTCAGTGTTCGCTATGTAGAATGTGGCTTTGTAGTACTGTCTTGCCCTATATCTTTATTATAATTTAATATGCGGACAACGGTGCTGATTACACTTATAATATATAATAGACTTAAGTTAATATTAGTTGCCTAACTTTATTAGTGTAATTGTTTGTTGTCCTAAATAAAAAATACTACTAAACATACATAAAAAAATATAAATCTTATAAACTAAAGTGTCAGCATCGTGGATCATCTGTTACGGCGGTGTCGCCTTGCAGTGTAGGCGACCGATGAACCGTCGAAGCTTGACCCCTTGCGGCCAATACTGCTCATTCAGGAACGTCGACAGATGTTTAGTTGGAACCCGTACCATAAATGAACCGAAGCTCACATTATCATTACATGTATTGTAATCATTTGCCATAAGGACTCGGCCTGTTTAACCCGTTCACGCCATATTCGGGATCCGCATGCCTTATGGCCTGTTTTAACTTTAGCTCGATCAGCACAGTGGCCACAAAACACAACACGGCCTGTTTCTACCCATTATAGGGATCCGTATGTATGTCTTTAGAACATTACTTATTGAGCAATAACCTCCAGAACACGGCCTGTTTCTACCCATTATAGGGATCCGTATGTCTTTAGAACATTACTTATTGAGCAATAACCTCCAGAACACGGCCTGTTTCTACCCATTATAGGGATCCGTATGTCTTTAGAACATTACTTATTGAGCAATAACCTCCAGAACACGGCCTGTTTCTACCCATTATAGGGATCCGTATGTCTTTAGAACATTACTTATTGAGCAATAACCTCCAGAACACGGCCTGTTTCTACCCATTATAGGGATCCGTATGTCTTTAGAACATTACTTATTGAGCAATAACCTCCAGAACACGGCCTGTTTCTACCCATTATAGGGATCCGTATGTCTTTAGAACATTACTTATTGAGCAATAAACTCCAGAATACGGCCTGTTTCTACCCCTTTACTTTCGGGATCCGCTTCCATAGCACGGCCTATTTATACCCGATAGATTTGGGGATCCGTTTCTGTTTAAGGTTTTATCTATATATCCATATCGCACGATAAGCAAGTCGCTGGGCCTTAACACGACATCAACTCATTATCCCAGCTTGCGAATCTATGCTGCAACTGTGGGGAAAGGGACAGTTAGGATAAAGGAAGTGGTAACTTATAACTTAATTGCTTTACTACAACAGGTAATCTAACGACCATCGAGCGTATCGTCACTACTATCACTGTCATCATCGCCACTTTCAGCTAATGGTGGTGATAGTTGAAAAGTGAGGGCTTTAAATGATCAGCAGGATAAACATTTTTGTATTTCTTTTGGGAGTGGCCATCAATATTTGACACTTCATATCTGTCCTTGTCTAATATGGCTGTTATTTTATACGGACCGCGAAACTTGGGAACCAGTTTCTTGCTTTTACCTTTTTCTGGGTCATGATTGGGAATCATTACTAAGTCACCCTTTTGGTAAGATTTTGTAGGTGCTCGCGTCTTGTCGTATGTATCTTTCATTTTCTTTTGAGTATCAACAATATGTTGTTCGACTTCTCCACTTATTTCGTCACGCTTGTTGTCTACTGTGTCTAATCCCGATTTAAAAATATTTTATGATTCGCTTACTGTCCTTTGTCCGAACACTACCTCTGCTGGTGACTTTCCTATTCCTTTGTTTAGCGTATTGTTCAAACTCCATTGCAACTTTTGAACAGATAGATCCCAGCTGATAGCGATTCCAATATAGTCCTATTATAACGCTCGATCTATCCATTTGCTCGAGGAGTCGCTACTGCATTAAGGACATGCTTGTATCCGCAAGACTGTAAGAATGCTTTGAACTCTCTAGAAGTAAAACCAGTGCCTTGATCGGATATTATATAATCTTTGGGCAGCCAAAATTGGAGAATACGTCTTCTAGAACTTTAATGGTTATCTTTGATTTGGTATTCCTCACGGCTTTAATAATAATATACTTGCTAAATCCATCTATTATTCCTAAGAGATACGTGTTACCTTTCCTACTTTTGATACCATTTCTTTGCAAATCAATAATAATTTAGGTATGGCATGATATATGATTTGTTTTTCATTCCATCCGTAAATAGCCGCAGTTTCATTAACCTTTCTGATCCAATCACCAGCCGTTTGTGAGTTAGCGTCGGGATCAAACTCAGGGATGACATTATAAGCACCTTCAAAAGTCTTATTTAAATTATTTTTATTTACTTAGTCTTTCCATAAACATCCATATCTTTATCGTTTATTTTTCTATTCTTTCTTTTTCTTTCTATTGGTGACTTAGAAGATCTTTGTGATCTTTTTCTTTTTGTAGTTCTTTCGCGAGACTTTTTCCTAGAAGAACTGCTTTCACTAGAACTTTCATCTAAACATCTACTTTCAGTACTATTAGATGCTGTTGACGATAAAGACGTACTATATTTATATGTCCGATGACTTTTCCGTTTCTTCTGTTTGCACCGTTCGCGTTGTCGACGTTGAACCTCATTCTCGGAAGAGCTGCTGTTATCCATAGTACAGGTGTCTCTACGACGAGAGCGGCTACGCTAGGTTTCGCTTTTACTTCGGGTTTTCTTTACTATTTTATTTGTACGTTTGCGTCTTTTTCTGCTTTCCTTTCGTATAGGACTTCTAGAGACTCGTTGACTTCTACACATCTCATCATTGAGTGGTGGAGTCAATGATTTATCAGACATACTGAGTTTTTTTTTTATTTGGAAGACTACAACATATTATGTTAGTAAGAGGAGGAATGTTAGAAAGGAAGAAACAACAATAATACTCATTAGAACATAGTTTTTCAATTTGAACGCAGACTAAAATTCAATAACGAGCAATCAGGACAAAACTATTTCTTTTTTGATTCTAATAGATAAATAGAACGTTCATCACATTTTATGTAAGTGAGTAAATATTATTTTCTCGCTATTATCAGAAAATATACGTACACAAAATAAAAGTATTTGAAGAACACAATAAACACTGATCCGGGAATTGAACCCGTTAGTCCTTGATATTGGCCTTCTCCGCTGTGTCACTGTCTGAGGCAGTCAATCCATTTTTTTTTGGATATCATCCACTATCACACATCCGCTTTTCAAATAATAGTCATTTATCTATCTATATTATATAAAAATGAATCCCTATCTCCCTTGGTCACGGCATCACGCCCGAACGGCTGGACCGATTTGGCCAATTCTTTTTTTGTTCTGTTCGTTTTTATCAGGAGAAGGTTCTTATGAAAGAAAAAATAAAAAGGAAATTGCGCGGAAAATTAGAAAATGTAAAATTAAACTTTTTTAATGGCCTAATATTAAAATTTCAATTTAATATTATGAATTATACCAATTCGAATTCAATATTCATAGTCATAACTATCGGGTTAGCTAGATCAACCTGACAACTTTATATAATAAAGCAATTCACTTAATAAAATGAAAAATCTGCTCATTTATGGCGTCTAAGGCGGAACAAAGTTCGCCGGGTCAGCTAGTCGATAATAAAATTATACGTCACAATTCCATTTTGGCTACACGGCTCCTTAGTACTTATAATGTCAAAACAAATTAATCACCAAACTCAATTACTTAATAAATATGTCATATTGCAAACACCCAGTCAATAACACATAATCAATTTTAGTATAGATAGGCACCATCAAATGACCTTAGAAACCCATGCCTGTACCATACTTGATCTAAAGTAGGTAGGTGTAGTAAGTAGGTACCTAATTCGATAAAACTGTAAAGTTATTTTGTTTACCAACATAGTACACCTTATATTTAGTTACTAGTGAGCCGCGTTCTAAATCATCATCATTCATGTGTTCTATATTTCATTTTGTAATTTAATAACATTATAATGAGTGCCTAACTCATTTAGTGATAGTATTAAAGAAAATAAATCGTTGTAAAAAACACCAAAACGGTTAACTTATTATATATGTTTTTAGAAATATAAGTAAATATCACCTTTATAAAGCCTAGCATTTATATCTTTGCACTCGTATACTTATGTAAACCGTTCTATAAAACTAAACGGCCAAGTAATTATAAGCTTACGACACAATCAAATGTCGTGTAAATAATATTAAGGTAATAAACATAAATTGGTAGTATAGATTGCATTTAAAGAACTAAATCATGGAATATTTATTTTTGCAATTTTGCGGGTATTTGTTAATACGTACAAACGTACGTATCTTGAGTAAAACCATGATATTTCGTTTTTGTTTATAAACAGGTAAATACTAAGGTAAGATATGCAATATTCTTAAATAAAAGCACTCAATTTTATTTCTGTTTAGAACAATGTCATAATCACATACCTGTGGGCTTTCTTCAACGTTCTTACCACTTCGGATGTAAGACTCATTCATCCAGGGACTCGAATAATATACCACGCGTTTGTATCAATACTACTTTTATTACAGGATATTAAAATTATAGATTAAACATTGGAATTTCTACAATAAACAATATTTTAACTACGCACAACAACCGACAACCGCCGATAACGCTTGCCGCCCTCGAATGCCCGCCTGCCCGTCATTCGGTCGCGACGTTCGCGCGAAGCTTTGAGACATTTTTTTGAGTAAAGCAACTTAGAAAATGATCGGTTGTTTGTAGAACGCTAACACATGGTTCGTTATGAGGCAGCCCTATAATCTTGACACTTTGCATTTTGTTTCCTAAATATAGTGTGTTATGTTGTATGAATGTAAATTTTAACCAAACTTGCGGTACAACCCCAGTAAATGGAACACAACAACTGTGATTGTATTGTAGTGCTATACATACATATACTATATACAAGGTAAATGTAATTATTTCTAAGATTAGTTACTTTTTATATTTAAAACTGAATTTTCTAAAATTTGTTGTTAAATAAAAGAAGTTTAAAAATTAAACAATAACATTTTTGTCTTTCTTTCAAATGTGTTCTTAAGGTTAATATTCACGTTAAACGAAACGCAACATAGACACCGTTATACCACCATAGGCAAACGTTCCTTCCTTTTCTATCCTCTCTCAGTTCAGCCCAGTCGTCAATTCAGAACACTTCACTTCATAACGCGTCCCATTTTGACAAGGTGAGTTTTTCATTTATGAAATATACAAACCAAGTTTGACACAAATTTAGCTGTTTTCATTAAATATGATTCATATTTTGAAAACAACTTTATTTTGCATTTTATTTTGTCGTCATTCGCATACCGATACCGAAGTCATTGTCAGCAACACGTGAAAAGACAATGACATTGTGTTGCTAGCAATGGTGAATTAGATGATGTTACCCACTATGATGAAAGCCGTACCAACGTATGATTATAATACTCTCTGGCTACATCTAGATTGGTTGCAACAGAACTAAAATGTCCTCACATAATCATACTTTTGCATTTTAAAGTACCTAATTTTTAATTTGTTTTCTGTTGCGTTTAAAATATAAATCCATAAATGGAATGTAAATTGTTTTACTAAATAAATATTATTAAATCTAATTGTTTTCTAGGATACAATAAGTCACGCGATAGCACATCAGCGTTATGCGCAGCGCTATTTATGTTTTCTAAAATTATCTTTTTAATTAAAATAAATTATCAATTATTTTAAACATATTTTTCAGATTCTATAGGACTAATAATTGTACCTATAATGCCTCCTGTTAAATCAAAAACATCAATAAGAGATCGGAGGGCTAAGCAAAAGTTGTGTAAAAGACGTAAATATGCAGAAATAAAAAACAATCCCGAACTTCTGTCAATAGCCAAAGAACAAGCTAGACAACGGTACCTAAAGGAGAAAGAAGCTATGAAAAGAAAAAGTATAACAGAATTAGGCCGCCGTGCTCAAATAGAGCAAAAGAAGAGATGGCGAGAAAATTCAAAAAGGTAGTTACGCATGCTGATTATCAATATTTTAACGATAAACAACCTGATCGGTTCTAATTATACCTATGTTTATATTTAAGATACAGGGAGAGAAAAAAGGAAGAGAAAAAAAAGGAGTTAAACTTTCAAAACCGCGACCCCCTTTTACTATCGGTAAGTATGGTGATACTAAATATGATTATGATAAGATCTCTAACTATACAATTTCAATATTTTCAAGTAGGTAGGTACGTAGTTCCAATGCAAGGAGATTGAGCCTGCCCTGAACTGGCAGGCTAAGACCTTTTCCACTGGACGCGTAACTTGGCCGATCACGCCATAGACCCCGCGCCGACCGAAATTGTCTTGTTTGCCAGTGCGTCGTTGGTTCTCGAGCAAAGACATTTTCCACTGGACGCGTAACTTGGCCGATCACGCCATAGACCCCGCGCCGACCGAAATTGTCTTGTTTGCCAGTGCGTCGTTGGTTCTCGAGCAAAGACATTTTCCACTGGACGCGTAACTTGGCCGATCACGCCATAGACCCCGCGCCGACCGAAATTGTCTTGTTTGCCAGTGCGTCGTTGGTTCTCGAGCAAAGACATTTTCCACTGGACGCGTAACTTGGCCGATCACGCCATAGACCCCGCGCCGACCGAAATTGTCTTGTTTGCCAGTGCGTCGTTGGTTCTCGAGCAAAGACATTTTCCACTGGACGCGTAACTTGGCCGATCACGCCATAGACCCCGCGCCGACCGAAATTGTCTTGTTTGCCAGTGCGTCGTTGGTTCTCGAGCAAAGACATTTTCCACTGGACGCGTAACTTGGCCGATCACGCCATAGACCCCGCGCCGACCGAAATTGTCTTGTTTGCCAGTGCGTCGTTGGTTCTCGAGCAAAGACATTTTCCACTGGACGCGTAACTTGGCCGATACGATAACGCCCTATATCCCGCGCTGTCACTCAGTCAGCCTTTTATCCTAACTGACCGAAATTGTCTTGTCAGAGTTGTCAGTGCGTCTGCGTCGTTGGATCTCGAGGACAAACATTCGTTTTTATTTATTTATTCAAATACACAATTGAACTTACAGACTAGGGTCCAACACATTCAAAAGTTACAATATATTTTTCTAATAACAATTTCAATTAGTAATTAATAACAATTTATGATAAAATAATAAAAAATAAAAATACAATTAATAATATTAAATGTCAAAAATAATAATAAACATTCCAAAAATAAAAATAAACATACAGGCAATAATAAAACAATTGAAAATATAAAATTAAGTTGTATACTCTTGAGTCAAAAATAAAAAGATCAGTAAGTATTATGATCTTATTCGTTAAAAAATGACTAAGTGTTCGATATTGTTTTGTAAAAATTATAGTGACCGATCCGCCAATATTTCTTTTCATAGGTAAGTACAATTTTATCGCATAAAAGCAGCTATATTTTCGTAAAATTTAATAAATGTGATGTAAATATTTCATTCATACCACCATATTAAAAAGTACTCAAATTTTTATGCAATTTAACTAAACTTATGACCTACCGAAACAAGTCGTATTATACCAAGGAACTTATACCCAACCTGAAATGTCCATCGACATTTTTTCCTCGATAAAAAACAACCGTATTTATATGAAGTTAAGTTCTATTATCAAATAACATTTTGGTCAGAGAGAAATCCGGTCCGAGAGAGTTAGTGCTTCGTGAGCCCTCTGTCCCTTTCTTAAGTGTTGCCAGAAGGGTTGTTTTTAAAACGTAGTAGGAATGGTAAAAAAAAACAAATTTGTCATCTCTTGTTAAAAATATATTACCATCTTTCTGATTATCCTAATGATCCATATATTTTTAAATTATCGTCTTTAATGAGATATTCTTTATTGCAAAAATTTAGACACGATATTAAGGTGTTGTTTGAAAAAGAATAGGTTATTAGTAGGATCTATGTAAATTGAACTGGCATCCCATAAGCCATTTTGATTTGTTATTATTTGTGGTGATCAACGTGGTGTAATTGGGTGCAAAAGTGGTGATATTTATCCTAGCGTAATTCGGCAATATTTCTTTATTCGTACATAATAAATATGGTTAAAAAATGTGCGATTCCAGACTGTAAAAGCGAATCCTATGCGGGATGCGGTAAATCTTTCTTCAAGTAAGTATTTTTAAATTCTTGAAGTAGTATGACCATAATGAACGGATTTTTAGGATTAATTCCGTAATCATATTCAAACATTTCAAACATAATAAATAGTAGGTAATCTAGATTAAACTTTATGTGCTAATCACTGATTTGTGTGTCACTACGTATTATTTGAAATAATTAATTAATTTCAGATTTCCTAGTGAAGAATCTTTGAGAAAAAAGTGGCTGGATGCCATTCCAAGTAATACAAATATCAAAAATTATTCTGTTATTTGTAGTCTGCACTTCAGGCCCCAGGATATAATAGTGCATTGTTCTGTTTCAAAACTGAAATCCGATGCTGTTCCAACTACTTTTCCTAAGGTACGTTAATAAATTAAGTTAAAATACATAAAAAAAAAAAATAGTTGCAAACATTGTCTTGCTGCCTTGTTCATTACGAAACATGATGATCATGACTATTTACACTCTATTGATGTGTGCAAAGATTCATCCTTTACGTCATTCGTAGACAGAGAAAAATTAAAACATGTTTCTAAATTTGTTTTCAAAATCATTCTGTACACGGAACAAATATTCAAATTTCATAGCTCAGAATCATTAAAGCACGTTAATAAAAATAAAATAATATTATTGGTTTTGCAAAATTTTTATAGTATTTTGAGAGATTTTTTTGTTCCGCCACATCCAATTCAATCATTTCAATGTGAAGATTCACACGAAATGCAACTTATTAAAGGCATCGCGTCTTATTATCTTACCGCCCGTTTGATGAGCCACGGTAAAACCCAAACATTGTAAATTCGAGGTCAGAAAACTAATTTACGACAGAAATTGCATAAAACTGTTTTATTCAGTAATGTGTGAATGAAAATATTTACCAAATATATGTTTATAAATCGTAACATGTGATTACTTTTATTTTACGAGTATCACCTCCCTATAACATAGGTAATTATTTAATGAAATTAAGTGATTAGTTCATATTTTTATGTCCAAAATATCTACCTACTGTTTGGACACCCTAATGAAAGGGACAGAGGGCTCTCACAAAACTATCTCGCTCGGCTCGCGCATCCGCAGCCTGTGCACATTCCAGGTTGGGTATAAGTTCCTTGTAAGATACACAAAGCGCGGGAGCGAGAAATCCTAATCAATAATCAAGTTCGCACCGCCCGAGAGAGAAAGAGACAGCGAATGGAGTACCGTTATGTCATTGTTTTGTTTTTGCGAGTAAGAGGCCATAGCGGCCCAGTCTGCTCTACGTCGCGGTGAAATTTGTGTATTTTTGTACTAATCCTTCGATTAAAAGTAAGAATATTGAAATCTACAATTATGGTGACAGGTTCTGTACCTGGATGTGACATTACAAAACGATATAATCCCAATCACTACACTTTTCACAGGTAAAAATACGATTTTGTCATTGGAATTTTTCGAACCATATTTTGCTAAATTATTGCTTTACATCGGCTCAGAAAAAGATGTTTGACAATAGTTTATGACTGTCCATTGATATATATATAAGTAGGTATATTTACTGGATTTATACAGAATTTGCGAAAAAAATATGTTAAATAGGTAGTAAATTGTTTGGTTGCAATTTACGTAAGGTAACGTCACGAGTATCGATAAAAACTTAATCTTTTTTAGAGATCATCATGACATGAATACTAGTCATTTAGCCAAGTTATGTTGAAATAAGATTACCTACTTCAATACCTGATGTAAAGTGAAGATGTGGTCTAAGATGGAGCATGAAGGCCTAGAAGATGGCTTCTCCGGACCACATTACGAAACACGAAAAAATCGCTTCACGCACTGGCCCAGCCCGGAGGGTGGTGACAAGCCGCGGTCGAAGCCTCCCACCAGAGACTGTTCTCCCTGTTCTGTTCTGTTCTATTGATTGGACTCCTAGTACTAACTCCACTATCTGTAGCAAACATTTTGACAGCAAATGTTTCATAAAAAAGAAAACATCGCCGTGTATTAATGAAAGACTCGATACCTACATTATTTGTACCTGTAAGTATGATTCTTAGGAACTACTTTATGGGCATGCCAACTGAAACAATCGATAGTGTAAAAGAGTATCATGTTACAACACTATTTTTAACTCACACATAGACAATCACCAACACATGTATATTTTGTGACGTCTCGATGCCGACTATGTGCATCTTTATTATCCATCTATGGTGGAAAGCACAGAAAAGCAACAAGTATATGTACCACGCGTGGCGAAAAGACGCCTCGACAGCTCCATTGATTGCTTGCCGCGAACTTCAGTGTGCTCCCGACCGCGATCCGCGTGCGACGTCAGATTTTAACAACAAAATGACTCGTTGTTCGATAATAAACTGTTCTAACACCACCGATAAAGTAGGAGCTGCTAATCGAGGTATTTCCTTTCATCGGTAAGTACTATTTGTTTTAAAATATCTGTTATTCATTAAAAAACAATTTATTTTATTATTTTCATCAAAACAGTACCGGACGATTGTATGTCCAACGCTAGTTTTCCATTGCGGCTTTGCGGCTTTAATTTGACGAGTCAGACATGTCGTGCGTTCAAAATGTAAAAATAAGCTACCTATTCAAACTGTCGAGTCGCGTTCAAAGTCGATATGTCAATATTTTCTGTCAATAGTAAAAATAGTGCTGTACACTGCAATTTTCTTACTCGATTAAAATCGATTTTGAAAGCAGAGGAAATGATAATTACGTTTTTATTTATAATATATTATTAACAAACAGGTTATGGTTACTCCTATATTGCAATTTTATTTCAGTTTTCCAAATGATCCTCATATTAAAAACAAATGGATTGAAGCAACGGGTCGTAAAAAATGGTTTCCTACAAAAAACAGCCGGATTTGCTCTGTACATTTCCACGAAGATACCTTTACTGGATCATCAAAGTACCGACGAGTAATCAGTACAGCTTATCCGACTATCGATGTAGTGATGATGTCAAATTTTGAACTGGTATACATTTACATAAGGCTACTTAATTAAATATTTTTTTATGTACCTACTACCTACTAAAATGTAAGCGACATTTTACTCTCTTATTTTTTTGCTCTTGTACACTTCTTTCAATTTATTCTTAAATATGTTTTGTTACTTGTGAAACTTCTTTAGAATCGTTGTGATTTCAAACCGGATGCAGCGGAAAAACGACAGGCAAGACAGGTAAATGCAATAGTCGCCTCAAGTCGCCTGTAATTAGTGAGCCAGAGCGAGAGAGCAGATGTCGGTGTGTATTCACACTGTTTAATACTTGCTTGCATTTGAGCATTTAACGTGTGTTAGTGTCTGGGAAAACTACGTGAGCTAATACTACTACTGTACTTACACTGTATGCGGCTGCGTATTACAGCTTTTTAGTAAGATGTCAGCGTGGTGTGTTATTAGAGCAATTGATTATGTAACAAATATTAAATAAAATATCTTTTAAAATTAATCAAAATACTTTCATTATTAAACAATTAAACTTTGTAATTATCCTACCCTTGTTATATAATATTCATCTCATTCTTTTGTCGATTTACTGAAGTTTCACTTCTATCGTGTGTGAATCGCAGACACACCTTTTATATATAATTTTCTTTGTCTTTTTTCTTTCGCATCTCATTCAAGATTGGATCAGATTTTATCTTGATTTTTCCATGCTCTGCAACAATGGTACCTACACGTTTATAGGTAAACTTGAGTTTACCCGCGACAAATTATAAACCAGATTTTAAGTTAGATTAGATCATCTGATCTAATCAAACCAAAAGAGTTTTATCAAAATAGGGTGACGGTGCGGTAGTAGAATCGGTGTGCCGCCGATGCCGTGTCCGTGTTCTAATCGATGCTTTTGAATTTTTTTAGTGCGGCTTATTTTTCCCATCCCTAAATTACACTCGTATACCAAAGTACCTACGCAAAATGTTACACGCTCGGTCTCCCTACAAATTGCCGAACTCCTTTGTTCTCAATCTAGTTCTGTGGGTTTAACATTCACTTTGCAAGCATAACGTGTCCCGTGGAAAATGTCTTTGGTTTTTTTAGGTACAGGAAAGTATTAAATTAGTAATTAGGCCTATTACAAGAAAACGCGAAATTGCTCGGTATCATCGTCCAAATTTTATGGTTTTCGTTCGTTATTTGAAATTAAAATTACTTGTTTATAATAGTTCGTTTTCTCCACTACAATAATAATGGAACAAATTTTAGATAACTTATTTGTTTATTTTATAATAAATATTCTCCCGATACATGTTTATCGAAAAACGCTCGGAGACCTGTTTTAGGACCTCTAATTTGTAGATTCTATTGAATATAGACCATCAAAATATTTTTTTTAATGTTACTTATATCCTATACTTCAATAATGATAGAATTTTTTTATATGCTTTTTAAGTAAAAAAAAAAGGAAATAAATTCAATATCGACCGAAAAGGCTTCAAAACAAACCCCAATATCTCCGAAGTTATAAGTCAATTTGACATCATACTTATACCAAAATAATTGTCAACCTTTGCTTAAGCTACAATATTAATTTTAATTTTTAAATTGGTATTATCAATTTTTTATGAATTAAATAAAAGAACTATTCTATTTCATTGCGCCGGCGCCGGCGGTCTGCGGTGCGGCTGCGGTCCTCAGTCAGTACTGCGCGAGCGCTTGTCGAGGACGGACCTACCTATGTCAGTTGATTTCGCGCCCTTTGTCTCGTGTTGATACTGTCGATTGCCGTATAAACGCTATTAGTGTGCGTGCGTATACTACGACCGAAATATTTGATCGTTGTAATGTAAGTATTTACGTTCGTATATTATTATATTTCAATTAGTATTATGTTCGTATTAGTTAACTCATTAAAGTTATTTTTATTGTAGCTGAGCTCTATTACAAAATCAGAATGGGGAAAAATAAATATAAATATCAATGCGTCACTAAACGTAAAAGAAGAAATATTCTATGTCTGGAGAAAGCAAGAGAAGCAAGGTAAGGTATTATTTAAATATGTATAATATGTAGTATAGTAATATATAGGTTAACACTAGATTTTTAATTATTATTGTTAACTTATGTGTTTTTTTTAAAAGAATAATTTTATAATGAACTATGTGAACATACCCATCTTTCCAAAACAAAGATTCGATCTGGTTATCGTTTCAGACTAAATCGATGTTTACGAAATTGGGGTTATTCTTAAGACCAACATGGCTGTTTTTTTTATTCCAAATTTTGATCATGGGCATCGATTCCGACTAAATCGAGGGTGTAGATTACGAATTTGAGGTTATGCTTAAAATTTAAATGGCGGTTCATCATATTATTCTAAATTTTAATTTTTGACAGGAATATAATAACATATATATTTTTAATTCTGTTAGGGAATCAATTCTCTTTATCTTATTAAAATCAATGTTTATATTAAATATGGACTCATTTTTTTAAATTAATAATTAATTATTATTTTAGAATGAAAAAACGAGGTAATCGTGACAATATTGTCGCTTCAACATCAAGCAACCTCGCCGGAACGATGGACATGGTGAGAGAATTATTATAATAATGATCATTATGTTTAGTGGTGGAGAGATTAAACTCATTATGTTTTTATGTCTGTAAATGTCTGTGTCATCAATCGAGCAGATCACCAAGCTGAAAATAGCTAATCCAAAAAAATATCACTTTTAGAGCGACCTGTTCATGGACTAAATAATTAACGTATATCCCTATTAGCTATTTGCTTATTTTCAGGATCCTGACACAGATAACACACGCTCTGAAAAAAATATAAATTATAAATCCGATGAATCCCAAAATGATTTCATGGTAGAAGTGGATAAAACCCTTAAAAAATGAATTTGAATTTCTGAATTTTTTAAAAGAAAAACAGGCTGGATTAATATCTACGTTTCATGTTAAATGCACCATGTTTTATCTAATTCCGTCCATTTTTTATTTAAAAACATCTGAAGAAAATGATGCCATGAATGTAAATTCAAGTGCGGTTTCTGGGGCAATAACAACTGGCATTGATCATTCCAGTCTCAATGAACTGTCTGCATCCATAGATTTGCCTACCTTACCTTTCCGACTATACAGCAAATGTCATGATGCAGTAGCAGAAATGTGGAAAAATACTGCAGAGGAGACAATGCAAAAAGCTGCTGAAGAAGAAGCTGAAGCTGCAAGGCTGCGTGGTGATGTTAATCGAGCAGGTATTCCAACAATATCAGTTCAAGCTGATGCATGTTGGAGCAAACGATCGTATAAATCCAATTATTCCGCTTTTTCCGGTGTCGCAGCCATAATCGGAGATAATTCAAGAAAAGTTCTGCATATAGGCGTTCGCAACAAATATTGTGTGTATACGTGACAAAAAAAAGGAATAACTACACGAGCCCATGAATGCACAAAAAACATTTCAGGCTCCTCAACAAGCATGGAACAGGCTATATTAGTGGAGGGTTTTAAAAACTCAATACAAGAAAGGAATCTCATATATAACACGTTAAAAGCAGATGGGGACTCGAGTACGTACAAAAGTATACTTGAAAGTAGACCTTACCCTGATATACCCATTCAAAAAATTGAATGTACCAATCATTTAATGAGAAATTATAACGGCAAAAATTTAACATTATTAACTGACACATCAATCCCGAACCCAGAGCGTAAATTACTAACGCTAGTTCGTCAAACCAGATTACGCACAGCCATTCGTTCTGCCATAAAATACAGGAAAGCAGAAAACGGCACACTTGCACAAAAAATCCTTAATCTTCAAAAATATATAGGTACTTAATAGTCCTCGGCATATTTTTGGGGACCACAGAGAGTGCGAGGTATTAACCCAGATCATTGTTATTTGGGGGCTTCACCTGATGGTTTATACAGTGAGAGTCTTAATGAAGTTAAATGTCCTATTTCAGCTTTCGGAATAGAATTTGACACGGCCCTTCGAACAAAAAAAATTAAAGGTTTTAAAGTAAATAACTCACGCGTAACAATAAATCAAAATCATGACTGGTTTTATCAAATCCAAGGTCAGCTTCACATAGCAAATAGAAATATGTGTATACTTGCCATATGGACTGGCCCAGATCATCCAGTAAAAGTGATAAAAATCAACAAAGACGAACAATTTTGGAATTTAAATATGTTACCTAAGTTGCAAGCTTTTTATGAAAAATGTGTACTACCTGAAATTATCGATTCGAGGAAAGCTCAATCAATGCCGTTGCGGGAAATATTTTTGTAATTATATGATAAATGACTATACTCAAATAAATTATTATTAGTTACATTTGTATGTTTCATTTATATAAACAGGTTACGACCGTGAAATCCATCCACCGAACTCCATTCTAAGAAAACTTAAATTATGGTGGATCAAGATCATTTAGACGCCTACTCGTCGCAATATCATGGCGCGAGCGAGACAGAAAGTAGCGCTCGCATAGCTCGCCGCTCGCTCGGTACGTAAATACTTAAATTAGCGTAACATCGAAATGTAAGAGGGCTCTGGAAATTCAGTAGGTATTTAATCAGATTTTTTTTTATTCTCTAGAAGTCTTTATTTGACCACAATCTCACGTGATGTAAAGTGATGATGTGGTCTAAGATGGAACATGAAGACCTAGAAGGTAACATTACTGGGTTGTAGGTTATATTTCTGTGTGTGAATATTTTTTTATTCACGCACACACACACATAATCTCTATGAAGTTTCGTAGTTTTTCTAACTTGTTCCGTATGACCCCGACTACGACTGTCGCGCCACGTCTCATTTAACGGTTTTATTCCACGAATTTTTTCTTACGGTTTTACTATCACATTTTTTTCAGTTCGGTCGCGCAGCAAAATCTCTATCTTCTCCAAGCCTGCTGTAAGGAACTTCGTTCCAATAAGTCACAGACTAAATCGGAAAACTTGAAGCTAGTTAACAATGTTATGCTTAATTTTGGCAGCTTCTATCCCTCTACTAAGCTCTGGTCCAAGTTCAGCTTTGTGTACTGCTACAATATTAAGCCTGTAGCCTTGGGTTAGGAAAATCGATAGAACTAAGGCTTCGGCCAAACCGGCGCGGCGGGAAGTCTGAAAACGTCCCGCTTTGTATTCGCGTAGGTGTGCAAAGAGAAGTACGGGTAGCGTCTGCCGCGCGGGAGATGCTCCTGCGCGGCATTAAGTCACCTTATCACAGCAGCTTCACTTTCTTGGAAAAATGTTGCAATGTTTAAATGTAGGCACCTATTTATATTGTTTCAGGTTGAACACAATACGCAGTCTAGAGATCAAGGTGAATTAGAAGCTAGCACCACTCCGAAACCTCACAAAACGCGAAGCTCTGGATCTTCGCGATCTAAGTCAAGAAGTAAGTTTCAGATTTTGGACCTACATATATATCTTATGTATTTATATTAATGAAGAGTTCTCGAATGGAGACCACGAATCGGCAAACTCAGCGTAGGTCTACTACTGTGAACGACTTGGTGAAAGCCACGGGCTCATCGTAGATGCAGCCGCTGCCAACCGAAACTACTATATATGTAGGTATATATTATCCAATACATTTATTTACTATACTATACCTACTATTTGTTATCAAAGGTTTCTAAGAAGTTACAATAATCATAAAAATATTACTGTAACACATACATAATAATAATTATACTACACTATATTCTTTACACAATATCATTTGTGTAAAGAAGAGTCCGTATGATATATTAGTAGGTACCTAATGACTCAAAATGACCGTGTTAGTTAAAAATATTATGAATTTATGATTGATAATGATAATTTGAAAGATGTACCTACTTACTAAAAACGTTTACTAAAAAAAATCAATAGAATTCCCTATCACTGTTGCAGTTGTCGAGATTAGCAAGTAGGTACTGTTCCAGAACGGAAAAAGTTAAAAACGTTAGACAACATGATTACAATAAAATGGTAGGGAGCTAGGAAGGTATATTTAAATTTGAATCTTCGAAGTCTCGCCAAAAGAAGACAAATAAACTAATAAGGTTAAGATAAGAAAACATTTATTTGTGGCTAACATATAAATTAAATTAACAATAAATTGTTCCATAAAGCAACATCAGAAAAGTATCAGAAATAAAAAAAATTGTACACCTACATAATTTTGTAACAGTTCAGTTCAGTTTCTTGTAATTTAACTCTGAGCTTGAAGCGACAATTTGCCGTGTCGAGTTAAATAAAATGAAAAAGATGTTACTCAGTTGAACGCCATTTCGCGTCCATAATTTTGTAACAACGATTTCTGTATTTTCTGTATTGAATTTTTTATCAAAACATAGGGTGCCATGACATTGACATAGTGCACGAGTGATTACAGCTCGCAGAAATGTCATTGTCGGCCTCGGTCGGCGGTCGGCTCTGACGACGTCACGCTTCTGTAAATTGGACATGTCATCGTTTTGTTTCTATTCGGTAACGTAGAAACTAGAAAGTTATCGATCTCACATTAAATTCATTCGTCTGTTAAAAATGAATTCCAAAGTTTATAGGTGGTGTGGAGTACCGCTGTGTACTAACACCTCAATAAAAACACCCAACAAACTGTTCGCACATGTTCCGACGAAGAAATTGATACGGGATAAATGGTTAACACTCGCACGGCGAAACCCAAATGACGTAGTCGCAAATTCGGTACTTTATTTCTGTGAGGATCACTTTGATGTAAGTGCCTATTTTATTGCTCAAATACTTAAAATATTGATGATCAGCTGGCCCGTGCCGGCTTTGCACGGCTGCATAAATCTGTTCAGTTTTGGAGATTATCGCGAACATAAAGACAGACACACGCAGCGGACTTTCATTTATAATAATAATATGAGATGAAATAGCTAATTATGTTACATTTGATTTTGGTCATGGCTATTATTCTTGTCCTAGAATCGACTAGCAGTGACAAGCGGTGTTTCCAGCGTTTAAATAGATTTCCCCGCGTTTAAAAGGAGTAAATGTCCCTCACGCTTTCGAGAATCTGTGTACACAATTTAATTTAAATTGGTTCAGTAGATACAAAGATTACACTACAATATTACAAACTCATAAACTTTACCTATTGATATTATTATATTCGTAAATATAGATTACAGTTCTTTCCTCAGTTGCCCAATGATATGGTAAATTATATGGAGTATCATGTGATGGGGTCCGTGGCACAAGTACGTATGAAACCAGGATGCATGCCCCATAAGTTTACATGCCAAGAAAATAGACAGAATACTGTGGAACGGCCAGTTGTTAAGATAAATAAACCAAAACGAAAAAGGCGAGTAAAGAAATTAGTCGAAGATATAACTCTAAAACTAGAACCAGTAAGCTCTCCACCAGATTTATCAGGTACTTACTAATGTTTTAATTGTAATGTTTGCTGATCAAATAAGAAACTGCTTATAATAATTAAGTTTACCTAATCACTAGCATAACACATGATAAAGGAAACAATGTATATTTTTAGAATTATTTTTTTAAAGGTTGATTCATATTCATTATATCGGCATTGTATACATCTTTAGAAAAATTATATTGGAGGAAATTGTTGTACACAGTCAGTGGAAAAAATGTTGTATGTAAAATATTTATATTGTATGGATTTATAGGCAAACAATACTTCTTAGTAAGAAGCCGAATCATCATTAAGGAGTTAGGTTGGTTAGGGCCTAGCTAGGCATGGGGGTAATGCATAATACGGAGTGTATTATGCATTACCCCCATGCCTAGCTAGCGAGATGTCAGTGCAGTCCTTAATCCCCCCAACGAAGCATTAAAATTAAAAGCTGAAGCATACCACCGCCGCACCTCCATTACGCGATCTGATCACCACCATTTTAATGTTTTGCAAAAACATTTTATCAAACACTAACGTTTTCATGGCTTATCTTCTTATTTTCGATAAGAGTAGCTTACAGCCTCCGTAAAAAGGCTATCTAACAGCGAAAGAATAATTAAAATAGTTCCTGAGATTACCGCGTTAAAACAAACTCTACAGCTTTAAAATTAGTATTTTATAGATAAAATTTTTACCAAACGGTGATCTGGCGCGAGAATGACATATTTGATAAAATTTCATGTATAAGACTAAACATTCAGGCTTGCTTGCAGTACATGTAGATTTATGGAACTGGATGTAATATAATATAAGGGTCATACATAACATAATAATGAACAATCATTACTATTAAGTGCTTTTTATAGTTTATCATCTCTATCAAATGGCACATATTTAGTAGCATAATAATATTCTAGTCTATAATTACCTACCTATAGTGTTGGTTATCTGTGATATCGTCGTGGATTATGTAAATTATTAATAAATTTGTTTTTAACCCCCGACCAAAAACGAGGGGTGTTATAAGTTTGACGTGTCTGTCTGTCAGAGGCATCATAGCCCCCGAACGGAGGAAGCGATTTGAATTTAGTTTTTTTCGTATGAAAGGTGAGTTTGGCCCGGGTGTTCTTAGACATGTTTCAAGAAAATCGGTTGAGCCATTTACAAGTTATGGGGGTGAGAGTGGGGAAGGAAAACAGAAAATCTGCAAATATACTAGTGTGGGGTATCAAATGAAAGCTTTTTTTTTTAATTTTATATTTTATATTAAATTTGCATAAAACCGAAAAATGCCTTTTCAACTTAATTTTGAATAAGATATTGAAATTGAAATTGCACACGGAAACACTATCCGCCATGCTTTATCGGCTCGTGACGTCAATCCGTTCGGTAAACAAAACAAACAAATCAAACAATACTACTCTACTCTGCATCTACTCTACTGCGAAAGACCAAGTATTTTAGAAAATAATGAGTTATAGTGTATATCATTTGTGTATTGTGCCCGAATGCAATAATACAAGTGTAAAAACTCCCCAAAAATTGTGGATTCAAGTGCCAAGTGAGATTAAAATGAGAAACACCTGGTTGAATCTGGCGAAAAGAGATCCGAAATCATTGTCCACAAGAACTAGACTGTATTTTTGTGAAGACCACTTTAATGTTAGTAAGCTTTGCAGGTACATTTACTAGCGTTGATATTAACTCAAAGTCAAAGCCAAAACGTTTATTTCTATATACGCATATAAGCATACATGGACAGGTCAACTTAAAGCTAATTTAAATAAAGACTAAGAATAATCAAGGAAATAACATTATATAGACAGTTCGCTTAAATTTTTTACACTGAGATAAGAAGCAAATAGAACAATCTAGCTTTCATCTCTTATGTTGTTATTATAACTAATGAATAAAGAGCAGAAAACTGTTAATTTTACAAAATAAACTTATAATTTGGTAACATATTTATAGGTTACTTTCTGGTACCTATGCTGGGTAAGCTAGGAAAATTACATTTACATTATTATCCCATATTTTAGTTGGAAATTGATTATGCTTCTGCATTTATAGAGTTTAAGGTAATGGGTTCTGTTAAACGAATTCGGATGAAACCAAACTGCATACCATCCAGATTTGATTGTGTAGTGTCTAGAAAACACAAGTCTACTCCAGTAGAACCTCGGCATGCCTTAATTAAAAGGCAAAGAATGCCTACAATTAAGAAGATTGAAGATACCATTCAAAATAAGAAATATCTTAAATCATTACCAGGTTGTAGTCAAGGTAATTTATTATGTGCAGTTGTAATAAATTATCAATATTACTTATTACCAGCTCGGAAATTATATTAAAGTAACTATATTTTACAACTATGTTCAGATTATTTGATACCTATAACTAAGAAGTTTGATGATCAAGCAGTCCAAGTTTTTTAAAATCACTATTAGTAACACAAAAGTAACTTTTCTTTAATGGAACGAAAAGACAGTTGCATATATAACAAATCTATGAGAAACTATTATTTATATCTAAATAATAGTCTTTCTTAACATTTTTGCTGTAACTGCCACATTTATTTAATAAATTGAGAAAACACTGTGTTTTTTCATTGTTTTGTATGGGTTTAATATAAAAAAAACATATCTTCATATCATATTGCCATATGTTTTTGGGATGCGGTTTTTTTTATATTATATTTACTCGCACATAGCTGCTGCAATAACTACCTTAACAAATGGCACGCGCAACGCACAACAGAAAATATATAGGGTGTTTATATTTTAAGTAACGAAATCATAATATTTTTGTATTGATTTTCGCAAATTTATCCATAAACAACTTCAATTACTTACAGACAGATGGCGAGTGTGATGCAAAACAGCAAGGCTATCACGCTATTTAGCACATAACGTAACGCGCATTATTAGCGTTAAAACGCTAATTTTAGCGAAAAACGCGTGAAAAGTCGATCTCTCTCATAGAAAATAACACATTTTTACGCTAAAGTTTGCGTTATAACGCTGATCGTTAAGTTATGTTGTAGATATCGTGGCAACCTTGCAGAACAAGTCAAAGGATATTATTATGGCAACAAAAAATAACTATGATATTATTCGTATTTATAATTATAAATAATTCAAGAAATATTTAAAGCGAAGCTACTTAAAACGTTAAGGATTTTAAGAAGATAGGTACCTGCCTATCTACTTAAAATCCGTATCGTTAACGACCGACTTATTTAAGAACAATAAGCTTATGACCTATTTATTACCTGCCTATTAGGTATGGGTTCTGTTCTAATTGGCTTAATAATAGGGTTAGAGTTGTGTGCGAATAGGAACAAGACCTACCTGCAGACAACCCTTTATGGAACGATAAGTTGGTACATGGAATGTTATCAGAACGAAATATTATGAATAGCCCCAGATAGTAGGGTTTCTCAGAAACACAAAAAGATGGAGTTGGTGCCTTGTATAAATACGTCACAGTTAGTCAATTTTCACTAGTACTGACTTACGCGTCTACCTTCCTAGTGCACTTTAATAATGTCTTTCGTTGGATACGCCACAAATCTAGATTTATACGTTCTTTTACGCCAACATAACGACTTCCGCGACTATGATTATCTCTTTCAGAAGTTGAATTCAGAGAGCAGTGTACAGTTCTGTGAAGATACAGACAAAAAATTTAAAAACTGGTGTCGAAGTCTGTGTTATCGTATGTATTCCAGATGGGTTGCATCTGGCAGAATTGAAGGAAAGTTTATGCCGAAGAATTTAGCATGGCTGAAGACAGAAATCCAGTGGCCAGCTTTCCTAAAAGAGAACATCCAGCCTGCGGAAGAAGCTATAGGAGAGCATGAATCTGTCTCGCCTCTTGAAAAAGCGATCCTAACTAAAAGAAAGACTATCCTTGCTTCAGAATGGTCTGCCGTTGAGGAGTTGGAGGTGGAGTTCCCGGCGGGCGAGCTGGTGGAGGAGCCGAGTATCTGCCGGAGCTGCCTAGCCTGCGCGCGCGTGGTGCGCCTCGCAGGCGAGATGATGGACCTGTTTCACACTCTCACCGGACAGACGGTAAATATATATTTATGTAAATGTATCAACTAAGCTATTTCTACCTAAGAAATAGTGTTATTATATCATCTTACAGTCCTAGTTATATACTTGCAATGCTTAATTTTATAAAGAAACTGTAAAAATAAACCATGGAAGTAACTCATTGCCTAACTGGTTATACTATATTCAGATTTAAATCTATCCACCACGCAAGTACCAGTTCTCAAGTGTTTTTGTAAAATTAAGCTAGTCTTATGGTGTCTAGCTGCTACAGTTATTTTTACTTATTACTGATGTCAATCTGACTGTGTTGCCAGCTGGAGGGTGAGGCCGGGCTGCAGGTATGCCTCGTGTGCCTGGCCGTGCTGCGCAGACTGCGCGCTTTCCGGCAGACGGCCGCGTGCGCCGAGCGCGCGCTCGCCGATATCCAGCGGCGGGGACTGCCGGTGAGCTAACAGATATAGGGGCTTCAACACCATCTTTGAGACTCTAACCAACCCCACTAAGTTGTATATACCGAAAATATATGTGGTGAAAGCAGGCAACTTCCAACAGAAACACTGGCTATTAATGACTATGTCAACTCAGTGTCATAAGTAATCATTTTTGGAGCTAAACATTCCGGCGCCTTGCGCTTGTTTCTTATTTCAAACATCACTTTCAATCTGAGCACAACTTTTAAGCTTTTCCTATATGCCTTCATACTGTTGATTTCTTATGTATTTTTCGTTTATTCCAGCTTACAGAAGAAGAAGTATCCAAGACGAAGATTCGCCGCACACCGAGTCTTACCATATCCAAACCGACGTATCACGCATGCCACACTGACGAGGATCCTCTCGAGTGCAGCGAGGCGCACAACCATACGGGCGATGTTGATATCAAATTTGAAGATGAGGACCCTGAAAATAATACCGACATACAGGCAGAAAACATTGATCTCAAACTAGGTAACTCCGCCGATACAGAGACTGAAGCAGAAGACCCTCAAATCAAAATAGAATTAGATGAAGGGACTTTAGCATACACAAGTCAAGAACAAGAGACTGAAGACATAGAACCTCAAGTATTCAATCAGGAAGCGGAAACTAATGAAGAAAACATTTACGAATATCCTTCTATAACTAACTCAGAATTTCAAGATCCTCCGGCCAAGCGCGCTAGGAAGAACACAGTTAAATGTGTCTGTGAGTTTTGTTCAAGAGTATTTAAATCAAATTTCAAACTACAGAGACACAAAGAAGATGTCCATGGATCATCTAGTCAAGGATATGAAGTAATAGATTCCAATTTTACAGAGGCATAAGAAAAAGCTGTGCCCACTGTGTCGTAAAAGTTCTTGATCAAAACTTCAAGCATTTAACAACAGTTGGCTAGATTCTCAAAGATGCATCTGATATGCAAAAAAATAATTTGTCCATCACAAATGATTTGTTAATGATGATTACTGTTGCTTTCAAAATAGAGATATGAAGCAAATCAAAAATTGATGAAGTAAAATAAATAAATACAAAAAAATATCAGTATTTTATTTAAAACAAAGGACTTATGAAAACCCAAACAATATAAAAGGATAAAATAAAGTTACATTATTTACAAATACCCTATACACTACCACTGAGAGCTCATCTCAAGGCATAAAAAAAAGGAGATGAAAGGTTATTTTAAAGTACATGTCCATTTGCATTATGATCTGACTTAATTAAAAATAACATTTTTACTCAACATTTAGATTTGTAAATCAAACTAAGGAAGAACATTTAAACAAACATAAAAGTCTAACACAACCCTCCATAACTGTGAGGTACTTAGGCCTTTTATGTTAAGAGTCCATGTTGATTTACTAAACAATTTGAACAAGAATATAATTATAACTTTTTAAATTATCATGTTTTTTAAGAATATTATGATTTAAAACGGATACCATGATTTGTCGGTTTTTTAGTTTTCCGATATTCCGACGCTGTTGCAACCATCAAATCATGGTACCTATGTTACCCGTTAAATCATAATAAGAATATATTAAGTAAGAAAGGTTCAAAGATTTTCAAAAAATACCTTCAGCTATGGGTTATGGATCAAGACATGAACCATAATGTCATTTGTGCTTTTACATAAGTAAAGGTAGCCATACACATACCTAACATAAACATACGTGGTACAGGTACACATGTAAACCTGTATGGTGGTATACCTAATGTGTGTGGCTACTTCCAAGTTTTCATAAATAGTGTTTACAATGCACATGTCATAAAACTATAATTACAAAACTACATTTTGCTATGTACAAAATATTAACAATTGCACCTATAACAAGAAAATATCTAAGTTTTGAATTAAAGTTCCTTATTTCATTCTTAGATACACTGCCACAATAATAATATTAAATCTACCTCATGACCTTCATAATTCCAAAAATAAATTAACTCTCTTAGGAGATAGCTTCCTTATTTTAGTTTAGGGTGACTGACAGGATCACAATACAAGAGAAAATGTTTCACTGAAGTGATATACATAATAAGCATTCATTATTATAATAAAACAGTATGTTGTCAATATAAAATCTATAAACATAATTTGCTTTTCATAATGGTAACTCCAAATCGGTAAATCATCGTCACAGCGTCATCAAAAATTTACCAAAAAGAATAATTCATTTTTTTTAATAGACTTCAGGACTTATAAAATATGTCATTCACAGTATACACTAAAGCTCAACTATGCCACAGTGAACATTGAGCCTTGTGCAGAGCTTGTGTTCTATGGTTCTAGATATCTGTAATGTCATTTAGATTTATAAAGGGATATTTACCATGATTGATTGTCTTTCAAGTATCAAGGAAAGTATGATAGTTTTAAAAGTTATATCTATAATGTCCTTGATATAAGGTTGTTTTGCCTTAATATAATAGTCTGTTGATGCAGACAGAGTATTGCTGTAATATGGTATGGATTTAAAATCAACTTATCTGGCACCAAATGATGATTGAACTGCTCAAGTGTCAATGTTATACATTACACTTAAGTAAATATTTATCCTACTTATATTATGTATGTGAATTCAAATAGCCCCTCTGAATTTAATAACGCCTATTTTTTAAGGTCTGTATAGGGGATCGTTTGGTTTTTGTTTACATTTAATTATTCTAGAACTATTCACTCCTCTTGAGTTGTCCCCGGGCGCGCCAGGCAGCGAGTAGAGAGCGACTGAAGTGTAACTGGAACAGGTGGACTTGTGATGCGAGGAGCACGAATGCATACCACAACAGGCCGTATGGGTAACCCTGGAATTTAAATAAATTTGAATCAGTAAGGAAGGATATCCTAATATTTATAATTACAAATATTATTATATATTATATATATGAAAGTGTGAATATGTAACTAAGTATGTTAGTGTGTGTGTTTGATGCTATTTTACGCAAAAACTACTGAATGAATTTTGAGGAAAGTGTAGATCTAAAATCTGTGTTATTCTGATATGTAAGCTTTAATATCAGAATAACACATAACAAATAAAATTAAATAAAATTTATTTATTTCAAGCAAACTACTCAAAATAAAAAAATAAATCCTTAAGATCTAAAAAGCATTGCTCGGAAGGTTCCTGATTTTAATCATCCCTGTATAATTATCAAATACTGTATTTATGAATTACTACCATGTTTTACAAGAAAATATTGATGTTAGTATCCACATACCTGCCAGCTAACAATGTCCAATTCTCCTTCCTCCTCGTCATAGGTAAGATACCTCAACACATCTCCACAGTAGTACAGTACACAGTACAGGAGCGGTCCTAGCCCCAGCACTGTGATGCCGATCATGTATCTCCACAGGTGTTTGATGTTGTTCCTCTTTATAGCAGAAAGGCCAAGGAAAGAGAGCAGTAGGGAGAAGCACCAGATATACTCCCACCAGAGAGGCTGTGGAAATTAATTAATTAATTATAAAACTGTACACCTATTTTACATAAATTAACTAGCTTAATTTATGTAAAATAGGTGCTTCACACTTGTGACTTAAATTTAATTAATAAAATTAAATTAGTTAAATTGTATGCTAATTTTAGGGCTTGTTTAACATTAGCAGACATTCAACAGAGTCCTCACTCACTAGACTCCATTGGGTTGGGTGGGAGTCTGTTGAATGACTGGTGCAAATTTAATTTTAATTTAATTTAATGTCTTTTTAATGTTTTAATTTAATTTAATGTCTTTTTTAATGTTTTAATTTAATTTAATTTTTGTAATTTGTATGTATGTGGACAACCTGTCTGAATAAAGAAATTTTTTATTTTTATTTATTTATTTTATCTATCATTGTTTCTGCCCTTTAGGAAACTTAATAGGGTGTCTTGTTCTGAGTTTTCAAAGTTAAGGCTAATAAGGCTGGGTTAAAAATTGTTTTTGACTATTTGTGTGCTTCTTTTTTTCTGTTCTTATTACTATCAACAATCAGTTAAACTTTTATTAGATTTTTTAATCGTCGGTGGAAGCGTCCTGCTTTTATTCATTTATGGTATTCCATGTTCAGAGATTAAGTATAACCATCTTTATTTTCAGTGTGCTTTTAGACAGTCAGTGCTTTAAACCAGGCCCTACACATATTTAAATGAGTAAGTTAACCAGTCTGAAAATCTGCAAATTGTTCTTACTACAGGGTAAGAACAATTTTCATTGGCTTTTCTGATTCAAGATACTGTCAGTGTAATATTATAGGGAGTATGTAATATATTATGGAAATTATTGTCACCATAATCTGTTACTTAATTCTCCTGCAGTTATTGTAAATATAGAATAAATATGTTAAAACCCACCGGAGGTATCTGTAACTCTTCAATCTCTAATATGAAGATATCGAGTCTGTCCAATATGTCTGCCGATAGCTTCACCAACATCACCAGGAACATAACATGGTGGAAGAACATGCAATACTTTAGCCGCGACTTATTTAATGCACTGAAACACAAAAGTATATATACTTTAGCACTGTGTAAAATAGTTACTTTGTTTTGAATTTAATTAAATAAGTTTATTCAGAAACATTAATAATACTACTAACAATAATACTTTTAGCGTTAAGGCTATTGATTCTAACAACTGGTAATGTGGCTTTTGATGTTATTTTCTAGTTAGTCTTTAAGTATTGGTGTGCAATAAAGAAATTATCTATCTATAATAAAATAACATTTGATAACCTTTGATTAAATTTATTTTTCAGTTTGACAACTTTATTATCATAGCTTTGATTATATTTATAAATTGATTTTTTATATATAACAGCTTTTTACACCCTACTGCTTGAAAGGCACCATAATATTGTATTGAGTGCTTTAAGTTTATAAAATTTCTATGTTCAAATAATTGGCGCGAATCATATGTTACGACGCGACAGTTTCTTGCTTTTGTCTAAAAATAATTCGGCGGAACTTGTAATTCATGGGAGCTTCTAGCGGCGCCTGCGGTGACCTCACGCAGCTATGACCCAATAAATAACAGTATTATGCTCACCTTATTTGATATTGTGCTGCTATTTTCTCTCTGTGCTCGAAATCAGCACCGTTGGTGCCTGTGACCATAACTCCACCTCGTGAAGCCATTTTATAACTAAATCTTCAGGTTATTTCTAGATAATAACTCGTATATTAAGTGAAGATGTATTGAAAACGCGATATTCATTTATTTACGGCAAAACTTTGGTAAGAATTGAAGAGTTTCATTGAGTATCTTTCTATTTTCAGGCAGCCAGCTGGTGAGCCAGTGAACTTGAGGGTAATAAAGTATTGCCAGCGGATGGGAATAGATTCCATTTAATGTAGTAATGGATTATCCAATTTTTAAATATATTATTTTTCTTTGAAGTTCGAAACGCATTTTATTCTACAAAAAAACAATGTACCAGATGAACCGAATAAAGAAAAAATTATATTTTTTCCATATTTAACTTTTTTTTATATAAATAGAGAATATTTTTACCACAACACAGGGGAAATTACTAAATATGATAAATATGATTATGTCAATGTCAGTTAAAAATTGTGTTACTTGTCATTTGATAGCCAACGTCACTGCCAACATGTAAGGACAATACGTTCCAATTTTCCCAGAATATAAAATCATAACATTGTGGATAAAACAAAAAACATAATATGCAATCACTTGAAACTTTATATTTTATTCATTTCACTAAAATTCTATGGCTAATAGCTTAGACAAAGCAACTTCCTTTATCTGTGGTTTATAGAGTGGAACTTGTCAGGAGATGAATTTTAGAAGAAAAATGGCGTTGAACTGAGTAACATCTAGTATTTCACTTTATAATTTTATTTAACTCGACACTGGCAAATTGTCGCTTCAAGCGCAAAGTCCAATTACAAGAAACTGAACGGAACTAACTGAATTTTAGAAATGTAAATAATAATGTGAAGTTGGAGAGCTTTCTTAATGACGGATACTATTATGTCTACAACCTCCTTGTTAAAAGTCAAAGGTAGAATATTGAATTAGACTACGGAGGTAACGTAAACAAACACTTTTTTTAAAAGCTTCTTTTGCGGAGATCGAATCCAGAAAGTTAGTTTTTCCATCTATCGATAAATAGCAAAACTTTTAATGACTTTTTGAAATATCACGCTTGTCTCTTTAGTTCAGCAACCCGCCTTTAGGTGGCATTGGCTGTATCGGCGTTACTGCGCATGAGTAATTCCCTTCTTCAATAGTATCATAGAAAAAAAAATATATATAGGATTCTCAGACTTACTGAATATGCATATAAAATTTCATAATAATCGGTTAAGCCGTTTCGGAGCCGTATGGTAACTAACACTCTAACACTGTGGCAGGTGAATTTTATATAAGATATACCACGGCTTCAGGTACCTCCATACTTCAATATAAAATAAAACTAATTCGAATGCTTGCAGAAGTCAATATAAATATTATTCGTTTATTTTGTCAACAGTCATTTTAGATCAGTTTGTATTAAGCGTCGTCGGAGATTTGTACTTCGTCGTCTGAGTCCTCGGAGGAGGGGCTGCCGGCGTCTGCGCAGTCCGGGGTGCTGCGCCGCCATTTTGCGCGGCGATTCTGGAACCAGGTCTTTACCTGGGAAAAAAAAACTTTTGTGAGTATACCATCATAATCTATAGCATCATAGGTTGTCATTATCAATTAGCAAAGCTAAAAAAATTTATGATTATTTTTTTAGCTTTGCTAATTGATAATATTCGTTGCTGGTTAGGAAAGGTTAGTTACACACGTGGACCAAAGAGATCAGATTAGAAATCGATTTGTAATTTTCAAATAATTCGGAAAGTGGGGGTATTTCTTAGCTTTTTATCAAATATGCCAAATGAGGCGCGTGACGCGAAGCAAATAAAATATAGAGAAAAGTGGCGCTACGCTAGTGTGATTTAAGCCTGCAACGCATTAGTTTAAAACTTTGATCCGCCTCCGAGCGGTAGTTACCTGTCGATCACTCAGCCGGAGTGTATTAGCCAGCGTCCTCCTCTCGTCAGGACTGAGGTACTTGCTGGCGAGGAACCTGCGCTCCAGCGCGCTGGTCTGCGCGGCCGTGAAGCGCACCTGCCCGCCCTTGCGCCGCCCGCCCAAGCCCCACCAGTTACAGCACGAAGATCCTGGAAGGTTTAAGAAACTGTTTGTATCTGAATTTAAAATTTAACGGATGGTAACCGGTTTGTTTACGTAGAAGCGAGCGTTCAAGCGTGGGCAAAAAAGTCACTTTCATAATTAAAAACGGGCAAAAGTGAATTTAACAACTACAGATGCAATAATTCCACCATTTAACCACTACAGATAAAATATACTGTTTAACCACATTTAACTGTCGCCGAAAACCGCTTAAAAATGGGTTCTGTAGGTACCTAGTTTTTTGAGAATATAGAGAACACACGGACACGTCGGGAAACTTTAATATATAAAGTGTCAAAAACCTAATAGTTAGTTCCAATTTGGTGCGTATTTTATGTGTTTGTTCAGAACCTCCTTAGAAATTAGGAACTTAGCTTATGAAGCTTTCAATTTAAGAGTTTATATTAGACTAGCGGCCCGCCCCGGCTACGCACGGATTAAAAAAAATCCCGACAATTATTCGAATATTTCTCGCCTTAAAAACCATCCTTTATTTTATTACGCATTAAACTCCAACCAACATTTAAAAAAAAATTGGCCAAATTAGTCCAGGCGTTGTTGAGTTATGCGCTTAGCAACACATTTTGCAATTCATTTTTAATTATAAGAATATGAAACAAATGATAACTATAATTTTTTGATAAGAATATTATAAAAGTAAACCACGCGCGTGAGCTGGGAACATGCCTGCCTGCATTTCCCAACATTATAGATGTTGTGGAGTAATTTCTTGCTTTCCCCCGTATTTATAAAAATATTTAATTTAATTCTAGGCTTAAAGGAGGTTAAATAAAAACATTATTTAATTAACGTTACTTTGTAGTCGAGTTTTTAGTTTTCTTATTAAAATTTTGTTATTGAATAACTTTAAAGCTCTGAAGATAAACATTAAGTAAATAAAAATTATGGGATTATCTTTCGAACATTGGCCCTATGTCGACTGATTAACTATGATTCACAGTCAGGCGGACTTTACTTTTAAAGACGTAGAGATAATATTGGATAATTATATACGTAATCAGTTATATTCTTTTTTATCTATGAATCGCAGGTGAATACCTAGTTAGAAACATAATAATCTTATTTACCAACCTTTGATAAGAGTATCTTTGGTATTTTTTTACTTGCTTCGGCTTAGTTGTGTGTAAGAAAATAATTGTTTAAAAAATACATACATAGATAAGTTACTAGACTATGGCAATTCATAGCTGTGGTCAGGAATAGTGGGAGTTTGTTAGGGATTTTCTATACTTTACCAATGTGTTGTATGTTAAATATTATCGACAAAAATCAAGTTCAAAAACTTTTAGAGGAGGTCGAACCTCTAACATCTCTGCATTTTTTTTTAAATTTTATGGCTTGTTTCTTTGTATTTTTTGAAAACAAGTTTTTATGTACTTGTTGAGTTTATGTAAAACAACATACCTTCTAATCGAGAGATCGATACTAAGAGCCCAAAATCAATGGGGTTGTGTCATTTTATAACGGAGGTCCTATGTCCAACTTTCGACTATAAACATCAGACTCCATAGAGTAGGTACAGTTTTATTTTGGCTATCTAACTATTATAATTATTAAATCTACTGCTCCTAACTCCTAATATTTGCAACCTAGAACAAAAAAAAACATGTTGTTTTTTTATTTCTAGCCGAACAAGGTCCCTTCAGTATACGTCGCTAACTGATAATCCCTTCTGCATACTAACTACCACTGCAATTGGGTTACCAGTTATTTAAACTCAAAAAACTCTAATACATAATTGGGCGATACAGTGGCGTAGCGTGCCTTGTCGGGGCCCCGTATAAAAATCTTTGGGGGCCCTCATGTGGAGGTAAAGATTTTTCACAAAAGAAAAAAAATATTGTGAGAAGTAATATTTATTTATCACATAATTTACCCATTTTACAAATAAAAATCGAATTTTAAATATTCACTCTCCTTGCCTTTTTATCGGCAAACTGATTTATTAAATCATTTATGGCTGATGATGATTTTAGTTTTTCTAAAGTTTCTGCCTCTATGGACAATAGTGAGATGTCTGACAGCCGTTCTTGTCCCATCGAAGTTCTTAAGTAATTTTTTATTAGTTTTAATTTTGAAAATCTTCTTTCTGCCGTTGCGGTTGTAACTGGAAGGGTCAAGAATAAAAAGCATGCTGTGATTACCTCGGGAAAACTGGATGCAAGACTATTGAATTTTACTAGCAATCATTCAATGAGTTCTTTAATAGATTATTTTTTTAAAATTTCAGAATTTAAGCATGTTTTTAGAGCCTTTAATTGGTCACAAAGATTAAGTGAGATGTCTTTACTGTATTTAGCAGACAGTAAAATAAAATATATTAGAAAGTTTTTATTCTTTTTCCTTACACACTTTGGGGGCCCCGTGGCCCGGGGGCCCCGTATAATTGATACGGCAAATACGGCGGTAGCTACGCCCCTGGGGCGATATGAATATTTCGCGCGTCATTGAAGTTATCGTGTCTTAGCTGTGCTGACTTGTTGATTTTGCTATCTACGAAAGTGCAGAAAAAACCTCATGAATGGAGTAGAGCCTAGTCATCATTAATCAGTCGGTCTACATTTTCATGACTTTTCAAGTGATATTAACGCTGGCAGAGATCGGAACAATGACTCTGTTTTTTTTATTTGGATAAGCCTTTATTTGACCACAACCGCACCTGATGTAAAGTGACGATGTGGTCTAAGATGGGGCATGAAGACCTAGAAGGGAGATGGCTTCTCCGGGCCACATTGCGAAACACGAAAAAATCGCTTCACGCACTGGCCCAGCCCGGAGGGTGGTGACAAGCCGCGGCCGAAGCCTACCACCAGAGACTGTTCTTAGCACCACCCGGAGGTCACGTGTAAGGATTCAGAGGGTTACCACTTACGGACGTGAACAGACAAAACCTCCAAATAACCTAATACTTAATAACCTAATCTTCTGTCTCAATAGTAATGATAAGTTTGTTAGATGGGTAATATAATAATGATACCCATTAATGTAAAACGAATAGGCACTTAATTAAAATATAATACAAGAGAATATATAAAACTTATCTTAATAGACTTTTGTTTGTAAGTACCTTTCCGGCCGCGGAATAATAGATTTTCTCTTTTGTAAAAAGTAGCTTTTTTCCTTTACTGGGAAAACAGTTATGTCCGTGCCAATTTCCCGCAAAATGTGGTTTCTCACCGCGGTTAATAGTAGTCTATGTGTTATTCTAATATGTAAGCTATATTATTGTAAACTTTCATCATAATTAATTGAGTAGTTTTTGGGTGAAAGAGCAGCAAACACACTAACAGCCTCACAAACATTCGCGTTTATAATATTAGTAGCTTTTGCTTACCTCTGTCAAATCCATAAGCCGGCCGCATATTCAAAGGATGTGTCACATATCTGCTCCCAGACATTAAATTATGGTTCAAAATCGGATCACTGTAATAGTTAAACCTAGGTTCAATATAGCTGACATCTTTTCTGTAACTCCACGGGTAATTCGCCTTTAACGCCGTCGGATAAAGAGGGTATGTATTTCTTCTTACATCGAGATTAACTTTGCTCAGTTCGATCGCATGCTGCACTTCGGATATCACGTTGAATTTTGACAGATTGTGATCGTATCTTGAATCAGGATCTGTGGATTCGCTGTCCCTTTCTTTCTCAATTATCTCGGGTGTCTCTCTCTTGCAATAAAGAGGTTTCGTTGGCTCATTGCTCAAGTTCTTATAGACCTTCTTCTTCGTGTCGCTGAGAATGTCTTCGATAAGGAATGACTTTTTTTGCCTACAAGCGCACATGTTGGCTGTGTAATCAGTACTGCCGAATTTGTTATCAATATAGAATTATCGGGTAATTGATAGCTACTTTAATGGTACATACACGTACGGTGCTCTAATCTCTGATTAAAACTAACAGGTACTGTTAATCAAAGATTAGACTTCGTTGATGTGCTTGGATTTTTATACTTTTTAGAATTTGTACTAATTGATCTATCTAATAATGTATTATCTTAATTAATAAAAGGTAAGATTCTCTTTCCTGGCTTAGTCAGATAATCTATTGGGATAAACTTATGGTTGTATCATAATATATTTTTTTAAACTGTATATTGATGCTAGCAGTGGACGTCTTTATTCCGAAAAAATTACGAGACTGTGTGTGTATTCATTATTTTGAATTCCTCGGTGGCGCGGTGGGCGAACGTCGAGGGTAAAATTGTTTGTGTATTCTGCAAGCACTTTTCTCCTTGGTCTGGGTGTAATAAAAAATATCTATAAATGTATGTATATTATATTAATCAGATATCTAGTACCCGTAACACAAGCTTAGAGCTTACCACGGGGCTAGATGTTGTTGTGTAGATTGTCCGGAAATATTAAATATTCAAATATCATGATCCATACAAAATTGAATGTTGTTATTCTGTTCAGCCCGTGTGATAGCAAGTCCAAAATCACTGGACATCTTTTTTGCGCTTTATCAATAGAATAAGAAAGTGCCAAGTTATAGAGCCTCAAAGTTCCGGAGTGGTGGCATTTTAAAATTAGAACCAATGGCACGAAAGCGTTACAACTTCAATGCACCTAACGTCTTGATTTTTCGTTAAATAGAAAAAAAATACGGGTACAATTTTTTTTTATTATCCAAGGAACTTGTTTTTTTTATTTAGTCATCTAGATAAGCTTTTATAATCATTGTATTGTAGCAAAAGCTATACTACAAATGCTAGCTTTGAGTGCATTTCACAAGACCTCAGTCCACATGGTGAGACGCGCACTTGCCTGTTTTTTCAGCGAGTTGTCAAGTTGGATTACCCATATCCATAGCTATCGTGTATTAGATATGGATAGTGGGCTTAGCACAAATAACTGCGGCGTGGCATTACTGCGTCGAATTAGGGGCATAGACAAATGACAAACCTCTTTAACGGTCGACAAAACAACGGAAGTTTGCAAATCAATAGACACTCAAGAATAAAAGTAAAGAAATAAGAAATTATCTTTTAATATTTGATGTAAGTCATAAGTTCCATAACTATAAGTTTTTATAGAGTTTGATAGTTAATTTTGGACTGGAAGGAGTCGGTCCTTATGAAGGACGTCTCTTGACTTCCCAAGTCCGAAACGCTGAAAGGTTTACAACACTAGTTATACATCTGAGTAAATCCATTTTTTAAAATCAGTAGTGTAACTCACGATCATTTTGAAAGTGAAATAATTTTAGGTAAGTTAATTATTGATACATTGATTGACAACTTAAGTTTAAAATATCTTTTATTTCGGTTAGCAACAACTCTGCTTTCCTCTCCGTACGTTCATGCAACACTATTATTTTAAAATAAATTTTTGTTTTTCTGGTAAGGCGGAAAATGTTTATTTTTTAATTTCCAGTTGTTTTGGTTGTTAACTAATATATTTTTTCAATGATTTTTCTGTGAAAATGCTAATTATTACGAGTGAGCATTTAACAGTAACATTCCGTTGTATTTTGCGTTCACTGTTTATTAAAATGACCTACGAATATTTACGCTCGCGAAAAGATTCAACGAAATAGTTTACTCTCATGCGAATAGGTTTATACAATTTGAGAGGGGGGATGGACAAAACACTCCTAGGCGAGATGTCAGTGCAGATCTCAGTTCCCCCATTTAGAATTAGAATTGGATACAAGAACGCTAAACGCTAACGTTTAGATTCAGCACTTGTCGAGCCGCGCCTGAAAGCACTCAAATTGTTTGTTAACACTATGAGATTAATTAAGTTGATAAGAGTCAGTGAAAATTGATATTAAGTGCTTGTTTCATGTTAATGTAGCTAACTAGACCGTTCGTAATCTGCGTTAACTGTGATAAAGTGCCACAGTTTGTCTGACTGTAATACGTTTGGTATGGTAATGGGACCTAGTTTTGAAGACTTTTGTAGCTATCTTAAAAATAATGCGACGATATTAGTAGTTTCTTTGAATAGGTACTTTATTAATTTTAAACCGCGGTTTATCTGTCATTAATATGACATAATAGCAACTTTGAGCGTGGTAAGCACTTGGATGGATGACTATCAAATTGCATAAAAGTGCATCAAAATGCATATTTTTGCATTTTTTTTATTTATATTAAGTGTATAAACTGTTTAACTGCTCCCGATTTCCTATTGTGCTGAAATTTCGTAAGAATGTCATGATTACATTAAGCAGATCTGACGAAGACGCTGGTTGCCTGAGGAAAATCCAAAAGCCTGTAAGATGAAGTCAAAGTCAAAGTCAAAACGTTTATTTCCTTAGAAGCACAGCTCATACATAGACAGGTCAACTTTAAATTAATAAAACTAAATGTTTTAAACTAATATTATTATGGAAATAACATTGTCTTGACAGTTCGCTTCTAGTGTTGAGTCCGCCCTTTTAACTATTTATACATAACTTATTTCTGTATTTCTGTTCCAGTGTGTAGGTACAAATACTAATTATAAAAGAAATTAATACATACGGACAATCCACACAATAACATTCCGTGGTAAGCTATAAGCTAGTGTTACGGATACTAGACATCTGATATACTTAATATAATAGACACATATCTTAATATATATAAATCTCGTGTCACAATGTTTGTCCTCAGTGGACTCCTAAACCACTTAACCAATTATAATAATATTCGCACACCATGTGCAGTTCGATCCAACTTGAGAGATAGGATAGTTTAAATTTAGTATAAAACATTGAAGCGAACTGTCAAGACAATGTTATTTCCTTGATATTTTTGTTATTTAAGCAATTAAGTTTTATTAATTTTAAGTTGACCTGTCCATGTAGGCTATGTGCTTCTAAGGAAATAAACGTTTTGACTTTGACTTTGACTCAAATTATAGTCGCAATTTTAATTTATTGCTAATTATTTGTTTGTTATTATCTACAGGTTAACAAAAGTGTAAAATAAATGTCTTTTTATAGGTTGTCTATGAATTTTCTTGATAAGCTATTCATACGTGGTGGTAATTACTCTTTGAGCTATTGGTCTATGTCTCGAAAGTTCAATATTCATTTTATAGATTGTCTATGATTTTTCTTGATAAGCTATTCATACTTGGTGGTTATAATACTCTTTGAGCTATTGGCAATGTCTCGAAAGTTCAATATTCAACATAGTTTTCAATAATTTTTTTCTGACATGAGTTTGAAGTACTTAATTTTTATTTTTTTGTTAAAAGCTTCCGTGAAATAGCGGAGATTATCTATATTCTATATCTATATAAATAAAAATGAATTGTTGTTCGTTAGTCTGATTAAAACTCGAGAACGGCTGGAACGATTGAGCTGTTTTTGGTTTTAAAATGTTTGTCGTAGTCCAGGGTAGGTCTAAACGGTGAGCAAATAAGAAAAAATTGCCGGGAACTTTTTTTACCCGTGCGACGCCGGGGCGGGCTGCTAGTAGATTGATATATTTTTATTGCATACTAGCGGCCCGCCCCGGCTTCGCACGGGTTATTATTCAAAATTAATATCCCGGCAATTATTCGATTTATTCTCGACTTTTAAACCTTCCCTAGACCTCCACGAACATTTCAAGACTAAGATAAGATAAATCCGTTCAGCTGTTCTCGAGTTTTAATCAGACTAACGAACAACAATTCATTTTTATTTATATTGCATAGTAAACACGGAGAAATAAGTGGGAAGAGGGAGGCCAAAGAAAAAGTTGGATGGACTGTGGATGTGAATGAAAGAAGATATGTGTAGGAAAGGAGTGAATGTTGAGATGACGGGTGATAGAGGGAAATGGAAGACAAAAACCCTGTTGTGCCGCCCCACATAGTCTGGGACAAGGGCAGGATGATGATGATGATTATTAAACACGGAGAAAGTGCTTGCAGAACATACAAACACTTAACCCCTTGACGGGAATCGAACCCGTTACCTCTTGCACCGCAAGCGGACCTCCGCCCACCGCGACACTGAGTCTCAGTATCGTATCAGTTTTAGTACCATATTTACGTTTCTAGCCGTGTCAACTAATTTCCAGTTAACACAGAATCCGCAATGAAATAAAAAACAAGAATACACAGCTTACGGAGATCCAGATCCGAGCATTTAAATTGCTAAATAAATGAATGATAAAACAAAACAGCCACTTCCCGCGGCGCTCCTCCGCGGCTCGCTCACAAAGCGCCAGCTTCCTGGTGCAGAGGGGATGGATATAATTGTAGCATTTCAGGTATGAATCTGGCATTTAGCCGCATAGCCTCATTGGCGATGAACGTGTATATATTATGTATATTTAAGATTAGATTAGATCAGACAAGATTTTATTGCACACCACACAAAATACACAAAAATAAACATAGACTATAAATATGTATATTTTTATATTTTGGTAAAATTATTGTTATTATAATATTCCTTTTTCATTAATATACTATCAGAACCAAATTCACTAGCAGCAATTTCACTATTTAAAATCTTTATGCATCAGTGACTCATCAGTGAGTGTGATCAGTGATGTATTTTGTTTAAAATATTGTTTTATTTGTTAATAATTTAGATTTAGGTTATGATGGGACTGTCATACTTTTAAGGTAAAAGTCCTTAATAATAAATAAGATTAAAAAAAAAAAATACTTATAATATAACTTTAAAGTTATCATGGTTTTTAACAATACTTTGACTTAAAACGGGTAAAAAACCATGATTTGACGATTTGGAGTTTTCCGATATTACGACGCAGTTCAGTTGTTTCCGTGATCGCTTGCGAACAGCGCATGTTTACCTTTTTAAGGGCCAATTTTTCAATCCTCAGTTAAGTCGTCAAATAGTTATTTAGCGTATAAAATTATCTGTCTGTTTATCGGGCGAATAAGTATTTTCAAATTTTCAATCGTCTATTATATAGAGAATAACTATCAGTGGTTTATCCAAACCAACTTCACACCATCTGTGTGCAAGCGAGATACACAGATACTGTATTCAAAGTGTTAGTGAAGAATAGCAACAAAACTGTATTTGACAGTTCAGTCAGTTCAGATGATAAGACCGCCATTTGTCATTATTGCAAAATGTGTATAAACTGTACACGGAATCGTAGGTGATTCTGTCTCATACATATAATTGTTTTTATAACTAATCTCTCGTCTTTGTTATGTTTTTAAATTTTCGAAAGTAGATTTTGCTGTCTTCATAATCTCTGTTAAACAACATAAATAAATAAAAAATAATCCACACAACAACATCTAGCCCCGCGGTAAGCTCTAAGCTTGTGTTACGGGTACTATACTAGACATCTGATATACTTAATATATAGTCATACATACATACATATTTTTTACTTTATATATAAAACACTCAGACCAAGGAGAAAGAGGCTGTGTGGCATCTCTTCCCTCTGCGAATCTTCCCTGTTTTAACCGACCGTAATTAATGAGTGGAGTTTTTCTACCTTTTGTGTCATCAGGAAGGGTGGCTAATTGTGTCTAATTAATTGGTCCTGGGCGTACTTTGCCCGCTTCTGGCCCGTCCTGCCCTTTGTCTGTTCAGTTCAAATATTCGATTGCGTTTGTTCTGATTTTTAAGTTTTTGGCGGTTAATTGGAGGTCTTTGTTTGTAAACTTTTTGGATTGTTGGGAATAAAGCTGTTGGATTTCGTTATAATCGTTAATCTTTATTTTATTAAGGGAGATTTAAGAAACTGATTGATAAAGGCTGAATATTGTTCTTCCTTGCTCTAGTTAAAAAATGGCAATGCAACTGGTTACCTACCCTACTATATACTTATTGCCCAATTATCTATATGTATTTTAAATTTGTTTAATTGTCAAATTTCGTACAAATTCCACGAAAGTGTTACGTCACAAATAACTTCAATGCGATTCAATGTTTCGTTTGCAAGAAAAAAAAATTCAGTAACAATTTTTTTTAATAATCTCAGTTACGGGCTTGTAATGTTTTTAGTCATCTATCCAAGACTGAGACTCATTTCTTGGTGTTCCGAAACAAGCAACAAACAAAATAATATTTAAATAATATTAAGATAAAGTGATTTTTCCTTCTCATAGCAAGGGGGCCCATATTATTAGCACGAACTTCTAAATTAACCCCGCAAAAATGTAATATTAGCAGGATGATCTAAAATAAACCCTTTAAAAACGGTGTTATTAAAAGCGTATTTATATGGTAGCATTTCTGGCAATTATTATAAATATCTGTTTATTTAAAAACATCCCTTTTATACCGTATCTTTGATATGTCAACCCTGAAATTTACGTGAGTAGGCGGATACCTTATTTCGTATCAAATTTCCGCCCCGTGACTTTGGTTGGGTTATAAATTCATAGATCGGTTAAATTTGCTACATTGTTCGGAATATTGTGGCCATATCTCAAAATTATTAACCAAAATGTAAAAAAATATATTGATATTGAAATACAATTTTTAATTTACACCATTGAAGTAAATATCAGAAAAACATGTTATTTATTGTGGTGATTGTTTTCTTCAAAACAACCGTTTTTGACAGAAATCCCTATTTTGCGATTATTAGTACAGAAAATATAGCTGCTCTACTAAAGTATACTTTTTAAATGTAAAAAGAAACTGCAGAAAATTCGTAAAAAATATTGATTATTTACTGTAAAAAAATTATATTTAAACAAACTGTTGAATTTATTGACAACCTAATCACATTATAAGTAAAGTAAGAAATAAATTAAATGAATATTTTTGATTCATTTTGGAGTCATGTGCATTATTGCTCGATCACTAATAATATAATATAGGGTCTATTTACCATAAAAATATATGAAGTCGTAATAATCTAGGTACTTAAGCGAGGCTACATTCCAATAAAGTGGTTTACAGCGGAGTGCATTTAACAGGGCTCAGGGCCCGCGGTGATCAAGGGCCGCATTCAGCCTTTTATTGTTATGACCCTAAGAGATTGATTGCTACGAATATTTATTACATTTATTTATATATTTATCTATTGACTTTTATCATCGTCATCATACACACATACACATACAATATTTAAGTTCCCACTGCTGGGACACAGGGACTTCTATCTGGACGAGAGAGATACAAAAGAGCAAGAAAAAAGGAAAGTAATAAAGAAAGAAGAAGAGAAGCTTACATCTATATCTACTAAAAAACTGAACAGTTTGTTTGTGTGATTTTTGCTTAAACGCGCTAACCTCGGGAACTACTGGCCCTAGTTGAATAATAATTTTACGCTCAGATAGCCTATTTATCGCTATTGGTTATTTTACCGTGGAAAAATACGTTGTTCCCGAGGGATAATAAATGAAACACGGGCCACAGATTCTCATTCTTTACTCGTCATGATAACTGAAAAAATTTTGTATCTTTACTTATAAAGTAACCAAAAAAACAAACACAAAAGAGTAAGTAAGAAATAAGTGGGGTCCGTGGGCGGAAAAGTCAGAGAAACCTTTAAAATAGCCAACGTTTAAAAATATATTTGCGTCATTTAATTTATTTCTACATTTGTCCTGTTTCACCATCGTCGAATAAAATTAGACAAAGGTTAAATTTGAGCTATTTCGCTTAGTGACAATCAATCGACAAAGCGAGGTAGGTAGTTCTTGATTTAACTAACCATTGACACGTTAAATTGACATAGACATAGCGAGATCTTGATTTAACTAGCGATTGCTTAATTTTCTCCGATCCGTCCTATCCATACTCATCCTAACACCTTAATTTAAATAGCAATCGTGAAATATATTGTAATAGCAATAACTTCTATACAATAATATATATTTTTTTTTACAAGAAAATATATTTTATAACTGTTAGAACATACAATACGAAAAATATTGATAAATCGAAAGACTGCGATACATCGGTAAATCGATTCGGTTAGTTACGCTAAGATGCGTTGTATCGATACAAAAACGATCATTTTGGACATCTCTAGGCACTTGTTTTTGTAACAAAAAGTAACATATATCAGAGGCATTTTTAGTCATTGGAAAAAGAGTGATTTGTCATGTAGACCTACCACGAGTTGCCACTTGCGACTGCTCGCAGAATCACCGTCTCGACTTCGGCCACACAGCAATTTGTCACAAGTCATGACAAATCATAATGACTCTTCACAAGCTGACTGTGAATGCGATTATTTTGTCATAAGCCTTGTTTTTACAATAAAGTGATAACAAATTATGACTTTTGTTGCCGAATGAATTTATATAGGTATATAAATTATGATTTAAAACGGGTAACATACCATGATTTGACGGTTTTTGAGTTTTCCGATATTTCGACGCTGTTGCAAGCGCCATGATCACGGAAACAACTAAGTTGTTTCCGTGATCATTACCCGTTTTAAATCATAATATTGTTAAAAACCATGATAATTTAAAAAGGTATATAAATTCATTCGGATTCGGATGTTGAATATCACTAACACTTTTTGGGTATTAATTATATATATTATACTATTTAAGTTCCCACTGCTGGGAAGCTGCTGAAGTTTCGTGTGACGTAACGCTTGTGTGCGATTTGTGCTAAATGATTACGTCTCTAGTCCCTACTATGGGACTTTGAGTCTCTATATCTATGCACTTTCTAACAGACTACATAGAGTACCTATTTTTTATGTAGTCATCATGCCTTTTATATAATATATGTATGTGTTTCATTTTAACTAAGAGCTCTCTAATGTTCCAAACGTAAGTTACCATACAAATATTTACCTCATCATCACCCATATTAACGTTCCCACTGCTGGGACACAGGGACTTCTCTCTTGACGAGAGAGATTAGGCCTTAATTCAGCACACTGGCCTAGTGCGGGTTGGTCCATGTCACAAGTCCTTCAAACTCTTTAAAGTTCTCAGAACATGCCGGTTTCCTCACGATGTTTTGCCTTCACCGTTAAAGCACGTGCTTAAAAGCGCAAATGCATTTTTCAAGAAGGAAAGGCCAGATAAATATTTACCTAAACTTAGTTAATAGCCTGAATTAGGAAGGTACCACACTAAAATATTGATATATTAATGATATCCGTTACGATAATTTATTGATAAGATAATTTGCATCAAATTTCAAAACCTATTAACTAATTGCATTGATTAATCAAACGACAATCTTTTGATTTAAATTCTAAAAGCTTTGACCCGGCATCGATCAAGTTTCCGTCAATGATGAAGTATCTTTTTTTATCTCTTTTTACGCAACACTGGAAGCTTAATAGAAACGACATTTTGACCAATTAATCCGTAAATTATCCTAATTCTTATTACTATGGTACTTAGGTTTATATTTGGTTGGGTTAGCGTTTTTTTCATTTTGGTTTAAGATGAAGATATTCTCAGGTAGCTGGTGCTATTAAAATTAGTAGGAGTTTAAGTTATTTGGGATCTTTAGATTAAATAAGGTATGTTTAATGTGTTTATTATGGCCGGTGGAATGGTGACTTGATTTTAGTTTAGGATGATGGCATTGAATTTTAATATCAATTTGTGGATGCTTGGAGCACGAATGCTTATCTTTAACAAGAAATATTTAATAGGTGAAGTTTTAAATATGAATAGGTACTTACTCATATAATTTATCTATACTAATAAATCTAAATTTAAAATTTAAGGAAAACCCCCGATTCCAACACCTTAATTTCCTGAAAAGTAAAACTTTGAAATGTGCATGCGATGTGCTTTCATTTAATACCCCACTCTTGTATATTTGCAGATTTTCCTTACCCACTCTCACCCCCATAACTTTTAAACGGCACAACCGATTTTCATGAAACATGTCTAAGAACACTCACGCCAAACTCATCTTTCATACAAAACTAAATAATATGAAGCCATTAAGAAGAGATGCGCTAATCTCTAGAACTACTAGTCTGATTTCGATAATGATTTCACTGTTAGATTGCCTGATCGAGGCTTAAGTTTGCTTTTTACCGTTGTTTACGTCATTCCCGCGGGAGAATCCATAAAGCACGATCAACGCCGTGGCGTGAACAGTTAGTTTATTGATAAAGGCCACACCAACATAACATATAAGAATCACTAATGGAAATATTAGACTATGACTTTGAGACATGTTCCAATAAAAGTTGAGCACTTTAGTAAATAAATCGTTATATAGTACAAAATGAAGGCTGTTTCAGTTTTCAGCAATATACCTACAAAGCTTTTAGAGATATAATATTTAGCACAAGAATACCTCGGAAAAATTTATAGCAGTCGGGAAAAGCCGTGGATTATATGATTGCTTATAAACATAGAAAGATGTGTTAAATCGTTGTTTTGATACATTCAAAGACTAACAAAAATATACATATAGTAATAATTAGCCCTGTGGGCAGGCAAAAGTCACTTGACCATACGTCTTCCGTTTTCGCATGAGCATAGACTAATAAATTACTACGAATAAGCATGGCTGTATGGTCAAACGCTTTTGCCCGATTCTGTAAATTTATAACGAGGATGTATAAAGTCTAATATTACCACAAAATAATTTATATATATTTTTTTATTGAAAAAAACCTTGTTTTAAAAATAATAAACACATAAACGAAAGAATGCTCCAATTTGGTGTTATAGTTCGAAAGTTTTGCGCGTAGGTACCTACATACATTTCAGCGAATCATTTTTATAATACCTCTATAGAAGATAGATAATATAAATCCTTGTAGTTCTACATTTGTTGACAAAACTAAATAACCTTTAAAAAATTAACTTAGAGCGTAACCACTTGCAGCCACACATAAACATCCATCTCATTTAAAGCTATATGCCCAATAAAAAACAAATCCCTTTTTTAAAACAATTAAGGCGAAGCAATTAAAACAGCCATTTAGTTAATCGCCTTCGATCCTCGACAAAAAGTCGACAAAAACCTCCGAACAGCTTAAATACGTCTTTATAATGTGTACCTAATTTTTTGTGAGGTTCGTATTAACTGACGTTTCGGTTATAATGTACTGTTGCGGATAAAAGTGGATGTCATTTATGTAGTTGTATTTGATAGGTTATGATCTCATATGAAACTTTTAAACTTATAATTAAAAATAAAATACTGCCTCAGTTACCTTATATTTCCGCAGTAAACCAAGTACAATATAACGAATCTCATAGCAATTAATATGTATAAATAAATGGCTTTATGCAATTAGACCGCCCATTACGCATTCTAGGTTTAGTTTTTACTAAACCTAGCATGCGTAACGCGCCACGTGACGTGCGCTACGGTATGGTGTGCAGGAAGCCTTAGATATATTGAAGGTGATGATGAAGATGATTTAGTAACTAAGTTATTTAGAAGTGTGTGAATGTTGAAGATTTCTCTGAAATTTATGTAAATTTGAGAATTAATCTTTGAATTTAAGTGAGTATGAGTAGATATGAGTCTTTGTGTTTCAGAGAGTATGGCTTCTCGGTATGTTTTGTGTTTTTAACGTGCTACATATTATGTTGCAGTTATATTTTATACATAAATAAAAACTTGAGTAAAATTATAAAAATGGTTTAAGTATCTATTTAGCCTTATGCCTTATAGTTTTAATTAGTGTAATTGACAATTGATGTCGTTCTGTCCGTCTAATTAAATAAATAAATAAATTACTCTTAGTTAAGGTTTTACTTTTTGAAATTGCCATACCCTATAATATACAGGCTTCTTAAATATTATAATGTAATAATATTCTGCAATAAATAACTGAACTGAACAGTTCTTTTAGTACTATTAAATATGCGAGTTATAACTTTTGACTGTAATAGTACATAAGCTAAAATCTGGCCATCAGGTCATATATGTACCTAAGTTGTTTATGCCCCTGGATTCCTTCGGATTATAGAATGGAACGAACTATTAAATATAGATTTACTTCAATCGGTATCTTTTTTATACGAATGAGGAAAAGAGACAGAAATTAACGTGTTATTTTACTGTTATCTCTCAAAGTTTGGGTTATTTTAAATATAAATATTTCCGGACAATCCACACAACAACATCTAGACCCGTGGTACGCTCTTAGCTTGTGTTACGGGTACTAGACATCTGATATACTAAATACAAAAGACATACATACATACATATTATAGATTTTTTTAAATTTTGTACATATTAAACACCAAGGAGAAAGTGCTTGCAGAACATACAAAAACTTGGCCCCTCGACGGGAATCGAACCCGTTACCTCTGGCGCAGTAGTGGAACGTCTCCCACCGCGTCGTGAGTCAGTCAAATTTTGCTAGCATTATAAGACAAGTTAATTGATAGTATCATATCTTTCATAAATACTTTATTTAATTAGAATAGATTATAATTGATTACTTGATTAGTAAGCAACAAAATTAATTAATTAAAGGAAAACATTTTTTTTATCTAACACCTGTGTTTAAAGTAGCCCGAGGCTATGTATCTATGTAGTATATCAGTCACCTAGCACCCATAGTACAAGCTCTGCTTATTTTGGGGTTAGGTGATGCTGTGTGATTAGTCCAGAAATATTTATGCCATAAAAGGCTTTATTATAGTCATTTTTTTTCCATATGAATTATTAATGTTTTTCAGATATTTAAGAATAAATATGACATTAGTTGCTATATTTGGAATAAGTTGTGGCATTGGGCAAACACGTTAATAAATCTTTATTTAAAATTTAAGAAAAACCCCCGATTCCAATGCCTTCATTTCCTCTAATGTAAAACAACATAATATTATGTAATGTGGACGCGATGCGCTTTCATTTGATACCCCACACTAGCATATTTGCAGATTTTCTGTTTTCCTTCCTCACTCTCACCCCCATAACTTTTAAACGATTTTCATGAAACATGTCTAAGAACACTCGGGCTAAACTCACCTTTCATACAAAAAAAAACTAAATTGAAATCGCTTTATCCGTTCGGGAGCTATGATGGAACAAACAGACAGACATACACACAGACACGTCAAACTTATATCACCCCTCTTTTTTGGTTAGGGGTTAAAAAATCATATTGTGACTTATAATTTATATTAATCTGATTTAAAATGCATTGATAGTCCATACATCTTCAAAAAGAAACTGAAGGATGTTTTGTTGCGAGGTTGCTACTATACCTTACATGAATATGAGGCTGAGAACTTCCTTTAAATATATACTATTATTATTATTGTTATTTAATATTTTTGCATGCATAAATTTATTATTTTATTTTAATTTTTAGATTAAGACTTAGAATTAAGAATTGAAAAAACACGATTTGTAAAATAATTGTTAAGAAATAAATGAATATGAATATGAATATTATCAATAAATTACTATTATGACTTTTATATAAAGCCGTGTACAGACGGTCAGCTGTATGTTAAGATTGATTTGAACACCTTCAGATATAGAAGTTAACCCATCGGCCGCTAATGGCATATCCAGCGCCCTGGAGCGACACATCTAAACAATATCCCTTTGGTAGTGGGCGGCCTCTCCCGCTCGACGTCGCTTTTATTGACATTATACAGGGGGCTCGTTTATACAACCTTTCATTTAATTTGCTGAGAAAACTGTTTATTTCGAATATAGGTGTAAAATTTGAAGGGAACTGTCAAGACAATGTTATTTCCTTGATTATTCTGCTGTGCGTCTAAGGAAATAAACGTTTTGACTTTGACTTATCTAGAGATTCCTAGATATTTTTTCGTATTTAACGGAAAAATAATAGTAATAGTCATATATAGTCATTTTTTGATTATATAATTATACTTCACATTTTACATACATAATTTACATTTTGCATTTGCGGAGAAATAGGTAATCATAATCAAACTACACGGAATTACATTTTAAAGGTCTGTTACCGTGATATGTTTTGCAGATAAATGAATACTTCTAAATAAGAGATTTGACGTTAAATACATTAATGTCATAGGTTGAGTTTGGAATAACATTTTAGGTTGATTTGAGAAATGGGATGAGTAGTATGGTATGGCATAGCTCAATACAAACACTTTACGTACTGTAGTGGGTTACTCAATTACTGCATCTTTACTTATGAATAAAATGTATGAACGCCATGTCGGTCTGTTTGTCGAGGATCCGCGCCAAAACTACTGAACCGATTTAAGTAAAATATAGGCTATTTCACCAGGAAAAATTAGTTTTTCCCAAACAAGAATCCATTAAACATAAAGACTTTGAAAAATGCGAAGCGACCAGTTATGATAGGTTTGTTTCCCATTTAAGTTCATGTATGTTCAATTTGCTTCTGTTTTTTGTATATTATTTTCTTCGTTACTAAGATTTTTTTAAATCAAAGAATAGAAAAAAAATATTTGATGACACAAGATACAACTTTAAAAATTAACATACATAACACATAAGAACCCATATTTACATTCCCACTGCTGAGACACTGATTCTACTTTCTTGAGGAGAGAGATTAGGCTTTAACTTTAAAGATACATTACGACATGTTTTTAATGGTACTTTGCCGCAACACAGCTCATACTAGCACGGGAAGTATTTCAACTCTCGAATAGGTACTATTTTTGTATGCTATTTCAACGAATTTTTTAAATTATCCATAGCTAAGCCTAGTTTTAAGAAACCTATTCACTGTTTTATAAGTTGTTGAATAAACGATTACTATTTTTAAATTGAATGCAGTTAAAATATAAACACATCCGTAACCTTCGCGCACAGTATCCGAACCAGCATCTCCGGGATAGCGCCCCGACGAGATACATCGAAATTCTTCTGCACTTTGTATTATCGAGTGAAGCCCCGAGTAACGATATCTCGTAGAAAACCCAAGGACTATTCTACTTCCATAGCTGAAATTGCAAAAGGTTCGAATTTTTGAAGTGAAACTTCTTTAGAATCGTTGTGATTTCAGACCGGAAGCAACGGAAATACGTCAGGTAAGCCAATCTTACACGCTAACAAGGTTAAGCAACTTTCCGGAACGCCAGTACTTGGATGGGTGACCGCCCGAACAAAATCTTTTTGCACAGTATTTTTTTTTATTCATCTCATTCTTGTGTCGATTTACTGAAGTTTCACTTCTACCGAGTGTGAATCGCACACACACCTTTTTTTTCTGCATACAATTTAAAAATAGTTTAACCTACAAAGTGAGGTTTATCACTTATTAAAAAAATAATTCGACTATTATGTGCCACCCTGTGCAGCGCACTTAATTCATATCATAAGCAATATAATTTTCTTACAATACAACACTATTAACAAACTGTAGCTTAAGTTTACGAGAACTTCGCTTTACGACCGGCTTTATTGTCTCGTAACTTCTGCATTTCGGCATAAGTATTTATTTTTAGTTTTTGTGCTATTAAGGAGTCTTGCGCTATTAAAATATTATTGGTGGCTTAATTCTGCTGCATACAATGTGAGGTTTTAAGTGGGTACTTAGATTTAAGTTATTTTATAGTTATTTATATAATTTTAAGTATTGTTTAATATGTTGCAATTTATTTTAGGGGAGTTTTGCTAGTTAAATTATCTTGAAAATGTACTCAGCTACATATATTTTTTATTGAAAAGCTGTTGCTTGCAAATTGGTCTCAGAGGTGCAAAATGATGATATTTATAATTTAACTAGCGGCCCGCCCCGGCGTCGCACGGTTAAATAAAAACCCGGCAATATTCCTTATTTGCTCACCGTTTAGACCTACCCTGGACTACGACAAATATTTTAAAACTAAAATCAGCTCAATCGTCCCAGCCGTTCTCGAGTTTTAATCAGACTAACGACGGACTGGACGGAATTCACGGACGCTTTTAACAAAAAAATAAAAATAACAAAATAATAATTAAGTACTTCAAACTCATGTCAGAAAAAAATGATTGAAAACTATGATGAATATTGAACTTTCGAGACATAGACAATAGCTCAAAGAGTATATTATTACCACCACGTCTGAATAGCTTATCAAGAAAAATCATAGATAACCTATAAAAAGACATTTATTTTACACTTTTGTTAACCTGTAGATAATAACAGACAAATAATTAGCAATAAATTAAAATTGCGACTATAATTTGAGATTTAAACTATCCTATCTCTCAAGTTGGATAGAACTGCACATGGTGTGCGAATTTTATTATAATCGGTTAAGTGGTTTAGGAGTCCATTGAGGACAAACATTGTGACACGAGATTTATATACATATATTAAGATTAAAAAACAATCGTTTAATTTTAATTGTCGAGGTATATTTAAATTTTCAGTTTAATCCGATCTCGGGGTCTGTTCGTGTCGATCAGGGAATCTGTGTGTGTTTTTTGAAATGATTTTATTTTAACTCTTTGCAATTTGTTTTTGGGTGTTTCGGCGGTTAAACTTTTTGTTAAAAGTTATACGGCAACGTTTTCGTATATTTAAAGTAGGTATAAAATAAACTAAAAATTAGTTTTAAATGAACTTGTATGAAAAAAAAAGAATGAAATCATTTATTCTTCACACAAAATACACGTTAGGTTAGTTAATCACAAATAAACATAGTACATGACACCTATCTTACTTTTTAAAACTTGAAGTTTTGAAAGAAAGATTACTTTCAAATAGTTAATGAATGCCCAAAAGGGTCACATTTTAATTGACCTTAATTTAATCGAGCGTAGCTTCGTAGCAATGTGCTACGGAAGTGCTACGGCGTAGATGGCAACATTATCGAAAAGTCACTTTCACTCTGACGCTATTGTAATTAAAAAAATCTTTTTTGTCCCACTGCTAGGCAAAATCTCCCGAAACTGCCGAATTTTTAAATAGTGTAAAATATAACAAAATAAATCATAGATTGTCTTTAAGATTCCGCTTGGTAGTGTTTGTTTTTCTCAAACTCTTTCATATTACCATTTTGTAATTTGTATTTGAAATATGGTTTTTTTTCATCAATCCCAGAGAAAACCCCGACATACTATATAAAAAAATAAGTTCATTTGGCGGGAATAGAACCCGCTACCCCTTGCACTGTAAGCGGCCTATTCCCCACTGCGTCACTGTGCCAGTGAAAATCTTGCTTTCGAGTAAGATTTCCACTAACAAACACAAAAAAAAAACAGGTTAACTATAAACAAGGAATTAAAAAAAAACACAGCCATACGGCTTAAACACAAAAGCCCCACTTGAACTAACTACCACCTCATTACGGCATAGACATATAAGTCTATGCCGGTATGTGTATGCCGCAATCCTTGGCGTTAATATTTCAAATGGATACAGTAATAACAATGCGATATGATGGCAACACACAATTAGCGGGGTGAGACACACGCTGAAAGAGGGTGAGACAAATGTATACATTTTTGGTGTATCAGGTTTATCACTTATTTATATATAATTTATATTGATTGTTGATTTATATGACAATTTATTACACATAGGATTTTTTTTTACAAATATTTGATATACTTCCTTATTTTTTTTGGGATGGTCCTGTTATAGTTAGATAATGTAAATAAATAAATAAATTAATCGGATAAATGTATTCATGCATGCACGTAGTTTGAGAAAGGTTAATCTTATTTCTTTGTGTCAATAGTTAGAAGTCATGCTTTTATTAAATAAAAACATTTGAGTGTCATGGCTTTCACACTTCAAATAAGATGATATACTTAATATCATCTCAACAATTAATGATGTAACTGCTGATATTGTTTTGGGACTTTCTTTAATGACGCGATTGTAGATGTATAGTTGTAATGTCTTTGTATCCAGTAGATATGCATATAAATATATAAGACGACATACCTGGCCGTATTAATTCTTCTTAATAATTATGGTTCTAGACAATGAAATATGAATACATGTTTTTGCTTTCAACTTAAACTATTTACACAGCTAAAATACGGTTATGATTACTTATGATTTAAGAAGTGGTGCTGTGGGTAGCATAGTAATTATATGTAGGGAACCTTAAAAATGCTATTCTAAGCATAAATATTTACCACTTGGGTAGAAATATAAATATACGCACAGCGGGCCAAAACTAACAAACCTAACGCTTTGGGCTCCAATGATTATAAAAAAATCAAAATTCAAGAAATTTATCTCCATAAAATCCTAGGTATCCTAAGCTAAGGCAGATAAAATTAAATATGTTAAAAATATATTTAAATAGAAGGCTTAGCTATCTTTTTGTTATCAAGTAAATGCCTTTTCGAAATTTATTTTTAGAAATATGATTTGAATTTAGATTTATTTAAGATTTGTAAAAATGTGTCGCACACGTGCCACGCGCGCTTTTCATCCCCAGCGTATACACACACGGGCCGCCAGTGTGCGTGCACTCACACACGCGCGCGGTAATAGAGCGATGACGTGATTTCCTGCGCTGAGTTATTGCCACTGTACCGCGCTAAATGGTTCGCGCGACGTGGCCTTGAACGGGGGACTTTTGTTTAAAAATATAAAAATAAAAATGCAAGACATTGATATAGTTTTTGGAACTATTAAGGTTAATAACATCTATTAAGAATAACAAAGACACATTTATAACAAAATATTGACCATGTTTTTTTTTTATTATTTCGTAAGTCTGATGAAGTTAACATATTTAAATGGATTTAATGTATGAGGTAAACTTATCTTAAAATCTAGTCAAATAATATACTACTACAATACTCAATTCTTTATTGCTGTTTACAAATTGGTTTCTTAAATCTAAGACATAGTTATATAATATTGTATGTCACAAATGTGCCCTGTTGGGCGTTACAGCCAGAAGGCTTATACTTTTAAAGATTTTGTAAGTTTAATAAATAATATATTAAATGGAAGGTCATTAGGGCCACACCACAAATACTAGATACAGCCAAAGCCTAAGCCCAAAAACTAAAGTCTAAGAAACTGGTTGACTTGATTTGGTCGGATTCTGCATTTTTGGAGGTCATATTGTACGATGATTTTGTAGAATATTTAACTTCTGAAACTATCATGAATGGTTATCAATACTATTTAGATTTATAACGGGATATTTACCATGATTGATTGTCTTTCGAGTTTCCCGATATTTCGGCACAGTTACATGCGCCATGATCACGGTTGAACTGACGCTGCAGCGATAGGAGTAACAGTTTTATTACCCATACCATAGAATAATAAATTACTACGTAACCCATACATAAAAGGAGTACCTAACGAATAAAGTTGCAAAGGTTCTGCAAAAATCCTGAAAGAAGTTAAGCTGAATTTAACTTACAAGATTTGATTACAGAAAAAAATTTGGACAGGTGAAACTATATTAAAGCTCGACAGATGATATAAGTGATATTTGATTTAAAAATTGTTTAAAGTATGGCTGTGAGTGCCGTAAGTGCGAGAGAAAAATATAAATAAACAAAAAGATGCCGTAATATGTATCGTAAGTAAGCTGTTTAACTTTCCATAAGTTATATAAAAAATATAATACAAACTGTCAACAGTCAATACCGACTTATTTCCATAAAGTGTGAACTGCTTACAAATACGTATTGGGATAAAGTACGTAGTAGATATACACGTGTAAGTTTAAAGCAACTGTTTTGTATAAAAGATGAAAAGTACGAGAAATTTTTAAAAATATATATTTTTTATATTTTACAAAAGTGCTAATTTAGATTTTAATCTGGCAAGGATAAAGTACGTCGAGTAACTTGGTTAGGTCTCATACTAATTTTTAAATAACAGCATTATCAATTACAAAGTATATCTTCAATTACAATTTTTATCTGTTTATCTTTATATTGAACTATGTTTCGTTTCCAAGCTTAAATAATGAAAACAAGTATTAATCTACAGTTATCTTTGCATATCTATACAATAAAACGTATAATAGACATATAAATTGCTATAAATGTAACATTTTCCTCAAAATTTGCAGTATCCGGGTCTAAGAACCTATCAAAAGATTAAAAACAAATTAACTAACAAATTGATAATCATAAAGCAGTAGGTATTATCTTATCGTCTCATTTCATTTGTCAATCCTATCATTTTAATGCGACAATGATAGTTATCGCAACCCAATTAGTTTTATTTTTAATGTTTGTTCCTTTGCGTTATAGCATTGTGATTATCAGTAATTGCTTAGTAATAAATAGGTAATGTTTTTGATTTAACATGATGAGTTTTTAATGGATGTCGAGTCTTATTGCATATAGCGGCACGCCCCGGCTTTGCACGGGTAATTATTCAAAATTGTTTCAAAATTATTCGAATTTTTCTCGCCGTAAAAACCATCCTTAAACTACAACGAATATTTAAAAAAAAAATTGGCTAAATTGGTATAGGCGTTGTTGAGTTATGCGCTTAGCAACACATTTTGCGATTCATTTTTAACCCCCGACAAAAAAAGAGGGGTGTCATTGTTTGACGTGTCTATCTGTCTGGGACATCATAGCTCCTGAACGGATAAGGCGATTTCAACTTAGTTTTTTTTGTTTAAAAGTGAGTTTGGCGCGAGTGCTCTTAGACATGTTTCATGAAAATCGGTTGTGCCGTTTAATAATTGTGGGGGTTAGAGTGGGGTAGGAAAACCGAAAATCTGCAAATATCTCGAGTGGGGTCAAATAAAAGCGCATTGCGTGAACATTACACATTATTATGGTGTTTTACTTTTAAGGAAATTGAAGGACTCGAATCGGGGGTTTTTCTTATATTTTAAATTTAGATTTATTATTTATAAGAAGATTAAGGTAAGAGAAAACATACTATTGATTGCAATGCTCAAATTGATGTAACCGACAACAAACATAAACTTGGTTCGGGTCAATTGGTGTAACGTTAGTTTTTTGAAGAAAGTTGGTTTTATATTGGTGTATGTGTGTGGTTATAATTTTTCGTTCAAGCTCAGAATTAGTGTAAGAGCAATGCTGGTTTGCCAAGATACATACACCAACTTAACCTTCTTCGGTCATAGGAATACAACAATTCGACTTATGTAAATGGATCACATACCTACTCAGTTACAATTACAACATAATTTCGACGGAAGTCTGCAAAATTCACAGTTAAAATATGTAGAGTTACTGTATTTCTTTTAAGCTAGAATTCTATTATTATGCTATTCGAAAGAGCAGAAAAAAACTAAAAAAAACTGTATACTCAACTTATTTTACGTGTTTTGGTGGTTAACCCAATTGAAACTGCAACCGACGATATGTACAATATCTATGCTACCTATATGCTAGGGTTTAGTTCTGAAAATAACTTTTTGAATGGGATTAGTTACCTGTTAACGAATTACTAACTACTAACTAAGCGACAAAATATTATCAAGCGACATTTTTTTTATTTCCGCACATGACCATTCAGTATGGAGCCGACCCCGCGCGGCAGATTATTTCGTGATCTTAACCCCGCTTATTGTCACAAAACTATAATAGTTAGAGATATGATGTAACGACGTTTTTTGTAGATAATGATAAGTTCTACAAAGTTGTAATACATCACTTTGTTATATATTCAATAGTTTTCGCAGCATTCGCGATTAAAGAAAGATTTTAGGTTCTTTTATTTCACCATGGGTTACATTATCGGAGTTTGGTAAGGAATCATATTATTTTTGAAAACTAAATATAGCCTATGTCACTCAGGGATAGTGTAGCTTTCAAATGGTGAAAGAATTTTTTAAATCGGTGCAGTAGTTTCAGAGCCTATTCGAGACAAACAAACAAACAAAAAATAGTATATAGTATAGATGAGATAAGTGACTCGTCTAGCATCTACAGGGTGGAAATTTGATTTGGGCCCACCATAAGGTTCATGAACTAACCGTTATAGTTTCTAAGAAGGTAACGGTCTTAAAAAACTCCATTATTATTAAATATTTTCTTAACTGACATTAACAGAGTTTAGAGAAGTAATTTAAATATTTATACAAAAAATGTGGTCCTAATTCAAGTAAGGTCGATTGTGGTCATATTAAGGCTTATCAAACATAAAAAAGGAACACAAGACTCTATGGGGCCATCAAAGGTATGAGTAATAGAAATTACAGAAATCGCTAAAAACGTTTCCCATACACTTTGTCCTCAGGATTCTCGGATACTATGTTTTACTCTTAAAATATAATTTATACTCAAAAATAAGTGTTGTTTGAATAAATTACTCAAAATGTCCGCCGTCTTGACGAACACAAAAATTTGCGCGCTTGTACAGAAAATGTACTAACTAAGACTGTTTCCATGTAACGATAACGGTTTATGTACCTGCCCTTATAAATAAATAAATAAATAAAAGCTTATGACCTTCGCAAAAATCTACGCTGTACATAACCTACCTAACATACCTTAGAACAAAACATTAAATTTTCGTATTTTAAACTATTGGCATGCATTGCAGTATACGAACATTAGCTATATAAAATATGAGTAATTAATGCAACCCTCAACAATATCAATAATATACCTAATATAAGAACTTTCGCAGGTTTACAATGGATATAGGCCGTTTCCAACTCAAGTAACCGTAGTAAATCGATACTCGTCTGTAAGCGATTAAATTAGTGGATCTCCTGCGACTGACATTAATGTCATATATCATATTAAATAATAAAGTTATTAGCCAAGTCTAAAACTTACGATAAATGTAAAAATACTGTAACCATACCAATCATATACCGAAAAGGAAGCTCTGCTAAATAATTTAATATTTCGATTTCCTTCAGATTATTAAGTAGGTATATTAGATATTATTATTATATCCTAATCACACACAGCACGCACTTTTGGCCAATAAACTACCGCAGTTCGTATAAACCCAAGCTACAGACTAAAACATAAACAAAAAAATTTAGGCGAACTGTCAAGACAATGTTATTTTCTTAAAAGTTGTTTTATAGAAATTTAATTTAATACACTTTTAGTTGACCTAACCATCTATGCCCTGTGCTTCTAAGAAAACAAACTTGACTTGTTTTGACCTTGACTTTAAAACAAGATTTTCTAACCTTCGACAAGACGTCCCACCAAAGTTACCTCGCCGCACCAGAGGGGTGGAGAAGGAGGCAACAACTCATAAAATTAAGCGATTTGGATGTGAGTTAGTCTAACTGTGAGAATCGCCGCGTTAACAGGCTAGCCGTCCCGCTCGCACACGCACACAGGCGTAGCCCACACCCACACATCTCCACCGCGAGAGCGAAGACGTCAGTCCAACGTTACATCGCACAGAAGCGGTCCATATTTGAAAGTTACGGGTTTGACGTTCGCGCCTTTTCGTACGTTTGAATTTGTGAAGTGAAGTGATTTTTTTCGGATTTTCTTGAAGGTGGTTGGTGAGTTTTGTTTTTAATTTTCGTTCGGTATTTGAATTTTAAGTAAAGAGTTTGTAATTTTTTATTGATTATGTTTGGCTTTTGTTTTTATGTGAGTTTTGGTTTGTTTGTTTTGTTAACGTGACAAACATTAGCAATTATTGAAAAGTAGTTTTACAATAAGTTACGTTGAGTTTATAATTATAATATGGAAGTTTTTATGTAAAAATTAAGAACGATTAGATAATTTTCATAATTTTTGATATATTTTCACCTCTGTTATGAACATTGTTTATACATAATACTAGCTGACCCCAGCAAACGTTGTTTGCAAAATCAAAAATATATAGTAGCCGATTCTCAGACCTACTGAATACGCATATGAAATTTGGTAAAACTGGTAAAGTCGTTTCGGAGGAGTACGGTAACTAACATTGTGACATGGAAATTTTATAGATTAGAAGATTAGATAATGCTAAATGTTAGAAAACAATTAACAGGTTCATAATTATGAAAAATTAAATCTTTTGAATGAATCTAACGATATTATTAGGTGCTGTTGAATAATACACATGTAATTTCTAATATGCGCTAAAACGATTATTAATAACTTAATCAAATTACATCTGAAGCAACTGGAACTCTGTTTAATTATTATATTATGAAACAGAGATGGCGATTTATTAATATAGGTAAGTACGTTTAAATTAATTAACTGAAAGCATTAAAAAGCTATTAATTATCTATATAAATAAAAATGAATTGTTGTTAGTTAGTCTGATTAAAACTCGAGAACGGCTGGACGGATTTATCTTATCGTAGTCTAGAAATGCTTGTGGAGGTCTAGGGAAGGTTTAAAAGGCGAGAAAAAAATCGAATAATTGCCGGGAAAAAAACCGTGCGAAGCCGGGGCGGGCCACTAGTGTGTGATGAAAACAATTAGATATTAATTATACATTCTGTATCTATAATTATATATTAGATTAGATTTTCATGTCACGGCGTTGTTTTCTGGTTTTTCCTCGATAAATAGCCTATATAATAGTGAAATAATTATTCAAATTTGACCAGCAGTTCCTTAACGCAAACAAAAACAATCGAATCAGTTAACTATTCCCTGTATAAATAAATAAATGATTAAAAAAAAAGTTAACTCTTCAGGTTTATAATTTTAGATAAAGTTTTATTAATCTTTAAATAGTATAAACTGATTCGCTTTTGATCTCTCTCTCTCTCACGAACCTACTAATAGGTACCTAATTTACCGTTGTTAGTCTTTGTCTATCTAGATCTATACTTATACTGAATAGATTTCTATAAGATTAGTTTTACATCAGTTAGCTTTACAATGTTTCAATACAAAAATGAGCTAGAGTTTCTGATCGCTTCTATGCTCGAGTGTAAAAAAAGCGAAGCGATCAGATACCAAAAATTTATTTCCAATTTATCTTTAAGCACCTATGTTTATTTTTTATTGTATTTTGTATTTTGTTTTTGACGTTTCTAAGATTTGTAAAACCAAACAATGGAAATAAATGATTTTGTATCTTGTATCATTCATATATTTCAAGGTAAACAAAAGCCGGTCATAAAGTTAGTACATTATAATAATAACTAGCGACCGTCCCCAGCGTATGCAAAGGTTGTTTGGAAGAAATTGTTTTAAGCAATAAGACTGCCCATTACGCACAAATGTTACCTTACAATTAATAATTTTATATTTCAGTTCATTGGTGTGCGTAATAAAAAAAATTATATTCTGTTCTATTCAAATTGTTTTAAAATTTAACTTCTCTTTGTTATCTCTATATATATTGCAGAAAACTGTATTTGAGATCTGATAAGCAGTTTAAAAGATATAAGAATTCAAGATATGTATTTCTTTTGTAAAGATGCTATGTTACCAAGAAATGATTACACCATCTTCAAGTAAATTTATCAATGGTTTAATATATTACACGTGTTTAAAGCGCACATACCATAGGTCATCGTATTTTTATTTTAAGATGCAAGACAAGACCTGTAACATGCAAAAACAAGATACATGAAAAATAAATGAAAAAATGTTTATTTAACAGAAAAAAATCAGTACATAGAGATTAACCTGCCTGTATCGTGGAGATCAATATTGAAATTATCAGATCAGATATTGCGGACTAACCTAACTTAACATTAAACATTTCATACAATTAATTTAGAGACAAACATTTACCGCCGTATTTATAAAAACAATTCTCTTAAATATAAGCATTATAGGTATGAGATAAATATAAATTTAGATACAAACATTATTCATGAACCTAATTTATTGCAAACTCGGTACAATCATCATCATCCTCACCCTATTAACGTTCCCACTGCTGGGACACAGGGACTTCTCTCTTGACGAGAGAGATTAGGCCTTAATTCACCACGCTGGCCAAGTGCGGATTGGTGAATGTCACATGCCCTTCAAACTCTTTACAATAAATGTTTAATAAAAAAGGTTAATAGCCCCTGTTAATCTCTATAATACTTTGGCGCAAAATAAGGCATAAATAGGCAAAAAAAACAATTAATAAATTTGGATAAAATAAATGTGTAATAAATTTTTTACATAGATGTAACTTGACATCGTAAATAATATTAATTAAATTAGTTTCAATTGTTATGTGTAAGCATTAAAACATATGCATGGCATTTACTGGTAAAGTATGTGAAACCTTTGATATAAAATGAAAAGTTTGATATAAACTAAACATCTATATTATTGTACCATATTTTGGAAAATAAATACATTTTTAATTTCATTTACATTGTATACACAAATCAAACAGTATAACTCTTTTTGAAGCTAACTGGCAACAGTGTGATAAGAATATTACGAACAGGACTTCAAAACTTTTAGTAGATCTACAAAAAAATATGACTATAGCTTCCCGCCTGCGTCTGCCCTCATCATATTAGTTTTTCTCGCGGTAAACTTTAATCCTTTACAGGAAAAACAGTGCAAAGTTTTATCCAAATCGCTCCTATTGTGTTGTTTGCGTGAAAGAGCAGCACACTCACAAACTTTATCGCTTATAATATCTAGGATCTAGTGAATAAGTGCCCGATCAGGTTTTTTTTTTGCGGGCCCAGTCTAAACAGCCTATGAAGTAAAAACGTTTTGTCATACTTATTAATTACTCGCGGCCCGCCCCGGCTTCGCACGGGTAATTATAAAAAAAATCCCGGCAATTATTCGATATTTTTCTCGCCTTTTAAACCTTCCCTAGACCTCCACGAACATTTCAAGACTAAGATAAGATAAATCCGTTCAGCCGTTCTCGAGTTTTAACAGACTAACGAACAACAATTCATTTTTATTTATATAGATAGATAGATTTATGTAGGTACACGAATATTAAAACAAAAGAACAGCCACGGTTTAACTATCAGTAACTTGAATAAATGTGGCGTTATCTGTTGTTAGAGATAAGGGCCATAGAGATTAATTACATGATTAATTAGCCGACTTCCAAAAAGGCAGAGATTATGGTTCTTATCTTCTTGCTTCGTGAATTGATTTTTTTTTTTTTTTTTTATTTTTTTTTTTTTTATTATTGATAAGCCTTCATTTGACCACAATCTCACCTGATGTAAAGTGAAGATGTGGTCTAAGATGGAGCATGAAGGCCTAGAAGATGGCTTCTCCGGACCACATTACGAAACACGAAAAATCGCTTCACGCACTGGCCCAGCCCGGAGGGTGGTGACAAGCCGCGGCCGAAGCCTACCACCAGAGACTGTTCTTAGCACCACCCGGAGGTCACGTGTAAGGATTCAGAGGGTTACCACTTACGGACGTGAACAGACAAAACCTCCAATATTTTCATAGTTATATCTCAATATATTTAAAAGCTGTCGTTTGCAAGTTTAAACCATTTATATTGGTCAACATTTTGTCGAATCTGTTAAAAATGGCTAAAATAATACTGGTAATAAAATAATGGTTTTCGAGTGCTTTTGGCATACCAGTTCTGTAGCACCGATCATAATCCTTATTTTTCGCACTAAAAGTCGGTTGTTATTTGTCTAATTCAGGTTTTTAATAGGGGTAGAGAACTAAAAAAATTAATAAGATCGGCATTTCTATACTAAAAAATAAATTCCATGTATATTTACAGTGCTTTGAAACTTGGCGTGACGTAATGCTTTCGTGCGGTTATGCGTCGTATAGCCCGAAACTTTGATTAGTATGAGCTATATCAAAGTTTACTACCAGATGGACTAAACAGAACACCTGTTTTTTATGTTATAATCATGCTTATTTCGTGAAAACACATATAGGTATTCATATGTCACCTAGCTTATGACCTAATACTGCTCTAGCTAGCACGGCAGACTTTCCTCAAAGCTCAATTACCAGATATTAGATTATGCGTATCCGGCCGACGGACGCGGCGATGTCCGGTCGATCGAATATGACATTAATCGATCATGGCCGCTGCGGAAGCCGGACGGGGCGGGCGTAGAGCGGGCTAGTCCGGCCTCGGATCAAGGAACTCTTTTCGTGCGTCCGACCTTTTGGATGTGAAAATTTTAATTCCTTCACATTTCGAATACCTTTTATTTTGTTATCTTTTATCTATCATCCCCGTGAAGATTATAATTTTAAATTGCATTATTACCTTAAAATAATGAAATAAGATGTTGTTATGTTTGTTTAGCTCAACGATTTTAAATCATAGAAATGTCTTGTTTTTGAGTTTTTAGTTGTATCACATTTGAATGAAGGATCTACATCAGTGCACATTTTGACAACAAGGTGACTGGACATGTTACACCGCGTGAAATGATCAGCATAAAATATCACAAAATATGATATTGTGCATTTCGCAAGTGTAAAAACAACAAAATAAACACATATAAAGCCATATATCATTTCATTATACTCATACATATCATTTTACTCGTAAGTTTAGCTATTTAATTGAATAACAAACATTATTTTCTTAATTATGCTGTAAACTGCACAAACAACACGAATAAAAGTTAGCTTTTCGGAACTTTTACACACGGTACACGAAAGACAGTCCAATATCGTGGCATACAAGTTACAAATAATTAATTTCCATTGTTTGATTTTACAAATCTTAGAAACGTCAAAAATTAAATACAATATACACATTAAACTTAAAAATATATATGAAATAAATTATCGTATCTGGTCGCTTCGTTTTTTCTTACACTGGAGCAAAGAAGCGATTAGAAACTCTAGCTCATTTTTGTTATTTATATATCGTTAGGAGATAGGACATGTTTCGGCATTGCTAGCCCAAACAAGTTTTGTTGTCATGGTAACGAATATTTGCCGCCATAATAACGAGACTGGTTTGGCCAAAAACTGTGTCAAACATCTGTCCCACAGATTTCTCCGTTAGGGCATACCTAGGATTTAAATAATTAAAATTGTTGGTTTAGCTATTTTGTCATATTCTCAAAACAAAGTTTGTAAGTACACTGTTATATCCAAACATACATTTTGAACCATATTAACTTAACTGTGATACAATAAAAGAAAAACAATATTTTTCTATCCGTCTTTTCGCCCAGCCATCGAACACTCCATTCGTCTTGTGTGGTCTTTGATTCCACCGCCACAAAAATTAATCGTGACATCATAATAATAAAATAAAATATCAGTCGCGAAACCAACGTGTTAATATCTAACATTTCCTGGGCCGTTTTTGATGTGACTCTTTGATTCGGAGTAACTGGCTGAAGTGATGACATGAATGGAGACGTTCAAAGGTTTTTTTATGTTGACAACTTTTGACATGTTTGACAAATACCTATTTTAGTTTTCTTGTGAAATAGATTTTATTCAAACACATTATGAAAATGTTGTAAAGTTTTTAAGTTATTTTAATTACATATATAAATATATTAGATTAAAAGTATAATTAATTATTAAAACTCATGATTATCCTTGTTTTTGAAAGTCGGCTCTAAAACACTTTTATACAACAGTCAGAAAATCGTTAATAAAATCTGCAGGTAAACCAAGAAGTAGTTAACGCTTAGTATAATCATTTAAGTTAAGATCTAATTACAACGTAATGATGCAAGCCATTTCGTGTGATATAAATTCGCTGAGTTGCGCCGCCGCATCCATTGACGTCAATTATTGTTCTAATTTGTCACTTTTGTTATTTCTAGATTATTAATTATGTAGCTAAATTATATTCAGAATATCTGATGTCTAGTACCCGTAACACATGTTTAGAGCTTACCACGGGGCTAGATGTTGTTGTGTGGTTGTCCAGCATAACTTATTTTATCTATATATTTATTAACTGCCTCAGTGGCGCGGTGGGCGGAGGTCCGCGTGCTGTGCAAGAGGTAGCGGGTTCGATTCCCGCCGAGGGGTCAAGTGTTTGTATGTTCTGCAAGCATTTTCTCCTTGGTCTGGGTGTTTAGTATGTATAATAAAAAATATCTATCTATGTATGTCTATTATATTAAGTATATCAGATGTCTAGTACCCGTAACACAAGCTTATAGTTTACCACGGGGCTAGATGTTGTTGTGAGAAAAAAATAAATATATATATATTTATTAACTTGGTACCATAGATAGTGAATGGAATGCAACAGGATATCATATTTTGTTTCAATATTTAGCTTATTCTTATTTTTTTAAATCAAATCTAATCTCTAGGTCATACTTAGCCTCATATCAGTTGATTTAATTTTTTTAACCCTCGGGGGTTAAATCAACCAACAGAGAATGTCCCATGGCCAAAATGATAATAATTATTGATCTAATTCGATAGCGGAGACCACACCGACAAGCATTAGACGATATGCTTCAAATAATTAATATTAATAGATAAGAATTAGATAGATAGCACTTTTATTGTTTTTTATTTCAAAGGCTTTCTTCATTAGGAAAATACATATATTGTTTTTACCTTTTAGTTTACACGCTTTTTTTTTTGGAATTATAATTTGCTCTTTGCAAATAAAGTTAAATCTATATTAACTCACTGCCTCAGTGGCTCGGTGGTCGCAGGTCCGCTTGCGGCGCAAGAGATAGCGGGTTCGATTCCCGTTGAGGGGTTGTATGTTTTGCAAGCACGCTAGGGCTAGGTGATTAATTATGTATAGTTAAAATTACATAATATGTATGTCTATTATATTGAGTAACATCAGATGTCTAGTACCCGTAACACAAGCTTAGAGCTTACCGCGTGGCTATATGTTGTTGTGTGGATTGTCCTGATATATTTATATTTATTTATTAAAATAAACGTTTAGCTAATTTGTGAGAAGAGGGTTAAGATACTAGTGGAGCGATTTATCCAGCAACTTTAGTTGCTAGGACTGTTTTATTGTACCGAAACATTGCAGTTGTTCCAACATAACCTCACCTAGTCTTTGTTTCAATTCTGACGTAGGGCTGTTGCCTCGGTTTCGATTATTACTAGGGTACTATTAGTAACGTATTTTTTTACGTTTTCCATTCTTCTTGTCGAAATTGTTAGTCGCTGAATACTAAGGTCACTGAATAATCACCCGTTAAGCCTATTAAAGTAAAACCTATCTCATTTAGTATCATAATAATAATTATTAAATCGGTGTTAAACGATTATATTTCACTGTTTTACTTTCTTATAGGGGTTCAAAAACATTATGTAAACTGTCATGAGGCTACACATGACAGATTAGATTAGGCTAAAAAAGGGCCCCAAATCAAAATGTTGCAGAACAAAATAATTATGTTCGTCTGGTGCGGGCTATTCACAGGGTGTGCTCCGCTTCATATACCAATTCCGGCACACCTTGTATAGGTAGTAGATTAAAGAAATCATGACGAATTATAGTTATTTATATTTTTAAGGTAAATAGGTATCTATATTATAAACTTAATTATCATTTTCTTAATAAAATGATGAAATAAAGATGATTGTTACTTGACACAACTTACAAGTATAATTATTATCTTATATTCCCGATAAAGCAATGGCCGTTGTTTATCGATAAAAATGTAATAATCCAAGATAATTAACTAATTAAATGATAGATGAGATTATACAATCGATTTTTTCCGATAAAACCAATATTTTGAACGATTGTCGTCAATGTTTACCGGAAACCGTAATATTAATAAACGTTGATAATGATGATTAAAAAATATATGCATTATGCTAAAATACTTAATCTATATTGTCAGGACGGTGTTAACTTTAGCGTACTTTGGAAAATTATATAGAATTTTATATAAATCTGGGTGACTTAAACTTAAATTAATATGAAGAGAAGTTATAAATTAACTTATCATTTTATTATCGATTTCGAAATAGAAAAAAATAATAATAAAATTAGGGGGTTATATCCTAAACATAGAACTGAAACTCAAACTTTTTTTCATCATATCCAATACGTGTGGGGTATTTATTGTCAAATCTTCAACAATGATATTGTGGTTTCTGATATACTTTTTTAAACTGAATAGTTTGCGTGAGAGAAACTGCCAAAGTGGTAAAATGTGCGTTCCTGTAACTTCTAAAATAAGATAATAGGCGACATCTGTGGCTCAGTGGGGGAAGGTCCGCCTGAGGCGCAGGAGGTTACAGGTTCGATTCCCGCCAGGGGACCAGATTTCTTTACGATCTTCAATTTCTGGCTTCGGGTCTGGGTGTTTTCTATTCATCATTGTATGCATTTACAAAAAAATATATCTATATAGTATATCAGTCACCTAACACCCATAGTACAATTGTGTGAGTAGTCCGGAAATATTATTTTTTATAATAATAATAATTTATTAAATGTGAATAGTTATTTAACAGTTTTTCACCAATTATAACTATCTTAAACTAACTTACAAACTAGACTTATTTATTTATAACTAACAAAATAGAGTAAAGACACAGAAAGCAAAGAACAAAGGAAAATAAAATAATAACAACAAATTAAAACTTAAAAAATAGCGTATTGTCTTATGAATATAATTATAACTATAATTAAAAATATCCACATGCTGGTGCTCTCGTAAAAATGCATTTAATAATAATAGTGTATTAAGATGTACAGTACTGGCTCTACTCTACTAAATAACAGTTTTACAGTAATTCATTCGGAAATTGATACAATTTATTAGCAGCTCACATTTCACGCGACAACCCTGATTTGTCATTCCAATAAAAATCAATCAGCAGCGATGAGAGTTGATCCCTTTTCAATGTGTGCGTGCGAGGGGGCGGGGCCCATTCAACAATGCACTTTAACGACAGGTAGTAGAGTTGAAAGTCTATTGGAGTGGCAGGTCTTTGTTTATCGATGTAATTTGGCGGTTTCGCCGGATTTTTATGGCGGGAGAGAGTTTGATACATTTCGACACGGATCGTTGGACTGTTTGCTATCTGCCCGATTTCGTTATTGTAATGTATAATTGTAATATTATGAGTTTATAATAATAGTTATGAAAGTTTAAGTTGTAATAATCAGTAATATTGTAATCATTTATTGTTTGTGAATCAATAACAAAAGTTACATGCATTCAGTTAGTAAGATTATTATTGGGTGTTTTCTATGTATGTATTTACAAAAAAAAATATGTATCTATGTAGTATATCAGTCACCTAACACCCATAGTACAAGCTCTGCTTAGTTTGGGGTTAGGTGATGCTGTGTGAGTAGTCCGGAAATATTTATTTATTTATTTATTAAGATTAGTGACCAGCCCCGAATTGGTACGCGTCACATGTACATATACTTATTTTCTAAAGATGAAGAGTTTGTTTGTTCATTTGAGCGCACTACCTAATGGTCCGTTATTATATACCTTAAAGTTCTTTGAATCTTTATTCGATTTAAAATACAACGCAACAGAGGTACTTTACTTTTTTAATCTTTATTCATTGAATAGTTTCTAAATAAGTGTCATTAGAGAAATGCAAAAGATATATCGTTTTACACTTGTCAATATTATATACCAATACAATATTATATAACCTTTGAAATCTAGTCTCCCGTAGACTTTGATTCAACATCATAGCAGTTCAGATTACAGACACTTCCGGTAACAAACTTTACAGGCACTTACCCCCTACAATTTCGCATTTCACTCCGACATCTATTTCCACAATCACAAAACCATTACATTTCAAAGGCGATCCTAACTTACTGTATTTGTTACAGGAAGTAACATCAAAGCTCGGCTTCAAAGAGCCAATCCAGCAGCCCTATTAAACGATCCAATCATAAAAATAAACATGATATTCCGTGAATAACCGGGCCGATGACGAGCCGCGCGATGCTGACCGTGTACTCCGAGATCGACCACGACTCCGGGTACGACTGCGACCGGAGCCCGGAGCCGAAGATAGTCGTCGACGACGAGAACGACCTCGTCATCGCCGACGAAGAGAAACTAGATCCATCGGAAACATGGCATCCGCACGTTTACGGAAAACCGCCAAAGAAGCCGACGCCGCACACGATAGAGAACATCCTAGGTTTGAATTTGAATACAGTCAGTGATAGAGCTGTAGAAGAGAGGAAGTTGGACAGAAGAGAAGAGGATAGAAGGCTGAATAAGAACAGGCTGCAGGAGCAGCTGCTGCAGAGAGTGAGGACTTGTGAGAGTGAAGTGGAGAGAGTGTACGCGTTGAAGGAGGAGCCACTGAATCTGTCGGTGCCGAGGAGTAAGGACTGGATGGAGGAGAGGAATAAAGGTGAGTTTTATTTGATATTATGATGAAGCTACCTTTAGCTTTGCCCGCGTAATAATAAATTTTCGCGAAAAAAGTATCTTTAGTCTTTTACTGGTTTACTGGATGCCAAACTTGACTCAAATTGGGCTTTGCTCGCAATAATTGTATTTTCTGACTGACTGCGTCACTGGACAGACAATTTAGCATAAAGACTTGTCAATGCATCACATCATAAAACGCCTAATTACGTGACATTCCGTCAAGTTTTTTGTTGTTATTTTTTTTTATTTTAACCTATAAAATACTTTGTTATGGGAATAAAAATAGTTTAATAAAAATACAGTTTGCTAATATTTTTTGAATTTGTTCAGCCTTAATAACAAATTGATCTTATAAATTTGCAAGCGAAATGTATGTATTTCGCCTCGACTGGAATATACGAAATTCTTTATTATTATATGTATAGGTATATTTTAAAACATTGCTATCCGCATTCGAATAAAAAGCTTTCTATTCATCGCAGCATATATACATTCTAATTAACTAATAGGATAATGTACTTATTTTTACAAACAACATCGGATAGCTGTCAATAACAACACACCGACCTGTATCCCTCGTGTAACCTTCTCTACTCCCTACTGACGTTCCCACTGCTGGGACACAGGGACTTCTCTCTTGACGAGAGAGATTAGGCCTTAATTCACCACGCTGGCCAAGTGCGGGTTGGTATTACCGTGCTGAATAAACTTTTTGATTTGATTTGCTTATACTTAAGGCAAATCAAGCGCAATCAACAATTAAAACAAAAAACCGTTTTATTCTACCAAGTAAACCAATAACTAGAAACAAACAAACCGTAAGTACCCACTTCACAGACGAAAATAATCCAAAGTACCACCAATTAACAGCCATCGATATAAACCACACGCATCTTCTCCGAACACTATAAACCGGCCGGTTGTAAATCACCGTCAATTAGAAGGAGTCGCTGCGAGCGGGGTGCCTTGCAACTTGGCAGGGTAATCACTTTTATCAACTGCAGTCGGGTTGGTAGGTTATTGTTTTATGTGATAATTTTTCGGGCTGTTAAAGTTTATGTAGGGCTTTGATGGGGCTTAACTGACTGTGGTGGGTAAAAGTGATCCATTATATTTATTTTTATTACGTTTTGTTCTGAGTAGACGAGAGTTAACAAATGTGTGTGGCGTTCTAACAATGCGTGTTGGAATTATATTCAAAATGTAAATATGGGTAATGAAACAAAAATTCCTATTTTAATAGAAATGGATTACAAATAGGCCTAAAGTTTATTGGTCAAACCAATTTTTGACAACGCTAAGCAAATACACATTACAAATATAGGTACCTATTTTAAAACCCTGTTAAAATGAATTAAGATAGCAATAGCTTAATAATATACATAATGGTCTTAAAATTTTAGACTAGATTTCATTGTACTATAAATACCTACCGGGTAATAAGGCACTTAACTACCATAACTGGACATAGAAATATATTTTTTTACTTAAAAACATTCAGGACCGTTTATTTTAATGATAAAAAAAATGTATATTAAATTTTGCAACATCAAGATTTTTTTGAAAAGAGATATAACTTTTTTTCAAAGTCAAAGTCAAAACATTTCATCATCATCATCATAACCCTATTAACGTTCCCACTGCTGGGACACAGGGACTTCTCTCTTGACGAGAGAGATTAGGCCTTAATTCACCACGCTGGCCAAGTGCGGGTTGGTGAATGTCACATGTCCTTCAAACTCTTTTAAAGTTCTCAGAACATGCCGGTTTCCTCACGATGTTTGCCTTCACCGTTAAAGCACGTGTTTAAAGCGCACATAAATTTATCAAGAAGAAAAATCCAGAGGTGCGTGGCGGGGTTTGAACCCACGACCTTCGGAATGAAAGTCGAGTGTCCTCCCACTTAGCCAACACGATTTATTTTTATTTATTTATTAATATTAATTAATGAACACGGTTAGATACCAATTACATTAATTAATTTAAATAATAGCTTAGTACATCAATTCATAAATATCACAATCAAATAATTATTATAAAAGAGAAAAATTATATAATACTAGATACATTTAATAAGGCATGACATGATGGCATGATAGACGAGCATTATATATTACGGACACCAGCCCCCACTCCAAAGTTTGATGCTCCATATCTTGGCACGTATTAAAATAATAATATAAAGAGAAAAATAGGTGTCTAGTATTTTAGGACGCGCTAAAAGCGAAACACCTTTTTACACAATTACAATTATTTTCATTCATTCTTGAATTATTAATGAATGAAAAATAATTGCAAAAAACTAAGTGAAATAGCGTTACGAATACGTTTCGTCTTCATTCTAACCGAAAAAATATTACAGATACTTGTGTAAATTTGATTACTCTCTATGCATTCACAGTTCGAAAGACGAGGGTAACGTAAATTCAGAAGATGTTATAAACACCTACGACTAGTCTATTCTGCATAGAAAATGACTATAATCTACCTAGACAACATTTCTCTACCTAAACACGAATCGCCGCGCTGTGCTAAGCCACCTGATTGACAGTTAGACTAACTTTAATCCTTGATGTATTTCAACGGCTAATTACAGGCTATTTGCCCGGCCTTACCCGGCTATTTGTCAATCGGTATTAGTCGTATTCCGGCCGTTCCAAGAAGCGATTATGGTGTTATTCCCTTCTTGTTGTGGATGAGTTGTGGCCGATTCACTGGAACCTGATAGAAGTTGGAAATAGAGGCTAATTGCTTCTGTTTCATTAGCCCCACTGGTGAGCTTCCCTTGGGACTGTTGCTGATGTCTCAAAACATTCGCTTTCATTTGATAGTAACTGTCAGTTGTAAAATAATGCCTTGGGGGTCACTAAAACCTTAGTATTCTTTAATCTCGAATCTACTTATTCTAAAATTTAACAAATTTGTAAGGTCCGCTTACAAAGAGTAAGTTTATTTAAATTATTTTTGTTTGAATTGGTGGCGTGGGAGGTATTAATTTAACTTTCTTTCAATTATGTAGCATTTATATACTTTTCTTACATTGACTGACTGCCTGAAAAGTCCATGTGTATTTTTTTGGAATAATTTAGGGAATCTTTCTTATTCTTAACTTGTTTGAAGCAACATTGTTCACACGATAAAACGTTAAGAACATTCACTTAGAAGCAAGACAAATACAAAAAGTTCGTTTGTATGGCAAATATATAAATCGATGCAAGAAAATCATAGAATATTTATTTATTTTTAATATTTTAAAGGTGATTTAAAGTTTACCTACCGAATATGTCTTAAGTATACTAATTTTAGGAAGTCTATCTAAGCTCACGGAGTTAATTCAAAATGACAGAAGCCTTTTGCAATCTCCAGGCCTTGTTTTAATTGAGCGAGTAACTTCCGAGCTAGTTCAACGTAAAATAAGCTCTATTTCAACGGATCAAGTGACTTCGTCTGGAACCGGCGGAACAGCTGCACTTAGGGATGTCACTGTCAAAGCCCGCCATTTTATTTTAAGCATATTTCGAATTATTGCCCGCGTAAAGCCGGGCTCATTGCGTCAATGTGATCTGAGATGTCAATTCAGGGATGATATTTAAGGAATTAGAAATGAGATAATTATGATTATTTATGATTTTTGTTCCAGGTTAGTAATACATATTTTAGTATAATAAGTTTGTTCGTTTGAGTTATGTTCGTAGGTAAGTTGTGTGAATTTTGGATATGATTTTCATACGAGTAACTGATTACTGTCTTGCCTATAAATCTTTTCAGTATTCAGTATTCATTTATTTCATCTTTAGTTTGCATACACAAAACTTAGACAAGTCAAACAGACACTAGATATAATAAAGTAATTAGTAGGTACATATGAAATTATAAACTGTTTCTGCTGTAATGGGGCATAAGGCAAAATATAAAATAATTACTTCATATTACATCAAGGTGTAAATACATGTAAATAATAGAAAATGTCATACCAATTAATTTCTTAAAATAAGATTTTTTATGATTCACTTACCTTTTAAGCTCCGTTTAAGGAATAAAACTATTTTACAAGTAAGGCCTTTAAAGTGTTTTTGTAAAATATCATATCTAAGTTCCGAGTCTTTGCATCTCATTTGTTGAACAACTGAGAACTTTGGTATAGGCGTAGTAATTTATTATTCTATGGTATAGGTATGCCTATAATTTTAAACAGTCAGTCAGCTAAAGAAATTTTTGTGTTTGATACTCACGTGATAAATTTGTTTAAAACACCTAAAAACCAGTAAACAATGTTATATTACTAAAGTGGTACAGTTTTCATGATTATAAATACTTACTATGAAATATGCGACTACGAACAAAATACTACCTTCGTAGCAAAAAATACTTTATGACTTAACTAACTGACTTTTGTGACCAAGAACAAAGCTATTGTGGCAGCCCTATCGCTTATTCGCGACGGAGGCCGATCGGCCGGTATAAATCGCAGAACGCCTTCTTGTTTAGACTACTAAGCTATATTAGAACTTATGGAGTTATCTCATCTATAAATGTGTATGTAATCTATGTCGTCTGGATATGTGAGAAGAGGGAGGCCAAAGAAAAGATGGATGAACTGTGTGAAAGAAGATGTGTGTAAGAAAGAAGTGAGTGTTGAGATGACGGGTGATAGAGGGAAATGGAAGAAAAACGTAATGTGGGACATGATGATGGTGATGTGGTCTGTGTGTGTACAAATACTGGGATATCCATCCACACGATTTCAAGCAAGTACAGTACTACACATCTGATATAGGTAGTTTATCCCACTAATCTAAATATATATAAATCTCGTCTTAATATATATAAATCTCGTGTCACAATGTTTGTCCTCAATGGACTCCTAAACCACATAACCGATTATAATAAAATTCGCACACCATGTGCAGTTCGATCCAACTTGAGAGATAGGATGGTTTTTATGGCGAGAAAAATTCGAACAATTTCCGGGAAAATTTTATACCCGTGCGACGCCGGGGCGGGCCGCTAGTATATTATGAACACGAAAGTTTGTGAGTAAGTTAAGTAAGTGTTTTTGTAGCTCTTTCACGCAAAAACTTGTAGACGGATTTTGATATAACTTTAGTATAATATAGCATTAGAATAATAATAATGCATAATTATTTCGAACAAAGCCCGATTTGAGTCATTTATGGCATGGACGATACATACCTAGCTGTTTTCCACGTAAAGGACAAAATCTACATTATAGTGCGGGAAAATGTATTATAAAGCTAACCTGGAGGTTGTGTCTGTTCACGTCCGTAAGTGGTAACCCTCTGAATCCTACACGTGACCTCCGGGTGGTGCTAAGAACAGTCTCTGGTGGTAGGCTTCGGCCGCGGCTTGTCACCACCCTCCGGGCTGGGCCAGTGCGTGAAGCGATTTTTTCGTGTTTCGTAATGTGGCCCGGAGAAGCCATCTACCTTCTAGGTCTTCATGTCTCATCTTAGACCACATCTTCACTTTACATCAGGTGAGATTGTGGTCAAATATAGGCTTATCCAGCAAAAAAAAAAAAAAAACATTATGCTTCTATATATAGAGGTATATACTAGCTGACCCCAGCAAACGTTGTTTTGCAAAATGAAAAATAGATAGTAACCGATTCTCAGACCTACTGAATACGCATATAAAAATTGGTAAAAATCAGTAAAGCCGTTTCGGAGGAGTAGGTAACTAACATTGTGACATGGAAATTATATATATTAGAAAATAGGCAATTTTTTTTAATTAAAATTAAGAAAAAAATGATTTCAAAATATACATACAATGATAGTCGTCGGGAATCGATCCCTTGTGCGATCGAGACACTCACTAAATTATAACTTGTGACTAAAACAGTTTATTATATTCTAAAACGTCAGGATCGCGAGCTGTCAATCCCGACATCAATCGGCTGTGAAGTCGCCGCCATTAATTACCCACTTTACAGCATCCTCATTAAAAATTTAAAATTTCCGGCGTTAAATCAGCGCACAGGGCGGTGATGTCAGCTGGATCACTCTGCTATTTCATACTTTACTACTAGAATAGAATAAAATAGAAAATAATATAAAGTATCAACATTTTTACAACGACAACTTTAATCGAAATTTGACTTATAATTTACTATTCTGTGACATAAACCATCATTTAATTTCTGACATGTATTATTAATGATTTTGTATTACATAATAAACGAATAAACAATTAAGATTCAAACTATGTGTTTTTAGGATTTATTTTGAGCGGCAAGAGAAATACACCATCTCTCAAAATTTTAACTCAATCTATCACGTTCTTGATATATAGCCTGGTGACGGACGAAGAATCGATGAAGTCTTAGTCCCAATTTCACCATTTTATGCTACAAATCGAGTTTTATGGAACCATATACAACCAGGCGTTAAACGAGCTTAGCCTGATCAACGAATGTGTGTTGATAATATCACTAGCTTTCCGCCCCTGGTTTTGCCTCCGTAATAATATATTTTTCGCAGTAAATAGTAAACTGGATAAACAGTTATGTCCATGCCAAATTTCATTCAAATTGAGCTTTGCTATCAACAATTGTATTCTCCCGCGAAAGGTGGTATTTTACCGCCCTAAAAAGTAGTGAATATATTAATGTGAATGTTCATCAAAATCCATTCAAAAGTTGTTGCGTGAAAGAGCAACAAAACACTGACATCCTCACAAACTTTCGCGTTTATTATTATAAACAAACAAACAAAATACATTTCTTTTCCTAACAAATAACAAACAATTTATATCTATTATTACATTTTGAATATAACATAATACACTCGAGAGCAATGAATCCGGGTCACTCAAAGAATCCAAAAAATCTCGGAAAGTAAGAATGCTAGGTTAATGCAATAAATTGTATTTAATAGACAATTTAATACTCCTTAAATGAAAGTTAAAAAAATATGAGTCACCATACATTTTATTTACACAAAATTACATAAAGAAAAAAAACTGCTGATCTCTCCTTAAAACAAAAATAGGAAACATGAAATTTTTGAACTTTATGACGATTTTCTTGAATTTCAATACTTCGTATTATCTCCTCGTGCTTCCATTACTGTGTTTACGCGGTTTGGCATGCTGTACACCAAGTTCCTTATACGATTTTAGGGAATATTCTCCCATTCCTCTGTGAGAGCAATTATGAGCTCAGGAAGCGTGATTGGGGGAGGGTTTCGGTGTGCAGTTTTTTTTCTTTATGTAATTTTGTGTAAATAAAATGTATGGTGACTCATTTTTTTTAACTTTCATTTAAGGAGTAATAAATTGTCTATTAAATACAATTTATTGCATTAACCTAGCATTCTTACTTTCCGAGATTTTTTGGATTCTTTGAGTGACCCGGATTCATTGCTCTCGAGTGTATTTGCGTATCGTATATAATACTAGCTGACCCCAGCAAACGTTGTTTTGCAAAATAAAAAATAGATGTTGGCCGATTCTCAGACCTACTCAATATGCTCACAAAATTTCATGAGAATCGATCAAGCCGTTTCGGAGGAGTCCGGGAACGAAAACTGTGACACGAGAATTTTATATATAAGACTAGCGGCCCGCCCCGGCTTCGCACGGGAGTTTACACATTTACCACTATATCTTTGCTCCTATTGGTCGTAGCGTGATGTTATATAGCCTATAGCCTTCCTCGATAACTGGACTATCCAACACAAAGAATTATTCAATTCGAACCAGTAGTTTCGGAGATTAGCGCGTTCAAACAAACAAACAAACAAACAAACTCTTCAGCTTTATATATTAGTATAGATTAGTATAGATTAGTATAGATTAGTAGGATCATGTAAGTGGCTCAGCTATCCTGCAGCCCTGTGGCCACAGGTGTCCCCCATCCTCCAGCTGTGGAGATTTACCGTCCGTCCGACTGTTTGTACAAGATTTACAGCATTCGCGGTTTCTATGGTTTCAACGGTAAAACCGGCACTTACTGTGCTTATAATATTATAGTTACAGCATGCTTAGTGGGTGGGTTAACTTAGAGATTAGAGGTTGAAGAAATGCTTATTTTGGCTAAAACCAAAGCTGACCAAGAGGTGTTATAAGTTTTACGTGTCTGCTGGTGCATCTTAGCTCCCGAACGGATGAAGCGATTACAATTTAGTTTTTTCTGTATGAAAGGTGAATTCAGTCCGAGTGTTCTTAGACATGTTCGATGAAAATCGGTTGAGTTGTTTAAAAGCTATGCGGGGCGAAAGTGGGGAAGATGAACCGAATATCTGCAAATATACTCGATTGGTCTCAAATGATAGCATCACATGCACATTACTTTTTTACATTATGATTTTCTATTAAAAGGAAACTAAGGCGTTGGAATTGTTTTTTATTTTAATTTTAAATTTAGATTATTTTGTTATTGTGTTGTTCTTGACGCTTCGAAACATTAAAGTTTAAAAAGTGAATCATATTTGAAAGTCAATTTTATTTTACTAGCATGTTAATACTAGCTTGTTGTCCTCAGCTTTGCCCGCAAAATAATAGAATGTCTCTCCAAATCAGGCTTTAGTGTAGCCTTCCTCGATAAATAGGATATCTAATACTGAAATATTTTTTCTTAGTAGACTAGTAGTTTTTGAGCTAAGCGCGTTCAAAAAAACAAACTCAGCTTTACAATATTAATATAGATTAAAATTATAATATTTTCGTCTTTTATCACGTGATTCAAAACGCTACTCAAAATGGCGCTGGTATGCCGGACTGTGACGTCACGGAGTAGTACAAAACTGTTGTGTGTACTACATCGTCTATTTCCCAAACAAACTGGCCATTAAAAAAAATAAATTAATGCGGTTTCAGTTGTTTTATTTTATTTATTTGCTTACACATACATTTATACAGCACTTATTGCAGGTCTTATTGCCAGCTTAGGTCAACATGTACTTGCACCCCGTTGGGCACTGCAAAATAGTTTGAGTCTACTTTAATAATTGTCGAAAGGTATGTCAATTAATAATTATAAATTAAAATCACATCAGAGGTGATGTCGAAGGAGAAAGTAATAAAATTTTCAATTCAATCTCAAAATGATTATATCAAAATCAAAAGTCTTCTTCCAGTAAAACTTTCTTTCTTTTTTTATTCATTTATTTTTTATGATAGGTACATACTTTAAGTTCTTACAAAGTGCAAACCCCACTTATTCATAAGGTTGAAACCACATTTTTCCATGCGCACAATAGAAGACGTGGGTGGTTCGCTAGTAAGCTACGATCCTTCGACTTATTTTTTTCTGCACAAATTTTGAATTTTACCTTCACCACATTTTATAATAGTTATTCGTAACTAATCTATGCACAACAATACATTAACTTAAATCTAGAATCAAAAGGCTTAAACAGTTAGTAATGTAAATCGATAAGTTTCCTAGAAGCACTAGGCACTAGGTTAGATACTAGATGTTTCCCACTAACGACACTACCTGCCTGCCACACGTGAGAACGGGGAACGAGGTGGTAACGCTGCGAGCAGAGAGTAAGCGTAGCGGTGAGCGGAGCGGTGCGCGTGAAAGCGGCGTTAGAGGATAGATAGGGGAGGATTACTTAGCAATGGTGAAATAGTGAGGTTCTTTATCACTATCTCCAAAGGTCCTAAGAGTTAGTTCCGTGTATGACTTTGTTATTAATAACAGTTATAAATAATGCAAAATATTAAGCGTTAGTTTATTTAATTTATTAAGAATATTCAGTTACAACTCAAAGTTTTATATAGTTAATTACTTTAATAACAGTTAAAGAATAATATAAAAACAATTAGGTTTGTCATTATCAACAAAATAAATGTACTATAAACATTTTAAAGTCATAAATTCATTAATTACCTAGAGAAGAAATTAAAAATGTAGTACTCATATGGTATAGTGAAACAACAACAACAGTCAGCAATACCTGATTTTACCAAAGTCTTGTTTTTTTTGGGAACAATGGGTCGTTTCGTAAATATCAAATGAAAATGACTAGCACAGAAGATCAATTGACTTATGCAATATTTTAAACATTTTTACACTGTTTCCACGCTACCTCTCACCGCTCCGCTCATGCCACAATCCCAGCCTGCAACTATAAGTCCGCTGACAGCACAATTACACAGCCATTCTCGTTGTATCAATTACATAAAGAATCACTCGAGTCGATTCAGCCTTTCTCAGAACAGAATCGATTCCCAGTCGCCTGTTATTTTATATTTACCCACACTTTTTAGAGTTATTTGAAATGGATTATCGTATTAGGTATATTGTACTAATTGTGCTTTGCCCCGGTTTTGATCATGTTTTATAGTTTTCACACAAAATCACATATGAGGAAGAAGTAAAAGGGCGGCCATATCGCTTAAGAGCGATCTATTCCCGGCAACCTTCTTTATTTTTTAGTATCGCTCTTATTAGGATATAGTTTAGGAATAATGTAAGTTTATTTTTAAGTTAATTTTATCTGAAAATAGTTTTTGAATAGTTTATGTTGTATTTAATTATTCTCCTTGTTATATCTTCTTAACGTTACGTCACTGTCTATGTCGTTCTATTTCTTTCCTGTCCATCCAAAGGTTGCTTGGAAGAGATCGCTCACAGCGATAAGGCCGCCCTTTGTACTCCGATGTATTGTCTTGTTACTGTTTACTGTTTTGTATTTTATTTGTGGTGTAATCAAGAGTTATCTGTCTATCTAACCTATGAATGGAAAAGAGAGAATTGGAAATAAATAATTTAGCCAGGGGTGTACTAACATTGATAAATTATACTTCTAGATTTGCACATATTTAATTTTTTAACCCCCGTATTCATAAAAACTCCTATTTCTGGCAAATATAACTGAATTAGCTAAAACATACGATAAGCCTATCTGAGCCTTATTTTGTGACTATTATAGAGATGAACTGAACAAGGGTGAAAAGCATTTATTCAACTGTTAAATGAACGTTTAACAAACCCTTATTAACTTTTTATAAGAGTGATATAAAAATTAATTTTTCTTCAGTATTTACGATAGCAACTTAAAAACTTACATAAAAAATTACAAAGTACATCCGCGTTCAAAAGTTTCAATATTGAAATAGCGGGAACGAGTACAATTTGTTTTGTTGTACAGTCGAGCACAGAGGGCAATAAGCCGCGGTCGAGACAACTATTTTAATTGAGCGCGCTAACTGGCGAATTGATTACCTACAGCAAATGTCAATGTACAGGCGAGTGAAAAAGACTCGAAGAGATAGATAATTTCTTTATTACACACCAATACTTACAGACTAACTTTAAAATAACTATCAGTAGATCACATTACTAGTTGTACAATCGATATATATAACTATCAGTAGCCACATTACTAGTTGTACAATCGATATATATAACTATCAGTAGCCACATTACTAGTTGTACAATCGATATGTTATACGATTCATTTCAATTCACGGTATTCACTTTCTGTATTGATATTTCAACAGCTTGGCTTTTTTTACACGGCTCCATTAAAGCTATAAATTATACCTACTTTATGGAGACTCGACGTAATTGTAGGTTATAGAATTTTGTGAGTTTGTTTTGGCTACCTTTTGTCAGGTATGTAATAATTATATTTTAACATAGCTTTATAAAAATATAAAATCATATAAAATATTTTTTGTTTTATTATTAAAATGATAAGTATCTTTTAATGTCTTTATGCAATATCTTATCATGTTCTTACTAATAGATTTCTCATATCTTAATAAAATCAAACTCAATACACTACAAAAAAATAATGTACCTCTAAGAAAATAAATTTAACAGATCTAACAAAGTATAACTTGAGAGCCAATACATACCTACAACTATTGAAACTTTCATGGTTACTATTTTGATTTATCAATCAAAAGATTATTTATCAATCATGGTAAATGGTCTTAAATTTAATACATAATTTGTTTCAGAATTTTCAGTGACATCTCAATTGCGAGCCCCCAGAATACATGGTCAATATTTTACATTACAACATCATCGCATCGCCGACTTGCTTGTACCAATAACTTAGAAGCATTGATAGATATACGATCTGTTTACAAAGTCGAAGTGCTTGCGCGCGCGATTTATAGAACGCACTGTCATTTGGCTATTTTAGAACGAATCTAATACTAATAGACTTGTGTGTGTGTCTGTACTTTTGTTGTTGACATTTTGTTTGTTTTCTTGATTCTAAGTTTTACGATGATGAACGGAGAATAGCATTCCAGGCTTTACTTGTGCATCACCATCATGATCCTATTAACGTTCCCACTGCTGGGACACAGGGACTTCTCACTTAGTGAGAGAGATTAGGCCTTAATTCACCACGCTGGCCAATTTGCGGGTTGGTGCATGTCACATGTCTTTGAAACTCTTCAAAGTTCTCAGAACATGACGGTTTCCTCATAATTTATGGGGTTTAAAAAACTTGCACATAACAATTAAAGAAATATCTACCTACCACCATTATAGAAATTAAGATCCTGTCCCCCATGTCAAAATGTGATGATGGGATCTCAGAGAAATCGAAAGCAACCCTGGTATTTGATTTTATGTTGAAATCGTTTTTTTTTAAACGCAGTTTCTATTTTATATTTTAAGACTATTCCCTAAGATATAAATGTGAGTGATCTTTCGTCGCGTCGCGTCGCTCGGAATAGGCGTAAAGTGGCCAACCGGCCAACTGGCCAGCAATAAAGAGTGACCAATAAAAGTAAACAGACAATGGCCATTAATGCGTCAATTATCTCGCCTGTTGTAAATCACGGTGTCTTAATAGTCTGCTGGCGGTTTCACGCGGCTTTGACTGGCATCTGCTATTTCACCGTCGGATAAGGGTGTTAAAAATTTGGCCATCATTAACTTATTTGATTAGTTAGGTCTACTATAACCACTTACACAAAATAAATTAAGACAAACAAACAATTTTACAATGAAATAAAAACAAAAAAAACCCAAAACATAAAATACAAATGTACAATGAGTGGTCTTATCGCTCAACACCGATTTCTCTCTCGAATATAGATGATTTAAGATTTTGTACTGATTTAGAATATTATCAGGAATACGAAATATGTATGTATATGACTTGTTAAACTGAATTTAGACCAATAACCGCAACATTTACCTTTATTTAATAGACTAAGCATAAATCTGTGAAATTAATATCTATACGATTTTTCTCCAATCAAAATGATAAACAAGCTTTTATATCTCTATATTAATATACATATTATGAATAACTATTAAAACCTATTCGTTTTGATGAGCACCTGAACTTTGACACATTCGGAACCGGATTCAATGCAATCTGCGCTATTATTTATTATATTAAACGAGATTTATTATACTTTATGATGTCCACTGACATTTCAACATAAGTGGTTTTAGCGTTTATCAATAACATCAAGATTGGAATTAATAAGTACTGTCTACTTAATTTCATATGTATAAAGTTTATTTCCATAAAATAAGATGATTTGATTCTTCGATCGTTTCGATGTTTTAAACTAGAACGGGTTTTAATGCAATCGCAGTAGATAGAGTGGATCAAGAGGCTTATATTATTCATGTACTAGCTTTCGACGCCACAGCTTTTTCCGTGTTTATTGGATTTTCCCGAGGGAACGACCTTATTCCCGATATTCCATAATGAGTCGGCTATATAAAAATGCAAGAATTATTCAAATTGGACCAGTAGTTCCGTAATTAAGCGCGTTCAAACAAACTATTCCGATTTATAATATAAGTATAAATATTTAGTATCTGTGAAATGATGGGGCAAGTTGCTAACTGTATATACTTAGGATACGACAATATTACCGTCAAAGTGTCGTAGGCGTAAAAGTCTACTTACAAATAAAAAAAAAGGAGGTACCAAAGATTAGCACATTTTTAAAATCAAAACCCGTACATGACAACTTAAAATATGTAATTTTAAACCTCTATATAAAATCAAATGAATCTAAAAAGTCATATATTTATCTTTATTATATAAAATGTCCGAATGTCAAGCCAAATCCAAGCAATCGATCAAGTGTATACGTTTTTGTTGCTGACTGTTTCAATTAACTAACACACATAAAATTGACTTATTATATTGTTTTTTAATGCTGCACCTAATAGTTATAAATCGATCGCAATTTATGACTATTAGTTATAATCGTTAGATCATAATCTGTGAATACGATTCATGTTTAGGATTGCAGTATTTAATGTGTGAACAAAATAATAAAAATATTCCGAGTTATAGTGAGTAAGAGTTAACATATGAGCGAATCACAACGCATCTACTCAAGATGCGTTGTGATTCGCTCATATGTTGAAGTCGGTTAAAAATAACTGATAATATTTGGGGACGAATTGCATGGGTACCAAATTCAGAGGATTGGTAGGTCCTTTAGCAAATTTTGCAAATTTTACAGCCAATCAAAATAAAGGAATATTATGAGTGCAATATGCTCCTTCCTGTTCCGTCCATCATTAAGATTAGAATAACAGAGCGAGAAAAAGGTGTCCAGTATTTTTGACTATTTAAGTTATTTTATTTTATTACATAACAAAATAACTTATTATTTTAAATCAGTTTCAACGCGTTGACGAGTCGAATTAATACTTTGAGAGTGTACAAAAGCTTTTTATTTTAAATCTAAATCTTATTTTCTCCCCAGATCCCTCAAAACTCGTCAAGAGAAAGAAGTCCACCGACTCCGTGCGCTCGCCCCTGGACGGAGATTCCCTCACCTCGGAGGAGGGCGAGGACTCCACCAGGAGAAAGAAGGCGCGCACCACCTTCACGGGGCGCCAGATCTTCGAGCTGGAGAAGCTGTTCGAGCTGAAGAAGTACCTGTCGAGCGGGGAGAGGGCAGATATGGCGAAACTGCTTAATGTTACTGAGACTCAGGTATGTTCTTGGATTTTATATTTGGATCAACGGATCACACTTGCAACAACTTTACTGAGACTTAGTTACGTTCTAGTTGTAATAGGTTTTTTCAACGGATCACACTTATAACAATGTTACTGGTACTTAGGTATTTTCTTAGATTTTATAGGTTTTATCACAGATAACGTAATATAGTATGATCAACAGATCGAACCAACAAAAATTTAACTTAGACCGTCCATCAACATCAAAAGTAGTTTTTGCTTTAAAAAAGAGCAACAAACACGCACATTTATATCCGTACAAGCTTTCGCTTTTCTATTATTATAATGATAATAATTGCAGCACATTCTGCCTCATTTGGGCAGAAGATATAATATCCCCTAGAAGCATAAGAGTGAGCAGTCATCCGAATAGTCATTATCATTATCAGCGGCGGCTCCCGCGGGAGGAATCTCTCAGCAGTTCCCGGAACGGCCCAAATTAAACGTTTTGGAGAGTGCCACACGCCGCTAGGGTGTTCTTTGCGCGCGGCTTAGGGCAGGGGCTGTAGCGGGGTAAACAAGGGATATTATTTACTAGATTTTTACGTGTTTTATTTCGAGGGAATGACGTATATTTCTGCGTTAAAAACTCTATATACTTCTTCGATAAATAAGCTATCTAACAGTGAAATAATTATTCTATGTGTTATGGATTTTCCGCGGAAAAACGCTAATAGCCTTCCCCGATCAATAGCCGAACAGTGATAGAATTATTGAAATCGGAACAGTCGTTTTTGAGGTTAGCGCGATTTAAGAAACTTTTCTGCTTTGTAATGTAAGTATAGATTTCCTGGATGCCATGATTCATTTTTTATTGTAGTAAGAATATGAATAATTTATTTGCATAAAACATGAGTGTATACATGAGTGTGTACATGGTGGTAAGTTTTCAAAAAGTGTTTTACATCTTTTTTTTTTTTTTTTTTTTTTATCGTTTATAAGCCTTCATTTGACCACAATCTCACCTGATGTAAAGTGACGATGTGGTCTAAGATGGAGCATGAAGACTTAGAAGGTGGCTTCTCCGGGCCACATTACGAAACACGAATAATCGCTTCACGCACTGGCCCAGCCCGGAGGGTGGTGACAAGCCGCGGCCGAAGCCTACCACCAGAGACTGTCTCTTGCCAATACTGGCGTGCAAATTTGAGTAGTTCGCTACATCTCAGTATAATGAATTTATCCAAATCCCGTTACAAATCCAAATCATTTAGATTTAGATTTGTAACGGGATTCGATTTCGCTAACGTTCTTTATTTCACTCTACGAAGCAATTTAAGTATCATGTTAAATTCGGTATTAGCCTTTATGATGGCTAGATTCTAATAGTGTTGTAGCAACTTTATTTTACATAACTTTCATAACCACAATTGATTCAAAAACATCCTAAATATAAATAAAATACGTTCTCACTGAAACAAATTAACACCTCCAAAGCCCGTAACCTCTTCAGCGCATCGCGTGGCGGGTCGAACGCGGATAATTATACCGTCCCCGCGACGTGATCCGTCACATATGGCGGCACTAATTAAACCACTAGCGACGGCCCGCGACGTCGCTCCTGTTTAATGATACACTAACACTAATATTGTGGTATATTAGGTTTAATCTCCAGGGTTGGAAAGCTTAATATCGTAATACTGACACATTTATTGTAAACTGTTGTACATACGTACATTGGGCAAACGCAGAGTAAAACGTACACAAACTATAATGTCCGTGCATTATAGTTTGTGTACGTTTTACTCTGGTGAAGGTAGCGGGCTCACTGTAGTTACAAGCTGCCACCGACCGAAGTCACTGGATGTCTTTGAGGAAGGCAGCAGTGGACGACCTACGGCTGAAATGATGATTTATTTTTTAAACATGTGTGTAGAAATCATAAATTGAACCGTGACATCGCGCGCTGTTTAAAGATATACTTATATGAGATACTAACTTTTGTCTGCGGCTTCGCGTATAAGAATGTTAAAAAAATTGCAGTCATTTGACAGGCATTTGGCTTTTCTGTACTCCCAATACTACAACAAAATATTTTTTCTAAATTTCAAGTAGATTGATTGAGTAGATAAATTGCAAAAACAAACAAATTCACGCTAACATATTTAATATTAGTTGGGATTGAAAATAACTTAGCTACTTTGAAAGTACTGGACTGATTCTTATAAATTTAAATGACCAACTTGTGAGTACAAATAAATAATAATCCTTTCAGTGAGCAACAAACATAAATTAAGCTTCGAGCTCAAATCATCCTTTTTAAAATCGTTTTAAAAAAGCTATATAATATCTTCTCCGGGTCGGGTCACAAACTAAACACGGCGTTCTCCGTACCGTCCTAAAATAACAAAACATCATTAATTTAGAAGTCCTAATGATTAAAACTACTTTCTGGCTCCACATTATTTTTTCATCGCAACGGTTAATAGCTATTTTTGAACGAAAATTAATTAATTTTCTACCATTAAAGTATCGTCGCCTAATGACTTGTGGGAGTTGACACGTGGCGAGTTTTGGGAAGTTCATTTTCTGGGTTATAATAATTGACGGGGCAAAAAATTTGGTGAAAAAATCTGGCAAAAAATGCCCCCGGCAGTCGACGTGTTAATTCGATATGTTGAATGTTAAATATTTGTTTGAATAGTTAAGTGAATTTAATGATGTTGTTTATGTAAAAACAAAGATATAGGATCTTTGTTTTTACATAAACAACATCATTAATATGATCTATCATATTAATGTTCTTATTCTAATAAGAACTTATTTATTAGGAAAATAAATGAGAAAGGTATCCTATCGATCAAGTAATGATAAATAATCATTATTATAATAAAATTATCAAAACAATACAATCTATCACATCCACCATTAGAGCCCTGACCTACGCCAACTCAAAACGCTTATAAATTTCACATCTAACCTGCGTCACTCTATAATTGACAGCGCACACTACAATCAAATACACACTCTATTACAATACACATAGCGCACAAAACCTCTAAAGCTACAAACTCACCTTTCAATGTCATTGGATATTAAACTAAATTTCATTGTAATAAAGTGTGTTATCCCGTGAATGAGTCCCATTGAGCTACTGTGTATAGGGTGTACGAAAATTGTTGTTTTCGTGATTGTGGCGGCCCGGCCTCTGTTAACGTAATTAAATGAAACAATGCCCATTTGAAAACGACGTTTCCGCATGTTATTTGATAATGATTTTTCGGGTTTCCGTTCCGTAATGGTAAAACGGGAGCTTATTAATGAGACTTCGTCGCTCGCGTCTGTCGCGATGCTGCATCTCAAGAAATAAATAATAAGAATATTTTTATCAAGCTCTGCTTAGTTTGGGGTTAGGTGATGCTGTGTGAGTTGTCCGGAAATATTTTTTATTAATTATTATTATTATTTAAATACCCGTGAAGAGTTGAAATTCTGAGGGATGATGTATTTATGATGCCGCTGCTATAACAACAAATACTAATAATGTAATTTTATTGCATTACTAGCGGCCCGCCCCGGCTTCGCACGGATGATTATTCAAAATTAATTTCCCGGCAATTATTCGAATTTTTCTCGCCGTAAAAATCATCCTTGAACTCCAACGAACATTAAAAAAAAGTGGACATATTGGTCCAGGCGTTGTTGAGTTATGCGCTTAGCAGCACATTCATTTTTATATATAAGATTAATATTTAAATACAACAACTCCAATACAACAAACGTGATTCTTACTCTTAAGGATAAGTCAGTGCGTGAAGCGATTTTTTCGTGTTTCGTAATGTGGCCCGGAGAAGCCATCTTCTAGGCCTTCATGCTCCATCTTAGACCACATCGTCACTTTACATCAGGTGAGATTGTGGTCAAATGAAGTCTTATCAGTAATAAAAAAAAAAAAAGAAAAAAAAAAGCAACGTTGCGCCAGGTCAGTACTTGGATTTATGACCGCTCTGAAGGCATTTTTAACATATATAATTATTATTTTTACATATTTGAATTTGCATATGTCTTAAGACGGGCCTAAGGCTTATTTGGTAAACATTATTTTATAATAAAACGAATTAGAGTTGAAGGAAACAAAACATGTTTTTTTGTCACTTTTACTCCACGTTTGAACACAGAAAATATATTTGTACTATATCATAGGTAATGTCCTGAAAAGGCTTCCAACATTAAAATTTGTTACCTAGATTAGTTCTGGTTTCGTCCGTAAATTACAAAAAAAAGTTTTTATTTCAAGTAAACTAATCAAAAATGAAACCTTAAGAACTAAAAAGCATTGCTGGGAAATTATCATAATAAGCGATCTCGTCAAATTCTATAGTCTTACAGAGAGAGTAGCTGAAGATTACGTGACACCCTATACTTGATTCTCACCATATGTCATTAGTTAGTTTTTTGTGATCTCCCGCGCGTCGCCTGCGCCCGCGCAGATGCCGATAACACGCTTAATTGTCTTGTTATTGTAGTTATCTTCATCGATCAATACATCAGTCATTTATTTTAATGAAGTTAAGGTTTTGTCAAAAAATTTGGGTTAAGCAATCCGATGCGATTTTTTATAATCAATTGGTATTTTGTTTAAGTATTTGTCAAAGTAATTTAATAACCTATGGTTTTTTTCATAAATTTAATGGCTTAATGACAATTTTTTTAAACTTTTACCGTGTTAAAAAATCTGTTTGTCGTAATTTTTATGCATCGGCAAAAATAACTCTAGTATTTGTTATTTGTCGAGATGAGGTATGTTGTCGACATTTTTATAACTCGTCATTTTTAGGGTTCAGTACCTAACGCGTAATACGGAACCCTATGACTGAGACGTCGTCGTTTGTCCGTCTCTCACACCAGTTTGAATCTTCAAAACCGTGATAGATGAGTGAGTTTAAATTTTGAGGGATGTAGGTATTTTTCATGCCGATATAACAACAAAAAGTCATCTATCTATCTATATAAATAAAAATGAATTGTTGTTCGTTAGTCTGATTAACACTCGAGAACGGCTGGGCCGATTGAGCTGATTTTTAAAATGTTTGTCGTAGTCCAGGGTAGGTCTAAACGGTGAGCAAATAAGGAAAATAGCCAGGAACTTTTTTCACCCATGCGACGCCGGGGCGGGCCGCTAGTAATAAATAAATATATCAATGGGCTCCCATATAATCAAGTGATTTTTATGTTAATCATTAACTAAAAATAAATTATTTTAATGATAGACTAAACAAACTATATAAACTATTGAAGTATACGGAACCCTCGGTGTACAAGTCCAACTTGTACTTAGCGGAATTGTTTTTATTATCTATATTAAGACGTAACTTAAAAGCCACTTCACACATTTAAACTTCAAACCGCAGTGGGAGATCAAAGAGTAATGACGGACTATTTATAAATACACTAATTGAGTTATATTAACAAATCCGTACCGCTTCGTCCGTGGACTTTACCGCGGCAAATATGGAGAGCGGGAATATACTTGTGAAATTGTGTCCCCCTAGTGGTTTTCCCCGTTATACTGTAAATTCCCGCGAAATCGCATTTTCCCGCAATAAAGAGTAGCCTATAAATTTTGTTTTATTTATACGAGTATCTATTTACCAGGGGCCATTCTATGACAAAATCTATAAATAAAAATTAATGAAAAATTCTGTGTGCGAGGAGTTACGGAAGCGTCTCAATCTTTTTCAGCATAAAATTAAAAAAATAGTTTATTCTAAAAATTGAGGTTTATCACTTTTACAAAATCATTAAAAAAATGATATTCTTCAAACCACAGAACTATAAATTACTAGGTAACGGTTAAAACTAAGCTTATTCGAAACATTTAGGTCCTGCTTCACAATCTCCGAGTAGAATTAGTCAATGGTTAAAATATAGAGCTATTTCGCTCGGACAATTGCGACAAAGCGAGATAGCTCTTGAAATAACTAACCATTGTGTTTTATTTGTGTAATAAAAAATATATCCATGTATGTCTATTATATTAAGTATATCAGACGTCTAGTACCCGTAACACAAGCTTAGAGCTTACCACGGGGCTAGATGTTGTTTTGTGGTTTGTCCGGAAGTATTTATCTTGATTTAGTTTTTCCTTAGTTTACTCCGATATTGTGACAAAAGCCCTAATTTTACCTTCTTAAATAAAATACTTACAGTTTATTACACGATGATGATAATATACCTCAATCAGTAAATTCTACATCCAACCACATTCCAGCTCGAATCAAACTACATTTTTAATTAAACCAATTAAATCAATCATTGAAACCTAATTAAAGCCAGACATTTATAGAAGCTCATCTAACATACATTAATATAAATCAAACAGTTTCACATCTAATGTGGGGTTAATAGGGACCCCAATTAACGTGTTTATGTTTGCGTATAGAACGGAAACTGGGTTTTATAATAAATCAAAGATGTAGTGCTGTTTATTTGAGATAATAATGCCTCAGTGGTATGATTCAGTAAGGGCTTTATCATTTCTAATGTGCTTTTGTGCCAAAAGGTTTGACAGGTTGTGCCCTTAAGTTATTCCACTAATATGTAAAATGTACAATAAGAATGTTATTTCCTTGATTATTCTTAGTTTTTATTTAAATTAGCTTTACGCTGACCTGTCCATGTAGGCATATGCTTCTAAGGAAATAAACTTTGTAGGTGTGTTGCTCAGCAATTCTATTTTATAAATATTATTATGAATTTATAGTATTTTTTCCACTATAACGGCCAGAAAAAAAAGGACCTCTACGGCATTAGGCTACATGATAAATTAGATTATTAATAAAAATAACACTTATTTTTTCATGCAAAACACACAACGATACAGTGCATTAAAGTTTCTCGTTGCGTAATACTTTCGTGCGATTCGTACTAAATGTTTACGTCATGATTCGTATTAAATGATTACGTCTGTTTACGTCATGATTCGTACTAAATGTTTACGTCATGTCCTATAACTTAGGACTTCATCATCATCATCATCACCATCCTGCCCTTGTCCCACACTATGTAAGGAAAAAAGGGGGTAATTCTGTACCCCATTAATTATTTTAATCTTATTATAATTTAAAGAAAACTACATAAAAGTACTTTGAGAAAAAACGTTTAAAATGAAATAAATTCTTTTAACATAAAAAAACTAATCAACAAAATCCAATTTTTGTCGCAATAACAGAAAAACAACAGCTACTGAAAATTTAACTTTATTAAACGCCAGCAGGATTCAATTTTCCACAACACAGACGTAAACCCAGGGTTGCCACGACGACTTAATCGACTGGAAATCAACTGTTGTTCAACTTTGAATCTTATATCTGATTTTGTAGAGTTCAAATCGATAAGACATGGAGATGTTCGGAGAATCACTGGGTGGAATAATTTTGGCTCATGCTAACGTATTCAAGTTCAGGTTAATATTTTGGTTGAGTTGCTTTTGAGAATAATTTGTGTTATATCGGTTATTACAATTTTGGATGTTTCTTCATTAAGTATACCTATCCGTATCTCCCAAAAGAGTTAATAAAAACGATACTTAATATCCCAAAACTTAAACTAACAGAACAATTTAAAGAGTTAAATGTATATATTTTTAGGACAAAATTATGTAGTTGGTTGCTCGAAAAGTGTTTTTATAGCGTTAGTGAATTTAAAAAATATGGCATGTAAGCACTAAAAATTTATTATATTTTGACATTTTCACGCCTACTTGTAGGCTGAATACATTGACTTTTACTTTTTAAGATCCGACATATATTAATTATTTTGTATTCTTGCAAATAAATCATTATCATTTCATTTGATTTCATTTAAATATTCTACGATAACCGACTTTATAAACAGAGGAGGTTCTTAATTCGACGCTTTTTTTATATTTTATTACCTTAGATTATTCTATTCGTAATCAGATTCAGTTTAATTATTTTACTGGGATTTTATATACATATTTAGTTTGCTATATCTTGAGCTTAATAAATAGGCCGAAAAGTTTGTTTGTCGTTTGAACGTTCACATCTCAGGATTTGAATAATTATTTCACTGTTTGATAGCCCATTTTTTGAGAACTCGGGAACATACGGGGCCCTTGCGGGAAAAGCCATCAAACACGGGTGAAGCCGTGGTAAGAAAAAGTTAGTAAAATTATATTTTTGTCCTAGAATTCGGTTGATTTTTGTTTTATCAAACTGGGTTTATCAATGACTAGTGGTGTTGTAACCCTGACTATAACATGACGATTCCCGCCAAAGAGCAGGAGACCTGGAAATTACATTTCAGTTCATATTTCATTCATCGTTTACCTAACTATGCATATTTTTATTGGCTATCAGGCATACAGTACGGTAAATATTTACTTCCTCTTTATAATTAATTCACTTTCACATTTTCATTTAACCTAGGCTTTATTATTCTAAATTATCTATAATAAAAAAAATCGTCAGTCAAAAATACTGATCCCTTACATCATATGTCAAGTTGTGAGTAAAACAGTTAATATTTTATTAATTGAAAAACTTTTACAAGTATCAATTTAAAAAGTGTACTTTATAACAAAAGCTTTTTGTTATTGTTAAGAAAAAAAAGCACCACGGAAATAAGACAAAACGCATAAACTAAAAAACACCCACTCTAATCCCCACACACACATAAACATCAAAATAAACCTTTAAAAACACAAGTTATCCATCACTATTTCTTCTCACAACAAACTTAATAGTCTTAATCACATCAAAAGCTTAATTCCCCACAATTAAGAGATCAGGAAAGCCAAACCATAAACTAAAGATCAAAAATAATATTCCCAACAGCGAACACTTTAATCTTTCCAAATAGAAGGTAGTTATACCATAGACAATAAAGGATACCACTAAAATAATAGAGTTTAAATCAAATGGGATTTATGACAGCTGGAACGGATGTCTTTCGCCTCTACCTTTCTTTATGGCTCGGTTGCGTTTTTTGTTAGAGCATAAAATGATTTAGAAATTTAGGTAAGTTTGTGTAATAGGATAACTTGAGTGTACAAAATGGAAGGTTTTTTTTTCGCGCGTGGTTTTTGATGATTTTTCCGGTCCATGGATTGGTTTTCGTGGATTGTTTAATTTGAATTTTTATAATAAGTGATATGATGGTAGATTAAATTTTCCAGCAAAATCAATTATGCTATTTCTGGGCAGAGGAATATCGAATACCTTAATACACCTAAAGCCAAAGAGAACTTTGAAATATGTCGAGTCACATATTTTTTTTTAGGTTTCAGTGGCGCGGTGAGTGGATGTCTGCTTGCGGTGCAAAAGGTAGCGGGTTCGATTCCTGCCGAGGGGTCAAGCGTCTGTATGTTCTGCAAGCACTTTCTCCTTGCGTGTTTAACATAATTAATAAAAAAATATCTATCTATGTATGCCTATTATATTAGTCTATTATCTTGTATATAAGATGTCTAGAACACGAAACACAAGCTTAGAGCTTACCACGGGGCTAGATGTTGTTGTGTGGATTGTCCGGAAATATTCATTTATTTATTTTATTTTATACTAATGATTAGAATCGAGCATGTGTAGCTAAAACTTTCAATTAACACACAAAAGGAACACCAAACCTCTGACGTCATTATGGCATGTTCGCGACCCCATCTCTTAAATTAAAACGATCCCGACACGATAAGTAAATTAATTACGTTGAACATTATGAACGTGTTTTTGGAATTATTGTGTTAAAAGGCGGAATGTGTTTTTGCCATACTTTTTATTAATTGTCTCTGTAGAAATAATGTAAAAGATTTAATAAATAATTGTACCACACATTTGCCAAATAAATTCATTTAATTTCATTTCGGGCATGCGATTATCAGAATTCTAATAATATACACATTATAAGTCACCAGTTAACTAACTAGATAACAGTTAACTTATAAAAAATACTATATACAGAATTAGAGTTAAAAGCATAAAGCACTTTATAATCTAAACAATACGAAAGCTACATTTGTGGTCCTTTTGTACAAAAAACGTAAATCAAAGACACTTAAAACACAGGTATAAATTGAAACATTAAATTGTTATAAACTGAGTAGGCACTTTACAACCGTAATTATTACTATGCCGTTGGTGCGCATATTTACTGTTTTTTTTTGCTGAGGCATAAAACTTTAAAAGGAGTTGTGTGATTTTGTCACTAAGGGGCGTCGGAAGGTTAAGTCATTTTGAAAATTTCGTGTTTTGAATTTAATACTGCTAATGAATCAAGGCCTATCTCTCTCGTCGAGAGAGAAGTCTCTGTATCCCAGCAGTGGGAACGTTTATATGGTGTTGATGATTATCATGATACGTCTAATAGATGTGATGTGATGATCAGATCAGATCAGGGGCTTATAGTTATTTTTATGAAATATACTTACTTAATTAAACATATAAATATAAAAAATAGCATATCATTATAGCTTTTTTACATTATCCGATCTGATATTGGTGTCGGACAGCGATAGCCGTCATCCGATTTCGGATACGGAAAAGAAACACAGTACCGGATATGAGCTAGCTTCCGTCACCGATACAGCGTCGGATAACGCGAAACCAAGAGTGTTCTTTTTAACACAACAACATCTAGCCCCGTGGTAAGCTCTCAGCTTGTGTTACGGGTTCTAGACATAATTATATGATCATAATAAAATAGACATACATACATAGATATATTTTATATACATATTAAACACCCAGACCAAGGAGAAAGTGATTGCAGAACATACAAACACTTGACCCCTTCGGCGGGAACCGAACCCGCTACCTCTTGCGCCGCAAGCGAACCATCGGCGTCGCCCACAGATTAGCCGTGTTATATGTAAAACGTAAAATATATTAAAATAATAATAATAATATTTATTCAGAAAATCACTTTAAGCTAAAGTTGAAAAATTTAAAAATTAACTCACATTCAAATCGTTAGTCGTTATCTACAAACTATTCGGAAGTAGGTATTCTATATACGTTTCTCTATTACGATACAAAACACTTAATTGAACACCAATAATTAACAAATCTAAAAATTTTCAAAAATTTAATATACATATAATTGTGTCACAACACAATGGCCGGCCTTATCACTTAAAGTGATATCTACCAGACAAACTTTTTATGGGCTGGAATAAATGATAAAAGTGATAAAAATCTATTATGATCATTAAGAGTTTATATTATTTAATTGTGCTTAGTTTTTAATCTCATTTTAACTTATTGCAATTTAGTCTGTACCTTAGTAGATAATTATAACTGATAACGAGATTTATATTACAAATACGATTAAGATAAAAGAGATTGGTCTTTAACACTGAACAGAGCAATATCAGAGCAAAAGTAAAATAAGTAAACTTAAGAATAGCTTAGCAATTTTAATTATTAGCGACTGGCAGTATGATCGTGATGATCTAAAAAATTTTGGTTGACTTTAATGTGGTTTTTCGCAATAGATAGTCAAATTCAAATAATTTTGAAAAACAACGTTTGCTGGAGTCAGCTAGTATTCTTATAAATATATAAAGATAATGTATAATACATACTAATAAAATCTAAATATCATTTTCAGATCTTTGTTCTATAAATACATATTTAGTTAAACATATATAATACTCCTTTGCGAGGCGCAGTCGGGTAAAAACGCCAAGTGTTTTTTGTAACAAGTGCCACTGACCGCTGACATAAAATAGAGACCAAATTATATCAACGCTATTTGTTTTGTAACGTGAATAGGAAATGTAGTGATGACAAAACACAATCCATCATTATTTCCAAGAAATTTCAAAATTGGCACAAATGTGGAAGATTTTAACAACATTACAATTGGTCAAAGTTGTTTCACTATATTTTTTTGCATATTTCGCATTGCAGGCAAGATCATACTGCCAAAATGATTAACACAGCAACTGTCAAAACAAGTTGCATTATAGCTGTTTCAATAATAAACTTAACTTGTCATAGTTTTTTTTCTGGATATTTCGCATTAGTAAGGCAAAAGTCTCATAGCATACAGCCATAGTTTTGAACACAGCAACTGTCAACCAAAACCATATTGCATCAAAGCTGTTTCATTAGCAAAGTTTTACTCATCTCAGCTTTTTTTTAAAATTCATTGCATTATGTAGGCAAAAGTCACTGGACCATACAGCCAAAATTTCCCAAGCCAAAAACCTTCCCGATTCATTTTGTAAACGGGTTTTACTCACGTAAACTGTGAATATAATTATATAAATGTCGGAGGCTATAATCTTCAATATCACTACAACATAGTACAAAACAAAGTCGCTTTCTCTGTCCCTATGTCCCTTTGTATGCTTAAATCTTTGAAACTACGCAACGGATTTTGATGCGGTTTTTTTAATAAATAGAGTGATTCAAGAGGAATGTTTATATGTATAATAACATCCATTAAATAGTGGAGAAGTACTACTATTTTTGAGGTTTCTAATGTGATGTCGATAATTACATTTTTCCGCTTACATTGCAAACGCAGGCTGAACCCTAAGAGTTTTATCAAAATAATGTACAATACTTAGTATTGTACACATTGAAAAGGTCTACAGAAAAGTCCGTGATGGTATATGTCTATCTCTTATGGATAACCCACAATAACTTTTTTTTGTCATTTACTTTATATTTATTTATTTATTATTGATTTATTTAGTATCAGCATTGCACCCGCGCGAAGCCGGGGCGGGTCGCTAGTAATATATATAAATCTCGTGTCACAATGTTTGTCCTCAATGGACTCCTAAACCACTTAAACGATTATAATAACATTCGCACACCATGTGCAGTTCGATCTAACTTGAGAGATAGGATGGTTTTTACGGCGAGAAAAATTCGAATAATTTCCGGGAAAATTTTATACCCGTGCGACGCCGGGGCGGGCCGCTAGTTATTATATAAATGTCGGAGGCTATAATATATATATAACGCGAGTATAAATATATATAGGTTCATAATGTCAAAACCTTGTTGTTTCATCCGTGTAGATGTGACAAGTTCCTTTTACTTTTAAATTTAGAATGTAATTGCACTGCATAAATCGATATGCGGTACCTAATACACCTCAGCTGAAGCTTCACAGGAAACTTATAATTTAGCAGTATTTTTCCATTTTGCATGTATTTTAGTAGGGTAATAATGTTCGTTCTAGAAATAGGTATATATTTTGTAAGTGCTGTGTTATTCACATATCATACTGAACTGAACTGTTAATAATCTTTATGATTTGCCATTTGCCGGAAAATGTAATTAAAATCTTTAAATTAGATACAAGCGACCAGCTCCGGCTTGGCCCGGGTTTAATGCTCAGCTATACTTATATCATAAATCTGAAGGTTTGTTTGTTTGTTTGAACGCGGTAATGTCAGGTCTAGCTCTACTACTGGTCCGATTAAAATAACTCTTTTACTATAAGATAGCCTGTGTACCGAAGATGGCTGTAGGCTTATACTTCTTACCTCGGCAAAATACCACCTTCCCGCGGGAAACTGCAAGAACACGGGCGACGCCGTAGCGCGTATAGCTAGTATTACATATACCTACGACAGAATTTCTATAAATATTAAATTAACGGTTTTTTCTTGACTATTGTTTGATCTATCTTCTAGGGTTCCGCATTTGCAAAGAAAGCGCAAAAACTGCGTTTATTAACAACATCACATTAAAAAAAAAAAAAAAAAAAAAAAAAAAAAGTAAAAGGTAAGTAGTAGGTTAAATTTTAACCACAATGATATCAGTGTTTCTACAATACAAGACAATTATTTTTATTGAACTTCTTAGAATACTTTAATGGAATTCATTTTTGCATTTACCGTAATGCTTCGGGTACGAAAAAAAGTTTATTTTACCTACCGTATCAAAAATACGTAAATACACAAACTTGAATAAAATACTAAGCGCAAATTCACAAATAAAGTTTCTCCTAAGTAACTTTGTGTTGCTTTTCGTAAATAACATTAGTTTCTTTTCAAAGTCTCCAAAACTGTCTGAAAACTTCTAAGAAGCAGGAATATCTGATTTTATGTTAAAATCAATGAACCATGAACCCCACTTGAAACTTAGTCAAAAAGTTATGCCTAAAGAGTTTTGCATAAGTATTTAACATATTTTTTTGGCTCTCTTCATTTAATCCTCAATTTAACATAGGCAATAGTAACAGGATTAATATTAGTTAGAGTAAGTTTTTGTTAATATTGTATACTTAAGGTAATTATAATATCTGCTATCGTTTCCGCGGAAGCAACGATCACGCTAACAGTCTGAAGACTTCGACTTTATTAAATATAACTACTATCTAACTCTTGACTGTTTTCTCTGAGCTCTGAGCTTGTGTTTCGGGTACTAGACATCGGATATACTTACACTTAGTATAATAGAAATACATGTATAGGTATTCTTTATTATACATATTAAACACCCAGACCAAGGAGAAAGTGCTTGCAGAACATACAAACATTTGATTTACCTCTCGGCGGGAATCGAAACCGCTACCTCTTGAGCCGCAAGCGAACATCTTTCTTTCATTTGGTGTTACATAAACGTCATATTAATTTATCAAACCTAGCAAAATCAACCCGAAGTCGTAAAATAAAACTTGCCACACGACAAAAAATATATTAAATGAAATGAATAAAGAAGCCGTTTTTATACAAAGAAGTCACCCTCGTCGAAGGGCTGATAGGCCCTTAAGAAGACGTTTTCACAATTCGACGTCCCTAATGGGTCGTTCTCAAAGAGTTTATTAAAACGGCGAGATCGATCGTAATTGCTTTTATTTGACATTTGACAGATCAGGGGAAGGCGATTGATTGAAATTGAGCGTTGTGAAGCTTAATTTTGCTTGTAGTTAGTATAAATTATATTATGTAGGTAATCAATTCAAGGCATTTGTTTGTATAATTAAGGACAATAGTAATAATAATATATCATTTATTTCAGGCACCTAAGGCCCATATAAACATATACCTTGCAGACTAATATACATACAAATATAAATCTTGTAAACCAAAGTGTCAGCATACAATATTAATTGTATTTATAACTAGCAGCCCGCCCCGGCGTCGCACGGGTAAAAAAAGTTCTCGGTATTTTTTTCTTATTTGCTCACCGTTTTACACCTACCCTGGACTACGACAAACATTTTAAAACCAAAAACAGCTCAATCGGCCCATCCGTTCTCGAGTTTTAATCAGTATAACGAACAACAATTCATTTTTATTTATAAAGAAGAAGATATAGATAAATCTTAAATGAACTGCAAACTATCCCGAATGTTTAATAATAATTAATTAAAATGTGTTCTCGTTGAGTGAATTATTTTAAGATTTATAAATTCAAATAAAAAAAAGAAAATAAAAATTTCATGAAATTTATTTCAATAAAATACTATCAATACAAAGGAAATTCAACTTCATAGTCAGAGACGAGCTCAATTTCAAATAATTTACTTTTAAGCGATACAGCCAAAAACAATACATTTAAGCTAATTGTTATTTAGTTTTATAACTACTTTTGGAAATTTAAGCATTGGATCGGGGGTTTTCTTAAATTTTAAATTTAATTTATTTCATTTCATAGCCTGCCTCGATTAATGGGCTTTATAGCAGTGAAAACCATTTCACTACTACTTTCGTACTAGCAATTTCAGAGAATAGCACAAGGAGGAGGATTTGTCTGTTCACGTCCGTAAGTGGTAACCCTCTGAATCCTTACACGTGACCTCCGGGTGGTGCTAAGAACAGTCTCCGGTGGTAGGCTTCGGCCGCGGCTTGTCACCACCCTCCGGGCTGGGCCAGTGCGTGAAGCGATTTTTTCGTGTTTCGTAATGTGGCCCGGAGATGCCACCTTCTAGGTCTTCATGTCCCATCTTAGACCACATCGTCACTTTACATCAGGTGAGATTGTGGTCAAATGAAGGCTTATCGATCATAAAAAAAATAATAATAATATTAGTATACATAATTTGTAATAGAGAGATGTTGTAATCAAGTCATTTTAAGATTTGTGATTCATCCACGGTTGCGATTTGATCAAAGTGATGGTCTCAGATCTTTATATGACCTACTATGACAGTTAGTGCACATCAAATCTAGACATTACTACATCATAATTCTCGTTCTTCATGAAATAGATAAACACTGACTGCTTCAGTGGCGCGGTGGGCGAGGGTCCGTGCGGCGCAAGAGGTAGCGGGTTCGAGTCCCGCCGAGGGTGAAAGTGTTTGTATGTTCTGCAAGCACGATCTCCTTGGTCTGGGTGCTTAATATGTATAGTAAAAAAATGTATGACTATTATACTATGAAATTTAGTAAGAATCACATAACTTTAATGATCAATCAATGTAAAGTCTTGATTATTTTTTTAATAATTTTATAAATTTTTGTAGAAAAATAAGTCTGGTGTTATTGGTTGGTGTAGTGGTCAGCACGCCCATGCGTATAATGGAAGACGTGGGTTTGAGTCCTGCATTTCGCAAGTAAGCTACGTTACTTTGTCTTAATTTTTTCTACACAAATTTAGAATATTAGTTTCAACCTATAAGTAAGTGGGATTTATCACTTTGTAAAATCATAAAGTTTTTTTTTAATAATCTAAATAACGGTCAATTTTTTTTAGTAGTGTACCCATAATCATGACAGGTTCGGGAACAAACAGACATGTAATTAGGATATTATCGGTATTTCCCGGGGGATCGGAGCAGCCGAACCCGGGGGTGCCGTGTAGTTAATCTAGTTTGTAATCGCCCGCTCTGGTTATTATAATTGTTTCCGTCGGGATGAGCTATTAGGGTTGAAAATGAGGATTGGTTTAGTTAATATGTCACTTGTATGAATAAATGGTTTATTCTAAATAAGCTTTTATTGTTAGTATTAATTTATTATACTATAATAATCTGTGCTTTTATAAAAATCAAACTTAAAGTGACTTTAATGTAGTTGCTCTCAAAGTTACTTAAAATGAACCGATATAAATGTATGTACATCTTAATATATATAAATCTCGTGTCACAATGTTTGTCCTCAATGGACTCCTAAACCACTTAACCGATTATAATAAAATTCGCACACCATGTGCAGTTCGATCCAACTTGAGAGATAGGATGGTTTTTACGGCGAGATAAAATCGAATAATTTCCGGGAAAATTTTATACCCGTGCGACGCCGGGGCGGGCCGCTAGTACAAATATAATTGTATGTCACCGGAAAATAATACGTAAATTGATCAATTTCCTAAAAAAATTATAAGTTACGGAAAATCTTCAACGGCTGTTGGAATGTATAATTAACCGCAAGAACTTGTAGTTAATTGATCAACTGAAAACCACAAATAACTTTGTGACATGTTATAAACTTTAAGATAATCGCCCGATGATGGTGACAACTTAAACCTTAAAACAGACTCGGAATTTTAAGAAGCTCTAGCATTTAGCAGTAGTTCAATATAATTTTATAAAGTTTACTAGCATATACTATGCCTACTTACTGCGAAAAATAGAGTTTGTAAAAACAAAATAACTTTATGATACATACTTAGACAAATATCCAAACCAAGTATTTTCCAAAATACTGTAAAAAATAGATAGTTCTTAATTACATACATTAAAGATATAAGGGGAAATACGCAAACCAAGTCTTTTTCCAAATTATATTTAGAAAATTACATTCTAAACTACCTACAAGAATTTCATCAAAAATAGTATAAACAACACACTGAAGAAATAAAAACGAATAAAAACAACACCATTAATATAATAAAGTGGCAACCCTAATCGGGTCGTTGTAATTAACCTTTGTCGACTGTATCGCTAATGCGCGGGCCGGACTCGGCCTGCGCGCCCCGTTCCATCGCCATTGCCTGAATGCGGACCTGTGTTTTATTTGTGCTGTTTGCCTTTTAATTTATGCTTCGAATGATTTTGTTTGAATTCGATTATTTCCATTCGATTACGTGATAAATATTTTTTAACTTGAAACGGTTTAGATTAGAGTGATGTGATGATAGATATGATGAGATAAGTTAATCTCAAATGTACATTGGAGTAGATAATAATATTATTACAAGACAAAGATTTTTGAGTAGGTATGTAGGGATACATTTCTACGAGTATCAACTATTCAGGAATCAAATCGAGCATTTAGTCGATGGATCGTCAACAAGCTTTATCCATTAATTGTGAACAAAAATTATTGCAAACCCCCAGCCGAAAAAGAGAGTTGTTATAAGTTTGACGTGTCTGATGAAGCGATTTCAATTTTATTTTTTATTTTTGTTTTGAAGGCGATTTGCACGCGAGTTTCCTGATCCAAATTCGATCGGTTGAACCGTTTAGAGGGTTTGAATTACAAAAAAATATAATTTATAAAATTTTGGACTCGAAAGGTTTTTTAATTTTGAAAATAGTTAAAATGTAGAATTGTTTGCTCATTTATGTGTTAGTAAATTTGTACTATACTTCTGAGAATTAATCTTAAAATTTTCTTTGAATACGAAAATATAATTTTAATATAAAGAAAAAGAGTGAGTCTATCTAGAAGCGATCATAATAAAATTCGAATGCAATATGTCACATCACTACCCAATGAAGCGTTGAACTAGTACAAGTATTCTTATTTCGAATATTTGGAACGCGACCTAAGTTTGAATTCAAATAAAGAGAGCGTTTTCCATCCGTTTCAGTGTCTGGTTGTTTTGTAGATTAGAGCCGGCGGGCTCTGCGAACTCGTAGGGCTGCCGCTGAAAATATACAGGCGTGGCGATTTAGGAACCATGCTCATTTTAGTGAGATAAATATTTTAAAATAGTTACTTTACAATATGTAATGAGAATTGTACCTGGTATTTATTTATAGATTCTCATCACTTAATCTTATTTTTAAAATATATTTTATATTACATCTAAATATTAGATACATTTAATATTATAAATAAATTATAACAAGAAATTGCCAGGCAAGATACTTCATTTTAGAAAAAAGTATAGTTAATAAATCTTACAATAATAAATCTTGGTAAACACAAAGTTAAGGCTTCACTTCAAACTAGTCTGAAATCTTTCGTGCTTTTTAATGCATAATAGTCACACGTCGAAGAAACAATATAGAGTTATCTGGCAACCCTGCGTGAGTGCCATAACGGCTGATGTCGCCGGATTCGACGCTCCACAGATCGCCACTTAAGGAGCTGTTCCACTCAGATATTAATACCAATATTCTGTTGTATAAACTTTATCATAGTCTAATGGGCAATAATAATTATAAAACAAGTGATTGATGGTATGTTACATTTTTATAATTATATAGAACTTAAAGACATTGATAAAACATAAAAAAATATAGCCGCATCCGCAAAGGTACCATAAAAGCGGTAGCAACAAAGAAATTAAAAAAAAATCCTTTTTGTTTTATATATTAAATCATGCATTTTACGGTTGTACTAAGAAATTCAAAATGTCTAGCCCTAACGATTTAATCCCTCATAACCATCAAATACTAATAGATAAATGTAATATTGACAGCTTTATACACAACCCTATCGTTCACCTAAAATTCACCGTATTCCCAACTACACGACAGCATAATCTAATAGTCAATCCGACCATCCGACCAACCTCCTAAATATTTAATCCGGTCCTTCCGGAAATCAATCCTTCAACTATTGAAACCGCCCCTTAACTTCCATTTTCAAATCGCTGTTATTGTCGCATGCCTCAAACGTCGCTTTGATCCCACGCACAAACAAATCTGAACTCTACACTTTTGAAATACAGTTGATATTCAATTGAAGATCCTACATATTTATAGACTAGTCTATCGTTTTGATTTTAGCGCTGATTTGTGTGGGGGAAATTGGACTGTATTGTTTGGGGTTATGGGTCGTTGTTGCCTGGGGTTGGGTTTGAGTGCTTGTGACACGAGTATAATTGCTGCGAAATGGCAGTTAGCAAACTGTTGCTGTTGTGTCATTATTTTGCTTTATGGTGGTTTTATTTTGGGGACATTGTGCGATTGCTCTAAGCTTTTGAGGCTTGTTGATGCCGGGAATAGATTATATCTACGGTTTTGCAAATGACGGTTTTATTTTATTCGTGGAAATGAATAAGTTTTTTTTTAATTTATCAGTTTCAGTGAAACTTTAAAAGACAGCACACCTGCTTATAGACTGTAGACTGATTGCAAATAAATATAGAAAACCATTTTTTTATATACTTAAACGCTTTCAGTCTAATAGTCATACACAAAATTGTACATTTTCAGAAATAAAATTTGGGTTCATGAAAATGTTTCACACATCAAAGGTTTTTATTTTTCTGAATACGTTTTAATTTTATAATATGCACTTGTTAAGCTTGAATTAAAATCTAACTAATATAATAAGGCTTAACTTAGGACCCAAATCACTCACCTTTTCTTTGTATAATACGTTTTTTTAAACACGCATTTTACGGCATCCAACCATAAATCATTATTACTGATATATATTCGGTAATTAAATAAAATCCTATTATAATTCAGCGGACGCGCACAATAAACCGTACAAGTGTTTAAGTCAAGCATCCAAGTCGTTATTTGAATCCTAAATTGACGGAAATGGACCAGTGTAAGGTGACCCGCGATACAGAGATATAAATAACCAAATTACGGAGATTATAGGCAAAAATTTAGATTTTAGAAAATCTTGACAGCTATTATATAAAGCAACTGACACGACAACTTGACAACTGGCGCAAGAGGTAGCGTGTTTGATTCCCGTCGAGGAGTCAAGTGTTTGTATGTCTGCAAACACTTTCTCCTTGGTGTGGGTGTTTTAGATTTAATTAAATAATATAATTTGTTGTGTGTCTATTATATTAAGCATATCAGATGCTTTGTACCCGTATCACAAGCTTAGAGCTTACCACGAGGCTCGATGTTGTTGGGTAGATCGTTCGGAAATATTTTTTTATGCAGAGCAATTATATATTCGAAATAACAAGCAAAATTGAAGAATAAAATATAACCCGACTCAGATTGTTTTTTTAAAGAATATGATTTTATTTGGCACCTAATATTGTTTTTTTTTTTTTAATATAACCAGTTTCACTGACTCTCTCGGTAATTAGGCTTTAGACATGTACTCAGAGGTTTGGCTATTTAACAACTTTCTGTTTGTCAGTATTTACTCTGTCGATTGTCATGTGTTTCATTAATAGCTATGCTAAACTCCGTACTAAATTGTCAGAAGTTCGTTTAGCTTAAATTATTGGGAAATGTATAAAATTTAACTTAACAGATTCAGAGATTTCGAATCATATTCATTAATAATAATAATATTTTTTATTCAAAATGTTATCCGTCACAATTAAATCTGGTTTTTAACTCCCGACCAAAAAAGAGGGGTGTAATAAGTTTGACGTGTCTGTCTGTGTGTCTGTCTGTCTGTCTGTCTGGGACATCATAGCTCCCGAACGGATGGAGCGATTTCAATTTAGTTTTATTTTGCATGAATGGTGAGTTTGGCGCGGGTGTTCTTAGACATGTTTCATGAAAATCGGTTGAGCCGTTTAAAAGTTATGGGGTTGAGAGTGGGGAAGGAAAACCGAAAATCTGCAAATATACTAGTGTGGGGTGCCAAATGAAAGCGCATCGCGTCCACATTATTAAATATTATGGTGTTTAACTTTTAAGGAAATAAAGGCATGGGATCGGAGGTTTTTCTTAAATTTTAAATTTAGACTTATCAGTACCAATAATGTCAAAACAAAGTTGCACTGCAGAGTTGCTCAGGTCGGCTGCCCACCTTTACAGACAGACACACGGAGTTCCCTACACTTGTATCGTAGTTGCGAGAAACTTGCCCAATTAAGCGGAGATCTATCCCTGAACTGATATGACTGACCGCTTCAAGAGAACTTAAGTAAGAGGCTTACACTAAGGCCCGTATTATCAAACTAAACTCAACTCAACTCTATGTTCGGTCTTGAGTGCGTGTTTAATAACGTAAAATGTACATACCCTTTCATCTGTTAAACATATTCTTTCATCTGTTAAACATATTCATCCACTCAAATTCATTCTTCATTAAAATTGAGTAATTGGTAAAAAAAATTTATTAAAAATTATTTACGATGATTCTTGTTTGAAATGAAAGCGGTTGCTTGCAAGTTCGTCCCATTTACTTTTTATAATAATCGGTAAAGTAGTTCTCGAGTTATATTGAACATGTCTATCTAGCTGTACAGAATCGAATCACACGTGTTTTTTTAAATGTTGTTTTTTAATTATTTTTTTTTTTTTTTTTTTTTTATGTTAGATAAGCCTTCATTTGACCACAATCTCACCTGATGTAAAGTGAAGATGTGGTCTAAGATGAAGCATGAAGACTTAGAAGGTGGCTTCTCCGGGCCACATTACGAAACACAAAAAATCGCTTCACGCACTGGCCCAGCCCGGAGGGTGGTTAAAAAATTAAATTAATAGTGAAACTCACGAGAAATTTGACGGTGAAATAGCTCTTGTACTGTTTGAATAAGTGGTGTGCCTCTCGTGGGTCCGCGCAGGCCGGTCGCTCCGTCACCGTAAACAATGCAGGTTGACAGTTTTATTCGAACACACTTTATGACTAGGGATGGGGAAAATCGGCTTATTGTATCCGGATAAACGATAATAGGACTTTAATCTAAGACCCATATTTGTTAGTTCGAAAAGTTGGTGTTAAATGTGTTTCTATTCGAGTTGTGATGTGTTTAGCAAGCAATGTGTTTTATGACTCGATTTTTTAATTTTACTGAATAAATTTTAATAAAAATTAGTAACGAAATACATTGTAAGTTTATGCAAGCTCTAAGCTTTTGTTCTTTCACTAGACACCTGATATTCAATGAAACATATACACTATAATACTTATTTTTTACAACACATACAAACAAGTCAAGCTGCAGAACATAACAATTAATAACAATTTACTCACTCTAACTAAATTATAAAAATTAAAATTATCTTTCTCTTTCACGCAAGTGGAACGTTATCGGTAGTTAGTAGTAAAAGACAGAGAATGAGGGTAGACCGCTTTGCCTGCCGATAAAACCATTATCCAACTGGCTGGGACTTCAGTGCTATCATGATCATGGCGCATGGAACTGCGTCGACATGGAAACTCAAAAACGAATTATTAACTAAAATTATAGTAATATCCCGTAGTTAATCTTAATAATACAAACAAGAGTCTCCAAGCTGTAACCAAAACTCTTCATACGGACTTTCGCCATTAAAATATTCAATATGAAGAGATTATCCGTCTTTTCGGTCCAACATCTCATCCCTACCGACGCTTATTAAAGGACCAATTCAACTCATTATAGTCCCATAAAAGCGTACATCATCCTGTTTATATCTGTCCTTGTCTTTCTCATTCGATTCTGTATCTTGCATTTCAACTGGAGAATTAAGCTGAGTATGCTTTATGAGATTCCGAAGTGTGTATTTTAGAATTTGTACGGATTTCTAGTGATGGGCACATTTAATATCTATTTATGGGTATTCCAAGAAACTAAAAACTTATTATATGTATATTTATTTCTTGAAATGTATTTATTTATTTACAAAAGTTCGGAAAAACTAACAGCTAGTTATAAATATTAAACTTAAATGTATAAATGCTTGCTACTGTAATATATAGTTGCAAACATAACAATTGAAAAATGTTACTTTCAAAATTGTATTTTATGCAGCATATTTAGATTACTTAAAAAATTATACCGATATTTTTTCTTTTTTCTTGACGAAACGAAAAATCAAGACGATACATTATTAATGTTTCGTGTGACGTAAAGCTTTCTAACAAAATCTACTAAGTACTTAAATGTTCGCCACACGCCTTACTCCGGGACTTTAATTTATTTATTTATATATTTATAAGGAAGGCTTACAGCTAAACACATCAAAATAAGTAGTTAAATTAAATTACAGAAAGCCATTTATAAAGCCCTCGCGGACAAAAAACACAATTACTATCAAATTACGACGTTAAACAACAACAAACAATACTCGTAACAAAGCTACACATGAATACACTTAACAACAGACATTAATAGCAATAGCCAATATTTAATTTATGTGCATAAACCAAAACTAATGCTCTATATGTTGACTTTCTTAATAAATTTATAAAGCAAAATAATAGCTGACAGGCTAACAGACGTACTACACAAAATACTTTTTTTTTCATGTAGTCATCATGAATAGTCCAGTAATATATATGTCATTATCACTATTAACTTATATATATTATTATTATATTTAGATCTAAGCATGTCGTGGCTACTTGTAAAAGAAGGAGCACTCATGTCTATTGTAATCTAGAATTTAAGAACTGTATGGTGTTGCCTTTGTTAGTAGTCCTTAAATAATTCTCGATATCGATAAAAACATCGGTTGTTGTACATCCCTAGCGGACTGAACGCTTAACCAAACGATTACATTTCGTTTTATTGTGTCTTTCAATAAGAATCGAGGATGAATGTGTGGCAATTCCATCTTACTGTTGAAACGTTGCTTTGTTTATTATACTATACTAGCGGTCGTCCCCGAGTTCACTTGTATTGGAGTTTTGAACAAGCCTATCAGAATGGTATGGTATGAGACCGTACGTAGAAGAATACGGTTCACTCACATAATTAACAGGATTCGCTTATTAACGTGGCTATGGGCAGGTTATATAGCATGTAGAATAGATAGTCGTTGGGGTTAAAAACGTCTTGAATTTTTTTTTTTTTTTTTATTAACTATTAACTTCATGGTTAGTTCTTAGCTTGTGTTACGGGTACTAGACATCTGATTGATGTATGTACTTAATATAATAGACATACATAAATAGATATTTTCTATTACATATTAAACACCCAGACCAAGGAGAAAGTCTTGCAGAACATAAAAACACTTGACCCCTCGGCGGGAATCGAACCCGCTCTCTTGCACCGCAAGCGGGCTCTCGCCTACCGGCATGCGCAGCGTAGGACGTCCAAAGGCCGCGGATTTTCTGTGGATGCAGGTCACTTTCACCTGGGGAAACTGAATTTCTTTGAGTGATGCCTATGTTCAGCAGTGGACGTCCTGAAATTATGATTATAAATGAAACGGTTTGCCACGCATGCCTCAGGCTTCGCAATGCTCACTGAGAGCTAATTAATGTATACGTTGGTCGTGAACGCTGCCTCGGGGCGAGCCATTCTGTGTCAACGGATTATTTTGTTAATCGACTTCAAAAAGAGGAGGTTAACTATTCCGCATGTTTTCGCTAAAAGTAACATATAAAATACTTCTAATAAGTAAATAAATAAATAAACATCTCCGGACTACTCACACAGCATCACCACAAACTAAGCAGAGCTTGTACTATGGGTGCTAGGTGACTGATATACTACATAGATACATTTTTTTTTGTAAATACATACTTAAGATACATAGAAAACACCCAGACCCGTAACCATCAATCATCATCATCATTTGAATCAATTTGTCTTGAAAGAATAACTGCATTACATTTCGTTTCTTAAGATCTAAACATAAAGAAAGCTGAGCGAAAATATTACATTCGATTTTGTATTCTGTGAGTTATTATTATTAATTATTGTTTAGTAGGGGGGGGGGGGGGGGGGTATGTGTCAAAAGATTATACACTTATTAAAATTACAAAAAATGAGCAAAAAGATGCTGTAAGAACGAAACCCATCCAAGTACTGGCCGTGCGCGGCGTTGCTAACTTTATAAAAATCGCGTGTGTTGTACGGGAGTTCATACAAATATTTATATATTATGTGTTTTTATAATGGCTACAGAAATACATCATACGTCAAAATGTTAACTCGATGTCTATCATTCTAAAGATACAGCCTGGTGACAGACGGTCAGACAGATATACGACGAAGTCTTTGTGTACGGAACCCTAAAATGGTTCCATAGCTAGAAAGTCCTTGCAGATCTTACCTAATACTAGTACCGCATCGGGAATCGAACGCAACGTGTTCGATTCCAGATCTATATAAATTACTAGCTGTGCCCTGCGGTGCTACCCGCGTTATAATGGATAAAGTACTCTTAACCAACAACATATTTATTTGAATAAAGATTAATATTATTATGTTGATACAACTTAAACAAATTATTTCGACCAAATTAGGTACCATAAAAACGGTTTTTGTGAGTTAATCTTAAAAGATAGACATATACTATTGCGGACTGTTTTTAGATCATTAAAAGAGCTATTATTCTTTAATACATATTTTTTGTGTATCTTGAACCGTTTTCACGGCACACGCAACGGAAGGCTTCAAAGATGAACAATTTCTCCCGTTTTTTACACATTTACCACTATATCTTTGCTCCTATTGGTCGTAGCGTGATGTTATATAGCCTATAGCCTTCCTCGATAACTGGACTATCCAACACAAAAAGAATTATTCAATTCGAACCAGTAGTTTCGGAGATTAGCGCGTTCAAACAAACAAACTCTTCAGCTTTATAATATTAGTATAGATTTACGCGTTCTATTTTGCTATAACTTAAGCTTTCGCTTTAAAATAATAAAACAAATCTGACATTTCATCTTCTTTGCTACATCTCATGTTCGTAATTCGTTACAAAAGGGTCGTTGTATCTGTGTAACGGCCTCCGCAGAATTCGTTGGCCGTTAATTAAATACTGAACGGAATCGGCCGCTACCGGAATTAGGCGCTCACTGGAATTCAGAGATTTGCTTTTATTAATTTATCATTCTCGTGATTTGGCCACAAAGATTAATTATTTGATTTAGTGAGTTTGTTTTCTTTTATGTCTAGTCTAGAGTATTTTATGTTGTGAAATGTTGAAGATGAAAAAGTAACTTTTGTTTTACTTAGAGCTACGATATACCTAGTTCTTAGTTGGTTTATTTTTGTGCCTAAATATCAATGTTATAATTTGGAATCCTGGATTATTTGCAAATTTGTAAGTAATTGTCTACATTACTGTTTAAATAAAAAAATACATATTGTTGCCATTGCCTTTAGGCATTTTGCTATTTCCTTAGTATAAGTTTATTTTTTAATTTTTCGGTTATTTGGTGATATGATTCTCCACTACTATTTTATTAATAAAACCCCTATTTCACTTCCAAACAAAGTACCAACAAAAGCACAAATCATATTAAAAAACCATTAAACGTATATAAAACACTTTCATGGCATTAGTACCTATCATGGTTAAACGTAAAAAAAACAAATCTGTTGTTCCCTTTAGATTCAACAAGTACTTATGTTAAAATCTGTAACGAATTATCGAACGAAACATTTCACGGAAAAAGATAAATCATCTACACGCGTTTTTCGGGAATTTAGTAATGAGTTGTTCAGCTGAAATATTTAATATACCAGATTAATGTATTCTGTAGAAAAGCTAACGAGATTTCTCCTCAGTTTTTCACAACAATCCGGACAGTTCTACAGAAAAGTGTAGAGCATTATAGTAGGTGCTATTTCGCCGAACTTGCACGTTCGGGTTGACAGGTAGATAAGCGTTACTAATCACTTATAGGGGAACTAAGATGCTTTGTCTGTCTGTTGTTAATTTGTTATGTGATTTTAAGATTGAGAAGCTTATTTGTGTTATGTCATAATAATGTTAATAAATTAGAAATGAATTTGAAATATAGGTAAGTAAATTTAATTAATGAATTGTTACATTAAAAATGTAAATAATAAAATAAAATAATGTAAACATTATAGATTCAAGTACCTTCATTGATTTGTTTAGGCTAGCTCAGAATATCTGAACTGTTTTAAATTAGCATGGTTTTATCAATAGATAAAACCATGCTAACCATACTTGAAACGCGTAACAAATCATGGTAGTTATGAAGGTTTTTGATAAAATATCGGAAATCGGTAATTTTAAGTTTTAATATTGCTGTAAAATAGTCCTGAAAATACGTTTAATTTCAAGCTTTATGTTAAGGAGCGTAACAACATATAATCCACTGCTTAAAAAAGAGTCTTATAATCAGAGTTATATGTAATTTAGTAAATTTTAACTGTCTTCGGCTAAAACTAAAGATATTTTTTTACGTCTACGTGTTACGAAATCTGAATAGATTTTAGAACAGGCCTTTCCGAGTTTCCCAGGTAACATCTATTTTATTGGAAATCCAGGAATATTCCGAATTTAATATTTCCTTGCATGTGCAGTATCTTGTTTCTGGAGAAAGGCATCTTCAATATAGTTTTGGAGATTTCCTAGTAGCTCTCTCTACCTGTTATAATGGACTTTCAAGAAGCAAAATCGTATTTTTTCGTTGGGAAATGTTGCCACATATCATTTCTCATTTAAGATATCGCTGTATGAATTTTATTTAATATTTAAGTACTTAGTCGTGTTGTGTAGAGGTATCAGACAAAATGACAATAGGGTAGATTACTAAAAATAAGGATTTGTCCGACATTTTGGTATTTTTTATTTTTACTTGCACACCAAAAAATTATACTATACAGTGCATTCAAGTTTCATGTGACGTATCAAAAACGACCAATCATTCCGATCGGTCGCTACTTGCATCCACCGTGAGCCAGCAAGTTTGACCAAGACATCTGTGCATCTTGTTTGTATTTTTTTCAAAAATCATAAAATTATTTGCTATAACAACAAATAAATTGCTTATTAGCACATCTCCAGCGCATACCCAGTAATCCGTATAAAATAAAATTTGTAATATTCGTGTTTCAAATAAAAACACTGACACATGTATGTGTTATATAATCTACTTTCATCACCAACCCACATCTTTCTTTCACATTTTAATCTTGTAAACCCATTTCTCTGGATCTGTCGGAATCGCGGGCTTTGCACAGATTTATCTCATCTTTGATGATGTCGTGCCGACTGGTACATGGATGCTGCGTCACAAATCACAATAATGTTATTTAACTCTATAATTAGATATAATATACCACGAAACATGCTCACTAATGCCAACAACAAGATGGATGGATGATTTAGTGAGAGCTGATTTACGGTGGATGCAAGCCGCTTCTGACCTTAATAATTGGAAGTCATTGAAGGAGGCTTTTGTCCAGCGTTGGACGTCCGTCGAGGAGGATGCTTACCGCGGGAATACGTTATAAAGTTAAGGTACTTACGATGGTAAGCGGGTTTGAATCTCACTGTTTTTTTTTAGTTTTGGGTATTTTCTGTGTATAACAAAAATATATATGAAGTTATGTTCTAAAAGTAGGAAATTCTGAACCTTAATCTATACATATACTAGCTGACCGCAGCAAACGTTGTTTTGCAAAACGAAAAATAGATAGTAGCCGATTCTCAGACCTACTGAATATGCATATAAAATTTCATAATAATCGGTTAAGCCGTTTCGGAGGAGTATGGTAACTAAGACTGTGACAGGTGGATTTTATATATAAGATTATATCACACAATTTTTAACAATTTACAAAAAGGAGATATTGATTTACAAATATTTTATCCTTAGTGAACGGATCCCATACAATCTATTTCCTCAACAAAATTAATTTCAGTCAATGACCTAAATACCTAAATAAACCATTTGCGTATTATGTATGAAAACTATGTATGTACGTAACACAGTGCTATGTGCTGTGGTGAACCTGCTTACCACATTCACTTGACTGACGTGTGGTCATATACATAGACTTACATACATACAGACATCGTGGCTGAGAGGTATGTTATTGACTTTAAGCTCTGTATTAGAAGTTATAGCTATTGTTAAAAGCTTCTATTGATAATTTTATTTCATCATAATCGCTTTAATAGGATGTCTTTGCAATATGTAGGTATTAACATAACTTTTAAATTATCATGGTTTTTAAACCCGACAAAAAAGAGGGGTGTTAGATATAAGTTTGACGTGTCTGTCTGTCCGTCTAGTATATCATAGCTCCCAAAAGGATGAAGCGATTTTAATTATTATTTTTAAGTACAAAAGGTAAGTTTGAGTGTTTTTAGACATGTTTGATGAAAATCGGGTGACCCGTTAAAAAGTTATGAGGGTAAAAGTGAGGATGGAAAACCGAAAAGCTGCAAATATACTCGAGTGGGGCCTCAAATGAAAGCGCATCACGTGCACATAACAAAATTGTATGACATTTTTTTTGATGGGAATTAAAGTTCCGGAGGAACTAAGGGACCCGGTGTTTTTTTTATTGTAAATTTAGATTATTAAGGTCGGCCACGAAAATGTTGGCCAGACGACCTTCAGGACTTTTGGGAATGTTGGTGGAAAACAGCTCTGGATAGGGATTGTTGGAGGGAGTTGGGAAGGCCTTTGCCCAGCAGTGAGACAGCATAGGCTAAAAAAAAACTATGTTAACACTTACCTATATATAACGGGTTAAATACCATGATTTGACGGTTTTTCGAGTTTTCCAATATTTCGACGCTGTTGCAAGCGCCATGATCAAGGCATAACTGGTGAACTGGTGATTTTGCGTAAGTCTGTAAGTGGTAACCCTCTGAATCCTTACACACGGAGGTCACCTCCGGGTGGTGCTAAGAACAGTCTCTGGTGGTAGGCTTCGGCCGCGGCTTGTCACCACCCTCCGGGCTGGGCCAGTGCGTGAAGCGTCTTTTTCGTGTTTTGTAATGTGGCCCGGAGAAGCCATCTACCTTCTAGGTCTTCATGTCCCATCTTAGACCACTCGTCACTTAACATCAGGTGAGATTGTGGTCAAATGAAGGCTTATCCAGCATATAAAAAAAAAGGTAGACAGTCATTTGGCAAACGAAACGGTCTACCCTCTCTCTGAGTCTTTTATTGCGTGTTCGACGATGAGTAGTGTTGTTGCCGCTTGTTCTCTTACGCAACTCGTGTCTTTGCAAATGAGTTTTGCATAAAACCGTCAAATCATGGTGTTGTCAAAGCCAAATTAAATAAACGTTTATTTCCTTAGAAGCACAAGACCTACGTGGACAGGTCAACTTTAAGTTAATTAAACTAAAAATGTTAATATCAAAATATCAAGGGAATAACATTGTCTTGACAGTTTGCTTTAATTTTTTTATACTGTGTTGAGAAGCGAATAGAACAACACAGCTTTATCAGTTTTTACAAATGAGTTTTCATATAGGTAACTAATATAAAGAAGAGGTGAAGAGTTGGTTTGATTCTGTTTGAACGCCCTTATCTCGGTAAGCACTGGTCTTATTTAAAAACATTCAAATCAGACCAAAGACAAACAACAATCAGCAGACTAACTCCTTAATAATATAGGAATAGAGACCAATATATAACATTTTGATTATAAACTAAAACGAAGCCATAAAATCACAACCTCTCACGTCAAATCCATACGTTCCCTCAAAATAAATATAATTAATACCAAAACAAAATCATCTCAAAAAGGCCCCATTACGGCATTGTACAGAATTATTCAAATACCCTCAATTTACAGAGCACTCGGACGCCGCAACAATAATCAGCAGACTAATTAACAAAACACAAGGCAGGGAACAACCCTGAGGCTAAACGCCATTTAACAACTTACCACTCAATTTTTCACCCTAATCCATACAAAATAAGGTCCAAATTATAAAACTTACATTCAATTAAATCACAACAAGCAATTATATGCTCTGTAACCTAAGGAAAAGAATTCAGGATAGCTTGTGAGGGATCGAGTATTGTCGCGCACAGTTGACATTCCTAGGATTTTGATTGAATCAAGTATTTGATTTAGTGTTACCCCTTTTGTTTTGTTTCAAGAATTTTCCGGGTTGTCTGTGATATTTATTTTGTTGGAAAATATTTCAAGCTTTGTGTTCGTTATGCTCGGGAAAAACAATAAAAAATATTAGCTCAGTGACACGTATTAGACATTTAATTTAAATAATAGCATATGATTGTGTAATTTTGCGCAAGAAGATATGGAGGAAAATATGCAAGAAAGAAAAGAAGAAGATGGAAAGACGAAGAAAAGATGATGTAAGAAAAGATGGATGGACTTTGTGAAGGAAGACATGTGTAAGAAAGGAGTGAGTGTTCGGATGGCGTGTGACAGAGGAAAATGGAAGGAAAAAACATGTTGTGCCGACCCCATGTAATGTGGGATAAGGGCAAGAGAAGCATTCTCTGATGATATAATTTTGCGCAAATGCTTACTATTTATTTATATATAATTTGTAACCTAACGTCATATTTTTTTTGTCATATTGTAAGGTTTTCAATATCAAAGTTTTTTTTTCAACAAATCCCAGAATTGATTTAAGAAATTATTTTATTCTATCCCAATTCATAACATCCATCAATCACAAGCCATTAAAAAACAAAAAACTGAATCAGCCAATTCACTCTCGCAAATATCCTCGCTCAAAAAGAGGCCCTCCGCAATAAATACTCCTCAGTCACTTCCTTTAATAAGCGTCTGAGTTATTAATAAGATCCTGGCGACTCATCGTTTCGTCCCTACGTGCGCTATCGCGGATCGGGGGCCGGGGCGCGTCAGGCGCGGCCGTGGGGCGGGAGATCAATTGCACGGATTTAAGGGCCTTTTGTTGACGCTAGTACGTTAAGGAACAAAAGGGAAAATAATTGTGTCTTATTGGTAAGGGATTCTGTTTTCTTTCGTAATTGTTGGCTATTTTTGGGGTTACCATGGGCCAGTGGGGTTGGCTTGCCCTTTAGAATGATTTTTGGAACTCTTTATTGTTGTCATTTTTCGTTGCGAAAGTAATACATTACGAGTTTAAATATAATATTGTTTAGACCCTTGTAGCCAGGAGATCATTTAAGGTATATTTTATTCTATTTTAAATGAAAGAATTTGCGTGTTCAGGCGTTCGTTTAGGAAGGGGCAAATTAACTATACGTACATTAAAATATGATGTTTTGCATTTAGTTGTAGCAGTAGCAGTCATACTAAAGTCTAGAAGATTAATGTATTACTTTGTGGAAAACGCTCTGAAAACCATTAAGTATAAAAAGTCATAATTACCTAAAAATACATTAATCATTGTTTTGAATAAAACAGATTCAAAATTCATTAAAACAATAGCTAGAGGCCATTTTCCTAGTACGATAATTCGGATAGGCTTTTACTATTCGCTAACAAACGTAGGTACAGTCACGAACAATTACGCGAGGAGTGGGTGTAAATTGTCCGGACTGCACAAGTTGTACTGTCGAGCGCAAAAGTGCTGCGCTAATTGTAACGTTGTTTGTGTTTTGTGTGTGTTCCTCGTTTTTAAACTGTTTTTATAGCAGCTTACTTATTGCTGACATTATTCTATCCTCGCTTTATTTAAATTGTTGTTGTGTCTATGATTAAATATCTGAATATAGAGTATTAACTAATATTTTATACGCGTTTTTAAAAAAGACTCTGTTAGAATAAAAACTCATTTTTTATATATAATTATATTAATAATATATATGGTAAAACATATATTCGAATATTCATTGTATAGTCCAGATTTAAATCGTAAACTCAGTACTTATAAATGCATGCTAAATAGATGCAATGCAAATAGGTACGTACGTTTTTATACAAGACATTAAGATACCATGAAACCATATACGACTCCTATCAAACAAGTCCCTATTACAGCCACACAAATTATAATCCGATTTACGCCCCATATGGACCTTCTTAACATAACTCAACGCTACATAAGCCCAAGATAGACTAATACAGTAACAATTAAGAGAATTAACATAATGTTTATCCGTTTTAAATAAATGTAAAAATGCTTACCACCCGGGGACCGGCGGGCGGCCGGCGGTGTCTAATTAAAGACGTTTTAGAATTAATTTATGCAATAGGCTTTTGTCGCCGACTGTACAGTACGTGCGATCAATTAGGCCGCGTGTCCGGACATTTTTATGCAAATGTCTTGAAGTAGGGCCGTCACTTGGTGCCGAATCTCTGCGAAGATTTCATTGAATTGTTTAAGATTGTAGTAACATCCACTCGCCCTAAGTCTTGATCTTGAGTGCACATCTGATAACCTACCAAATGCGCACAAGTGTGAATTTCTCTAAGTAAATTTTGCGTCAGACTGCAGACAGATTGGAAATGAAATGGCTACGGCTGACTTACAATTTTGGTGTAAAAATAAATAAATAAATATTTCCGGACAATCCACACAACAACATTTAGCCCCGTGGTAAACTCTAAGCTTGTGGTACGGGTACGAGATATCTGATATACTTAATATAATATACATATATATTGTGGAGGAATTGCTTGCAGAACATACAAACACTCGACCCCTCCTCGGCGGGACAGCCGCTACCTCTTGCGCAGCCAGCGGACAATAATAATGTCAAAAGTCATAGTCAAAACATTTATTTCCTTATAATCACAGGGTACACATGGAATAGCAGTTAATTATAAATTTTAAATTATAAAAATATGTAGTTTAAAAGTTGTTTGTTTGTGGCAGCCCTGGGCCTCGTGCGCCCGCGCGCCGGTGGTCCCTGTTCCGTAGGATATCACGTCGCGATCCTTATCGCGGTCGTATCGCGATCGTATCGCGTCGCTTACCGCGATTACGCATACCGGAGTACAGAGGAATATTGGCGATAAACGGCCTAAGCATGTTGGGATCATTTAATGAACCCGCACTTGGCCAGCTTGGTGATAATTTATCTTGTCAAAAGAGAAGTCCTTGTGTCCCAGCAGTGGGAACGTATATAGGTGTGTATATGAAGACGAATGAAACGAAACCACTTTTAAATAACCTTTTATGAGGACCTACGGGGCTAGATGTTGTTCTGTTGAGTGTTTGGAAATATTTATATGTAATATGTTATTATTTTTTGAAGTGAAACTTCTATAGAATCGTAGTGATTTCAAACCGGATGCAAAAAGATGAAACGGAAATGGTAAGAGACACAAATACAATGCTTTATTTAAAAAACAAAGAGCAGAGAGGTATTGCTGTATTTTATTTATATTATTTTGTAACATACTTTATGTAATACGCTTTATTGAAGTTATATAAATAATTACAGATATATGTTTGTTTCTCTTATCATTTTAGCAGATGCTTTCATTTACCCTTTTATTCTATTCGATATATATCATAATAATAGTTCGTAAGTAGTAGACTCCAATCGTGCGTCGTAGCTGACACACACACACTTTTTTTATTCATCTTATTCTTTCGTCGATTTACTGAAGCTTCACTTCTATCGTGTGTGAATCGCACACACACCTTTTTTTATTATAAGGTACTTTGTTACTAAAACCAAAACGTTATCATTCTGATCTGGTTTCTGGATCTGTGCATTTTCTATGTATCATAATGTTTGTATTTACAAAATAACTAGCTAACCCCACCAAACTTTGTTTTGCAAAATAAAAAATAGAACTCAAGACCTACTGAATACGCATATAAATAAAATTTGGTAAACATCGGTACAGTCGTTTCGGAGGAGTACGGTAACTAGCATTTTGACAAGATTTTTTTATACATATATTAGATGTATCTATGTAGTATATCAGTCAACCATTGTCATCCCATACAAATACAACACACAAGTACAAGCTACGATTGGTTTGGGGTTACGTGATGTTGTGTGATTCGGATTAGTCCGGAAATATTTATTTATTTGTTACCAACGTACCTACTTATCTAGTCGAATCCGATATACTCGCAAGCCTAAACTCGATGGGGTTATGTACTGCATTGTCCCGCTATTGAGATATCATTTACAAAATATCAGCTAAATATGATATATGATTTTGTAAATATGTATCTTTTTTGTGTTTTATTGTATGATACCGGGAAGTGTGTCAAATTGTACTTTACAATATTTGATTTCCAAACATTTGGACAGGTGAACAATAAGATTTTTCTTATTGTTCACCTGTCCAAATGTTTATTTTTACTTAATAGGTAAGCTTTTAACTTAATGAATATTTTATTTTATTACAATCCAAACAGCAACATCTTACCTCCGATCTTCACGAAAATTTTGTAAGGATTTAATAAAAAAATAACAAAACCTAATGGCCTAATAAAAAAATTGTCAAAGCAAAACTAAAAAGATTATAGGGGATTTAATGGACTACTCATACCGCATATTTTGAAAAGTCGCTATAACGTTGATCTCAGGTCTTACTGCACCAATTGTGTTTTAAATGAGCTCTAGAGGTAGAGAAGTATCAAAACAACGTAATAAAGTAGTTTTACTGCGTTCGTTATCGTCGAAAGACGCCGTGGTACGCTCTTAGCTTGCGTCTCAGCGCCTACTAAAATGTTTACAATTATGTCATCATCATCACCCTATTAACGTTCCCACTGCTGGGACACAGGGACTTCTCTCTTGACGAGAGAGATTAGGCCTTAATTCACCACGCTGGCCAAGTGCGGGTTGGTGAATGTCACATTTCCTTCAAACTCTTTTAAAGTTCTCAGAACATGCCGGTTTCCTCACGATGTTTGCCTTCACCGTTAAAGCACGTGTTTAAAGCGCACATAAATTTCTCAAGAAGAAAAATCCAGAGGTGCGTGGCGGGGTTCGAACCCACGACCTTCGGAATGAAAGTCGAGTGTCCTCCCACTTAGCCAACACGGCATTTTTACAATTATGTATAATAAACTATATGCATAAGCTACGCATGGATGCAACATTTCCATATAAACCTTTCTCTTGCATTCTCCTATCAAGGTTTTGCCGAAACGGAATTAAACGCTTTACATTCATCAAGTAGGTAGTTTTATGGTAGGCAACGATATCGTATAAGACTAAAAAAAATATTCCGTCATTATTTAAAAAATTAGGTATACACTTATATTTTTTCAGTTTTCTTGCCAACTAGAAATCGCGATAAAGGTAAAAATTTATAAAGGGAAAAATAGGTTAAACAGAATACCGATTTCTTTATGAAGGCATGATACCTATTCGTCGTATACTATGTAAAGATATGCAATATTACAGTCCAGTTACTACAACATTTGTATATAAATGCCATTGGTACCTTCCCCAATTAGTTTTCCGTGAATGCCTATTTAATCGATCGCAAGCTCAAACACAATATCGTAATAGACTGTCTAATTCAAATGATAAATGCCATACCCGCAAATCATTTGAATTAATTAACAATTAGATCTAAAGTTAATTTACTGAGAATCCCGTCTAAAGCTGCCATAAATCAAACCCGCTGCTTTGTGCCAATCCAACTATAATTCCAACAAGTCAGGACTATTTGAAGCCCATTAAATATAAATACGCGCATTTCATCAATGAACGGGCGAAGCCAAGCAAAACAAGTAATTAGATACCTCATTGACTTGCAAAACGAAAATATGCGCGCGCGCAGGGACGCGATTGGTCGGTTCTTGTCGCGGTAGGTTGGATGACGAGCTCTGATTGGGCGCTGGTTTAATTTGGCAGTTGTTCAAAGGGCGGGGCTTGGCCTATTTTCTTGAAAACTTGCGTTAAAACGCGAGGTCATTGCTCGTTATGAGGTATGAATGATATTTCGATGATCTTGTAGTCTTGCTTGTTTGATGTTTTGATATCGCTCGAAATGTGTGTCACGCGATTTATTTTATAATGTGAGAGGTATTTTATGAGGTTAGGTGTATTAAAGAAAACTCGTTTAAAATCAAGCTGAGTGAACATATTATATATCTCTGGTGGCTTGAATTGCTTTATCCTGAAGGCTTTTCTGTTATTTCACAATGCTATTGCCATTTTTGGAGACTATGTTCGAATAACTATGAAATTAACGTTGTTATATCAACACTATTTAGATTTATAACGGGATTAAGAATATTATAAGAAATTATTTATTTCAGGCATGAAATACCCAAATTAATATATAGGTAGGCCCTACAGACTAGCATACATACAAATGAAAATCTTATATAGGTACTTAAATAGCACCGTGTCAGTATCATGGTATCATAATGTCTGTTATATCCTAGCCTATAATATCTCCGAAATTATAATATTCTTATTAAGTTGTCATTGGGCTAGACTTTAATCAAGAGGAGCCCTTCCGTTCCTCAGTGACGTAGTCGGTGGAGGGTCCGCTTGCAGCGCAACTGTAGTGGGTTTGATCACATTGGGGGGCTTGATAATACTCACCAAGTTTGACAGGCGTGTTGGCGACTACAGCATATATGGTGCCATGTCCTAAGAAAATGTTGTCTCTCAAGAAGCAAGAAGTTTTTCATCTTGTACATTTTCCTTGAGAGAGAGAGAAAGAAAGCATTTACACACAATTAACAAGAAAAAATACCTTGGCCGGGTTTTAGAACAATCACGGGAAAAAGGGAGCCGACATTTACGTCTGTGCTCGGTTATAATATCGTTATTAATAAAGAAACGACCACGTATGATTGCATACAAATAAAACAATCAGCAATCACTAATACAACCAATAAATCCACAAACTAAGTGGCACCATTAGCGAATATCTCAAAGAAGCTATTTATACGGCGATACCTCATCCTAATGGGCGATTTATCTAAGTACCCGCAAAGTGGCGTTTTATTTAATAGAGTTTAAATATAAATTGGGGGGGTGCCAACTTGCAATACCCGTGCCAAGAGCCGGCTTGCGCTTGGCGACTGCGGGGTCAATGTGGCTGGAAGTGGCTGGGAATCTTTTAGTATACGCCATCTTTGAAATCAGTTTATTCTTCTTCTTTTTACGGCGAATGGCGCCCGTGACTGGCTATATCGCCGTCAAGAGCCAACGGGTTTGGCATTCAAATTTTAATTTGAATCAATGGGAGTTGTGCGTGAGTTATCATGAAAAGAGTTTTGTAGAGTTTGAAGTTATATTTTGTCAATTAACGTTAATATAAAACTAGCGACTTACATAAACATTGCGCGGGCTCATCATCTGTCGTGACATTTTGAATCCTGTCAATTACTGAAAATTAAATACAAAAAATATTTTTGTAGAAATTTGTTTATGTAATAATATTTTGATTGTTTAAATGAAATTATTTTGTACATGACCATTGCATTATAACAAAACCTTAATTTATCTATTTTGTGTACAATAAAAAATAATGAATTTACGAATTTAAATATAACTGGTATTAGTCGTTAGTAGTACATACCTGCATATAAACAGACGCGGCGGGAGTTTTAACTTATGAATAGAATAAAAGTAGTAGGTATATTTGCTAGATTCTAGATCAATATTATTTTTTTCTAATTTGTTAGCTTTCACTTTTAATAATATATTTCAATCAGATTAAGCTACAAATATCTTTGTAAAGAATAAAATATTTTTATCAAAGGTTGAAGTATATTATTCCTACCCAAGTCGTATCTAGTAGTATCATACATCGTTGTGCAGGCACTCGCGAAAGGCCGAGATGCTTTGATGTAGCTCCTGGAAGCTGCACTGGCCCTCTTCAATCTAGGCATTGCTACATTTATCTGTTCTATCATAATGCATATTTTATTATATGATACATTAGGTTCCGCAACGTGATTTTTCAGTATTTTATTTTATACAAGCTTTAATTTTCTTTTTTAATGGCGTTGCCCGTATGTTAGAATGGTAAAAAAAGCCCTATAGCCTTTTGATAAATAGTATAATCTTTTATTTGACCAAAATCTCACCTCTCAATCTCAATCTCACCTGATGTAAAGTGACGATGTGGTCTAAGATGGAGCATGAAGGCCTAGAAGATGGCTTCTCCGGGCCACATTACGAAACACGAAAAAATCGCTTCACGCACTGGCCCAGCCCGGAGGGTGGTGACAAGCCGCGTTTACAGCGAATGGTGAAATCGGGGCCTAATCTCCTGCTATCTTCAAGAAACTGCTTCACGAACACTTGTTTTCATAGTCTATTAGTGTTGTAATGATTATTTCTTGTATTAGAATATTGATTGGGAATTAAATTAGTAGTTATCTGTACTATCTATAAATTGTTTGAAAGAAAGAGACTAAATAAATAAACTATTGGTTTATTTATTTTTTATATCTTGACTTTACGCCACTGTCTAAGCCGTTCTATTATTTCCGTTCATCCCAAGGTTACCTGGAAGAGATAGCTGCGCACCCCGATGTTTTGACCAATTACTGTTTACTGGTTTGTATTATTTGTGGTGTACAATAAAGAGTTACCTATCTACCTAAGCTAATAGTTTAGATCATCAGTAATACATCTACTAAACTATTCACCAAACCAGTCGCTAGATTAGTTTCTAATTCACTAAACTAGCCCGACCAGTCGCACCGCAGATCAATAAATGCTCACCGAGTGAAATACTGCACTTACTGCTTATGGAATCTGGCACAATTTCAATATTAACCATTATAATTATAGATGTAGGATTTCGCTAGGTAAAGGCCTCGATAAGCTTAAGACAAAAATCATTAAAAGGGGTTCCGATATTTCAGTAATGAGCCGGGCATACTAGTACGCCATTTTGAAAAAAAAAGCTTTTTTACTCTATACTATGCATATTTCTATGTAATATTTTCCATGTTGTTGGTGTTTAAATAAAGAATATTGTATTGTATTGTTATTTGGCGGCCAGTGATGATACGCATGTCAATCCACAGATGATGACATGCGACATCATCACTGGCCGCAATATCAGGTTTTTATTCGAAATGCCGGATTAGTAGGTATGCCAAAATGTTGGCTCTTTTATCTACGAGGTCAGGTTAAGTGGACCACAAACATGGAATACTCAAACGAAATATTACTTATTAATATAACTCTGTGGATGTTAACTTTTGTTGTACGAAAATGGTTCATAAGAGCTTGAGATAAACGCTATGGAGTTTTTTTTTCAGAGAGTGTTCTACTAAATGAGCTGTAAAATTTTTAGTTCTGGTTTGTCAAATTTTTTGCTTTGTACTAAGGTCCTTCTCGCACAAGTTAATAATGTACCCTACAGATTTTTTTTTGTATTTATTTATATTAGGTTCTTAAATAAAAAACAAGTAATATTTTTACAAAAATAAACCGTTTGAATGTTTATTATAATGTAACTTGAAGTACTTGACCGATTCTCATTAACTATCGAATCCACCACCTTAAAATAAAAATATAGAAAAAGAACAAAAGTGATAATTAAGTACAGCCCCTTTTTTGGAAGTCGGCTAAATAGAACCAACAATCAAAAATCTATTATTTTAGTGAATAGTGACGGGAAACACGAAACCGCAAACTATCGATATCGATATTCCAGCAGCAAATAACGTGAATTAATCACGCGTATGGTTTTATTAAACTCTCACTGGAGTGTAATGAACTCTAACGAGATGAAATAACGCGACCCGAATTAAATGGAATGGAATCTCTAGGGCTTCCAATAATGTATCGATATCGATACTTCGTGATACTCGTGTAGCGTTATGGCGGTTATTTGTGGATAGAAAGCGTTGTTTTTATGTTAATGCGAAATAGTCAACATATTTATTATTTCTATTTACTATAAAGTTTAAGAGCACTATGTCAAGAAAATATTTTCTTGATATTTTTTATATTAAATTTTAGTTCGACTAAAAGTTGACATGTCAGTACGTCATGTGATTCTAAGGAAATAAACGTCTTTGGCATTATTATATGTTTCCATATTCTAACATTTAATAAATGATTCAGCTGTTTTTCTCAAATTATTTTATTCTCTTCGTGATCGAAACAGGAATGAGGAGATACGTAGACGAACGTGGGACGAACATAGCAAAGCGAATTAGCTTACCTCGAATGGAAATCACTATCCATACATAAACCACCCAAAATTTATTTTAATTAAGTTAAATTAAAATAAATTGTTTCAATACTACGTATGCGGTACCCCAAAAAAAAATATTATTGTTAATTGTTATTGTTTCTTTTCTAGTTTTATGAGAATCACAGAATACATCTACTTACCAAGTTTCAACAATATAGGTCTAATAGTTTCGGATAAAAGTGGCTGTGACGTACGGACTGACAAACGGATTTAATCCATTAGGTTTCCGTGTTTTCCTACTTGATTAGGGAACCCTAAAATTATAGTATTTTCCTTCCAATTCCCTTATGAGCCGTCATCAAGGGACTCACTCCTTTCGTATACCTACCTATATACCTACTTCATTCTTCGCGCAGTCCATGAATGTTATTCACATTAATAATGCTTAATTTCGTATGTTCGATAATGAATATGATATGAATTCAATTAATTGGTTTATTTGTAATCTAAACTAATATTATAACGCTGAAGAATTTTTTGTTTGTTTGTATAGGCTAAGCTCAGAAAGTGCATTTAATATTAAAAAAAATTTTTGAGTAATAGATAAATAGTAATTTACCGAGGAAAGCTGTAGACTACTTTTTACAGCGGGAAAATATGCTTTCACGGGACTTTTCTGTTAGGTAAGTGGGTGGACGCTCGCCTTTCATTCCGAAGCTCCTGAGTTCAAACCCCGCCACGCACCTCTGGATTTTTCTTGTTAAGAAATTTATGTGCGCTTTAAACACGTGCTTTATCGGTGAAGGCAAACATTTTATTTATTTATTTGTTTATTAGGACCACCAACAAGAAAATACACTAAAATAGCTTAAAATTAAGGTACAGAATATTTATATGCTTTCTTAATTAAAGGTAGCCAAAGCAAGCGCAACATGTGTGCAACTCAACTAAATTAAACTTAATGTCTAATAATAATATTCACTTAATTTTAACATAACATTTGATACATAAAAAATAAAATAGTGACACGTACTTTTGTCATAAATAACCATTGTTACGCCATGACCGAATAAACTTAGACAATGGATAAAATAAAAAGCTATAGGTCACATGTGACAAAGCGATAGATGTCTCTAAACATAACTAACCATCGCATAGATTACTACAATTATACAATAAAAAAGCCCAAATATTATTTTAATTAAATTCCAATTAGGTAGGTAATCATATAATTCGTTCGTAATTGTTTTTGACATAAATTATCGAAACCCCAACAAGGTAATGCTTGCGTTGAATCAGAAATTTGCATTTAAATGGGTTTCATTTAATGGTTATAGATAAATATTTTATTTGATCATCAAACTGCTGCCTACACTGCAATATTAATGACTTAGGTACTTATTAATTGTTTATTAAACTAGAAACTTGCTTGACTTTTGTTTAATTTTGAAATTGAAAAAATCCAATATTAACGGGGTATATAAAAAAGTTTTAAGTAAGATATGAACTAATGAAACACCTAGGGTTCCGTGTACAATTTATTAACATTTTTCAATAAAAAAAAATGAAATTAAAATATTTAAAAGTGCAAAAATATGCATTTCGAGCGGTCACCCATCCAAGTACTGGCTGCGCGCAACGTAGCTTAACCTGGGATGGTGAATATTCAGCTTCGCTTTTTTGCTATTTCTCATTCTCAACTTTGTCCATATTCTGGAGTTAACCTACACCGAATCGAAATGCAATCACCCGTTAATCAATGGCTTGAATTCAGTTTTGACTAGTTCCCGTAATTTCCGGAACATGACTTTTGCAACCCGTAACACATTCTCAGACCTTAACCAGAAGACTAGATGTCACTGCGTGGATTGTTCAGAACTCTTTATTTTATTTTGACAATCTTAGGGAAAAAATCAGCTGTTTAAAATTATAAAGGTATACTAACAATTTGTACTTAAAGGCTAATTAAAAGTTTCCAAAAATAATACAAGAATAAATATTAATATATTATTCAAATTTTTAACTAAATTAAATATGCCTACAATAAACAAATGAAAATCACACTGAACACAATCATGGATTATCAGTCACTGAATTAACAATATATTTTTTAGAAATTATCAGTATCAAAGTAGGTCTGTATCAAAATTATTTTTACGCCACTGTCGTTCTATTTCTTTCCTGTCCATCCAAAAGTTTCCTAGAAGAGATCGCTCACAGCGATAAGGCCGCCCTTTGAACTCCGATGAATTGTCTTGTTACTGTTTACTGTTTGTATTTTATTGTAGTGTATAATAAAGAGTTAACTATCTTATATCTTTTAATTGTTTCAAAGAAGTTTCATTATGTTGTGTTGTTAGTAGACAGAAATGAGATTAATTTTAAATTGACAGTTTAGGAAGTAAATCAGAGATGCCGAGCAACTTGCGTAATGAGCTGTCACTTTCGATCACGACGCGATGGATTAGTCGTAAACCGATCATCTGCCTTGTTTACACCACGGTAGTCTTCTCAGACGGGGGTATTCATTCCAGTATATGAGGATAGTTAAAACTAATATCAAAATATTTTTATTTTGTATCTAAATAATTGAGATAATATAAATGTCATGTTGATAGCAAGCGCATCAACAAATAACCAGATAAATCTAATTGCAGACAGGCACGTCAGTGTCTGTTATAATTAACATAGAGCACCCCTCTTTTTCGGTCGGGGTCAATCAATTTGTTGCCAGTGCACTAAATAATGAAAATAGCTGCAGTAAACGCAGCTTCAGCATCTCATCTCCACTTTCACTGTGAAGACGGCGTCGATTGACGGCTCTTGAGATGAATATTGACTTTTACTTTTGATGCGCCATCATTGAAATCAACATGATTAATTTTAAACACAAACTACGTAACATGTAACGTACGTACTATGTAACATGAGCATCGGTCAGAACGGGAAAGTCTGAAAATATGAACCATACGAAGAACTGTTCAAAGGAACCACGCCATCGATGTTAGTAAAAAGTTAAATCGAATTCTTACATTTTAAAAACACTTGTGTTTTGGTCGGGAATCGAACACGGACTTTTCGTTAAATAAAACGATCTGCATTTATTTTAAAACTTTGATATCTTAATAGATATGGTGTTAGTGATTTAATAAAATGTCTGGGTACGATTCCTGAGCAAAGTAAAAGTTTTTTTAATCAATCAATTATTCATTAAAATCCAAAGAAAGCATTCCAAAATGAACGCTGTTTTTAAGACCTTACTTGTTCTAGTTAGAAACTGTATTACAGCGAGGTAATGCTCCGCAAACCACGTATCCGTATAAAATACCTTATACAGACATATAAATAGACATAGACATAATTTTATTTACTACAGAAACACACACAAAAATAATACAGACTCAGAATCAACATACATTTTTAAATTACGAAACATTTTTAAGTATAGGTAGGTATATAAAAACACAGAGTGAGCAGGTACGTGTGTGTGCTACAGTAAATATAAGTGTTATCTATCTATCTATAAATAAATACCTTACAGAAAAACATACCGATTTTAATATATTAATTTATTTATTTTAAGAATGCAATGTTTAATTCTAAAAATCGATGTCATGCCTTATATTTTCAGACCATCCCATTCTGACCGGAAATTATGTAATATCCTGTATGAACGTACTTAGATTCCGCTATATAACACTATAAAATAGGTACTTAGGAGATAACACTATAAAATAGGTACTTAATACTTAGATTTATCCATACTGCTGCTTTTTCCCGCGGGAAAATGTAATTCCACGAGTACATACGAATATATTATAACTCGCGTGACACCGCGGGGCACTACTACTACAAAATAAATCACGTAAATAGCACACGATAAAACGAACGCACTTGTAAAAATTAATGTCAGTTAAAAATTGATTCATCGAAATAGAACCATAACAATGCATGTGAGGTCAAGCTAGATATTGTAATTTTGCTCCATTCATGCATTTTATTTTTTAGTTTAATTTTATACAGAAACTTAATCATAACAGCACAATCAATTAATCGTTTGCTTAAAGACTATTTCCTCACGATGTTACATCCATCAACGATTCAGCATTTATCGCAAATGATCTACAAATTAAGTCTAAGTATCGCTGACCGCAGGCGTAATCCGCTTCTGTCTCGCTCTAACACTAACTAGGGACTAGGAGTGCGAAGGGGACGGCGACATCGATCTGGGCTTGAGGGATCTCAATGAATAATTGTTAGATTAACGAGGCTCACTCATCAGCCTCGATCAGAGCCGCTTAGATGTGCTTAGGGATGTAAAGTTATACTTTTTTTATTTATCGATGTCGATTTTTGGATGTTGGCCGGAAAGTTCTCGAATGGAGACCACTATTCGACAAACGCTGAGTATTACCTCCACAGACAGACGACCTGGGGAACGTAGCGGGCTCGCAGTGGTTACCTAAGTCTTTCAGGCAGGCCTATGTCTAGCAGTGAATGTCCTACGGCTGAAATAATGTTGTTTTATAGAAAAGACGTAATGGAAGAACCCTAAATTGGCCAGAAACTGAAGTATTTATCTATAAAATCATTTGATACCTAACAGTAAGAAGATATTATACACATTTGAATTTGTAAAAACCACAGTAAAACACGGATAACTATTATACTTATTTATGATTAATATTTATTTATTTATATTTATTACTAGCGGCCCGCCCCGGCGTCGCACGGGTAAAAAAACTTCCCGGCAATTTTTCCTTTTTTGCTCACCGTTTAGACCTACCCTGGACTACGACAAACATTTTAAAACCAAAATCAGCTCAATCATCCCAGCCGTTCTCGAGTTTTAATCAGACTAACGAACAACAATTCATTTTTTATTTATATAGATAGATTACTTAACGCTATTGCGTTTAAATTTATAATTTATTTATGAAATAGAATAAACCTATTATTTATAAAAAAAAACACAAAATATTTACAACTATAGTTTGCTTAAACAATACAATATTATGTAAAAACGTAATGTACAATATAGCCAAAATCTCTTTTAAATAATATTTATCTTAATCGACAGTATCGAGTAGCGTCGATCCCATCCCTAGGGCCGTCTCTAATAGGGCAGTGTACACGGTCGCGAACAAAGCACCGCGTATTGATTGCTGCTGTGTATAACTAGCTTTATTGCTTCCACGTGACGTATTCAGGTAGGATTACGGGGGCAATTATTATCTTTAATCTCAAACATACAATAATACGAAAAATTGAGTGAAATTGAATCGTTTATAATAAAATAAATACGTAAAGGTAACTCATTTCGACGCGTATTCATTATTTATACTAAATAACAATTTAATATAATGCTAGAAAGCTTAATGATGGTTGCCACGGATATAAAACAAAATAGAAAAACTCTCTGCTCAAAAGACACCTGCCCGTACTCGCACTTTAAAAATAAATCTACATAATATGTCAAATAGAAATACTATGAAATCGAACAAAACTAAGTTTAACGATAACTTGTATTAGCCTTGAAACAGCTTTTTCTTTTAAAGCTTTATTAGCTTTCATTTGACCAAAATCTCACATGTAAAGTGACGATGTGGTCTAAGATGGGGCATGAAGACCTAGAAGGTAGATGGCTTCTCGGACCACATTACGAAACACGAAAAAATAGTTTCACTTGAAAATTGAACCATAATTTATTTAACACTCAATGGTATCAAAAAGGTGCTAAGTAAACAGGTTCCTATTATTTGTAATACAGCCCCTAGAAGTGAGCCCTAGCTCCGTCCCTGTGCTCTGTGTACAAATGGCGCGGCTAATGGCTTTCCCAGCTAATTATGTAATGCTGTGATGAGATCCGCCGTATTTGCTAAATGTGCGAAATGTCCGTTCAACAAGTGCAACTTTAACTTTGCCGGTATTCGGAAAACTTGGCCTTCATTCGGATATTCTCCACACACCCTATTAACGTTCCCACTGCTGGGACACAGGGATTTCTCTCTTGAGGAAAGATTAGGCCTTAATTCATCACGCTTCACCGTGCGGGTTTTGACATTTTTTTTGCTAGTATACATAACAAATGATACATGTCGGGTCTTAATTAATGTATTTAAATGTGTTTAACCTGGAAGCAGGCGTGAAAATAATAAAACAAAATAAAAGTTGTCATTGTAATATATTTGTCAGTATAACTCAAATATTTAATACGGGTTACGTAGTAATTTATTATTCTATGATACGGGTATAATTATTTAATATGGGTGTTACCCACCTACTAAACTAGGAAAACAAGTCATTAAACTCATCATCAGATTTAAACTGCATAAAAGCACGAAGTATAACATGGACAAATCGCGACACTTAAAAAACAACCGATTTTAGTTCCCTTAGAAGTAAAAAGTCATACTATTTTGTAATGTGCACGTGATGCGCTTTCATTTAAGACCCCACTCGAGTATATTTGCAAATTTTCGGACTTCCTTTCTCACTTTTACCCTCATTACTTTTAAAACGGGTCAACCGATTTTCATCAAACATGCCTAGGAACCTTTCATACAAAAAAAAACTAAATTGAAATCGCTCCATCATCTCGCGCATCTCTCTTTTTTGTCGGGTCTCACCCCCATAACTTTTATTATTAGATGTTTTATTAGATTTTTATAATTTTTTGATTTTTTTAGAAAATCTGCAAAAATACTCGAGTTTGGTATCAAATGAAAGCGTATCTCGTGCACGTTACAAAATATTATGGTCTTTTACTTTTAAGGAAATCAAGGCATAGGAATCGGTGGTTTTTCTTAAATTTTAAATTTAGGTTTATTACTAATAAATGTTGGTAATTATTAAAACCCTGAGATGAGCCTTCATGCGTCATTGATGATGATGATGATGGCGTATGCTAATGGCTTCCTCGTCCAATTATGTAATGCCTGGATGGCGCTGTTTGAGCGGATCACTCTGCAGATGTGTAGCTGCGTGGCTGGGCGCCGATGTGTGCCGGCTCCTTTGACCGATGTTGCCAGCCACTCAACTGTATACAGGATTAATACGATTATTTATATGGTAAATTAACACACCATCTAGTGGCTAACTAGTTTCCTTTACTTTCTATAAAAATAAATAAATAAAATAAATATTTCCGGACACACTATCTAGCCCCGTGGTAAGCTCTCAGCTTGTGTTGTTAATAGTTTGTAAGCTGATATTATGATTTTAATATCTAATGACATAACACTGTTTTTTTGTAAACATTTACTTTGTAGACAAAAATGAGAATGGGAAATTTTGCGAATAGCAAAAAATGCGAAATTAAAGCGATTGGTAAAATAAGCGCCTCCTCTGTCGGTTGACATGCATTTCATCACTGGCCACAAAATAACGTTTTTTTTCCTAATGGCGGACTTCAAACGTCAAACTTTTTGAATCGCAAAAAGTATTTAGTCCTTTAAAAACTACTCCTTTTTACCGCTGTAAAATCCCATATAGCTTATTCAAAGTCGCGGCACCAAACCTGTTAGTTAAATAGGTATTAAATTTATGAAAAGATATGACGTCACTGACACAGCCAAGTTAGCATTAGCTGTTACGTCATAGATCATAGGAACAATGGCTGCCGTGTAATTTGCGGGAATTATCCGGGACAAGCGACATCTGACCTGGCCCGGCGAGCCACACCATGTAGGTGGGAGATCGATGCACCGGGGACAATAGGTATAGTTATCAGCTTATCACATGATATAGCTTATTAAAACCCTTGATCCTACACTCGGTTGCAATAATAACGGGTCAGTCACACAAACCCGAAAGTACTAACTTATTAGAGTATAAGCCCTCTATGTTTTTTACAAAGTGATACGCCCCACTGATAGGTTGAAAAAAATATTCAAAATTTGTGTAGAAAAATTAAGACGAAGTAACGTAACTTACCAGCGAGATGCGGGACTCAAACCCACGTCTTCCATTATACGCATGGACGTCTGACCGCTAACCCAACCTCGCCACTACGTCATCACTTCAATTTCTTCTACACTTGCAACTACGAGTTACGCCGCGTACTAGCGACATCTAGTAGAACATCCTAGGACTATTCTATAAAAATGTCTATACAAATTAAGAATATTATTATTAGAGTATGTTATACAATCCACCAGTCCTGGCGCATAATAGGATATTATGGACCCAGGAAATATAAATATGCACACAGACGACCTTCAAACATCGTGAGGAAACCGTTGAAGTGTAATAACTAATAGTATAAGTTTATAGTTTTGTGACAGTGTGTTTAAAAAAAAAAAAAAGAAAATTGTATAATGTAAATCCGTTATTTGGCCTTAAGCTATAACAGAATATGTATAAGTAATTTAAATAAGGGCTGTGGATTTTGTTATGAAATAAATAAATAAAACCGGCACGTTCTGAGAACTTTTAAGAGTTTGGACATGTGACATTCACTAACTCGCACTTGGCCAGCATGGTGAATTAAGGCCTAATTTCTCTCGTCAAGAGATAATTCCCTGTGTCCCAGCAGTGGGAACGTTAATAGGGTGATGATGATGGATGAAACGACATTCGCTCTTTGCCATACCATCGGCAAAAAGTAAGTTATGGAGCATGTCTCCTTTTCAGAGGGCTCTACGCACTCTCAATACGCTTCTGCGGTGCGCGCGAAGATGTTGACTTGTTTGTCATATCGGGAAAAAAGTTTAAGAACCATGTCCCATGTAATTAGATGAAATAAACAGAATCAATCATCAAACTGATCAAGAAATACAGATAAAAATTCAACAATATTTTTTTAATGAATTGAAAATTAAATAATTCGTTTAGTTGTTTTTTTTTTGTAAAAGATGATTTGATTTTCTATTCTAATTATTTTCCACTGTCGCATTAGTTTTGTACTGTAATAATAAATAAATAAAATAATTATGCAACTATTTTAAAATTCATAACCGACACTTATATGCAATGGTATTAAAAATCAAACAGCATCTTTAGAAATACTTTTTAAACCATTTTTGACATTAAATACCTTCATACATTAAATACCATTGAATTCCATAAGCTAGGTGTGTTTGAGTGGCTGCACTGCAAACGCAAAGATAATTATTATTGATTGCGCATTAGAGGCAGGTAGTGCGAGCGAGACGGAAGATCGATTGACACAAAGGGTTATGTGTTACATGTCAAAGTACTAATTGCTTTTATAGGGTTGGCCTTCATATTAAATATTAAATCGAATTGCGAATCGATATTTTGCAGTAACCTTTCTCTTTTTACATCATTAGCATTATGTATAGACGACAAAATTTTGTAACCAGTAGCCTTACAATGAGTTGCCATTTCATCTGCTGTAAAGTTACGTGTATCCCGTACCGTAGTTATTTATTATTCTATGCCCGTAAGTTTGACAAATTTTGACAACATTTTTAAGACTTTATCTGACATATGTATGAGGTTACAGCATGTCGTAAATACAAGATACAAAATTATTTATTTTCTATTGTTCGGTTTTACAAATCTTAGAAACGCCAAAAATAAAGTACAAAAATACATAAACAAATTGAACATAGGTACATAAAGATAAATAGGATATAAATTTATCGTATCTGGTCGCTTCGCTTTTTATACACTTACAGCAGATAAAATGGCAACTCATTAAAAGGCTATATGTCGCATAAATTATATTTGAAAATTGGCAGTTTCAATAAACCAATTAGCCAAATTTGTGAGCAATAAACATAATGTTTGTTATTCCATATAACATTAAATAAGTGAATTGAAAGCAGAGCTCGTGTTGGTTTGTTACCTACTCATATTGAATTACCTAATTGCAATATAGTTTGGTTGCATGAGTAGGTATTTGTTTTAGTTAATTTATTTTGGTTGGTTTTGTCGAATATATACGTATTTGATATCTAATGTATGCTATTAATATTACACCAATATTATATTGGAGGTTTTGTCTGTTCACGTCCGTAAGTGGTAACCCTCTGAATCCTTACACGTGACCTCCGGGTGGTGCTAAGAACAGTCTCTGGTGGTAGGCTTCGGCCGCGGCTTGTCACCACCCTCCGGGCTGGGCCAGTGCGTGAAGCGATTTTTTCGTGTTTCGTAATGTGGTCCGGAGAAGCCAACTTCTAGGCCTTCATGCACCATCTTAGACCACATCGTCACTTGTACATCAGGTGAGATTGTGGTCAAATGAAGGCTTATCAATTATTAAAAAAAAAAACCCTGTATAAAAGTTTCGCTCAATAATTATATTAAATTTAGCGAGTATTCTGAGGTTACATTAATAAAAAACAATAATAAACTTATAATTGAGACACAACTTTTAAAGGTAAGTAAATAAAACCTAAAATAATATATCGATATTTTCACCAAAACTCATCGACAAATGGCAGCCCTCAGTATCGATGTCGAGATAAGGCATTGTTTAGACGAGGCTATTAGCTATAATGCATGTCTTCTGCAACCGCCTTTATCTGGCCCCGTCGCCATTATGTCATTGTGTACACGAACTAAACTGTAATAATTAATTAGCTAGATTACGATATGATGTGACTTACTAGATAATTTAATATATTAGGCAATATACAGTGTGGAAATTAAACTCAGGCCCTGGAGGGAAACTACTTAAAATCCTTAAGCTAGCTCATTTTACTTAAAGGAGACATTCCTTTATTTTTAAAAAGAAACAAATCTGCATTAAAATATTTTTTTAAACTCGCTTGCTTCGCCCGGGACTCGAACCAACTAAAATTTAAAAAAATAAACACTCTTTATTTTATTATACTAATCGGTAGTATTAATATTCAGGATAAAGTTTCTGTAACAAACATTTGGTCTTAAAAATAAAAATAATCGTTAAATCTAACATCAACTTTATTTTACTATCAATTTTGTAACACTTAAATTATTTAACTGATAAATTGTTCGAAATGAGCCCCGTCGTTCCGGCTACACAACATTAGTCGCCGTTGAAATTCATTTCTTGTAGCCTTCAGCAAAGTGTTGTGGTGTATGCCCCTGATAACATTTTCTACCGCAATCCTTAGCTCTTGAACGGTTTCATAGCAAGTTTCATAAACAACATTTTTTACATGACCCCATAAAAAGAAGTCCATGGGCGTCAGGTCTGGACTTCTTGCAGGCCATCTAATCGTACCGTTTGTACCTATCCAGGCATTGAAATTTTCATTAAGGTATGCCCTGGCAATTCTGCTGTTGTGGGCAGGTGCACCATCTTGTTGAAAAATGATATTATTTCGTTCCTCTTCTGGCAGAAGGTTTAATTGATTTTTTAAAAGCTCTAATATTTCAATGTATTTTGCTGCATTCAGATGTCCTTCGTAAATGTGCAACAAAACAACCATGTTACTTTTGATTCCACACCAAACATTAAACGAAAATCTGACCTGATTGTTCGTTTCACGGACACGGAATGGATTTTGACGAGACCAATAATGATTGTTATGTCTGTTATACATTCCATTATTACTAAAATTTGTTTCGTCAGACCATACAATACAGTCCAAGAAATTTGGGTTGAGGGCTATTTCTGTTCGAATATTTTCACAAAACTGTAATCTCCTTTCACTATCTCCGGGATGTAGTTTCTGCACCAATCGCCCATCACGATAACATTTGTATTTGTATTTTTTCAGAACTTTAAGTATACTAGTATGGTTGATGCCTATCTCTTGAGCAGCTTCCCTGCTTGAAGCTTTCGGGTAACACTCGAAGTAGGTTAAAATGTTTAACTCAACATCGCTATAGTCCAAATTTTGTTGCTGTGGGCGTCCAGTCTTCTTTTTAAAACTTCCAACGGTCAGTAAATTATTCACAATTCGAGACAAAACCTTTCTAGATGGTAGTTCTCTGTCTGGATACTTCTCGCGATACCACTGCAGAGCTAAATCGTAGCTCTTGTTGCAAACAAAGTAAGCTTCTAATAAATCGAATTGTTCTTGATACGCCATTATGAGATAATTTAATTACGTAAGGGAAGCAACACTACTTAAATAAAATCTGTTGATAAAAATCGTTCGAATTTTAAAATTATTGTCCCGCCTCGCAAACAAAGTCAAACGTTCCATTTTTAAACTTCTCCACTGAACGCCTCGGATCATGTAAGAAGGAAATGTGCATAGAGGTATTACCACCATTGAACAATTTTCTTATCGAAGATTTCAACAAGGTACTTAACGATAAATAAGCAAGCGTGTACTTCATACGAAGTCTTTGAGTGTTGGAGAGATAACAGAACTGTTACGTGTCTTTTACTTGTTAAAAGTGAACAGTAACCAAATATTTTTTAGAGAAACTTTATCCTGAATATTAATACTACCGATTAGTATAATAATAAAATAAGGAGTGTTTATTTTTTAAATTTTAGTTGGTTCGAGTCCCGGGCGAAGCAAGCGAGTTTAAAAAAATATTTTAATGCAGATTTGTTTCTTTTTAAAAATAAAGGAATGTCTCCTTTAAGTAAAATGAGCTAGCTTAAGGATTTTAAGTAGTTTCCCTCCAGGGCCTGCGTTTAATTTCCACACTGTATTATGTGGAAGTCTTATAATGAAAACAATTCATTACCTGATTTAAATTGAATACTGATTGTTGTAGTTTCATGTTTCATAATAATATGTTGCTTCTGTCTTTCTTATTAGATACTTTTCCATGGTAAAATGTAAGATTAAATGATCTTCAATAACTAATGTATGATACTCAATTAAGTAGCTTGTTACATCATCATCATATCAGTTGTAGGACGTCCACTGCTGGACATAAGCCTCCCATATAGACTTCTAGTTATTTCGTTTAGTGGCGGCCTGCATCCACCTTGTTACATACAGGGTAGTTTTTTTATAGAATATCTATGTTTGTCTACAATCTCGCCGGATAGTAAGTGTCGATTAGGACGAAGGATAACATAGATCAAGAAGGTACTTATTCACTCTAGTCTTGAAGGCACTCACGTTGTGAGTTGAACTCATTCAACCAAATCACTTAAATAATAAAATTAAATGAAGCCATCGAAAAGATAAATAAACAAAATTTTAATTTTAAAATATTAGTCAACCATAAGTATTTAATTCAGTGAAGTGATGGAAAATCTTTAAATGAGTTTACAGTCGGATACATTAGCAGCTATATTGACAGCGGAAATGTTTGCCATTCGTTCGAGGCATTTTATAGTTTTTTTTTTATTAGCCATTGTTGTCCCACTGCTGGGCAAAGCCCTCCCCCAATAGTTAGTGCACTAAAATATAATATGTTTTTTCTGTGACTAAAATAATCTGTATCTGAGTGTCAAAGTAGTTGTCAAGTTGATTCAACCCATAGTCCAAAATATATATTTTTTATTCCATAGTAGAAATTTCATGTTAGTAAAAATTTTTATCGGAATCATTGATGCATGTTAGTTGATAATCATATTGAAATCAGATTTATAACTAACATACCAAAGCCCTAGGTGACAATTTTATCGATAAGTAATTCATCGACAACTTTCAGCTCATTGTTTATTCTATAAATTAAATCCTACTGTACAACGAACGCTACTGAAGGGCAGTCAATAGGAACGAATGCTTAAAAGCTCATTCACAGGACCTTTTTATCGATAAACAATGCATCGACAGGTCGTATCCCTAGCCCCCTGGGTGGATCGATCAGGTAATTAACTGTAGCTGATACATCGATACAGCTTGATGTCACACATACTAATGCACACTAACACTATAACAACCTTACTTAGACATTGTGTAAATGTATACGGAAGTGTAGGTACAGGGTGATGTGAAGTTATTTTTTTATATTGTCAAAAGGTCTTTCTATAATACTTTTACCACTTTTAGTGGACATAACATCCACTTGAAGATTGTCCTTTCCAATGTTTTAACAAATTTTATCTGGTTAATTACCTAGAACAAACTCCTTAGCACAAAACTAAAAAACTAGGACTTGAAAAGCTGATAGCACAGCTGATAAACATAAAAATTAATTAATTTATTTATAATGTGAAAATAGTTTGAGAAACTATTTTAGGCTACTAACCAAAATAGTTTCTCAAAAAATAAATTATTTGGAACATACAATCAAGTCAACGATATTTAAAATAGTTGTTGACCTCTTGACAAAAATAAAAAAAAGTGTTTTTTAATCGTTTTTAAAAACAACATTTCGATGTCAATTTCATTATATCCAAGATTATTGTTTAGCTGACTGATATGATGTAATTGACTGAGTTTATAAATTAATAATAATAAAAATGTTGTCTCATTCTCTTTAGACAATAACAATTATAACTAACATTTGTAAATCAAGCACAATAATCTAAGGCAAGAAATAAATTATGTTTCTAACAACATCCTGTACGATACTCATTAGAGCGGATGTGAATCCTCTCCAGAGATCTCATCTCGACAGATGCTGTGCGTTACCAGTACCAACGTGCTTAATAATACAATTCTACGGAATACTATTGTATTAATTATTTCTTGACTCCAAAGGGAACACGATGATTCAACATGACAAATTAATTTTCGTGTTATGTCAATCATTAAATGGATAAGGATTGTCTTTGCTGTCTTCTGTTGTTTTGCCTGAAAAATCAGTTTTGAGAGAGATTTTGAATCAAAATCTTGTCTTAAAATTATTTTTTGGTTTGGAACTACTTATAAAATATGTAAGAACTTCAAATAGAAAATCCTCTTTGAATAGTTGTTCTTTGGAACAAAATTGCCAAAGATTTAAAAAAGAACTAAATTTTGAGCGCTCTTGTTGAGATTAACTAAAATTTCTCGACTCATCATATTGCACAATACGTAGTTAGCTAGACCTTTTCAACGTTTATTTTTATTTTCAATAGAAGTAATAAATATTTCTACTTATCTCAGTAGTTATAAATAAACTAGATGTTGTATTGATTATGTTTTAAGTTCCGTTAATAGTTGGGTTATGAGAATCACAAACGCGATTAACAGCATAGACAGTGCAAAAATGTTTTTGAAATTATTGAGATCTTAATTTAATTTAATAAAGTTCAAATTTTCTTCCAATTAAAACAAACGACCTAATATTTTCAAAAAAACAGTTTATTAACAATTGATTATCCTCTTTCCAGGTAAAAATATGGTTCCAGAACAGAAGAACGAAATGGAAGAAGAAAGACAACGTCTCCAACGCAGAAGTAGCGGAGCAGAAGCAGACACCAGATGGAAAAGACACCAAAGACCCTCTTGCCATAGACATGTCTCGGAAGCCCTGCAGTAAGGCCCTCAGCGATAAGCTGAAGACGTCGAAACTCCTTAGTCAAAAACCGAGGAAGGTAGAAAAAGGGACGGTTCTCGAAGCGATATGTGATTCGAATGATGTAGAGAGTAGAATATCGATAACTAAGATAACGAATAAGCTGTCGAGTACTGATCTCTCGGACGGCAAGATCTCCGTGAAGAGTTTTAGTCCTGATGAGGTGAAGGAGTTGCAGTTCGATGCTATTGGGAGGGACGTGGAAATGTGAACTTTCGGAGTCATTTGTTTTAGGAAATATCAGATTTAAGACTTAACTGGAGCTTTATAAATGTCTTCTTTTAAGGTAGAGTCACGAATTTCGCTGATGAAGGAATTTGACATCAGTGGTTTATATATTTTCTATTAAACAAAAGTTAATCTTCGTTTGATTCTGTTGAGGTGTTATCAGATGGTCGCTGGAGAAGCTGCATCCTTTTTCATACTCTTTCATACATTTCATACGTAAAAATAGTTTACGTATTGGGGAAATAAAGATATTATATTTTATCTAAATTTAAAATTATAAAAACCCCAGATCCCAAAACATTACTTCCAAGTTAAAATCATATTATTTTGTAATGTGCACGTGATGCTTTTTCTTTGGAGATTTCACTGATACACGAGTTTATTTGCATTTGCGATTTTCATAAAACATGTCTAATACCACAGGCACGTTATTGACAACTTATGCAAAAAAAAACTAAATTGCAATTGCTTCATCCATTCGGGAGCTATGAAGCCACAGACAGACAGACACCTCAAACACCCCTCTTTTGCGTCGGTGTTCAAAAGTGCTGAACCCAAAAGATCGTACCTACATATAAGAGATGCCAATATCCAAATCTTGACTATCAATATTCAACAATGATTCATTTCGTGATGATCTTGTGAAAGTTGAAAGACGAAAATGAAATAACTAATCGTCTGATTATCACCTTAACAGAATTATCATCAGCTCCAGTTCCTTAAAACATTTCCCGTTATCTTATAGATGTGATACACTATTTATTTCCTCGAGCTTCTGTCATGTAACGTTCTTGCGAGTGTTCGGCGTAATGCTCACTGCGAGTGAGCAAATACCCGTCACCTTTCGTTGTAACTTTATGTTAAAATGTCGGACCTACGCGAATCACTCACGCTCGCGGCAAGGCTCGAAAAATGATACGCTACAAGTTAATGTCCTAAGTTATCGTCACCTCAACTTAAATATAAATCCTGCCCTTATTTTTTCTTGAATCTCATATTGTCACAAGTTATCATTCAATTTGAGCCAAATAGCTTTTTAGTTAACCATTGCCTCATTTTACTCTGATGGTGAAACGGGATTCGTAATTTTTTAACGTATTTAGATAGCCATGATAAAATTGTGTAAAAAACACTGAAGTACAAAAATGATTATCAAAGATTTAGAGGTTTTAAGCTCTGATACAAAATGTATACGGTCAAATCTATCTTAGGTTAGATTAACCTTTTCTACGATTTATAATTAATTGTCTTCGAGCTTCGTGAGATACAATTATGGTATTATTAATGTGGTATTTGAATTCGTATACATATTTTTAGGATCTATTTGCATTATCATACATTACTCGTACGTGGAAACATATCGCTGAAACATTTTCACTGCTGGACGTAGGTCTTATTTAATAAATTTGTTTTGAAAATAATCACTTTTATTAATTCAGTCTGCCCAGAACATTGTTACTATTAGAATAAATTGACCACTTTTAATAATTACATGTTTTAGAAGTCTCTCAATGGCCCTACATGCATGCAATACTTCAGATATTATGAAGTGGAGTGCAAATCAAGTCACATTCGAGTTTGTTTGATTGTTTGAACGCGCTAATCTCAAGAATTACTGGTCCGTTTTGAAAAATTCTTACAGTTTTAGATAGCCCATTTATCGAGAAAGGCTATAGGCTGATATTTACCGCGGGTAAATACGTGCAACGTCCAAAAACACGGGAAACGCCGCGGCGTGTAAAGCTACTGATTTATAATACAAACCCTAGTGATATTTTTAGTTATAGTGGATCTGTATGTCTTAAATATTTGTGCAATAGTTTGTAATAAGGTTTTGTTTCAATAGTGCCTAATAATAAGCGTTTTTGAGTAACACTGAGATTTAAGTTAATTTTGAGTATCTCATTAGTATCCATGTGTTTTTTTAATAATAACACAATTTATGAATCAAAGGAATGTATACGAACATAAGTATTAAGTAAAATAAGGGACAGTTTCTGCCAAAATTTACTAATGTACATAATTGGTTTAGAAATAAGTTGTAAATTAGTAAGTAAAGTCTTAATGCAGATAGTTTTAGTAATGAATTTAAGGTGTAGCTTAGTGCGTTAGAGTTGAGAATGAAATAAATAGTTTTTCATTTTATAATATTTTCTTTTATTTTAACGATTCCTTTGCTCGGAGACTGCTTTTAAGCTACTGGGTTAGGATCCTTTATTTGTTTTTTTTTTTTAATTTAGGCTGGATCAATGCTTTTAAAACTTTTTATTATGTATAAAAATCTAAACACCTTTAAACGTATTTTTTACAAAGAGACATTATGAGAGTAATGGAAACTTATTTGCTTGTATCTATATGACAACAAACAGGTAAACTTTCAAAAGCTACGTAAAGTCAAAACCGACCACATCATCTGTTCAGAGCTTTCTAAACTTCATAGAAACAGCGCCATCTATACAATATCACGTGAACAAAATTAAAAGCTTGCTCACTATAACGCTTTAGAGAGAACTTTATGCTTATAAAGCTTAGGAAGTACGTATTCAAACTTAAGCACAGAGATGGCGCTAGTTAGCAAAACCATACAGTAATTTATTATTCTATGACCATACAGAAAATCTGAATATTTTAGTTATTAAAATATGAAAAACTTATTATTGTAATAAACTACAGTTGAAGTTGGGCAAAATTTTCTTTTTTGCAAGTATGCGCTTATGTTTGTAATACCACTTTTCGAAAGTGGTATTACATTGATTAAAATTTATTGAAATAAGAGAGTATGTAGTACTTACTAGTCAATAACATTTTTAATTCGGTGGCCCATAAAACAGGTTTCCAAATATGTAAAAAAATATTAGGTATTATTTTTTTTTAATCATAATACTTGCACATCTAAATTTATTGGATACTCACTATAGAAACTTGGAACTTCCTTTAGTTTTAACAAACCTACTGTTTAGTTTCCATAAAGTTGTAGTTCTAAATTAAAACTTCCCACTCTCTAATTATTTTGGTACATTCATCGTGTATCGACAAATCAGGCATCTATATATCTATAACGAATATTAAAGTTTCAAAAATTACGTGATGATACCGACAACGCTATCTGTTCAATGCTTTTCTTGACTTTATAATAACAGCGCCACCTATACAATACTACTTAAACGAAATTGAAAGCTTCTTTACTAAAAGCTTTAGGGAGAGCTTTGAGCTTAGTAGCGAAAGCTTTAGATGTAAGAAGTTTCAAACATAACACATAGAGGGCGCTAGTTAACACAATCGTAGAGGAAAAAGAACATTTTAGATACTTGCAAAGAGAATATAAATCGCTTGTTCACCTCGAATATAGAACTCATGAACACAATTTTTACCCCATTTGTAATGATTGGCTTGACTCTGACGCGTACATACTATTATCATATTTATCTAGGATTTTCTTGTTGATGTATTTAATGCGATTGGACGGAGAAATACAAGTTTTCACAAAACTGACAATATTTCGTAAAAGACGATTTCGTTGACATAGATCTTTATGTTTCGAAAATAGTTGAGAGAGAGAGAGAGAAAACATTTATTGACGCAACACACACATAACCAGTAAAATACAGTAAAACAAAACAAGAAAAAAAATATAAGATATTTATATAATACTAAACATATATAATTGAATGTGTTGTGCCAAAAGGGCTCGCCTCAGCATAAGCAGATCCACCGTTAGGTGGATTTGCGCTGGTTTTCAGACGAGACCTAATGACAAACAACCTCACGAGCGACAAACAGAACAGAACGGCAAATAAAACAAACAAATTAAATTAAACTAAATTATACACGTAATAATGCAATAAAAACACAAATCAAATAAAAAAAACAATATGATAATAAAAAATTAACAACTCATAGAACACAGGAAACAAGAGAACACACCAGAAAGAAGAAGAAAGAAAAAACGACAGTGACATGACAGTAATAAGAGCCATAGCGCCTTACGACGCGTACATTCACTCATTCACCCATTCATTACTCACTAGTCACTAAATAGATTATGAGATGAAAAAATGAATGACGCCTGGCTTGTCCTATGACGCTGAAGGCGCAAAGTTTTAATTTTAAGAGCAAATAATTTATGTATTTAATCATTTACATCATGTGCTGACATCCGTGACAAAAACCTAGAAATTTATAAAGTGTGTACATGTGCATGGGAAACGTCACGGCCGGTGAGGCGTCAGCGTCGCGTCGTCGGCGTCAAGGCGTCAAGTAAGTACCCACGCAATGCTTCTATGTCGATAAAAATATAGCTTAGCGACTTAAAAACAATCGCATACTAATAGAAATTTGATGGTGTAGTGAAAATAGTGTGTAGTTGTATTAACAACCATTCAAATAATAAACCCCAACAAGAAATTGTTGAACTATTTAGCTCCGCTCATTCGTTCAACGAGGAGGATATTATTTAGATGGATTTCTAATTAAGACCGATCGCATTTGTAACATTGGCCTTGGTTTGTCGTGGTGTAATTAATTGCAAAACTTTTCAAATCTGAAAATCCGTTTTAAATTTAAGCTTTCAAGTTCAACAGATGTTTTCAGTTGTTCCTAATGATTATTCAAATTATCTTGAGCTTTTTAAGAGACGACCGATATATAAATACAAATGAATTACCGAGTTCTCCTCAGTTTTTTTTATAATCTGTTGGTTTTTGAATATACTATCTAGTATTAATCGGCCCCAAAATGCCTTTGTACTGAATTTAATTTAATTGTTAGAGCCGTTATTAAATTTTTTTTTTTGAAGGACTTAGTTTTAAAAAGCAATATAAAAAAAAGTAAAGGAGAAGAAGAACATTTATTGTAAAAAAACTGTGTACATGGATGGTGTGTTATAAAATTGTTTCAACAGTTTGCCCATTCTGAGCATACAATAATGATAAAATGACAAAATTTTAACAATTATACACTCTAAAGTAACATAACAAATCTTAGAATATGAAAAATATATAAAAAATATTACTACAGGTATTTAATATATTTGGAGTTTATTTATGTTAAACAAATGCTATTAGACGAGTAGTAACATTAGTGAACTTTTTGGGATAAACATTAGGCTACTTAATGAAAAAAAACGATAGGAAGGCAACATAAATAAATCATCACCAACAATTTTCTCATAAATCAAATTTATAAAGTTCAATTATATAAAAATTATTATCGATAGTTAAATTCACAACAAAACTTAAAATGAACAAATACCTGAATAATGTGACACAGTCCGTACAAAAGCGTCCCTTGTGCAACGACGCGAGTGATCCCGTTGCTTTGTGCGACAAATTACCGCGACACTCGTGACATGTCGGGAATCGAACCTGTGACCGGCAGATGCAAAGGCATATTGCAAAAGAAATGGTCTAGGTTCATAAACGCACGTATAATTTAAAGACTAGGTATTTAGGCTACGGTGTTTTTCGTGTTTTATAGAAATTCCAGGATATTTAATTAATTTATTGTTAGGACCACCAACAAGAAAATACACTTTTAAAGCTTTACAATAAAATACAACTAATTATGTTCTAGTGCTTTCTAATAGGTTGCTAAAGCAAGCGCAATATTTATGCACTCAACTAATTCCATGTAAAACACTATTACCTACGTAGTGTAAACTTATACATTGTGTTATACATAGATATGTATACAATTTAATATTTATTTATACATTATGTTATTAAACACATATGTAGTTTTAACTACGTTTTAAATAAAATTTAGGAGACTATAGTAAAATATTAAAGTTACAAATCATATCTTTCCATTGTTTGATTTTACAAATAGTAGATAGAAGGATATTCCTTAAAACATCCATAAGTTCTTAGACACAGAATCAAAATCGTTTAAACGCGGACGAGAATCAATATCATTGGATAGTTTGTGAGTAAACGAGCCGGGCTGGGACTCAGCCGGAGCCTGACAAACAGACAAATTGCCGAATCGTAAACTAATAAAAGAATGCGAGAGAAGGATTTGCTTAATATTATCACATCAACTGGGAAATGTAGCGATAGCAAAACAATATTCATGTGTAAGTATTTTTTTTAACATAAGAGATGAGATGAATGATGGGTTGTTCTATTCGCTTCTCAACTCAGTGTAAGAAATTTAAGCGAACTGTCAAGACAATGTTATTTCCTTGATTATTCTTAATTTTTATTTAAATTAATTTTAAGTTGACCTGTCCATGTATGCCCTGTGCGTCTGAGGAAATAAACGTTTTGACTTTGACTTTGACTGGAGCTGATTAAGACAAGGCTGCGAGTTCACGGTGGATGTAATTAGCTACCAAACGAAAAACTAGGGATGATAACTATATATAAAGGTATTATGTTTTGTCTGTCTGTTAGCCCGTCCAAAATAATCGACATATTTTTTTTATTTAATGAATTTAATAATAAAGTGTAAATAATATAGAACATTGATGTTCGGGAGTGAAGGCCGGTGACGTACATTTTTCTCGAAAGCTAATAACAAATAAAACATAGTTCGGCTTTATTGGCTATCTTAGTGGGACCGAGCTACATAGCTGGTAAATCTTAATTTAGCACCGTGGGCTCCCCTACTTTTATGCATTTTAAATCTGAAAACGGTCAGTGTCTCGTTAACTAGCAACATGTAATTCCAGGCGTATATCGAAACAGGTAAAAAAAACTAAAATTATAATCTTGCATTAGACTATACTTGCGAACCGTACCTCAATAAGATAGATTTTTTCAGAAATTTAACAAGCTGTCATTGGGCGGGCAGGGGAGGCTGGGGGAGCGGAGGGGGGGGGGAAGTAATCAACAATTTTAAATTGGGTCTAATCCCGCGTCGTCGTAATCTGCCATCGCTCAGCCCCGCCAAGGTATCTCTTATTTAAAGCTTTTATGAGGAGCTGCAGTGCCCTGGCCTGGCTTTGCACGGGCCAAATATATGTTTTTACTAGCTGTGCCCCGCGGTGTTACCCGCGTTATAATGGATTTTCCCGCGGAATGACGTTTTCCCGCGGTAAAAAGTAGCCTATGTTATTTTTCAGGCTCTAGAGATTCTGTGTAACAAATTTCATTTAAATCGGTTCAGTAGTTTTTACGTGAAAGAGTAACAAACATCCATACATACATACTTACAAACTTTCGCCTTTATAATAGTAGTAGGATATAGCTAAATGGAAGATATGAAGGATGTAGCTATGCTATGCATTAAGACACCACAACCTCTTCTATTAGTAGTAAGCGTATCTTCTTGTATAAGTAGTATATAAATTTATATCTTTTCTCAAAGTGAGCGCCGCGCCGCCGCGCCCCGTCGCGTGGCGGTCCCAACTGACCCTTAATATTAACCTAATAACTGTAATTTTTAGATTTCATTATTGAATTTTCCTTAACCTCTACTAAACGAGACAAAAAAAAAATTAGTTAGATCTTTGATAAAAAAAAATTGTTACATAATTGCTTCTTTTTTTTTGCAAACGAATAAAGAACGCAATCCATTGCATTGAAGTTTCGTGAAACGTCACGAGTAGGTACGATTTATACCTTGCGGTGACGTCATATGACCCCGCTGCGGGAATTAGTTTTATTTTTTTCTTTATAATCTTTTGATGAGATTGTTAAAGCAATAATATGTGACCAGTATTTTAGGTCGGTCTAACAAACGGACAAAACAGAATACCATTTTTTAACCCCCGACCAAAAAGAGGGGTGTTATAAGTTTGACGTGTCTGTCTGTCTGTCTGGGACATCATAGCTCTCGAACAGATGGAGCGTTTTTAATTTTTTTTGTAAAAAGGTGAGTTTGGTTCTTAGACTTAGTTTTTGTTTCATGAAAATCGGTTACGCCGTTTAAAAGTTATAGGGGTGTGAGTGGTGAAAACTGAAAATCTGCAAATATACTCGAGTGGTTTATCAAATGAAAGCGCATCGCGTGCACATTACACAATATTATGGTGTTTTTCTTTTAAGGAAATTAAGGCATAGAAATCGGCGGATTTTATTTTAAATTTAGATTTATTATGTCGTACTTACTACCTACTACGCCTACGTCTCACAGAAGTAAAGGCATTTAAAATTAATGACAAAATACTTTCTCCGTATTACGTCATTCCAGAATTCCTTCCTTCCTATATCTTGCAGGGGTTTTTTTAGCTTCAAACCAATAAAAATACTATGAAGGATACCAATCTATTATCTATAAAGTCTCTAATTTTACATATGTTTATTCGTTCGTCTAGTTACAATTACAGTGTTATCCCACCAACGTGGTCATCCCTCTTAACCCCTAGAGCTCGATTAGCGAACAAGGGTTAAAGAGGCGGTAAATCTTGTAGTGGGCAACGGTTAACGGCGATTAGACCGAGCTACATTAGTCTTACATCTCACAATTAAACTAAGATTGTGTAAATGTGTGGATGTATGATATCTTTCGCTAACGGCTGAAAGGATTTGATTGAAACTCTCGGAATATACATGATTTTTAATAAGTGATACACCTCACTCTTTCGTCATCATCTTCATCACCCTATTAACGTTCCCACTGCTGGGACACAGGGACTTCTCTCTTGACGAGAGAGATTAGGCCTTTGTTCACCACGCTGGTCAAGCACGGGTTGGTGAATGCAGTGTTGCCAACCTCAAAAAACTAAAAAAACAACTACTCGCCTAAAAAAAACAGTAGAAAGCGGTAGGTAAAGAAAAAAAGGCAGATTTCATAATTTTGCTCATATAAATAAATAATAAACAACTTTCCTAATTACTAGAACTAAAAACACAGTAAAATTATTTATTATTATTATTAAAAAAAAACATGATTATCAATGTGAAAACAGCAAATCTACTGTTAAAACAGTAGGGTTGGTAACGCTGGGTGAATGTCACATGTTCATGTTATGGCCTGTGCTTCTAAGGAAATAAACGTTTTGACGTTGACTTTAGTATAAATGAAAATAAGAAGGCTAGTTTTAAACATCAAAATACTTGTTTTATATTCTGCTGCATCTTTGTTGCCTTGAAAATGTTAGTCACGGGAAGGAATGGAAAGATTTAAAAATATTTTAAACAAATAAATTCACATATAAACATTTCCGAAGTAATCACACAAAACAATTTCAAAATTTATTACATTTTTAGTGTAGGTAATTTTAATTTTTATTGATTTACTAGCTGACCCCAGCACACGTAGTTTTGCTAAATGAAAAATAGATGTTGGCCGATTCTCAGACCTACTCAATATGCTCACAAAATTTCATGAGAATCGGTCAAGCCTTTTCGGAGGAGTACGGGAACGAAAACTGTAGTGACACGAGAATTTTATATTTAGGAAGAAGATTTTGACATGATTGTGTTAGTACTAAAACCAACTGTAATTATCACGCTGAATGACTATTAATCACTTGATACATACCCACGTATTCATAAAAACTCTTTCTGACTTATACAACTGAATTAACTTTAATACGCAATAAGTCTTATTATTCTTATTTAGCGATTATTTTAGAGATAAACAAGGGTAAAAAGCTTTTTATTGAACTGTAAATGTATAAAAATATAAAGTGAAATATTTTTATGAATGGGATAGAAGACACTGAGATCCCAAATCAGAAATAAATATTTGGATAAAAATGAGTAATTCTCACTCTCATTGATCAGTGGACGTCATTCTTCCATACTTCCATTTCGTAATACTTCCAAACACAGCAAAAAGTCACAAGCTACAATAACTTAATCCTAAAGAGATTTTTTGTGAATGAAGTAAAAATGGCAACAATATTACCATTCAGCCCTCACGTACGTAATCCGATTACTGGCTATAGATATACGTATTTAACGCTGACTGTACTAATTTTCACACCTTTCAACCTTATTACTATTATCATATGACCGAAATTAGTACAGCAAACGTTCAATACAATTTTGTTTTTGATTCTATGGATATAAAGTCTTATTTCCAGGATTTAAGGATCAATTTATAAAATATAAATGTAAATATAATGTTGTATTAATAAATGAAATTGATACAAATAATGTGATTTGCTCAGAAATCCGAAAGGTTGACATTTTTTGATGTAATTTGTGTGAGTGACGGCTCTTATTGCAATATGGCGAGTTTAGCGTGAATTCAATGATTTTGTTATTGGATAAATAGATAATCTTTGTAAATGTACAGTTTACTCTGACTGTGCTGTAGTGAATGTAACAAACAAACATACAAACGGTCGAAATTACATTAATCATCATCATTTCAGCAGAAGGACGACTATTGCTGGACATAGGCCTCCCTCAAATTTTCCGGTACCTTCGGTCGGTAGCAGCCAATCTGTTCTACTTGCTTTGGCCTGTCCATTGCCATTGTAGGGAGCACTTTCACTTGGCTATGTCGGAGACTCGCGTTCTTCTACGTATCTCCTCATACGTAGAAGAAACATGTAATTTTTTTCTCTCCATCCACGGTTGTCTGGAAGAAATTGCTTTTAGCAATAAGACCGCCCATTACGCATTCTAGGTTTAGCGTTAATTTCTTATTGTATTGTTTATCTGATGTGTAATAAAGTATTTTCTATTCTATTCTCCTCATTCCTGATTCGATCACTTTACTTGTACTTAAAAATAAATTTCTATGGGCATAGAGCTTAGCGCCTACCAGGTCAGCTGAGCTTTATGTAAACATTCTATATAATTCAATAATACTATGTTTATATGACATTGTTTTAGATATATTTTTAATTTTAATCCTATCATAATAATATAATGCCGTATTTATAACTATATTCAACAGAACTGGAAAGAGGATTATATTTGAATATATACAAAATTATCAATCTGTCTGAATGTCTGTAAGGGCAACTATGTTAACGAAATAATTCGTGTTTAAAAATTTACGTAAACACAAAAGTTGGTTATCAAAGTAAAAGTTAAAATTTCCTTGGCTTCTCCAAAATGATAACCTGTTATTACAATTGATGTCTCAAAAAATGAATAATAGAAAAAAAACAATCAGTAAAGGTAACAATATTTGTAAACGGAAATTAAAAAATCTTCTGTGAGAATTCATTCTTTTCATAAATATTCAAATCAAACTGAAACCTTTTAAGCATATAAGTATACGATGTTCATTTAATACCTATAGTCCTACAAGTTCTAATACGAAAATGTTCGAATATATACTTTTAGTAAATATTTATAAAAAAAACATTTTTGTGCTTCATACATCGATATTCAAAGAGATTCTGGGGAAACCGGCATGTTATGAAAACTTTGAAGAGTTTGGAAAACATGTGAAATTGAAGACGTAATCTCTCTCGCAAAGAGATAAGTCCATATGTAAGTCCCAGCGGTGAGAACGTAAATATGCCTCTGCAATAATACTAATTTATTATCATTTAATATCAGTATGGAAATCAAGCACTCTTTCTATGAAATTTAGAAAGACACCTTACAATATGATCTACAAGTGAAGCCGCCGGCCGCAGCGAGTGGCGTATAAAGCACCTTCGGCAGAGAATTAAACGATAATATATAATCGCATGTTGATCTGCTTATCAACGTAAATTATGTTCAGATTATGCCCATAAAAACTTATTAAATAAATATATTTGTTTACGCCAAGCCACTCCGCACAGCCCTATGTGGCTGGCTTACATTGTGCCACTGGTATTGAACTTACTTTTACATAATCGATACATATTTTTATATATTATCTTAACCTATTATTACGGGAAAATCCCAATAAAATAAGGTAGAATGTCAAAACAATTGTTACAAAAAAAAATATTTATATTTATAATAATTTGTCATATTATTATAAATTTTAATAAAAATTACATTATTATACGGAGGTACACGTAATGCTGGTGAATAGATATGATGACTACATAAAATAATGGGTATTCTGTTTAGTCCATATATTAGCCCGACAAACTTCCTGGACACCTATTTTTCGCTTTAACAATTCAATAAGAAAGTATCAAGATTTAGAAATGTATACTTAAAAGTATATTTTTTTAGACTATTATATATATATTTATTTATTTATTTTGAGCAGTAATCGCAGGTACTTATAATCGAATAGCTTTTTTTTTGAAGTGAAACTTCTGTAGAATCGTAGTGATTTCAAACCGGATGCAAAAAGATGAAACGGAAATGGTAAGAGACACAAATACAATGCTTTATTTAGGTATCGCTGTATTTTATTTATATTATTTTGTAACATACCTACTTTATGTAAAACGCTTTATTGAAGTAATATAAATAATCCGAATAATTACAGATATGTTTGTTTCTCTTATCATTTTAGCAGATGCGTTCATTTACCCTTTTTTTCTATTCGAGATATATCATAATTATAGTTCGTAAGTAGTAGACTCCAATCGTGCGTCGTAGCTGACACACACACACTTTTTTTTTATTCTTATTCTTTCGTCGATTTACTGAAGTTTCACTTCTATCGTGTGTGAATAGCACACACAACTTTTTTTGCGATTGTAAAGCTATCTACGCATCTGTATTGTAATCTAGGTTGATAGTGTATGTTTTTAAGCCGTGTGTGTGTCGTGAATAGTAAGTTTGTAGAGGTAATTATCATTAATTGTATAAATATGTAATATTTTGTCGCCGCCATGTAAGCCCGAGCTATAGATAAGTTGCGGCCGATAATACCTGCGCACGGGCCACGTACTTATATATACATCTATACATACATACACATTTATTCATAACTTTATTGTGTTTGTGTGATACAGTGCAGAAGACTTAGCAAACTTAGCGACTTAGCCTAGAAGTTTTAGCAACGATAAAGTTAGAATATAAGGTAATAAATACTATATTATGTAATCTGTGGTAATAGGTACTATACAATTTTTCAATAATGATTTGTATAATATCAATATTTTCAGTAGATGAAACATGTAAATGGTTAATAGTTGTGTTTATATTGTGATTTAGTTAGCAAGTAAAACTCCAAAGAAAGTAAATTTAAATAAAAAAATTAAATAATTTCAGCCAAGTTATCCATTAATGGAAATATACCTAATGCCTCATTTATTTTTCACATTACTATTTAAAGTCAGCGTCAGCGATTTTTCATGCGATTTTCAGCAATGGTTATAGAAAGTCCCTCTAAACTATTGTTTAACTTGCACTTATTTCGACGACCTCTGTGGCTCGGTGGGCGAAGGTCCGCCTGGGGCGCAAGAGGTGCGGTTTCGATTCCCGCCGGGGGACCAGATTTGTACGATCTACAATTTCTGGTTTCGGGTCTGGGTGTTTTATAAATTTCATATGTATTTATTTACAAAAAAATGTATCTATGTAGTATATCAGTCACCCTAACACCCATGGTACAAGCTCTGCTTAGTTTGGGGTTAGGTGATGCTGTGTGAGTAGTCCGGAGATATTTATTTAATTAGAACTGTTAGTTATAAAACCCTATGCAATATTTATTTACTTCACTACACTTTACGACTATTCTTATGATGACTACGTAAAAACAGATACTCTGTTTAGTCCGTTATAAAACCCTGGACACCTATTTTTCGCTTCATCAATTTAATAAGAAGGTGCCTAGATATATGTACTTAGAGCATCAAAGTTCAGAAGTGCTTGACGTATAAATTTTGTACAAATCACACGAAAGTAGCGTCAATTGTCTTGATTTATTGTTTGCAAGAAAAAACAATGTATTGGCGTAATTTTTCTTCAAAAAAGATAAGATAAAAAATCTCTTAAATCTTTAATCTTAATTCTTTTTAATCTTTAATCTTTCTTTTTTTTATTATCTCTATAAATAAAAATGAATTTGTTAGTATGATTAAAACTCGAGAACGGCTGGGCCGATTGAGCTGATTTTGGTTTTAAAATGTTTGTCGTAGTCCAGGGTAGGTCTAAACGGTGAGCAAATAAGGAAAAATTGCCGGGAACTTTTTTTACCCGTGCGACGCCGGGGCGGGCCGCTAGTTGTTAATAAAACCAGGAATATTTGTAGAAAAACTGGCTCTGTCTCAGCATGCAATATGAAATAATCTTTTTTTGTATTTACCCTCTAACTTCTTAAATAGCATACTTTAAAAGATGCAAATTCTGTAATAATCTCAGCCCTTTATGTCCTTAGTCCTGATTATAATAATAATAAGTAATGCACAAGGCAGTGAGCGGCGCGCGTGCAGGCAGCAGGTAGCAGGTTCGAGTCTGATTAATGAGGGTCGCCAGGCTACTGGTGTTGCCACAGTGCCTGTGTTAACTGGTTAAATTGTATGGTAGTTTAAAAATAGGTTAGAAGAATATGAGTATGTAATGATGAAGGCTATTTTAACAAGAACTTTGTTTATTTGTTAACTTAAATAAAAAAGCAGTTTTGTATTAATACTATCATTAATTTGTAATGTATCAGTATTTTTTGGTTCAGTATTTTAATTTTTTCATAACTTTTGTTGTAAGTGGAAACTGTTATATGTTAGTTTAAAATTTATACTAGCTGTTTACCAAAATTTTGTAAATAAAATAAAATAAAAAAAATGACAATCAATTTAAAGTGTCATGCTTATTGTACATTAGTACGATACAAAAACGGAATGTAATTTCTTCTGTTTTAAACCACATCCACATCCAATCAGGGAAGAGTAAAAGTTTATTTTTTAAAGCAAAAAATGTTTATATCGCTTGTAATGTCGGGGCTGGAAAAGTAAGTATAAATTATATTTGAATCTTCTTGTTTTTGAATTAATTTACCTAAATGTTAATATCTTAATGCATACCAAACATATTTTCTAGACAGTTCGACTCAAATAAGCCCAAAAAATGATTCTATTTGTAATTTTCGTTCAATCGTAATTTTTAACACATTAAATACCCTTTTTATGTCCTGTTTAACTCAACTGAATAACAAACTGACATAAGTCAAAAAAAAAACAGCAAAGTCTCTCCGAAACGAATTGTACCGGAAAGAACACAATTAAATTGTGACTGGTCAATAGAGTCCATTCACACAAGTACGTCCCACGGAGCCTTCCAACACTTCTGTCGTTTCCGGTCCAATGCAAGTTGTATCAAGGCTGCCCAACACCAACCCATCATTACGCTAGATTTTGACTGTTTTTTTCTACGGAATTGAAATTAGCATCCATAAATGATCTCAACAATCAAAACTATCGCATATTACAGTATTCGTTTTGAAATGAACAGCATTCGCTTGCAGATTTAGCATAAGGCATATTGAATTAAAAAAAAACAGTCATGTAATGGCGGGAATATTCGTGGTAACATATGTTCGATGTACCAGGTATTTTGTTCCAAAGCGAAGTACGTTGTGGCTACAATAACGTCACTTCGGATAATCCTCTGATTTCGTCGGATTCTCTGTGTATCAAAATGATATCAAATATACATGGAGTCTATCCAAAAGTTTCACCAAACATAAAAATAAAACTATCCCAGTAAGATTTATTATTTCTTTACTTTCGCAACAACTTAACGTCATCTCAACACAATCGCAAATTGTAAAAATATCCCAAATCGTCTTGACATCACAAAGAACCTATCAATCGCGCAAATCCAATCTACATAATCCGACAATTCTAAAATCCCAAAAGTCAATGAAAACGGGACAGAAATCGATAGCCCACCTGAATGGGGCGAAGTGGCATAAATCCTACACAATCGATATGGGACAATTGCGCTGGGACAAAGGATATAGGCGTCCGTGGTGCGTAGTAATGCGGGGTTGTACTCCAGAGCGCACGTCGAGGCATTGTCCCGAACTTCATTCATGAGGGCACATAGAATACGGTGGAGTTGGTTGCACCATTTTTGGGTTTAGTAGAGTTCTAAATGGTTTTGGAAGAAACCAATAATATTCGTCATTATAATCGTTTTCTTAAAAACATATACATCAATACGACGAAGTTGCCAAATTATGGCACTTAGAACATTTATTTGAGTTCTATCGGCCCGCCCTGGCTTTTCACTTTCAAACCGTTACCCGTCAATTATTCGCAATTTGCTTACCGTAAAAACCAACCTTGGACTTCTACGAATATTAAAGAAAATAATTGACCAAATTAATTGTCCAGGCGTTCTTGAGTTATGCGTTAGGTAATTCTTACCAACATTTGGCGATTCATTTTTATATTAGAGAAGATTTACATGGCTAGCTATAACTACTTATTTATATACAACATGACCATTGAGGCTAAAAGATTCTCGGATGGGGGCCATTAAGATAGACGGATGGATGGATGGATGTTTGCAAGTCGCTTCCGATCGAGGAAACGACGTCATTGAGCTTTGTCCAGCAGTGGACATCCTACGCCTAATGATCACGATGATGATTTAATATCAAGATCCACCTTCTCAGTTTCTCCATAAAAAGCATCGACACAACGTTGTTGTGTTAGGACTAATGTCATCGCGACATTGACAGGAAGCTGTCATCTGTCAATGACGTCTATTTGTCTGTTTGTCTTCCGCATCCGCTAATTGCCTGTAGTGGTAACAAAATGACTATAAATTTTGACTTGTTTAGTTCTGCAACAATATGGTAAGACAAAAAAAAGTGTGTGTGTTTGTCAGCTACGACGCACGATTGGAGCTTATTACGAACTATAATTATGATAGGTATATATCGAATAGAAAAAAAGGGTAAATGAACGCATCTGCTAAAATGATAAGAGAAACAATCATATATCTGTAATTATTCGGATTATTTATATTACTTCAATAAAGCGTATTACATAAAGTATGTTACAAAATAATATAAATAAAATACAGCAATACCTCTTTGCGCGATACTTCGTAGTCTCAACTACGAAGTATCGCGCAAAGAGGAGACCCCGAGAATGAGATACGCTGTGTAATGTATTCCATCTCATTCTTTTACACGTTCAATCCTACAGATATATATGTTTGTCTCTTTCTACGTAACGCCTCAACTTTTCGTGTGACACTTTTTGATTTTACTCCTCATAAAATTTCCGTACCGGGCCTTATAACTGAAATCGTTTCTTAAGGAGTAAACTCCAAAAATACTGAAAAAAATTGATATAGTTTCCTCAAGAAAGGTTTACTTTTGTACCTTCTAAACTTTAAATCCTTATTTCACTGATCTCAAGTTTGAAATACCGCAGCGTCATAGACATAGAATCCTTACATTGTCTCGGCGTTAAATACATAACAGTCTAACAAACATGATTAACACAGTTAGATATTCATTAAGATTATTAAATGAAATAAGTACACCAAGTACACCAAAAGTTAAGTTTACCAAAAACCTAGAATGTACTAACTCTAAGTAAAATAAAACACGTATTTAATTTCCCACTGCTGGGACCAGGGACTTCTGAGAGGGATTAGGCCTTCATTCCCCCACTGGCCAATTGTTGGTTGGAGAATGTCTTTATGTTCTTCAAACTCATCACAGAACATTAACAAAATTTCAATTTTATTTATGAACAATAAATAAAACAACTGGGCGTTATACAAGTCAAGTTTTACAATGTATACACAATCAGAAAGTGGAATAAAAATTAAACAAATAAGTAATCTTATCTAATCTAATATATGAAATGTCCATGTCATAAAGTTACCGTATTCCTCCGAAACGGCTTAACCGATTATTATAAAATTTTATATGCATATCAGTAGGTCTGAGAATCGTCTACTATCTATTTTTCATTTTGCAAAACAACGTTTGGGTCAGCTACTTAATATATAAGAGATATCACCACCCTCCGGGCTGGGCCAGTGCGTGAAGCGATTTTTTCGTGTTTCGTAATGTGGTCCGGAGAAGCCATCTACCTTCTAGGTCTTCATGCTCCATCTTAGACAACATCGTCACTTTACATCAGCTGAGATTGTGGTCAAAGGAAAGCTTATGCAGCACAAAAAAAAAGATAAAATAAAAAAAAAACACGACTCAAATAAATAAAAGACCAATTCATTAAACAAAAAAAAACGTCGCATTCCATTTCCCAGAAATAACTAAAAGCAATTAACTTGATACGTCAGTTGACAAGCATTAGGGACGTATCTGTATCATTACAGAACGGGGCAAAAAATCTCTAAAATGGGACAAAAACTAACATGGCAGACAGTATGGCACCACTCACATGCGCGTGAGTGGATACACTTACTAACTTATGGGATTTTAAACCTTATTTTGTAGGTAGTAGTGGTTAGTTTAGGGTTGAAGGTCTTGTAGACGAAATTAGTAAGAATATGAGACTCTATTATTTCGTTGTTGGGTCGAGGAATAGTTAAAATAATTGGATAAGTTTGATGGACTCATACTGCAACAAGGGTTCCGTGTACATTTTGTAGGTATATATTTTGCAATAACCAAAAATAATAAATTTTGTAAGTGCAAAAATATGTTATTTGAGCGGTGAGATGCAAGTATGATAATCACGTGCCTTGTATTCGATTTGATTGGAGCATTCTTATAAGGATTTATTAGGAGTTTTTAGTATTTTTTGCTACAGAAATAAATTATCCCCCAAATTTCAACTCTCAATCTATCATGGTTGGTGACAAACGGATAGATGACAAAAATAAACAAAGATTATATAAATCTTTGTTTTTCTTTGTCTCGTATAACATGTAAAAAAAAGATTCCAATAACTAAACACTTCCTTTGTTTAAGGCAATGCCACCATAAAGCAGCACAATATTTTTTCTAAATGTTTTATTGTATTTCTAAATATGACTGTTATGAAATAATTAACTGTGGATTGCAGAGTGCTTACTTTATTTATATTTTAAATAATGATTATATAATAGATAAGATATGTAGATTTTAACGAAGTCAAGTGTACAGCATATTCCTTACGACGAATAAATTACTATGAACAGACCCTTGACAATGGAACCCTAAAAAGAGAAAATGGTCAAGGATGTGTGAATGATACATTTTTTCAAGCGCAGCGACCAATTATAAGAAACCGAACCGATACTTTTTCGAGACTTTGTAGAAATTCGTGTTTGTAGTTCCTATGAATACAGACAATATTTTGTTTGTGTAATTGATAGTTTGTGTTAGTTTGTATAAGTTTAAAATATAATAATATGAAATATCTTTATATGTTTGTTTAATTTATTAAGTATATCAGATGTCTAGTACCCGTAACGCAAGCTTAGAGCTTACCACGGGGCTAGATGTTGTTGTGTGGATTGTCCGGAAATATTAATTTCAATTTTGTTTAAGCATAATATGTATATGTAATATTCAAAAATATTTCTGAACAATATATTAGTTGGTTGTTTTAGATTTACATAAATAAATATTCAAAGAACGACTAATGCTTATTTCTTTAATAAAGCAATATTTTTTACTTACTCAGTGTAAAACATTGAAAGAAACTGTTAAGATACTTACTGTAATTTTTATTTTTATACTGAAAAATATGTCGATTACATTTAAAAAAAAATATCTAAGAATTATTATAGAATTATATAGAATTTTTGTTAGGTAACTAAAGTAGTTACCTAACAAAAATTCTAGTTAGGTAACTTCTTCTCCACAAGGACCAAAATCCTGCAACCCACAACGAGGTGTCAAGACCCATTTTATCTGTCAAATAGCCGGAATGTCATTCAGTAAGCGATCGCTCTAGGAAGGAAGTGGCAGGTAAAAACTGAAAAAACGGCGAAAAAACTGCGCGCGCGCATCCCGGTGCGTTCCGTATTTGATGTTTTTATGGTTTATTGCGGGGCTAATAAGGTGTTTTGGATTGAAAAAGTAATTTATTGCGGTTTCGTTCGGGGAATTCTGTTTGGTGTTTCGGAAAGGAGTGAATTTATTGGTCTTTGGAAGAAGGTTACTAAGGTGATGCTCTATTACCTAGGTACTAATATTAAGTCTTAGAGAGAGATTTAATGAAATCTAGAAGCAACATTTCTAGTTCTAGGAAAGTTACGTTTTATTACTACGAGTAATGAGCATAAAAAATTACTACATTTTAAGCAACACATTTTTGTTATCTAGCTTCCGCCCGTGTCTTCGCCCGCGTAATTATATAATTTTCCGCTTTAGCTTTGTAGCTTATGTCTTCTACTAGGACAACAATAATTTCCGTGTCAAATCGTGTCAATCGAAATCGGGCTTTGCTCGCTTTAATAGATTTTCCCGCAAATTCTGTTATTTACCGCGGTAAAAAGGGGGGCCAATGTGTTATTCTGATATGTAAGCTATATTACTGAGCAACAAACACACTGACATCCTCACAGACTTTCGCGTTTTTAATATTAGTAGGATTTATTATGTTATTAAGAAAATTATAACCAAAAAAAAAGATTTTAAATACCAAATTGAATAACTGAAATAGTTTCTAATGAATCTATTTCTGATAGTATTTTTAATAAGGTTTCCAAAGTGATAAGATTTATACGCAATAAGTCTGTGAATAAATAACAATGAAATGAAAAAACTTGTTCTCCAGTAATGAACTGTCTAAATTTAATTTACATAAACCTAAAAATTTTAGTGTTTTATATATGTAGTTAAGCGCATCTTAATTATCATCATCACCCTATTAACATACCCAGAGAACCCTGACACAGGGACTTCTCTCTTGATGACAGAGAAATTACCCACACTGGCCAAGTGCGGGTAAGTGAATGTCAAAGTTCTCAGACCACCTTGTTTCATCGTTAAATCACGTGATCAAATTGCACATACATTTTTCAGAAGTGCGCGGCGAGGTTTGAACCCACGGCCATCGGAATTAAAGTCAAGTTCGCTCCCACTTAGCCAACACGGCTCTTATTAAATAAATGATTGCATTTCATTTAATTTTCGACAAACGCGGCAGTGTAAGACGGCTACTAAATATATATTTCTTGTACTTTCTACCAACGTCCCGTAGGTTATTTCGTAACGGAATAACTTTAAAGTCTTTGAGCGAGGCTTATGTTCCGCAGTGGGCGTCCTGCTGCCGAAATGATAAAGACGATAACTTTAAATACAAATATAAAAATACTAGTGGAACTAAGAACTTGGGTGCTCAAAGTAGCAGAATCTGTTTAGCTCTAATTAGTTAGAGACCTGACTATGTTTCAACAGATTCGCAAACAATAAATTATTTATGATTATGAGAATCTCCTCCTTGTAGTCGGTTAAAAATAATCTTTCTTCAATTTTATATTTATCTATAAGCGGTTTTGGGCTAGAGATTACGTTAGTAAAGTTAAGCTCTTTTAAAGGTATAGGTTACTTTAATTAGGCACTTTACAACTAGCGCAGGTAAAACATAGAGCGAGAGAGATGTATTAGAAAGAGTTGGATGCTAATGATGCGTGCATCATTTATTATTTAAATTAATATCACTGAGGTAGTGATGTGACACTCATATTGGGGTACGTTGTCGATAATAGTCTCTTAGAAAGGAAGATATATAACTTTCTCTTTTCAAGCAAAGTTACGGCTTGAGAGAGAGTTTATTAGTGTTACATAAATTGGCATTAACTGCATTGGACAGTTTTTTTCAGCGTATCCTTATAACGTAGCTGTTAAAGTTACTTACTAGTATTTAAAAAAATGTTTTATAATAGGGTATTAATGTTAACATACAGTTCGAATTAATAAGTAATTAAACTTTCAAGAAGTATTTTAATGTGGTCCTAAATTCATAAGATAATGGTATGTAATTCAACATAAAGCATATAGATTAATACTCGTCATAATCTCGATTTTCCTCTTTATGAAAATATAAAAATTCCCACTCGACATCCTTCTTAGGAAATTCTTTCTCTGTAGAAGCAGCACGGTTGTGGAATGGATTGCCACCTCATATCAGAAAAGCAGAAACAAAAGACCACTTCAAACGAGCAACTAAAAACTTCTATCTTGATAAATTATATACATAACTTATTATACTATCCCTTTTATTCATCTCTTTTTGTCATTATTTATATATTAGGTCCTTACATATGAAATTGGCGTTTTTCGTACTGGCCACTTTAATCACAAATTTCTCCTCTTTGGTAAGGAATTCCAAATTCAAATTTGTACAGCTATAGACTCATGTATTTGTGCTTCGATGATCGTCATTCATTTGTTTTTTTTCTTCTGTTTTTTTCTGTTTGCGTCACTCATTTTACAAAATGGAAAACTTAAAATATCGCATTATTTACGAGTACGAGTTCCGCCGTGGCACTAGTGCTGCGGAAACAACTCGAAGGGTGAATGATGTGTATGGCGGTCGTGTTGCAAAAGAAAACACAGTTCGTTTTTGGTTCCAACGTTTTCGTTCTGGAAATTTCGTTGGGGATCTGAAATGGAGTATGGCATGGAATTACATAGAAAAAAGGGCCGGAAAGTTGGGTAAGTTGTTTATTGTGTTTTTGTACTCTTAGAAGTTACTATGGAGGACTATACTCAGCATTTATTTGTATTATGGAAATAATTTCGCCGGAACTGCTTTATTTACTATCGGATCTAACGCGAGTCTATCGCAAAAAAATGCGCGACGCCGCCAAAGGTTGGTATTTAGCAAATTGTGACCAAGTTGTGTAAGTGTAAAAAAGCCGTGTTGGCTAAGTGGGAGGACACTCGACTTTCATTCCGAAGGTCGTGGGTTCAAACCCCGCCACGCACCTCTGGATTTTTCTTCTTGAGAAATTTATGTGCGCTTTAAACACGTGCTTTAACGGTGAAGGCAAACATCGTGAGGAAACCGGCATGTTCTGAGAACTTTAAAAGAGTTTGAAGGGCATGTGACATTCACCAACCCGCACTTGGCCAGCGTGGTGAATTAAGGCCTAATCTCTCTCGTCAAAGAGAGAAGTCCCTGTGTCCCAGCAGTGGGAACGTTAATAGGGTGATGATGATGACCAAGTTGTAACACAGTTGCTAACTACTTCACGAGGTTTATGAATGTTTTTTTTTTATGATAGATAAGTCTTATTTGACCACAATATCACCTGATGTAAAGTGACGATGTGGTCTAAGATGGAGCATGAAGACCTAGAAGGTAGGAAGGCTTATAATTTTGGGCAAAGCTTTGGCCAAACCTAAGCGTCAGCAACAGGATGCTACGCGGGAGCGTCTTCAACGGCAGCAATTTTGCCTGAAAACGTCCCGCCCTGTGGTCGCAAACATGACAGACGTTCCCTCCTCGCATACACTCCGTTCGCGCGGCTTGGCCAAAGCTTAAAGCAGGCTCGACGAATCATACAAGCCCGAACTGATTTCATCTTAATAAATCTTTAGGTATTCGCCTTTTGTAATGGAGTGCCGTTGCCGCGCAGCAGTGTCATGCGATTGACATGTGCTTGCAAAATTTCAATCGAAAACCGGGAAGTGTGTCAAAATTGCAAGATTTAATCAAATATAAATTTTTTGGGCCTTTGACTGCCTCAGTGGCGCGGTGGGTGAGGGTCCGCTTGCGACGCAAGAGTTAGCAGGTTCGATTCCCGCCGAGGGGTCAAGTGTTTGTATGATCTGCAAGCATTTTCTCCTTGGTCTGGGTGGTTAATATGTATAATAAAAAATATCTATGTATTATAATAAGTATATCAGATGTCTAGTACCCGTAACACAAGAGCTTACCACGGGGCTAGATGGTGTTGTGTGGATTGTCCGGAAATATTTATTTATTTATTATTATAAATATATCACCTACCATGGTGTGCCGATCGGCACTTTCCAAGTCTGAGGGTTGACAGTCATTTATCCACCAAAAAGATGGACAGGTGATTAATAGAAAGGTGCAGGTTCGCGATGGTGGCAAGTCGCGTCCGATCGATGTAACTGGAAATTATTGAGGCAGGCCCATTTCCAACAGAGGACATCTTGCGGGTGAAATGATGAATGATGGTGATTAACTGGATTATAACATTATATGGAAGCGCGTGGAAGGTCTCCCATACGATGGACAGACCAAATAAAAACTACCGTAGGGGGACTGTTAAACGATTGCAGCAGGATGACCTCCAACAGAGAAAAGTGGCGCGCTGTCGTGAGGCGAATATCATCTGCCCACACCGCCGACACATGACGACCACGACCGCTCTGTCAAGAGCGTTACGGAAAAGAAGAGAACATTATATAATTATTCAATTTTAAATGAAATTTCATATCTACTCATCGAGTAAATAAGTTACGGGATAAAATAATCTTATAACTAGAATTAGAGTAATCTTGGTCTGACAGTCGCCAGTTGACTAGAAAGCTCTATATTTTAACCATTGACTAATTTACCTCGAAGATGGCGAAACAGTCCCTATACATTCAACTGGTTTAATAATATTTTTAAATGAAGATTTCGTTAACCCGCGTTCTTCTCAAAGTCAGTAAAAAAGCATTATGAAAACACAGACCCAAAAACACCATAAATGTTCCATATTAAAACTTAAATATTTTTACAATGTTGTTCCTTAAATACCTCCTCGAAACGAAGGTCAGATTTGATGGTGATCCGTCATCCCAGGGCCGAGGTATACACCTATAAACTAATCTATTTACGGGCATTTTAATCCCCAAACGACTTTTTAATCTTAACAAAATTAATATAAAACTTTATTGTGGCAAAAAGAAGGCGAGCAGACGAGGCAATAAATAAATAAACATATAAATGAATAAATAGTGGAATAAATCCGTGGTTATTTATGTGATTGTGGACGATGGCGATTTAATGACGCGTACGGACAGACGGACGTGCGTTGTGGTATTAGTAATAAACCACGGAGGCTGTTGGCTGGCTAGGGAGGGGAGGGTGGGGATTTTGGTGGGTTTTAAGGATTTTTATTTCAAAAAGTTGTTAAGCAATAAGGGGATGGTGATTTTAGGTGGTCTTTAAGGATTACCTTGAATGGATTACGCTTATTAAACCACATATTATTATGTAAGTATTATTGACAAAATCTTCATGCAATTACCAACAACCGATTGGCCTAAAAAACAGTTATTAAACCATATAATTCTAAGGATTACAATGCATTATTGTGTGACGTTATTTCGTATCCAACTTGGCGAAATATTCAAGACTGGCCTTTAAGGCCATAGCGCTGCACGTGTTTTATGGATTTTCTTAATATAACACATTTCCTTGCTTTTATAGCCTTCCTGGATAAATAAGCTATCTTATACTAAATTAATTGTTGAAATCCGCGCAGTAGTTCCTAAGATCAGCGCTTTCAAACAAACTTACTAACGTATAGATTATAGAGGTAGATTAATATCCAAAATGGCGGACTAGTTCTTAAGTGCACTTTTTATTTATGTTTGTAGAAATACGTTTTAATTATTGATATATTAGCATGTTGTGCATAATTAGACATTTCTCGTTATTTTTAACCCCCCACGCAACAAGAGGGGTGCTATAAATTTTACGAGTTTTTCTGTATGTCTGTCGGTCTGTTGTTTGTTTGTTGGCCTCATAGCTCCCGAACGGATGAAGCAATTTCAGTTATATAGCTCCCGCGCCGCCTAATTTTTCTATTTTTTTTGGAAAAATCCCTAAATCTGCAAATCCCTAAATCCCTAATCTCTGATGTAGTTTCCTGTCCCTAGTCGGAGCTCGGTTGTATTTTATAAAGGCATAAGGGCCATAAAACTAGTAGACGAGCGCCCGCGCATGTCCCGTGACGTCAGCGACCGCGTCGCCGATACATTCCTGAAGAAACAACTAAAAATAAAAATAAAAGTTTAATAATCCATACTAATATTATAAATGCAAAAGTAACTCTCGTCTATCTGTTCCTCTTTTAAAAATCAATGAACCGATTTGAATTATATTTGGTACACTGACTCTCTAGAGCTTGAGAAAGGGCATAGGCTACTATTTACCGCGGGAAAATCTATTAGCGTGCTGCACCGCGGGGCACAGAAGTGGCCCGCGGTGTAAAGTCAAAGTCAAAGTCAAAACGTTTATTCCCTTAGAAGCACATAGCCTACATGGACAGGTCAACTTAAGCTTGTAGCTAATAATACACAAGAATATTGTATACTAGAAAGTATAAAATAAACTTATGTCGTTGACTCTCTGTCTGTCCGTCTACCTCAAGGTTCTATAACACGGTTATTATACAAAAATACTTAATAATAATAATGTTTATTGACAATATTACCAATTCAAATTATAACTAGGTTTGGGAGCTCTTCTGGTAAGTTATAATAACCTGTGTTAGAAGAGTCCCCTCTCTTCTCTGACGCCGTTTTATACTGGTATGAGAACATTAAATGTAAGTATGATAAAGATATTACAATTATTATTTATATAATATTGCAAGAACAAAATACATACATAACACAGCACAAATGTTTGATTTTTTTTTCTTCTCTTTAGAATTACAGTTAAATAATTATTTTTTTAGATAGAGCTACAATTTTGTAGTGTTGAAATTTTGAGGGATGATGTATTTCTATTGCCGCTATAACAACAAAACAAATAATAATTAATATATATAATTAAATGCTCCCATGTGAACGTGATTTTATAAAGTTAAGCAACTTTGTGCGCGAATTTGGATGGGTGACTGCGTACTAATATCTTTTGAATCTTTCTTTTTGCACTTGATTTTTTTTATTTACGGTTTTAATCTGCTTGATTCAAGCAGATTAAAACCGTTGAATTTCACGGAACCCTCGGTGTATAAGCCAATCTCATACTTATCGAATTTATTCAAATAACTTAACAGAGCTTCATGTGTCTTAGCAATAGATAGACTGATTTAGAATTAAGTTTAATTTGTATATCTCGTCCCCGAACGAAGCCTGGGCAAGTTGCTAGTTCTAGGATTTCACAATGAACTAACAGTTTTTCTTATAAAATACTAGCTTTAGCTATGTGTTTGGATATTTTCGTGTATTTTAACAATGTATTTTTCAGCGGAAACAAACTTTTCAACTTCTTGCGTCTTGATAGATTTGAGTGTTCAACCCTTTAGGCAGTTACTTTGAGCTTTAGGCAAAAATCTAAAGTAGTCATATTGTGTTCTGGATATCCCAAGACCAACCCATTTTAAGTATAGTACCTACAGATAAAAATGTTTAAGATCCGTGGTCTTCATTTCATATAATAATGGTCGTATCTGTAAGTTGTTAAGTTATTTTTCAATTGAATATTGTCGTAATATATTTTTTTCTTCTTTGCTCAGAAAAAGGCATTTATACTGCCGATACGATTATTTGGATCAAGAAGAACTATGGGAACTCTGAATATTATCTAGTAATGGTTATCTGACGCGTTCAGAGATAATTTTAACCTACTGACAACGTTCACGGTAGATGACTTTATGTAACAATAATGTTTTAAAAGGCATAATTGATTATTTTAAAAAATTCAATGAATAACTAACCTATTCAAAATCATCATAGTTTCAGAATATTTGGAAACACCGTAAACTATTTTGTGTCTGAAACATATACATATAGGCTATTACGGCAATTTTGCATAGAAAAATTATAATCTTTTTAATTTTCACATTTTTTTACGAGTACGAGGCATATTTTGCAATAAGAACCGAGTAACTGCATACAAAATGTTGTATCTTTTTTCTTATATTTTACAAATTTAACAAATCATTTGCGAAATCCGCCTGCAAAAGTCGTATCGTAAGTCCTAAACGCCCCCCACCCAGTCATTCACATATAATAAAAAGGTACCGTCATGAGTCCATGACTGATGACTGTCGGATCATGTCGCACTCATTAAATGGCGTTATTTATTGACATTTAAAACGGCTTAATGTGAGACGATAAACCTCGCACGGGAAAAAATCATGCAGTTAATCGTTGCTTATAAAACAATTTGTTGGTTATAAATAGAAGTTAATGAATAGATCGGATTAGATAAAATGCCTTAGTAAGGAACTTTGTTTTTACCTAGCTGATGTAGAAGGGTACGATTTTATTGTGGTTATATCTTAAAAGTACCTAGTCTTAACATTTAATAAAACCTAAATTGTTCGTATCTCGCAATTATAGCGAGTTTTTTTCAATGGGTTAGGATCGATTCGTCTAAAGAGCACCTTATCTACAAGGTAGTTGTAGTTCAACTCAAAACGGCTGAACCGATTAGCCTGAAATTTGGTGCGATGATGGGTTCTACATTGGATCAGGACATATGCTACTTTTACCCAAAAAATAATTATAACGAGAGTAACAACGGGTTAATTGTTGCAACGCGAAGTATTTGGGTGAAGACTGAATCTTGAGATGAATCTTGTAGCGCGCAACAAATATCTTTCTCCGCTTATGTAGGTACATATGTATACAAGAACATCGCGTATACCTTCAACAATTATTTATGTAAGAAAGAAAATTAAGGGCATATTTCACGAAATCCGAGTGAATTAGCAATAGTTATTTATATCAATAATAGATAGATAGATAACACTTTATTGCACACCACACAAAACACACAAAAAAAAAACAAACATAGACTTAATCATAATGTTGGAGTACAATGGGAGGCCTTATCGCTATGAGCGATCTCTTCCAGGCAACCTTTAGATGGACAGGATCAATAGCAACAAAAAAAGACAGTACAGAATAATAGTTATATCAAGAGCTATCTCGCTTTGTCACATGTGAGTGAGTGAAATAGCTTTATATTTTGACCATTGTCTAATTTTACTCGCACATTGTGAAACCGGCCCTAAGGGTCCTGACAGTATCAAACCAAAAACAAACGAATTAGCAATAAAAATTCAAATTATTTAAAATCGATAAAGTTGATATCGCTATGGACACAAATCAAGTTGAAGTGTCTTGTCTCGATAAGGTAGGGTTCATAAAACGTGATATACCGGCCTGGCTTGAGGCTCGACGGATGACATCAGTCCGTCAGTCGATAAGGCTTGATTGATATCAAATGATGATAAAAATTTTAAGTGTTACCGAAAACACTTTTAATTAAGATGGCTCTTAAATCTGGGAACAATAAATAATACTTTTTGCTCGTGTGTTTTGTGTTTGGACAATGTTGGTAGATAATAAACTTGTTCGCTTCAAGCTTTATCCAATTTTGAAAAATAAGTAGGTACTGTAGATATCTTGTACAAATTTTGATGGCGCAATCAGCAGGCGTTGTAAACCATTTTTTTAATTTAATAATAAACTTATTTAGAATATCATTATTTTTCATAGTATAAACGAACCCCCGCATAAACAAACGCTTTTGATGATTTTAGTACGTTTTGTCCATTCACGATGAACAAAAACAAAAATAAATAAATAGAATTAAAATTCGCGTTGTATTGAAATCCTTTTTGTTCGGAAGTCTGTATAATGAATCCAGGCAACTATTTCATCATCCTATCTTTGAATAGATACCTATTTAAATAGCAATTTTAGCTTTCTCTTAACATTCTTAGAATTAACTAACTGTATATAGAATCTATATCGTCTTAAAGTTGCATACGACCATTCTAACATAGTAGGTTTTTAAACGGTACTACCGTTTTCGAGATTTCATCGTAAATTTACAAAATCATATTTCAGAAATTTTATCGCAGTTGTGTTATATATGTTTTATGCTTCTCTAATTTTTTTTAATGTATTAATTATGACTAACATAACATAAAACCATACCCCAAGCAAACCCAGGTCGTTTCACTAGTAATTAATAATGAACATGTTATATTCGTTTATGCGGGGGTAATATGAAAAATAATGATATTCGAAATAAGTTTATTATTCAATTAAAATAATGGTTTACAACGCCCGCTGATTGCGCCGGAGTGGATTGTGCACAACGCCTCGGTTTATTGCGCACGCGCACTAGTTGCTAATCCCGACTTCTGTGCAAATTAAATAAATATATAAATCTAATGACAAGACATATTTTTCGCGAGTCGGAAAACTCGCTCTTAAAACAATAAATATGTATACTTAAAACAAAGTGTTACAACCGGAGAACGGCTGAACCGATTTCAATACTTTATAATCTACAAGCTGACCCGCTGTAAACTTTAGTTTGGTTTCAGATAACAAATCGGTCTAGCGGTCGTCGGATAAATTTGCAACCGAATTATATGTATTACGCCTCAGCTGGGATATAAGAAATGCTTTATAGTAAAATTTGTAACTATAAAAAAACTGTCAAATGCTAGGGACATGTAATCTCCAACAGTCGTGGTTGGACTAAAGTTGGGATAATGTATAAATAGTGTTACCATCAACTTAACAACAGTCGCACTATTATATTAGAAGATGAATCTGTAGAAATTCTAAAGTTCGTGGTTTAACGAGTAAGCCGACGCGTAAACTATGACCGTGAATGGCTGACTGCACTGCTGCGGTGTAGGTTGGATGAATGTCCAACTTAGGACGGTGATAAAGAATATGATAATTTAATTGTATATTATACTATTGCAAATTTGATTGAAAGAAAGAAAAATATTTCTACACAAAAATTTACAATTAAAACATTACAAAAACAATAACAACAAACTTAAACTAATAACAAATTGAATATAACTTAAAACTATTGAAAACTATTGAAAATTTGAGTAATATAGGGTCCCCGGCTCAGCGTAATGCATCTGCCACAGGGCCCGTAGGAGCACTATGACAGAGCGCTGGTTTCAGCCAGGGCCCGTCAGGGTGGCAACACCACGACTTAAAATTAAAACAAATATCCACCGTATTATCGTACAGTATCCATAAAGGAGTGATTAAGGGATCAGAGAAGTGTGATAAGTTGGAGTGTTCAATGATAAGTTCAGATTGTTGAGTGGGATTCAAATCCCTTCGAGAAGAACCAACAAAGGTATTAACATTGTTGGTTCTTGTCATCGTATCTGTAACTAAGTTAAAATAATGAACGAATGTAGAGTTTAAACCATTGATTTTGGGGTTATTTCACAAAATCCGAGTAAAATAAGCAATGGTTAGTTATGTCAAGAGCTATATAGTTGTGTTGCATGTAACTGAGCGAAATAGCTGTATATTTTAACCACTTTTAATTTTACTTCAATAAACAATAAAAACTTTCCTTATTAACCCCCGACCAAAAAAGAGGGGTGTTATAAGTTTGACGTGTCTGTCTGTCTGTCTGTCTGTCTGTCTGTCTGTCTGTCTGTCTGTCTGTCTGTCTGTGTCACCATAGCTCCCGAACGGATGGAGCGATTTCAATTTAGTTTTTTTTGTATGAAAGGTGAGTCTTGCGCGAGTGTTCTTAGACATATTTCATGAAAATCGGTTGGGCCGTTTAAAAGTTATGGGGGTGAGAGTGGGGAAGCAAAACCGAAAAACTGCAAATATACTAGTGTGGGGTATCAAATGAAAACGCATCGCGTCCACATTACATAATATTATGTTGTTTTACATTGAAGGAAATTAAGGCATTGGAATCGGGGGTTTTTCTTAAATTTTAAATTTAGATTTAATTATCTATGGATTCTAAGGTGAAAGGTATGATAGAAAATCTTCTCAAAAGACTTGCTCATATTAAAACACTTTTTCATTATAACTTTTTTAAATTAACAGTTTTGTAATGTTCCTACGTCAAACCAACATCTTTAAATTAACTTAGATCAGATAAATCGAAAAATCATTGCTAAATAACCTGCTTTTTTTTTAAATGGATACAAATACTATAATATGTTGCAGATTTTTAACACCACAAACAGACACACACAACCGTCAAACATTTAACAGTATCATGCATAAAGAATCCGCAAGAAATAATTCAATTATATAATATAAACATTGGAAGTTAGTAATATTATATACTGACAGACAAAACGTCTCCACACCGGCATCAGTATTTCAGTGGAATTCCTCATTTATGGCTAATACCGTCATTAATATTAATAAAATCCCGTCAGTTATACCACTCGCTGGCCGCTGACGATAGCTGTTGATGGACGGCCTACAGCTCCTGCTGTAATTAAAGGATTACCCCTATATCTGTGGTGGTGTACGTCTGTGAATATATCTGCTTGCCTTATTGATAATTAAATAGTTAAATATAGATGAGTAGTGCACTAAGGATCGAATCAGAAATGAGGAGATTCGTAGAAGAACGCCGGTCACCGACATAGCCAAACGGATTAGTTCTTTGAAGTGGCAGTGGGCAGGCCACATAGCACGAAGAACAGATGGTCGTTGGGGCCGAAAGGTTCTCGAATGGAGACTACGGATCGGCAAGCGCAGCGTAGGACGTCCACCAACTAGATGGACGGACGATCTGGTGAAGGCTGCGGGCTCACGGTGGATGCAGGCCGCTGCCAGCCGAAACCACTGGAGATCTTTGAGGGAGGCCTATGTCGTATGTATGAGATGATGATTATGAGTGCACTAAGGAAAATCTAGCGTCATGGAAAGCTCTAAGCTTGTGTTACAGGTAGGTACTAGACCTTATGCTATAGGCACTTTATGTAATTAGGTATACCTTTAAAGGAGTATACCTACATCATAATATTTTATTGCTTGAGTAAACACCACAGACTATGGAATAATTGTTGACTTGTTGATATTTAATAATAATCTTAAATAAATAATTATATTTTATATTTATTGATAAAGGCTGTATCAACAGATCATGTAACAATGACTTATGGAACAATTTACAACAACATTATTATGAGACGTGTTGTTTCAATAAAAAGATTAGCACAGCACTTAGTATAAATAAGTTTACGATTTGGCTGTAAATTTAATGTTAACATGTATTTTTTTTGTATGTATTTCTATGTATGAATGTCTATTATGTTAACTATATCGGATCTCTAGTACCCGTAACACAAGCTTAGAGCTTACCACGGGGCTAGACGTTGTTGTGTGGATTGTACGGAAATATTTAATTAATTTATTTTTTAAATAATTGTCAAGCATAGATTGATTTTCTCAATTTTGCTGTGTTAGTAGAAGATCAACAATGTAACTTCTACTTGATGTGATAATAGAAAAAAATATATATCAGCATAAGCGCTGTTTTATTGTGAATACGATGATTATAGGGTTGACCGCGATTGTGCTGATATACATTTTTCTATTATCACATCAAGTGAAAGTAACTGGTATCGACATACCTGTTTATACCTGTCCACCCAGTAGTTCGTCCAGGTAAATAATAGTCAACCCTATGTCTGCACATTCTATTATGTTTTAAACTTTAAGTCCAGTATAAAATTGTCTTATTATCTTCATGTTGCAATATATAATGAAAAAATATTTTATCAAAAATAATTTAAAATTTTCTGTCCAGGATTTTTTTTGTCAACCCATTTTTAATATACGAAATTTATCATAAAAAAAGTTTGATATGTAGGTTCGGATCTTAGACTATATGTATCCGGATTTTAATTCAAAATTTATTAGGTGGGATTCAATGTCGCAGTGCAAATTTCAACAGAATGTTCGACAAGCAAATAAATTTGTTTTGCATCATCATAACAACGCAGTAATAAAAACCTTTAAACAAAAACCCCTATCAAAAAACATAAATTAAGACCACCAAACGACGAATCTTATCAAACAACCGCTAACAACACTTTACAATGGCAATACAAGAATTTACAAAATGATCCATAATCATAAACCGCGTTAGAATCAGTTCATCCGAGATTGATTGATTGTGGGGACCGATCGGGTCTTTACGGCCCGCAAACGAGGGTCGGCTCATTCACATAGCTGGTTGAATGCAGGTCAATATTTCGGGTGCAACTGACAAACTAAATAAATAAAATATTAATAAATATTAAGTGGATATTTTTATTATACATATGAAACAGCAAGAAGAAAGTGCTTGCAGAACACATAAACACTTTACTTCCCTCGGCGGGAATCGAACCCGCTACCACTAGCGCCGCAAGCAAACCCTTGCCCACCGCGCCACTGAGGCAGTCAATTATATCAATTATAATTATAAAATATAGATAGAAAACTCACCTTCTTATGCAAAATATCAAAGCTGTCTAAGTTGGCATGCATTTTGTCTCTTCCTAACATACACAGAGCTCAAAGTGAGTGAGAGAGAACGAGGACAAACGAATGCTAACGACATTTTATATAATATAGGTTTAGTTGAATATTTCGAATATGGGAGTCGAGCATGCAAAACATGCGAACACTATCTTTTGCCGTAATCAAAACAGCTACCCTATGTAATGTTTTGTATTGTAACACTTGTTGATATTTACTTAGGTTTTATTTGTGATGTTTTCTCACAGTACATAATTAATATTATTAATTAACGGAGCAACGGTGTGCTCTGTCCCTGGCCAGTGATCACAAGAGAAGGAGGCCCTTCAACGTCAGCTGTCAACGGGTTGCTCGTTGACAGCTGCGTTCCATTACACATTATGCTACATCTTCCCCTTTTAAACAAAGAATTAGAAAGCTATGTTTATATAAACAAATTAGGATACTTAATTAACTTACTAAGTTTTTATAATTACATTAAATGATCTTGAATTAAAATGCAATGCTTTTAATCGCTTTTCCTTCCCCTTCCAACAGGGAAAAAAAAAATAACTCACAATAGCTATACCTACTTAATTAAGTTAACACTAGCAATCAATATAACAAACAAATCAATTAGAAGCTGTACATTCAACCAGTCAAGGAGCTGCTGGCTGGCCCGGTGAACACCAAGTCATGCTGATCTTATGTGATATGATGTTCTTGTATATCTAACATTGTTCTTATCAACTAAATTATAAGATCTCATTCCATTATCACTTATAATTTTGCCTTGAAACCATACATTCTTATTTACATCTTTTTTGAACCAGATGGGTTGACTGACTACAAAGTAATTCTTACTTCTAGTTGTCTTATTATAATTTTTTATATTACTATCTCTAATTTTATTTAGTTGTTGTTCCACATGAACATTAAGTTTTGGTTGTAAATATTGTGAAGGAACTAACAATTTAGTCTTCAAATTTCTATTCATCAACAGTTCACTAGGCGTTAAATTAGTACCAGCTATGGGTGCTGCCCTATAATTTAACAAAGCTAATCTATAGTCAGTTTTATCTTCAGAGCATTTATAAAGCATTCGTTTTGCAATCTGAACACCTCTTTCAGCCATACCATTGGATTGTGGATACCTAGGGCTTGTGTATGTGAATTTAAATCCCCAATCATAAGCAAAATCTTTACATTCTTTTGAATCAAAAGGAACATGATCAGACACTATTTCTGCTGGTATGCCAAAGTATGAAAAAATACTAATTAACACATCAATTATGGATTTAGAGCTTTTACTAGTTATCAGTTTAATATCTAGCCATTTAGAATAATAATCATACACTACCAGGTAATTCTTTGCTTTAAAATCCATAATGTCAATAGCTAATTTACAAAAGGGTAAGCGAGGTATGTTGTGGGGCATTAATGGCTCTTTATTATTATTATTATGATGTGTTTGACATGGATAACATCGCTTAACATATTCTTCTATATGTGAGTCTATATGCGGCCAATAATATAAATTTCTTGCCAACTGTTTCATTTTTGCCATGCCAATGTGACCTTCATGCAAAGTCTTAATAAATGATTGTCTCAACTTTTTAGGAACAATTAATCTATTATTAAAAAACACCAATTTTTCATCAACAGTCAATTCATTTCTTAATTTGTGATAACTGTGTAACCCATCAGGAATATTTTTATTATTATTAGGCCAACCATCTTTAATGAAATTTCTTAATATTTCTAATTCCTGATCATTGGAACTTTCATCTGTTAATTTTATTTTCTGTTCTTCCGTGCATTCAAAATGTTTAGAAATACCTATACAATGTATGACCTCGTACATGTAGGACTCATCAGTATCCTGGCAGTCTTGGTAAGAGCGTGACAGAAGGTCTGCAATATACATGAATTTTCCTTGCAAGTATTTAAATTCAATATCATACCTTAACAATTTAAGTTTTAATCTTTGTAACCTGGGTGATGGAACTTCATGAAGGTGCTTTTTTAAGAGACTTTCCAACGGTTTGTGATCATTTAATACTGTTACTTTACGACCATATATATAATAGTGGAATTTACGTGTTGACCAAATGACACTTAATAATTCTTTTTCAATTTGTGAAAAATTACGCTCCGCTGATGTTAAACTACGAGATGCAAAACAGACCGGCTTCCCATTCTGAAGAAGACAACAGCCCAGCCCGTCTTTAGAAGCATCACACTGGATGGTTATGGGCAGTTTTTCATCAAAATTTTGTAATATGGGAGCTTGACTTATTTTAATTTTAATATTAGTATACACCTTTTCATGAACTTCCGTCCAGATCCAATCTACATTTTTCTTTAGTAACAATTGTAGGGGTGATGCAATATTAGCTAAATGTGGTATAAATTTCCTTAAATAATTGACCATACCTAGAAAAATTTGAAGTTCTTTCTTATTATTAGGACTTTTCATATTAATAATAGCACTAACTCTGTCTGGATCTATTTGCATACCGTTTTCTGAGAAAATATGACCAAAATACTTTACTTGTTTTAATTTATATTGGAATTTATTTTTGTTGAAGCGAACATTATGCTCTTTAGCTCTATTAAATACTTTTTCTAATATTGCATCATGGTCCTGTTCAGTTTCTCCACATATTAATAAATCGTCACAGTAGACAATGACACCGGGAATGTCCCCGAAAGCCCTCTCACTGTATTTCTGAAAGATTTCCGGTGCCACTGAGATCCCAAATGGGAGCCTTAAAAATTTATGGCAGCCAAACGGGCTATTAAATGTGCACAAATTACTAGATTTTTCATCAAGCTTAATATTATAAAATCCATCTGACAAATCCAATACAGAAAAATACTTTCGGTTACTTATTCTAGGCAAAATCTCATCTAAAGTTGGGATTAGATGATGTTCTCTAATTAATACCTGATTGAGATCCTTTGGGTCCAGACAGATTCTTAAGGAACCGTCTTTCTTTTCAATTATTACAAGATTACTGACAAAACTATCAGGGTGCTCTACCTTAGCAATGACTTTATGTCGCACCAGAGCCGCCAGCTTGTCCGCCAGGCGCGTCTTGAGCGCGTTCGGCACCCGCCTCGGTGGTCTAACCACAGGCTCCACTCCTGGTCGAATGCGCAGCTTCAGCGGAGTTTTAAACTCGCCTACACCCTGAAACAGTTCATTGTTTTTATTAATTAAACAGTCTTTACTGTCCAATAAGGATGAATTAGTAATTAATATATCTTTAGTATTAGTATTATTACTTATCAAAACATTCTTTGTTGTTTCTTTACTATTAGCATTTACATTATCAGTTTTAATAGTATTAATATTAGAGTTCTTTAATAAATTTAATTGAATTAATGAGGACAGCCCTAAAATTGGCTTGACCTTTTCTCTCACAATTATGAACTCTATTTTAAAACTTTTAACATTTTTAATATTGGGAAAAATATTTAGTGATACTTTTCCTAAAGGAAGTAATTTCCCACCTCCGAAGACTTCAATTAATGTTTTTGTCTCAGAAATTTTAATTTTATTATCATCATTGACAATTTTGTTAAGATCGCTTAAGCTGATCACATTAATTTGAGCCCCTGTGTCACATTTGAAATGTACTTTTTTGTTTTCCACTCTAAGGGACTCTGTCCACTCATTGTTACCTAGATTGATTGAGTAAACTAGTCATAACTCATGAACATTATTATCACTATTAACACTGTCATTATTATTAATATTATCCACCCTTTTCTTATTAAAAGTGCAACCTACACTATAGTGATTCAATCTCTTACAATTAGAACATGTTTTGCTATATGCGGGACACTGCCTTGGCCCATGCTCGGAGTTACATTTTTTACAATGGTAAAATGATCTGTTAAAATACTTATTCGACTTTGCTGAACTGCGGGCTCTATTTTGATTATTCATAGTATTAAAATACTTAGCTTTATTATTAGTGGTATGGTGCTGTTGTACATTTCTCGCCTGCACTGCATGCACCTCCGGGGAACCGCTGAGGGTCTTCATAAATCCTTTGGACAGCTCAGCCGCCCTGCAGATCTCGATGGTCTTGTCCAATGAGAGATCTTTAACTTCCAGCAACTTTTGCTGTATTCGCTGTTCCCGAACCCCCATTATAATTTTGTCCCGCAGCATCCTGTCCTTGAAATCACCAAAGTTGCAGTTTTCTGCCAATCTTCTTATTGAAGAGTAAAAATAATCAAAGGTTTCCCCTTCTTCTTGATGTCTTTGGTTAAATTTGAAGGTGTTGATTACTTCGTTTTGCTTCGGCATGAAGTAATTATCAAAAATAATTATTATGTCTTCCAATTTTTCTTTTTCTTCCGTCTTGAGGACATTATAATAGAGCTCCTCAGCTTGCTCTCCAATGCAATTTATTAAAATTGCCGCTTTTCTTCCTTCTGCCAATCTTTCCAAGCCCGCCGCCATTATATAGGTGCGAAATGACCGCTTGAATCTCTGCCATTGCTGCCAGCAGTTCTCCAGATCTTCTAAATTCAGTGCTTGAGGCCTTCTGTATTCAACGGCCGTCATTTTATCACACAGTTCCTCTTTGTTCATATTTAATATTAGTATTTATTTGTAATATGTAGTTCTTCGACCATGTGCCTTATTTCACTTGAGGTTACCTTGTGTGATCCGACTTAATCTTGGAAACTTCGGTTCTTTTTCGGCTGCGCCATGTAATGTTTTGTATTGTAACACTTGTTGATATTTACTTAGGTTTTATTTGTGATGTTTTCTCACAGTACATAATTAATATTATTAATTAACGGAGCAACGGTGTGCTCTGTCCCTGGCCAGTGATCACAAGAGAAGGAGGCCCTTCAACGTCAGCTGTCAACGGGTTGCTCGTTGACAGCTGCGTTCCATTACACATTATGCTACACCCTACATTTACAAACTTTCACTCCATACAAAAACTCCATAAAAAAATACAAAAGTATCCAACAATAATTTTATTTTATCACCTCATTCGTTTTCTTTCCTTTAACAGACATTAACCAATTCCGGGACACTTATCTATCCAAACAATGTAGGTAACCCGAGCGATTGGGCAGATTGATGGGTGCTATAACACGACGCAGTAAAGACATCAAATCAACTTGATTGGGGAAAGACAATGCGCGTAAATCAATGTCCCTGATGTGGAGCACTGGTGGGACACTGGTGGTATACCCGGGGTTCACTGGTGGTACGCTGGCGGTTCACTGTTTTTTTTAATGTTAGATAAGCTTTCATTTGACCACAATCTCACATGATGCAAAGTGACGATGTGGTCCTAGATGGAGCATGAAGACCTAGAAGATGGCTTCTCCGGGCTTCGGGAAACACGGAAAATCGCTTCACGCACTGGCCCAGCCCGGAGGGTTGCCGTGGCCGAAGCCTACCACCAGAGACTGTTCTTAGCACCACCCGGAGGTCACGTGTAAGTATTCAGAGGGTTAACACTAACGGACGTGAACAGAAAAAAACCTGTTTTTTTCTGTTCACGTCCGTAAGACCGTAAGTGGTTTGCTGGTGGTACTCTGGTGGTTACACTGGTGGTTCACTGGTGTTACACTACACGCGATGGGTTAAAGGCATTGTTTGGGGACGCTTAAGTACCTTAACAAACATGTGATGTGACGAATAAAAATAAATGATTATAAACATTTTTTAAAGAAATACTTTACTAAAATAAACAAGTCGATACCTGTGATTTTATTTTGTTAAGGCCGAAAGAGGTGATCTGCTGGAAATAGTGGCATTTATTAGGGTCCCTTAGCCAAATGTCAAGAAACAGAACTCTTATGGATTAGTCATTGTCTCTCTGGCGGTATGTCGCGGCCTCATTTCTCGAAAATATACCTAAGAACTGTAGAAACTTCAAAAGAATGTTTTGCGAGAACCGCATTAATATTTTGACACAAAAATAGATAAAAAAAAATTTTTTGGGAGTTTTATGTACTGAAACTGAAAAGTAGTATTTAGCAAACTCTGTGTGTGGGCTATCTATGGGTATGTCTTCAAAAATGATATTGATACCTATTTCTTTTTATCACAGTAAGCCCAAGCTCGGTTGGATTACGATCGGTGAAGAAAATAACGTAGATGGTTATAAATTGGATCCGCTAATTTATAATATTCATTGTTTCTAAATATGTACGGAATCTTCGGAAGGCAGATCTCGTTTGCACTTGCCCGGTTTTAACGAAAACTCAAAGTTATAGGTTGTATAGTTTTCTTGAATCGTTGATAAGTTCGAGGTAGCTACATTGTACCATATACCAATAAAACTACGGAAGCAAATTGAGTTTTATCATTGTAGTGTACATACAATAGTTAGAAGTAGATACTAAAATGGGAAAAAAAAGTAAAAATAATCTTATTCTTCTCAAAATCAATAAAAGTCTTACCCCAGATAAATAAATTACTATGGTATTACTACTGATACTAAGTATTATTACGGTTTAACGGGTAAAATGATAATTACAATGATTTTTGATTTTTGAAATTTTAGCTAATACTAGGTACTGAATTGGCTTACACTTTGCGGCTATTTTTGAGATATACAAAGGTGAAAGTTTTTGTTCAACATTTAACAAGAAAAACTGTTTTTTTATTTTTTTTATTTATTATTATATATGTGTAGTATGAGTCTCATAAAATTATCAAACATTATTTATTGTTATATTTGCTGTTTTCTGTGCTTTCTGTGTGTATTTTTTTATTTTTCTTATAAACGGCTAAAGTGAGAAAAAACATTTAATCTTCGTATACGAAAGTACAGTAGGTCTAGGTAATTTTATAATATACTCGTAATGGCTTATACCTCACACAGCTATCTCATAAGCTCACGATTATTGTTCGAGTAAATCCACGTTGATCTGATCATCGTAAAGGTGGAGTGGGTCAATAAATAAATCACGGACAGACAGACGGCTGTAAAACTGTAAATCTATGGATGCGTCAGCGAGATGTGTGAATACGACTGTGATATGTCATTTTGGGTGGATTCTGGGGTTCGGTGATATTTATCATAGATAGACAGATAACCACTTTATTGACAGCCCTTATTTGAAAATTATATTTTAAAAAATATTAGTATATTGCTACTAATGGTACAATCAGCGGCCTTATAGCTAAAAGCTATGTCTACCAAGCAACCTTTGGAATTATTATTGAAGATAAATAAATAAATATTTCCGGACTACTCACACAGCATTACCTAGCCCCAAACTAAGCAGAGCTTGTACTAAGGGTGTTAGTAATATACTAAATAGATGCATTTTTTTTATCTCAGCCTCCGAGAGTTTGTGCCTTCCCGGCACAACGGTTTTGGGCTAACTGCATCTCCACTGGCAAGCCGCGACGCGTATCTACTATTAAAATAATTGATTATTCTATATTCTAGCATTGTGTATGACAAATTTGACAAGGCCTCTTTACAGCTGCTTCTACATACTTTGACAAAGCGACTGTTCAGCTGCACTATTAATTGATTATTTTAATTAGTTTTTAAATAATAATGTATATAATAATTTATGGACGTAACTTAGTATTCTATAATGTCTCAAAGGTTAAATAAATGCAATTCATTTATTTGGTATTGAATATGAATAACGATTTTTTTTATTTCACATGTGATATAATATCTCGCGGACCGTTTCACTCAGAGATGCGACAGCCGGAATACTCCCCACACGTGTGGTCTACCAACAAACATAACAACACACATGTTTTATTATTAATTTACTTATTTTATTGTTTAGTGGCTTCTAAATCAGCGCGGTTGTGAAACGTTGACGATTCTATTCCGTTCCGTTTGATGATCTCGTAAATTCGACTCGTTGATTAATGTAGCGGTGTGTTTGAAAAGCTTATGATTGACCTATTTCGATATAAGTTAGAATAACAACATTAAAAAAAAATTAATTGAATAAAATTCGGTTCAGTATCCAAACCGATTTTTATTAAATTTAAATCTGACTGAAAATTAAATGCACTATATTAATCCTTAAGTCGCTATATGCTTTAAATTAGATAGCGTTATTTAAACGGCATTCCAAAATATATTTATTTCTAAAAATTAAATTTAAAATGCTCAATTAACTTTGTTTCTTTACTAATTATCTGTTTACTCTTTTTCTGAAATCTTGCAAAGGTTTAATATAATAATACCTCTAATAGTTGAAAATACGAAGAAGTTAACAAAATTTTTTCACACCTAAATTAAATAAAGTTTATTTGTTCCAACAAATGAATGTTAAAATTATGATGATGATAAAGGTCCTTGCTTCCAAAGAGTTATCATAACATACTCATCGAGACGAATTATAATCATCATCATCATTTCAGTCGTAGGACGTCCACTGTCTGGACAAAAGCCTCCCTCAAAGACTTCCAGTGACTGCGGTCTGTAGCAGCTTGTAACGACCGCGAACCCGTAGAGTTGGTGGACGTCCTACTCTGCGTTTGCCAATTCGTGGTCTCCATTCGAGAATTTTCCGGCCCCAACGGCCATCTGTTCTACGTGCTACATGGCCTGCCCATTGCCATTAGCGAGCTCATTTGCTTGGCTATGTCATATATTCTAATAATATATGAGTCAAATTCTATGGTGTATGTTTAATTATTACAGATTTCTATTATATGACCACCTTCCCACTTCTGCTTCAGATCAGCTCTGTGTTATCATATCATAAAAGGGTAGCCGATTACAATAGATAAGAATATATTAGTCCGTCATTTAGTTCTATAATATAAAAATGAATCCCAAAATGGGTTGACAAGCGCGTAACTCAGCTACGCCTGGACAGATTTAGGCAATTCTTGTTTTTACCTACATATTTTGCGAGAAATATTCGAATGATTGGCGAGGAAACCTCAACAAAAACAGTCCAGTTGTCCAATACAAAAGATATGTTGATTTAATAATTACCTGTGGGCGCGTGCGAAGGCGCGCGCGCTAGTTTGTTAATAAAATTACACATACTAGCCACCGTAATACTCGACAAAATTGAATAATCATTGCATTAATATTTAAAAGTATGTATGTATATAAATTTTCAAAAGTATGCGAAAGTCGTTGATAAGCGATGAATTGAATAGAATTTAAAGTCGGCATACCACTAATACTTGTATTGAATGCTGAAAAAGTCGGCAGGGAGCGAAAATCGGATCTCCGCTATTTAAATAAAAAAATAAATATTTCAATCCACACAACAACATCTAGCCCCGTGGTAAGCTCTTAGCTTGTGTTACGGGTACTAGACATCTGATATACTTAATATAATAGACATACATACATAGATATTTTTTATTATACATATTAAACACCCAACCCAAGGAGAAAGTGCTTGCGGAACATACAAACACTTGACCCCTCGGCGGTAATCGAACCCGCTACCTCTTGCGCCTTTTGAAATATTTATAATAACATTTCAAAATGCATTCATTAGTTTTTGCGTGACCAAGCTACATTCACTGACACGTACACAAACTTTCGCGTTTATAATATTAGTACGATAAATAATTTAAAAAGATTTAGAAAGAAAGTAAGAAACATATGTATCTATATAGTATAACAGTCACCTTCCACCCATAGTACAAGCTCTGCTTAGTTTGGGGTTAGGTGATGCTGTGTGAGTAGTCCGGAAATATTTATGTCTTCTTAACATATTTAGTATTACAAATAAAAACATTTATAATTTCAAAGTCAAAACGATTATTTCCTTAGAAGCCCAGGGCATACCATGGGCATAAAAATCAATAACTAAAACGAATAAAGAAAAATCTACTATAAACCTACGTGAAAATTAAATATTTGCAATGAAGGCTCCCTGGCTCAACATAATCCATAGCACCTGTAGGAGCACTATGACAGAGCGCTGGTCAGGATGGGCCCCTGAGGTTTGCAACATCACAGCTGAAAATGAACCAGGAAAAAATTAGAGGTCAGAACTACAGTTTTCTATCTAAAATAAATAAATATAAATATTTCTGGATAATCCACAACAACATCTAGCCCCGTGGTGAGCTCTAAGCTTGTGTTACGGGTACTAGACATCTAATATACTTTATATAATAGATAAACATACATATATATGTTTGGAGGTTTTGTCTGTTCACGTCCGTAAGTGGTAACCCTCTGAATCCTTACACGTGCCCTCCGGGTGGTGCTAAGAACAGTCTCTGGTGGGAGGCTTCGGCCGCGGCTTGTCACCACCCTCCGGGCTGGGCCAGTGCGTGAAGCGATTTTTTACGTGTTTCGTAATGTGGCCCGGAGAAGCCATCTTCTAGGCCTTCATGCTTCATCTTAGACCACATCGTCACTTTACATCAGGTGAGATTGTGGTCAAATAAAGGCTTATCAATAATAAAAATATATATATATTTTTTAATAGACATATTGAAACACCCAGACAAAGGAGAAAATGCTTGCAGAACATACCACCTAATTAATCCCTAAGCGGGAATCGAACCGCTAACACTTGCAAGCGGGCGCTTGCCATTGCCTGCCTCAGGGCAATGGTTTATTAAATTAAATAAATAATTATAATGGTTTACTAATTTGGATTATACGTACCTATATGTGGAGTATTGCTATTGGTCCTAGAAGAGAACTTGAGTCGTGAGGCGTGGGCGCGAAGCAGAAGACTATACATAATTAAATAATCAGTTTATTACTAGTAACTGATAACAAGATTGTTTACATGTGAAAACTCGGACCTCCCCTACGTGACTAGCGCGCGCCCCCGAGTCCGCCCACTTTAAAACTCGCCATAAATAAAGGTGAGCACCTTATCGAGTTCAGAACAAGCTCTCTTCCCAACGCGGGCGCTGGCACACGATGCGGTTGTTACATGACGTGCAGGATTCAATTCTGCTGATTATTCAAGAGTACCTATCATATGTTTTTGAAATTTGCAGAGAAGTTATTATCTGCTGTTTAGGACCACAAAATTAATGAATATAAGAGAGACGTGACAATTATACCCGCGTTTTACATAAAATAAACATGTAGTAAAACGCTATGTATCGATTTCTGCACCTCCGTTATAGATTTTCACTATTGTTACTGTTAACGTGAATTCAATTTTATACTGCATGCATTAACTTGGGTCTACGATGTTCTAGCCGATCTGTAGGCTCTATTAAATAAGTTTTTTATGTACCCGTTGGGAGAAAAACTATTCTAGGTGCTATTATGGTTTGTCCAGCATGGCCTGTCCAGCAAAGCCTCTACATAGCTTTTTGAGCGACTCTGAGCTCATTCAATAATGTAAAGCGATTCACAAAGTGTTGGATCTGTAAGTCATCACAACTACTTTTAATAAATAAATAAATATTTCCGGACAATTTACACAACAACATCTAGCCCCGTGGTAAGCACTAAGCTTGTGTTACGGGTACTAGATATCTCATATACTTAATATAATATACATACATATATAGATATTTTTATTATACATATAATAATAGTAGTAAAGTTGACCGAATCTTAAATAGTTAACTTCCTCTTTTCATAAAAGCTAGGCAATCAATGAATTATGTACCTACCAACAATACTAGTACATTTACAACGTAACCATATACAAGCACCTCCATAAAACGGTTTTACATTTATAGCTACAACTTCCCGCCGGCCGCGCCAAAAACCACTCAGTTCCCTTGCATCACGGCTCATCTCGTTCCCAGCCTCCGTCGCCATGGTTACCGCGACCTCTGATAGGTATTGATAGGGGATGCTATGTACCTTCTGATCGGGGGTTTAAATTGGATGGGGGTGTACGAGGTTTTTATTTCCTCACAGATAACTAAGCAATCTTGTATTACAACCTTTATGCTGTCTTGGAGTGTGTTTGTGAGCTTGTAAGAAGGTTGGATGTTTTTCGTTTTAAGGTTGAGTTGGGAACTCTTTTGTTTTCAAAGCTTACGCCTCTTTAACTCGTCTATGGTTAAAAAGTAATTTTGATGACCTTCGTGAATTGTGAGCACATAAATAATAGGTATTTTAAAACGTAGTGATTATATACTCTCTGGCTATTTTTTCGTGTTTCGTAATGTGGTTCGGAGAAGCAATCTATATCTAGGTGATGCCCCATCTTAGACCACATCGTCACTTTACATCAGGTGAGATTGTGGTCAAATAAAGGTTTATACAGCATAAAAAAAAACTAAAAGACACTTTTATTTAGATTTCTGTGGTCTTAAGCATAGTGATTTATATTCTCTTTAGTTCTCAGTCCACGCTTGAGGTCAAAAATTTGTACGATATTAATTTTCTTGCATTTTTATGTATTAAATGCAACTAAACATTAAAAGTTATCCTATACCTATTTGACAAATATAAGATGTAATCGTACAACAAGGATTTCGTGTATTTCTGCAGTTTATGAACTTATCGTAAAAAAGTCTGAGCAGTTCTTATATTTTCGGAATAAAATGGCTGTGTCTAACGGACAAACATGACGAATCCTTAAACCTCCTGAAACTTATAATGAGAAGTAGGTATGTAAGTTATTTATCATAATCACCCTTAGTTTAAGCTCTGCTTGGTTTAGAGTTAGATTATGTTGGGTGATTAGTCCAAGAATATTTATGTGAGAGGCAAATAATATAAAAATTAAATTTTCTAATCTTTTTTTTTATTTGGCTGCTAAATACTATCAAATTCCTTACGCTCTCTAGAAACTTGCAACTTTGTTGTCGCGTTTGTGTGCAAAAAGCCTTAGTAAAGTATGAGTGGCGTCCGTCGCGCGGGAAAACTCTCGCTTCACAGTCGCTTTGGTCGCGCAGGTTATACCGAAGCTGAAGCTTTGGAAAACAAACGGAAATAAATGATTTTGTATCTTTTATCTTTTCAGAAAAACTCACATGAGCCACTTAATCGTAAAGCTTGCTGTAAATATATCATGTATTATATAATCATTTCATTCGTAATACACTCCAGGAGAGCACTTCTCAGTTTCATACATCATACATATCAAACACTCAGACCCCTTGGTCTGGTCTTGATTTGAAGTGAAATTTGGGTGTGTATATTGTATGTAAAGTCCATGCAGAACATACAAACCCTTGTTCCCTCCGAGGGAATCGAACCCGCTACCTCTTGCGCCGCAAGCGGACATTGGCCCACTGCGCCACTGAGGCAGTCAACTATAATGTCTTGTCACCTTTGGTTGCTTTTTTTTGGTTTTATACTAGCAGGCAAAGATTCGTGTTGCTTTGGCGCGATTGAAGACTAAAGTAACTTAGGTGTAGCCACAAGCACGCCAAGCATCGTCTTGGCCCGAATACCTACATATAAAATACGTATCGCGAAGATTAACACAAATATGCGCCGTATCACGATAAAGGGAAATAAAATGTCTTTTTATTTTGACTAACCTTTTATTTTAACCACTTGACTGCCACGCACCGTCACAAATTTCATTTAAAATATTCATTTATTTCATTTAAATGTACCATAGTGGGTTGTAAGCGGATAACTGTTCTATGACCGTGCAATTATTATTACAAGCAAATATTTTAAATCTCAAGCTCTTTTCTATTTAACTTACTTTTATTTTTATTAATAAATATTTCATGTTTTGCGAATGGAGTCAAAAATGTGCCTAGTTGTAGAAAATTTCTGAAATTACTCAATTTATTGCTGATACTTTAACATACTGATAAAATAAAATATAATATGAGAAAAAGAATCACTCAGATATAATGGAAAACGCCATTGCGAATACTTTAAATTAAGTTATCTATAATGTATGGTAGAGATTGCTCAGCGATAAGACCTTAGTCATTGAGTAAAAGCAATTGAGAATTATTAACATAATCTGAAATTAAATTGAGCACTGTGGTGGCACATTGGGCACTGTGACATTGGTGCTTTAAAATTACAAAAACGTAAATGTCAGGTATAGGGCACATTTCTGACTCTTACAAGGTAAGTATGTATGGACTACTTGCGTGGTCATAATAGTTTATAATTACAATAGTTAAATTCGTTTAAATATTTATTTACACTTACAATATACATTATCGTTATTGCATTGCGCATCTTAGCGGCAATCGTTAAAATACTTTCGTTAATCCTTACAATAATAAGAAGTTATTTACAAATAATAATTTATGGACAACATTTATTATAAGAACAAAATAAATGATCGGCAAAAAAGACGTTTATTAGTTTAAGAATAAACAGTAAATGCCTAAATCAGAGTTTGTAACAAGTCCTAATTAAAATAAATGACTTGAATGACTTTATATGAATAAATTTATAATGATAAAACACTTGGCACCGGGAGGGTTAAACTTCACAGTTAAATTACATCTAACAATAATCATGTAAAATCTAAATAAATTACTTATTCACAGACTACTCTATGTACAGATCAATCACAAACTTAGAAATGATAATACGCAAAATTGATGGGTTGATCGTCGCCTTGATTTGGATCAGGCTCGGCTTGATCAGTCCCATCGTTCAACTCCCTGGCTTGATCAAGCCCGGAGCTGTCAAACTTGGATCTGACATGCCAGTTTGACAGATCAAATGGCACATCATCGCTCTTGAATGTCCTCGGCACTAAATACTCATCACTTTCAAACTTATACTGGTTAACACTTTCGACTTTATAACTGTCAATGTCACTGTCTTTTCTGTCGGTTTGACAGATGGCGCTAGCGTCGTACCCGCGGTCGAAGCACTTTGGAATTGGAATGTCTTTAGCTTCTCTGAAGTTTTGGAATTCGCGGGGTGATGCTTGCGCCTGGGGGGAGGATCACTGGCGGTGGAGCGCCATCTGGTGCGACATGTGCAGTTCCAACCGCGGCCGCTTGGCGTCGTCGTCGTCGCTGCAGTCGTTGTCGTGCGCTTCGTTGTCGTCGCATTCATCGCCGAGTTCCTCCTGTTTGCGTTTCGCGGTCGCCATTTCGGCCGCGTGCTTTTTCCGCCATTTTGTTCTTCTGTTTTGGAACCAGACCTGGAGACAATAATAACATATTTAGTTTGTAGATTTGGTCAAATTGTTATTACAACAGGGTTAAACCACAATGAAGAAAATAAGTATAAATATTGCTAGGATTGGTAAGGGATTCATTAGAACTGACGTATTAAAAGCGCTTCAAGTCTTATATTTTAGATATTCAATCATAAAGGGATTGAATTGATCCGAAATACGAACGAATAAAGGCGAAACTTCTTACACAATTATTTGTCTGATTTCCTCAAATATTAGACACACATTCCTGCTCCATCTATAAACCCGAACCCGACAAACTTCCAAGTAAATGTTAAACTTCCGATGTATATATAGTGCACAAGTGTGAAAACATGGACGCCGCAAATTTTCAAGTTTGTTCAACAAGCCAAATATAAAGAGAAGCAAACAGCGTCATGTGAACCTAATCGCTTTGCCCGACATCATAATACCCCATTAAATACCGCCTTTTAAGTCGCAACGCAAACTTTTACCTTTCTCCCTCCCACTCGTAACTCCCCCAAAACCAAGTCAAGGATGGAGGTAGTAGCCATGCTAAGTAATTAAGGGTCGTTTTGCAAATTACACGGTACTTAACCACCCATATAACGCTCATTAATCACAGAAGCCTTCTCCTTTCGTTTTAGCTTTTAGGGATGCGGCTATCTCTTTTCGGCGAAGGTAGACAGGAGTTTAATTAGGTCATAAATACATTTTCGTGATTAGAAGCGATTCGGCGGTCGTCTGGAGCAGATGTCGGCGGATCCGGGGTTCAAATTAGGTGGAATTAGGTCTTATCGGATATCGGTATGCTAATTTTGGCGAGACGCTTGCATATTCTCATTTATTTATCTTTTCCAAGGAAAAGTACTTTGAAACATTGCTTCGCCGCTCGTGTCGAATAAAATGGTCAGTCACACAACCTACAAACCTACTTGTTTTGATTTAAGTAGTTTTTTGATTCTCTTGTTGAATATTTACATTATATCCTAGCGTGACTAACATATTTATGATTTAATTATCTCGTCTTATTTTGTCAATATTGGCAACTTTTCGCTCTGACCACAATCGACTTTGCGATAAATGCATCCACAAAAACATTAGGAAGGTTCCTATATGTAGTTCTGTATGCTAATCTATGGCAATATTTCTTTCATACTCATTAGATTCCTTTATCTGTTCTCTTTCAAGCGTCAATGAGTTTCTATCGCAGACGGACCATCTCAATCATTACGTAGATAATCTGTAATCGCCAACATAATCCGCTTGGCGCTACAAACTGAAGCGAAGGCTTATTATTAATAATCATTTTACTATTAATATTTTCATTATTAATGTATTACTGTGGCCTCAATGAGGCAGTTCCCGTGTGATCGCCGTGTTATGAAATTATTGTATGAGTGTTGTGTGAGTATGTATGGGTGGATGGATTTGTATGGGTGAGAAAACGCGTCATTTGCTGGGTTCAATTGGAGCTTTGTATGTAGACGTGTTAGTCATATGATGTTTTGTACAATCCCTATACTTGGCAGAGTGCATTATATTATAAGATACCTACCTACACGTTACTTTAAAAACAAATCCGCAGCTACATCATAAGAATATTATTAAAGGCTAAATAACGAAATTATTTATCTAAGGCTTATTAAATACGTTTAAGTAATTATGAGATGGGCTAAGAGGGTAACTAAAATACATAAAAAATTACTTCATCATCATCACATCCTTTTTAACGTTCCCACTGCTCGGACACAGGGACTTCTCTCTGGAGAGGGATAAAGCCTTAATTTACCACGCTGGCTATTGATTCGTTGTGAGCCAGTTTCCTCGCGATGTTTTCTTTGCCGTTTAAGCACGTTTTTTAAAAATCACATACGTTGTTTAAAAAGCAACTTAGTATTCAGAGTAGCGTGGCAGGGTTTGAATGCACGAACTCGGGAATGAAAGAAGAGTGTTTTCCCACTTAAGGCTTCTCAACGGCAATAAAACACTTCATATCATACTCGTACAATAAATAAACGAAAATAAGGAAAAGGGGGAATCATTTTCTGTATGTACCTAAATGGTGATTATCTTGTCTGTGCGTCGGAGTTGACAAAAGTACGAGCAGTAAGGTTATTAGCACAATATAAAGCGGAAAACACACAACACGATTTAAGGCTGATTTTGGTGTCATTCTGATAATCAGCGCTGACAGATCAGCGCGTAGCAATCTGTACGGAAATACTGTCAGCGTTGATCGGTCGGCAGTATTCTCAAAGGTTTCTATAGCGACAATATAGATTGCTACGCGCCGATGCTCAGAGTAACACAAAAATCAGTCTAAAACTCTTTATTTTTTCCGTTGAGCTTATCAATTGTCATCTATAATTTTTCTCCGTCATTTTAGGCGTGGTGCACACGACGCGACTTATCGCCAGCGGGCGCGATAAGTCGCGTGACAAATGACACGCTACTAACGACGACAGATTTGCCGATTCGCAAGGGTTTAGAATAATTGTGATTTTTACTGAGGGATGGAGTGACCTGTCACTTTTGTGACAGAGGTTAACGCGACCCTACATGAACACTCATATAGGGTATTTTTGGAATAAGCCGCAGATATGACTTATATTAGTGACAAATCTCAAATTGTATTTAAATAATTAAATTATTGTCATTAAAAAAGCATTGAAGTTAGTATCAAACTCACACATACATTATGATACGTAGAAAACACCCTGACTCGAAACCAGAAATTGTAGGTCGTAAAAAATCTGGTCCCCCCGGCGGGAATCGAGCCCGCAACCTCCTGCGGACCTTCGCCCACCGCGCCACAGGTCGTCAAAATGTTTAATTAGTAACTTATCTTAAATGTGTCAAAATATTGTTCCCAACATAACTCTAAAACCGCGAGTTATATAGTGGCCGCAATTCCCCGCTGTCAATGCGAAGACGGATCGCCGACGTGACGCGAACGCTAACGCTTCAACTCGCACTATTCATCTTGCAACTCTTACGAGAGTTTAGAATTAAACTCTTCGCGCGTTCTGTGAATGCTAATTGTTTATTGTGTGTTGTTTGTAATGTCTTGTTTTACAGTGGTAATGTAATTTAATATGTTGGTTAGTAAATTGTAGGTGAATAGAAATATAAATATTGTTTAAACAGTATTTTTGAATGTTTTAATCTATATATATAAAAGAAAGTCGTGTTAGTTACACCACTTATAACTCAAGAACGGTAGAACAGATTTGGGTGAAAATTGGTATGTAGGTAGCTAAGAGCCAGGAGACGGACATAGGATACTTTTTATCCCGTTCGGCAGCATTCCCGTGTGACTTGACTTGAAACGACAGTCACTATAAAACGTGTAATAACAAAAAAGAATCAGACTTGGAATAACAAAACGCAAATGATAGCTATGTAATTGACGTATAATGACAGCTATGTAATGACGTATAGATGACAATTTGATACTTGTAAGAAATCAATATTCAAACTATCTATATCTATAATATAAAAATGAATCCCTATTTCCCTTGGTCACGGTATCACGCCTGAACGGCTGGACCGATTCTGCTACTTCTTTTTTGTTCTGTTCGTTATTATCCTGAGAAGGTTCTTATGAAAGAAAAAATAAAGGAAATTGCGCGGAAAATTAGAAAATTTAAAATTACTTAACCACCATATAAAATTATTAAACTTTTTTCATGTAGATAACTTTAAGACATTTGACATAGAATTGATTGAATGCGTGCTGAAAATATATTCAAATGAGGATGACTTTGATTTAATTAACTTAATGAAATCAAGAATCTGCTCATTTATAGCGTCTAAGGCGGAACAAAGTTCGCCGGGTCAGCTAGTAATAAATAAAAATAGTCACAATAATGTTTGTATGAATTCGCGTGACTTTACGATCGGCAATATCGTCGGTTTATATCGTCTTAAAATTGCTTTACTAAATACAATATGTATCTTGAAAAATAATTTACTAACCCCCGACAAAATAAAGGGATGTTATAAGTTTGACGTGTCTATCTGTCTGTCTGTTACATCATATAGCTCCCGAACGAATGGAGCGATTTCAGTTTAGTATGAAAGGTGAGTTTGGCCCGGGTGTTCTTAGACATGTTTTATGAAAATCGGTTGAGCCGTTCAAAAGTTATGGGGGTGAGAGTGGGGAAGGAAAACAGAAAATCTGCAAATATACTAGTGTGGGGTAACAAATGAAAGCGCATCGCGTCCACATTACATAATATTATGTTGTTTTACATTAAAGGAAATGAAGGCAATGGCTTCGGGGGTTTTTCTTAAATTTTAAATTTAGATTTATCAATTGTTAAATGCTCGGCAACAGAGAAGTCCCTGTGTCCCAGCAGTGGGAACGTAAATAGAGTGTTTATGAAACTACTGCTTAATACGTACCAATTATAATTTTAAAAGTGTCAATTATAATTGAAAAGGTAAAATTACTATAATTATGAATAATTAGAACTATCTCAATACTGAGTTATTTTACTCAAACTCACAAAAATCTAAACAGATTATACAAGCTACGTATACCTAAAATTTCCTTACCTACCTTCCCTGAATAATATCTAACAAAAATAAAACCCAAAATCAAAAATCAAACATTTATAAAATAAAGCCGCACTCCCACTTGGCAGCACTACCGCCTATCTACTATCTATCACGTGTATTACACAAACAGCGCCATAAAACTTAATAAAGCTGTTACCCAACTCATTCTATTTAATTACCTGATAGGGCGGGACGACGCAGCAAACAAGCCGGATGGTTACTTAAACTACTATTCGAATTGCACATTACATTACTTATGAATGACAGGTTAGTTGGTAAAAGTTAGGTTATGTAAATGTCGTCAGCCATTTTGTGTATAAATTACACAAAAATAATCGCGAAGTTGATGTGGGGTTCAGTTTAGATTTTTTAGCTAATGGTTACTCAATATTTTAGGTAAGTAAGTATATAAATGTTAATTTAGTATGGAAAAATTAACACCTGTTGTTGTTCCATAACGAATATCAAAGAAAATTAAATCCACTTATTTTGTAAACTTATGGGATTTTATATTTTGCAATTTCTTTCTTAACCGTATGATAATGATGTAACTTTATATTGAAGTTCTTAAATAGGTAATAAAGTTATTTTACTTATTAAATAAACAAAAATTTGATCTGATCGCCATTCATACTAATTATAAATGCGAAAGTAACTCTGTCTTTCTATTCACTCTTCACGCAAAAACTACTGAACCGATTTAAAGGAAATTTTGTATACAGATCTTCTAAAACCTGAAAAAGGACAAGGATACTTTTTACCTCGGGAAATGTTAACTTCTCGGGAAAATACATTATAACGGTAGTAACACCGCGGGCACTACTAGTGACTGATAACTATATATACAAAATCGAGTCAGATCTAAATAAAATCGTGTCATAAGTGATTTTATCATACAAATGTTCCAATTATTTCCCCATTTAACCCTAAAAGCCGGACACAGCGCCCCTACCTCAAGACAAGATGGCCGCCCCTCAATCAAGCCATTACAAGCTTCTGTGAAAAATAATAGTTACACATAATTACGGAGCGGGACCGACAATAATAACTGACGCGGGTTAGAGTGAGACGACAACAGTCCCGCGGTTCAGCACTTAAGTAATTGAATAGGGTGCTTTGATATGAAAATGTTATTTTATTGTTCGTCTTATTCTTGTTTGGCCACCTCAGGTTTGACAATGTTTTGGTTCGAAGGGTTGATATTTAACCTCCATTGTGACACCGATTATTATATAAATGTGTGTTTATATTCCAGAAAGCTAAATATTCGTTTTTAATATGGTTTCTTTAGGGCGTAGTATTTTTGTGTGATTCGGAATGCGAAGACTGTGGTTGGTAATGTTATCTTGAGTTTTAGCAACTTGACCTGTTTCGTTTGTGTCATAGACACAAAAGACAGACTTTTTTACTTAAAAAAATATATAATACATGATAAGTCTAAAATTTTTGGTAAGACGTGGGTAAAATGAAATAGAAATTTGAATAACCATGGTCAGTTAAAATAAATAAGTGCCAAAGTAACCCTTGTTAATCAAATTTGGTTGAAATTCCATGTCCCATATACGTATTGTACATCTCAACCAATCATACAAACCTCTCCTCATAAGAAAACATAGAACTACCCATTTCCCATCAAGTTTTCCATAATAAAAGCGAATGGAGCAATGATAATGCGAATAAATAACTGAATCCGTTCAATGCTTGTTTTGTTCGGCATTTTTTATAGCGAATGCGATATGGGATGTATCGAGTTTAGTTTTTTAACTTGTAGTTGTGTCGTAAAATAAATTGATCTGAGTGTATTAGCTACGACATAAATAAGGTTTACAGGGTCGTGTACGAAAATAAGGTTCTTGGTAAACACGCGTTTTGATATGTTTTATAAAAGAAATAAATATTTCCAGACAATCCACACAACAACAACTATAGCCCCGCGGTAAGCTCTAAGCTTGTGTTACGGGTACTAGACATCTGATATACTTAATATAATAGACATACATATATAGATATTATTATACATATTAAACAGACCAGTGCTTGCAGGATATACAAACACTTGACCCCTCTATCGAAATATAAGGCTTCGATAGTTTTCCAAGTCCATTTCGTTTTGTATTTTATCTCTCCGTCCACGGTTGTCTGAAAGAAATTGTTTTAAGCAATAAGACTGCATACGCATTATAGGTTTAGATTGTTTCTTCGTTTGGTAATTAAGTATTTTCTATCTATATATTATATATCAAAGTGCGAGGTCGTATAAAGTTGGTTGTGATTTTGGTGGTCAGTGATTAATTAGGTTTAGCAAAAATATATTTATGGAATCTCTCTTCAACCAGAATGTCAATTACTGGACTTAAGCTTAGATAAATATGTAACATTAATATGGGGTGTTGCCATATCTACTTGTAACTCTTGGCAGGCGGGTTGGCGAGCGCATCAAATAGTACCCATATACAAATATTAAAAAATATTTTAGGATATGTAAAAAAATTAATACTCGTATCCCCAATATGTACCTTGTATTATTATAGGTTTATCTGATATAATCGTATTTTGTTTTTGGCATTTAGATACTCGTAGATTAGACTCATAACTTTTAAACATGAAAAGTGACTTTTAAATAATGTAAGGTCGAGGTTTATAATTTTTATAACACATTTTTCATGATAGGAATTTGGTTGCTGATTGTTAAAATGTTATGGGTGTAATCTCATTTTCTGCAAATTTTCCAACTACTACTATAATAACTAAATCTACTAAATTTATTTTACAAAAACTGTAGGTAAGTACTGTATGTAGGCAACGGCCGAAGACCAACGCTTCTTAATCTTGATCTCAAAGACACGTAGCATTATGAGCCATATTAACCTCACTCAATCCGTCTACTATTCTAAATTTGTAATTGTGATTTATTTTGAACAATGTTCTGAAACCGCCAACCAATCAGAGCGTATTTCAGTCGCAATCGAGTCCACCAATAAGAGCTGTTTATTACCTGATTATCTAGCCCGTAGATAAGGCCCGTATCCGACGCGGCGATCTTTATTACGCATACATTATTGCGATGAATCGAATCATCGTTTATAACGCGTCAGTTCTGGCAGGATGCCCGAAAGACTGTAATAATTAATGTAGACGAATGAATTGTAACAAAACTATGGAAAAATTGTTTGTACTATTTATTTTCTAAGTTATTTTGTCTGTAAAAGTATTTGGCTATCGTTTCAAAGGCAATAATTCTGCTCTTTTTTGGACTTGCATTTCTGGTAAAAGCTTGTTGAAATTATAATTTTTTTTTAAGGCCACCTTGTTTCGAAGATTTAGGCATTTTACTCGCCCAGTCGACTTGCATGCGCGTTACGCGGGAGCCGACTTGATATGAACTCCGGCGAACTTTGTCGGCAGCAAGAACGCCACAATACAGCATAATGCAGTAGCTACGGTGATTTTAATTTTATTGACTGTATTTTTTTAGTATATTGATTATTTTATTGACTATATTCTTTTATTTGATTGAAATGAAAGTTTATTGTATTATGTAGGTATTGAATGTATACATAATTTTTCTTACTAAACTTTTTGAAATAGTGAGGTGATAATTATGATTGAAGCATTTGTGGTAAAGAATACAAACAACAAAATGAAAACAAACATTATTGTTATGAACAATATTTATTCTCTTTTATAAAAAAATACATTTTATATGAGGAATAAAATGCTTTTTTATTTCATTGTAATTTAGAGTTCTAGTGCTAGGTCCTGATTGCAAATTAATAATGTTTTGCGATAAAAAAAACTCTTTTTCTTTATTTTCGGATTTTGATTTTGCGAATCCACCGGGATTCGCATTCAAGTGTCAGATTCCGTATAGAGGCAACCAAGAGTGTGTCTGGGGTTGACGATTTCTGGCAGCAGACATTGGACAGGTGGTAAAAGTGTGATAATTTTGATTCCATCTTTGATTTCCAAAATTCATCATCTTTTTCGATTCTTTCGATATGTACTGTTATTATACAATGTTATTATACAGTTGCCGAATATTTAAATGACAAAACCATTGGTAAATAAATGTAATGTGTAATTATTTTTAATCATTAACTAATATTTTATTTAATTTAATCTAATTTATCAAATTATTGACATGTTTATTTTTTAATTATATACAATTATTATTTAAAATTTCTTATTATTAAATTGTTGTTAATCAAAATGTTGCACGCTCCAATGGGCAAATCACATTGATACAAAACCTTATTATAATACCTACCATTTAAACTACATGTAATAATGCAATAAAGATACTTTGACTTTGACTGGTTCTTTTTCCCCGGCCCAAATACCAAATAGACAGTTGTCCTTGTACTTGTAAAACCAATTACGGTTTTTATTAATTGTTGTAGTTTCACTTCTGTCGTGTGTGAATCGCACACACACCTTTTTTTTTCACGTCGCACGTCGCTCGTCGGGCGGGAAGAGCACTGGCACAGGTCCGTCGTCGGTAAGCGCCACCGCACGACTGACGAAGCCCGCGGGCGTCGCGCCGCTCGCGGGTTTGTAGGTATTTAGGCATAATTAATAGGAAAATAACACTACAACACGCACCTCAGCGATTTGCACTAGAAAAATGATTTATCTAAAGATTGGTGTAAAAATAAGGTCAATAAATTTATTTTTTTAGGCACAGTATTGAAAATGTTTTTTAAAAAGAGGCAACTTTGGTATTTTTTTCTATCGAGCGAAGTTCATCTTATTGTGTAAATGTTAACGAATTGCACTCTGTAAGATCCTCAACTGAAACATATATTTTTTTCAAAATTTTACGTCAATATTTGACTGATTCATATTGATTTTAAAAACAGCATTTGCGGTATAAGGGGCCCTTAATTATTTTAATTAAAAATGTAGGTAGCCGACAACATTAGAACAAAACAGTTTATTTGAACTCTATGTCGGCAAAGAACCTTCGGTTTCGATTCGTTCGATCAAATAACCAATCACGATTCCCCTTTCAAATTTTAAAACTTGGAACGAATTGTTTTGTTTTCGCTATGAGGTACGACCACAGAGTATGACATACAGGAGTGACATAGTGCTGTTACACCGCTATCTGTTTGTCGATCGGACACTGAGGAATTTGTGGGCGATAGCAAATTGGTTGAATCGATCGCTCTAATGGATAAAAGAATGAAACCTCGGTGGTGCATTGTGCTTTTTTGTTTATGACGTTGCGGGAATTTATCTGTTTACATGTGACGTTGGAAAATATTTGCTTAAAGTTAGCAAGTTTACCTAGTTTAAACTAATCGTGTAGTTCTAATTTTATGTTATATGGAAGGAATCAAATGTAATTGAAATATAAATGAAAGTTTCGGTTAACGTCAACGTACTTTGGCATAATATACCTGTATTATTCGGAGTGAACACTGTGGTGGATTTAAAATACTAGTAAAGCAACTAGTCTTGGATATTAGTGTTCTTTCTGGCCTTCACTCTGGCTCAAAAAGGGCAATAACCATTGTTTGTCCCATTCAAGCCTAACAAAGATTATTTGCAGTTAAATCAAGAGCTAACTAAACAAACATCGTTCACATTAATTTCACAAGCAAAACATATAGCAGATGAATTGAAGTACTACTATTTTGAAGCCGGTTAAGAAAAAATCCTACCAAAATAAGCAGATAATGTCAGTTTGTTTAACTGAATATACTTTGTATCTTTAACTTCAAAACAAAAGGGTTGAAAAGAAAATATCCAGAAACTTCATAAACCGCTTGGTCGTAAATCATAAAATAATTAGAAGCCCCTTCTCTGAAATTCGGCGTTATTAAAAAAACTAATTTGCAAATTTGAAAAGACAAAAGATATTAAAGCGATAAAGGAATTATCTCTAGTCTCTGAAGAGCGATGAAAAAATACAACCCTTTACCTTAAGTAAGAATAAAAATGTTAATGTAGTAGAGGGGTGTAGCTGCTCTATACAAATAGTAGCTTTGAATAGAGTACTTCCATAGAGTTCGCAGTTTAAATTGAACGATTGAATTTTATTTCATAAAAAGGTTGTTCCAAGAACTTTTTTAGTGATCTCCCTTCAGTAGTTCCCTGGTAATGATATTTTTGTTCACGTATTCCTAGTTTAATATCGTAATCTTATTCTCATATTAAAATATCTATTGACAAACTTTGCCTTAGAATCTCGTACTTTAATTTTTTTATAAGAATCGAGGGCAAAACCACTACCTACGTTACAATAACGATCTAAATCATACATTCATTCGAAGGAGCTGGAAAAAGGTTTCATAATTTTAATGCAATTCCGTAACCTTTCAAAATTCCAATTGAAACTTTCCTAATACAAATCAGAGAGGTCGCTGCAAGTGGATGTAGAACGAAGGAACTTTGCAAATTAAGAAAATGTAATTAGTCCCGCCCGCGACACCCTTGGACATAATTAAGGCGAATCTTGTTGTAATTTTGACATTTAATTTTTTTCCCTCCCTCAATAATTAATTTAGAAAAGTACACTTAAATTTTAATCTGTGCTCTTTCGGTGACAGTATTTTTTACTTTTTTTTCGCTTCAGTTAATGAAACGGCGGAGATTTTTGATAGCGGCCCCTGGAGGGCAGTTTTTTTTTAATTTTTAACTTTTGTCGCGGCTGAATAATGTATTCTACCTTTGTTATTAAATTGTACGAGTTTCTTTTTCTGTAATTAAGAAAGTTGGACATTTGGGCGGGGGATTAAAATAATTCTTAAAATGTAAATGTACCGCTAAACTCTCGGCAATAATTACAAATCTGCTTTATTTATCCGGAAACAAAAAATGCTAAGAGAACTGTATAATTTTTAAGAATAACAATACATTATCCGATTAATTTGAATATTACAGATAACGAGAAGAAGAATACCAACAATATTTAGAAAAAAGAATTTTAAATTTAAATCAGAAAGGGCTTATTTCACAAAATCTGACTAAACTAAGCAATGACAAATAAATAAAATTAGTTATGTCAATAATACGTGTCAACGGTAATTTATGTCAAGAGCTATCTCGCATTGTCACATGAGACTGAGCGATATAGCTAAATACGTTAGCGACAATCGGAGGTCCGAAAAAAAACCGAAACTGATTTTAATTACTTTAATTTAATAGATAAAAATTACAAAGTAAATTCTTATATCTAACTATACTAGATACGACTAATTCGAAGTGTGAATCAGAAGTGCGGGGCACGGAGACAATTGCTTTATATTTCGAGTGATTGACGTCAATGCTGCGTCTGCACATCCGTTGTCCGATGCAGGTCGATGGCTCTGCTGCGTCGGCGATCCTCTATTAGGTTGCATATGTAATTCCTCCACCCTCAGATCGGCGACTATTTTAGAAGATTGAGAGAAAATGTCGCCGGAACGTTCCCTGGTTCCATGGAGGTTGTTAGTGATGGTTCTAAGTTCCTTTCTAGAGTTGGGTTGTGGTTGAAGGAGTAGCGCCGAATTACGAAGATAAGGATGAGTACTCCTGTAGCCGACAGTATTGAGTAGAACGGGATCGTGGTGTGGTAGAAAGAGTCATCGATAACTTTTTCCATCTTCAATGGGGTTTGTACCATGATTCTATCCTGGATACTATGTAGTCCTTGAAGATCTACGGAGTTCAAGTGAAAGTGGGAAGAAGCATTGGTTTCCTGGGTTTCAGCATCGTAGGGTATCTTCGTTAGCTTGAGTGGTGATCCTTTTATTTCATCGTTTTCATTGACTAAGGTGAAGGTTTCAGTTTTGAGTCGACAGCCAACAGGAATGGTAGTTAGGAAGCTGCCTTGAAGTGTCGTGTAGTCCTTGCGGTTGCAGGTGAGCTGTACCTTCGTTTGGTGAGGGAAGGACAGAATGTAATGTTGGTCATCGAGCTTTTCCATTGCTTCTCTTGACAGGGTGACTTTGGTGAATTTGCAGGAATCTTGCAGGACTTGGTTGGTAATCAGTTCCTTTATGCAGTCTGCCTTTGTACGGACTTGGTTTGTTATCTCCTTTTCACAAAGATACCGGTCTTTGAGCTTCGGGCATTCTGCCTCTATGTACACGAATGACATTTCTGTGGTTGCTATATAGGGATAGGATGGGATAAGAGCCTGTGCGTGCCTATTGGGTACTACAGCTAACCTAAATAATTCAAAACTATCTTTAGAAACTATCGGGAACATAAAAACGAATACTATCTGATTTTTAGAATAGTAGTATCCCGGTTTGATGGTATCATAGTACTCTCTTAGCTCTAAATCTAAAATATTTTCTATGCCATAGATAATTTTTAACTTATCAACCATGGCGCCTAAAGACACTATATCTATCATAGAATGGTGCGTACTTCCTGTGCGAATAAAAGCTAAACTATTTTCTATATTTACTAATTGGTCCATTAAATCTACAATATTTTCACTAGTTACTTCTAGAAGTTGGGAGAACTTTGCGTATTTAATTATATTTTGTTCTCTGTATGCATCACTTTTGAGAATAAGTTCAATAGTTGAGTTAATTTTACTTTGATTTTCAACTAACTGATCAAGTACATGATTTTGTTTCGACATCCATTCCTTACTCATGCTAATATGATTATTAAATTCAGTAGAAATTTTATCCTGATTATTTTTAAGAATTTTAATAGCTTCATCGTACTTTATCGCATCAGTGTGATCTAAGTTACCACTTATACTTTTAATGATAGAACCTAAGCCATCTACAAGACCTCTTTTGACCCTATTGGGTTCCAAAGATTTTAATTGATTAAGTACTTTGTCGACTTTGCCAATAAGATAATGAATTTGAATTTCGTAAAGTAAGTAAGTCTCGTTGAGCATACGATCTTTATAGCTAAGTAATTCATTAGATAATATGTTAACGTTGTCTCGGATGTCATTCAGCTGTACGTACTGTAAGAAAGTGTGGTGATGAGTAGTTAGTCGCATTTGTCCGAGTTTGTAAGGTAATAGTCCTGGTCCATCGTCGAGACTCTCAAGTTTTACTTCTTGAGACCGGGCCTTTTGGAGAAGTATTACCAACAGGATTCTGTTGGTTTGGTAAAACAGCTAAAACAGTGTCCTGGGTGTAACGGGCTGCTGTCTTTTGCCGGCTCGCTATGGGATTCTTAATGAATACCTGTTGTTGCGGTGCATACTCTATCTCAGGTTCGCGAGTCTTATTCCTATTCTCTATTATAGCTGTACGGTTAGTAAGAGATGTGTCATTAATAATATCATAAACCTTTTTCATTTGGTCCCTGTGTGTTTGTACGTATTGTTGTAAAAGTTGTTGAGTTATGTCAAGATCAATACAGTCGCGAGGGTCAAAATGACCATTTAAAAGATCAAAGGGTCTACATCTTGTAAAGCTATGAATTGAACTATTATATGCTATTAAAGCGTAAGGTAAAAGATTGATGATGGGTTCGTCCTTATGCTGTAATTTTAAAATTCTAAGATGTTCTAGAATTGTGGAATGAAACCTTTCAATGTTACCATTATCGTTTGGAGAATGAGCTAATATCCTGTGATGATTAATTTTATGAAGACGTGTGAATTCCATAAAAAGTTGGTTAGTGAATTCTGTTCCGTTGTCAGTGATTATAGTAGTTGGAACGCCATGATGAGTACAGTATCGCAATAGAGCTTGTAGAATACTAACGGCTGTACCATCACGAAGGTGGTATGCTTGACCATACTTAGTAAAAACGTCTATGAAAGTTACATATTTTTCATTCTGTACTGTGAATAGATCCATATGAACAATGTCAAAGGGTTTAGTTGCAGGTGGTACTATATTAAATTGAGGTCTAATAGGGTTTCTATCGTACTTAGCCTGTCCACAGATAGTGCATTCATTAATGAATTTAGTTATCTGTTCCTTCATCTTAGGCCAGTAATATTTTCGAGATAAGCTCAAATAACTTTCGTTAATTCCGCGATGGTTGGTTATACCATCATGATAATGGCGGATTATGTCTTGTTGCCTAAGATAGTCCTTAACATTTTCGAGTTCGGTTTTACATAAAACAAGATTCATGGATGAACTTCTAAATTTATCCTGTAAAATTGGTATAATAGAGTACATGGCTAAAGGGGGATTAATTAGAATAGCGGTTTTGACTTTTGGGTTAACATACTCTTTAATAGCTTTTATAACATCATCCTCAAGATTATATTCAGACAGTTGAATGCTTGCACGAGTATGAGTCTCAAAAGGTTTAGTTACGACTGGTTTTTTCTTTACATCGTTTACAATGGTTAAATAAATTTGCCTATGAAATTTATTGAGTGGTTCATCTGTGATAGGAATTTCTAATATGGGATTCTCATTACTGGTGTGAACGGTCTCAGTTGATTCATTATTAGCGGGGGCAAGTATGGAATCTGAAGGATTTCCCATTAATGAATTAAGTTCATCTATTTCCTCAATTAAAGATAAAGCGTCGTTAGCGTGGATTTCGACACGGGAAAGAGCATCAGCATTTGCGTTAGCTTTTCCTTTCTTATATTCTACCTTGTAATCATATTCGCTCATTTTAAGACGCCATCGAGTTAACCGTGAATTTGGTTCCTTTAAATTAGTCATCCATTGTAAAGGTTTGTGGTCTGTGAAAATTTTAAATTTACGTCCAAAAAGATAGGGTCTAAAATATTTTGTTGCCCAGACTATTGCCAGAAGTTCCTTCTCTATTGTGCTATAATTCATCTCGCTTTCGTTTAAAGTTCGAGATGCGTAGCAAACTGGTTTATCAGATCCTACTGGACCTTGGGACAGTACAGCACCAATAGCTACGTTGGAAGCATCTGTAGTTAAGTTAAAATTTTTATCAAAGTCCGGATATTGCAAGATGGGGTCATTCGTTAAAAGGGTCTTACATTTTTCAAAACAGTTGACATATTCGTTATCAAGGATAATTTTCCTACCCTTTTTAAGGCATTGTGTGAAAGGTTTTGTAATGCGTGCAAAGTCTGGAATAAATTTACGGTAATATCCTAATAAACCTAAAAATTTTTTAATTTCTTTTGATGTTTTTGGGATAGGGTATTTTTCTATAGCTGCTATCTTATCAGGATTAGGTTTAATGCCGTCTTTAGTAATGATATGTCCGAGGTATGCTGTTTCCAGCTTCAGAAACTCTGACTTATCCATTTGGATTTTAAAGTTTGAGTCACGGAGTCTCTGGAAGACTTTTTCGAGATTGATCATGTGTTCTTGGAGTGATGTACTAAACACTATGATGTCATCGAGATAAACTAGACAGATTTCGTTCTGGAGACCTCTAAGGACATTATCCATCACACGTTGGAAGGTGGACGGAGAGTTCTTAAGTCCCATAGGCATTCTGAGGAATTCAAATTTCCCATGCTCTATGTTAAAAGCCGTTTTCTCTACATCCTTACTATCCATTTCAACCTGATAAAACCCACTGGCCAAATCTAAAGTTGTAAAATATTGGCATTTCCCTAGCTTATCTAAAACGTCACTGATATTAGGGATAGGATATTTATCATCTAAGGTCTTTTCGTTAAGCTTCCGAAAGTCAACTACCAAACGCCATTTTTTCTTTCCTGAGGCATCAATCTTTTTAGGTACAACCCAAATTGGTGAGCTCCAGGCGGACTCTGAGGGTCTTATAATACCTTGTTCCAGCATTTTGGTAATTTGGTCTTTAACTTCCTGTCGGTGAACAAAAGGATAGCGATAGCTTTTAGTATGAACCGGAGCTTCATCGGTTGTCCTAATCCGATGTTTAATTTTGTTTGTGAAGGTAAGTGGTTCGCCTTCAATATAAAAAATGTCGGAAAAACGAGAACAAAGAGTTATTAAATTAAGTCTTTCCTCTTCATTCAGGTGATCGGTTCTCAAACGTGAAATAACATCTTGCGCGCGGATAGATAGTGGTTGAGTGCCCGTGCACTCGGTATTATAAAGCTCTGCGTGCGCAGGCCTATCAAGTGAGAAAATTATGTCATTAGGTGTCGGGTTTTCTACTTCCAAAAAGGCTCTATTATTAGTTACTGTGGTAATGCACTCGTGGATGATACAATTGCATATAATTTGTTCAGTTACAAGGACATCGCCGTCCCGGGAATCAATGGGCATGCGTATGACCTTAGAGGATTGCGCTGGAATAATATCCTCATAAAGATTTACGTTATGTGAATTGTACATCCTGATGGGATTCGAAGCATTTTTAGTAAAAAGTTGTCCCTCTTTTAAATCAATACGGGCTTCCCAATTACTTAATAGATCTAAACCTATGAGTCCATCAAAGTAATCATGAAACCGATATATAAATAACTTCATGCAATCTGAGTCCTGAAACTCTGCAAAGCACGGCAATGTAATTGAATACTCATTACGACTTGTCGCGTGTATATTCGTCACTTCAAAAGGATCTAAGTTAAGGGGAAAATTATAAAAAAAATTTTTTACGGCTTCGGGGCTTATAAAAGATTGGTTAGCGCCTGTGTCTATAAGTAGTTTTAATGGTGGGTTGGCAATCTGTATATATGGTAATTGCCTTTGAGTTTGAAGATTTAATTCTATCCTGGCTTTTGTGAAATTCTCCTGAAAATCCTGCTCATCCTGACTAGATCCTGCTTGGGAATAAGAATTATCGCAAGTTTGATTTACAACACTCATATCATAGTACGAGGAATCATAAGCAAAACCAGGTGTAAAAGTATTATCATAATCATTAAATTCAGTGTAGTAATTGTAATCGGGTTCCTGGTAATAGCTGTAATATGAGTCGTCGTACGTCACACAGTCATTCATATTCATTTCTCGCGTTTTAAAATAATTACTTGGAGGTGGGTTCCCGGATTTACTCCAGTCATGTCCCATCATCATTCTAGTAGGTGGAAGTACTTTAGGGGTGAAATTCTGAACTCCACTCATGGGCTTAGAGGGTTGGTTAGAGTACTGTGGGGAATTATGACGCGGTGGTAATCTAAATACATTACTACGGGGGTTGTAATTAGGGGGTGGTGCACCAAATATGCGTTGTGTGTTCGTAGGCATACGCTGTATAGGTTCCGCGAATTTAAACTGCTGCTGTGGAGGCCTTATGGGCCGCTGGCCTACAGGCATAGGCCAATTAGGCATAGGCTGTGGAGGTAATGATAAACGCGCGGGGTTAAAACCTGTCGGGGGCATGAATTGTGGGACCTTAGGGGTCATGTGGGCCCTAGGAGGTTCACTACGCTGTTGTAAATATAAAATATTCAATTCCTCTTGTACATATTCTAAGGCCTTTTCAATAGTCGGGGGTCGCATGCATCGAATACGGGACCCTAAAGGCTCTTTGAGACCTCTTATAAATCCCTGCAAAGTAACTTTCCTATAAAGATCGCGTTTAGCCTCAATAGTAGTTGGTAAATTTTCATGCAAAGTAACATAAGTCATTATTGTACTGAACAATGTCTGACAAGCATCGTAAAATTCCTGCGGTGTTCTATTACCTTGTGAAGCTAATGAAAGGTCATTGTAAAGGGCTGTTTCGTCACGCTGATCAGAAAAATTATTAATTAATGCATTCCTTATACCTAACCAGTTGTCAGGAATTCCATTAGAGTTAATTGTACATGCGGCGGTTCCTGTGATTTTATTAAGGATACCATTAAGCAAACTTAAATTTGATAGTTCATGGCCAGGACCTGCTCTTAGGTACTGTGCCGCTAATTGGTCACATATCTTAATAAATCTCGTTAATATATTGGGGTTCCCGTCAAATTCGGGGACAAGGCGGAGGGCCTTGAAAATGGTATCTGTGTCAACAGAAGACATATTATCTAAATTAAATAAAAAATCTAACTCAAAATCTAAATCTAAAATATCAAAATTCCTATTTCTATCTATATCGCGTTGGCGACCTTGAGATAAAGGCGCCCGCACACTAGATGCTCTTGGATGGTAAATCTTGAAGGATAAGAAATTACAATGGCCAAGGAAGCAACACAAGAGATGTATTCAAGTGTACTTACATATATTTCATTTTCCGGTTTCTCCTCGTGAATCGATAGCTGGATTCTCCTCCTGGTTAGCCGCCGGACCGTAGGTTTGGAAATTCGACTCTGAACTTGATAGCTCTCCCGGGTGACTCGCGACGCGGATTCCCGATTTTGGGGTCCTTGTTCCCGAAAATCCCGAGGGAATTTCCTACCGCCTGCGCCAAATACGTTAGCGACAATCGGAGGTCCGAAAAAAAACCGAAACTGATTTTAATTACTTTAATTTAATAGATAAAAATTACAAAGTAAATTCTTATATCTAACTATACTAGATACGACTAATTCGAAGTGTGAATCAGAAGTGCGGGGCACGGAGACAATTGCTTTATATTTCGAGTGATTGACGTCAATGCTGCGTCTGCACATCCGTTGTCCGATGCAGGTCGATGGCTCTGCTGCGTCGGCGATCCTCTATTAGGTTGCATATGTAATTAGCTCCATAAATTAATCAAAATATAATAATAACTAATATCACAATAATTCTTAAATGTCAAAATCTGTATTACATTAATAGATAATTCATATAGACAATTAAAATAATGATGGGATGATTGTGAAATACCTACCTATATTGACATTCAATCTCTTCAATGTTTTTTTTTAAACCTTACTTTTGCGCGATAACTTACCTGTGTGCGAAGGTAACGGATGTGTCTTAATCTTTTTCAGTATATATTTTTTTTTATAATAAGTATTTTAATTCATTTTATAATTTATGGTCTATTTTCCAATCCTCTGATACCTTCTGGCTGTCAAATATATGAACATTATTTGTTAGGCAGAGCCTACCTACCTATAATTACTTCATACATACAATTGTAAAATCGGTCTTAAGAAAATTAAAATATAAAATTTAACGAAACGTAAGTCGTCATGTAATAGGGTTGTTACCACACTCGTGGTCAGTTGGATTTCACATTTCAAAATTCTCAAATAAAACTATTTCATTCTAAATACGAACTTTCTAATCTTATCTCATTCCAAGTTCAAAAAGCCCTCCTATCAATACGAATCTTGAAATTGTAAAATAAGGGCGTGTGCAGACGTAATCCGCGTTATCGCGTGTAAGCCTCATCAGCTTAGCCCGATGTGGTGACAACGGCGCCGCTGTCATCCGGATGTGCGCAGTCATTGGGGCTTCCGAGTGATGTATGTGGAGGAGATTATTTATTTGTTGCTTTATATTTGTTAATTTGAGAGTTTTCAGAAGATGCAATATTTTTTTGTTGTAATTGACAGGCTTTGAGACTACACATATTCAAAAAAAAAGCAGCAGCAGTTTTTAGCAATGTCATACATAATCATACGACTTTACATAGGGGATACTCATTTTTGTAATTCTATTGTACCCTATATGCTATTAGTATTTAGCTACTGGGCTTTAGAATTAACTTTAGTGTAATTAAAATGAAAAAAAAGTAATTAACCAGCGATCTCCTACCACTAGGCAAAGCCTGTAGATAAATTTTGAAATTAACAGATCAGATAAAACATTTCATACAATTAATTTAAAGACAAACATTTCACATTTTACCTTTTTTAATAATACTTTCTTTTTTTTTAATTTTATGCAGAAAAAATCAAGACATATCCGTAACCTTCGCGCACAGGATCTAGCACGTTAGGGCGCATTCCTGGAGATGCAGGTTCGAATCCTGTGCGCGAAGGTTACGGATGTGTCTTAATTTTTTCTGCATAAAATTTAATAATAGTTTAACCTGCAAAGTGAGGTTTATCACTTATTAAAAACATTAAAAATATTTTCTTTATTTTAGGTATCTAAATAATTATTTCAGCTAAAGAGGTATGTGTATTTTTGTATATCTTAAGACAATAACAATATCTATGAAAATCACAATTATATTTCAAATATTAAACGTAAAACAAGTACCTTGTAATTCTTTACATTTCCCCATCGTAACTAGAATCCCACTAAACAGCAGTTAGCAACGCCCAGAATCCGCGTAATGATGTGAGCGATTGTATCGCGCGCGGGCTCAGTTGTCATTTAAATTTAAATTAAGGTATTACAGGCTCAGGCCGCTCTTATCGTGTGCGCTGAGCCTTAGGGTGCATTTTAAAACTATGTTTTGGATGCTGTGGATATTTTGAATTTGGATTGGATTGTCTATTCACGTCCTATTATGTTTTTATGTACTTTTGAATGATTTGAGAACCACAACAAATATCATGGTCTTGCTTTTGATTCATAGACAAAAACTTCTTTTTAAATTTAGTTTGTACTCAAGTGAAAAGTTATTAATGCAGAAAATCTTTTTCTATGGAATAAAATGAATCACGTTCGCGTTATATTGTACTTTTATAAGGTCTATTTTAGTAAATATAGATTATATCACTTGCAAACAAACACAAAGATATCATAACCGATGAATCCAGCTAACATAGCTGGGAGGACGCAAAATGGCATTCAACTGAGTAGCATCTTTTCTACTTTAATTTTATTTAACTTGACACTGGCAAACTGACTCTTCCAGCGCAGAGTACAATTTTTTAGAAATTGAATTGAATTGAACCTAGCTGTTTTTAACTTCTATCATAAGTTTCATCATCATCATCATTTCAGCCATTAGACGCCCACTGCTGGACACAAGCCTCCCTCAAAGACAACCAATTATTCTGATCGGTCGCCACTTGCATCCACCGAGAGCCAGCAAGTTTGACCAAGTCATCTGTCCATCTTGTTTGTGGTCGTCCGACGCTACGCTTGCCGGTCCACGGCCTCCATTCGAGAGCGGCCATCTGTTCTACGTGCTATATGACCTGCCCACTGCCACTTCAAAGAGCTAATGCGTTCGGCTATGTCAGTGTCCCGCGTTCTTCTACGGATCCCCTCATTTCTGATTCGATCCCGTAGAGAAACCCCGAGCATAGCCCTTTCCATAGCTCTTTGAGCGACTCTGAGCCTATTCATAAGACCACTAGTGAAGCAGTATTTTCGACGAAAAGACGTGGCGTAGTTTTTCGAACGCTGCCCATCCGAGCTGGATTCGGCGAGTGACCTCTTTCTCGAAGTTGGACCTACCTAATTGTACCGTCTGTCCTAGGTACACATACGCGTGTATATCATAAGTATAGTTGACTATTATAACTTGGGGATACATACAATGAGATCTTGACTAAATCTTATAAATAAGCCATCGTAACAGCTAGAATGAAATACTATAGTTGTCTACAAAATATCTTTAGAATTCTACGGATTCTCGGGCACGTTTGTTGTAAACACTCGCCCCCAGTCCGCCCTATCGAGATCGCGATAAGCCGCTACATCCGAAACAAATTGAATTGAACGATAAAAAACCGCGACGTAACTCATCCAGGGGCGACACGTTGGATTTCAATGTACTAAATTGGTTCTGGTTTGTTGGTAACATTGGTCAATTTGAAATAGACTTATTTATTTACCTATGGGTGGAATTTTAAGGAATATAGATTGATAGGCTATATCTGGCTATAGAGGTATGTTATTTTCACGAATTTTTTAGTCGGTATTCATAAAATATACACTTTTTATGTAAGGTTAACAGTACGTTTGATTAAAACGTTATTCATTAACCTAATTGAGTACTAAATACGTTTAATGACAGTTCAATAATAGCTTTTCAAGCTTTTATTTAAGTGTCTTGGTTAATCTCACTATTATAGTTGCAAATAAGGGCTAAATTATGCTTCGTGTGTGTTTTAACCAATTCAGCTAGATAAACCAGAAATTGCTGCTTTTAGGGTTAGACAATATAAAAGGATTTAAAAATATACCCTTGATCCCATAATAAAAAGGTAGTATATACATCATATATATACATAAGTTTGAAAATTTGAAATAATGAAATTCTAGTTTTTTGAATATTAAATGATCTACTTACCTACAAACAGACAGTATTTTTATAATATTTGAGTAGGTATTAAAACTTTTGTAATAGTCAACGAGATATATTTTATATCTGGAGAAAGTTGTTCCTACGATGGTTTTTGTGATTGTAAATGTATGAAGGTAAAGCCAAACGAAAGCTAAACTTATCTCTTCTTCTTCTTTAGCTTCTAATAACTTAAAAACTCTGCTCTACCAACCACTATTTAAATTCCATACACGTCAAACCAAAACCAATTTATATATATATATATATATATAGCACGAAACCGCCGAATTCCCCAACCAATAAAACAAACATCCAAATATCACTGTTTTATTATTTATCAAGCTTTTAATCCGCGCCATAAATCTCTCACAAAATGGCGGCGTTTTTTTCGCGCGAAAAGATTTGCAGAAAGCAGGAATGAGCAGATTAGGATAAGCTGGTTTTATTAATGGACCTGAGATACACACGGCTGCGGGATGGATGGCTATGGGTAACGGATGGCTATGGGTAACGGATGGCTATGGGTAACTGATGGCGATGGGTATGGTAATGCTTCTGTTTTGTTTATGTGACAACTCTGGATTTGCGCGCTTTTGACTCGAATGGATATATGGCGACGTGACGTGTTATTACTGTTTCATTTTTGATACTACTTTTAGGTGAGTATGTGTATATTTAATTGGTGGGTAGGTACAGTCAGTAAGTAGACCTTATTTCAATTGGTCATATTATGAATTATTAATGAATTAGATATTTTGACATTTAATAATAATTATGACAATAGTTATTAGATTTTGAATAAGTTGCGGCATTGGATAACCACGTTAAAAACCATATTAAGATTTCAGATACATTTCAGTGTGTGTGTTGCACTTTTAGGAAAAACTACATAGGTAATGGATTTTCATGAAACTTCACAAAACTATACCTTACCTATCAGAATAACACATAAGCTACTTTAAATCGCGGGAAAATGTGTAATTTCGTGGGAAAATACATTAAAACGCGAGGGCGGAGCTGGTTTCTCCGTAAAAACGAGTCCGTTCGAAGAAGTGGTGTGTCGTTATTGGAAAAGTTGCGCTGAGTGCGTCACAATGTAGCGGCGCGGAGTGCGGGCGCCGCAGACACGGCACTACAACGGATAACCTTGTAAGAAACATCATTTAAATTCCTCTGCTAGGACTTTAAGCGATAAATTTATCTTATTAGGTCCTTACATATGAAATTGGCGTTTTGTATGGGAGGAACAAAAAGTCGAATATTTTTTAATATAATATATTTAATTAATCAAAGTATGAACCATTATTTTCTATGCACTTTTGCCATCTTATAGGTAGTTCATTGATCCCTTTACTAAAAAAACCAGTCGGACGGGAATCAATAAAATCTTTGAAGGCGATTTGGACTGCCCCATCGGAGTTGATTTTTTTCCCTTGCAAGAAGTTATCCAAATTTCGAAAAAAATGGTAATCTGTTGGAGCAAGGTCCGGGGAGTACGGAGGATGTCTTAGACTTTCCAATTGAAGCTCTTCTAATTTAGTAGCCGTCTGTTGCGCAGTGTGTGGTCTAGCGTTGTCGTGAAGCAGCAGTGGCGTGGAGCGATTGACCAGCCTAGGTTGTTTAGCCGCTAGCTTTTCCATCATGGTTTGCAATTGCTGACAATAGACATCAGCCGTAATAGTCTGGCCAGATTTGAGAAAACTGTAATGAACAATACCGGCACTAGTCCACCAAACGCTTACAAGTAACTTTTTTGGGGTTAATTTTCGCTTGGGGCAGGATTTGGCTGGCTGGCCAGGATCCAACCATTGCGCTGAGCGCTTCCGATTATCGTAAAGAACCCATTTTTCATCACAGGTAATGATTCGGTTTAAAATACCTTCATTATTGTGCCGGTTTAGTAATGTAACGCAGCAGTCGACGCGCGTTTGCCGGTTTGCTTCAGTCAATTCGTGAGGTACCCACCTTTCAAGCTTTTTAATCTTCCCAATTTGCTTCAAGTGAATTAAAACAGTTTTATCACTAACACCGCAGCCTGCAGCTAACTCGGACGTGGTTTGCGATGGATCCGCTTCCACAATAGCCTTCAACTCTTCATTATCAACTTGAGTCTCAGGCCGTCCACGGGGCTTGTTCTGCAAGTCGAAATTTCCAGAACGAAAACGTTGGAACCAAAAACGAACTGTGTTTTCTTTTGCAACACGACCGCCATACACATCATTCACCCTTCGAGTTGTTTCCGCAGCACTAGTGCCACGGCGGAACTCGTACTCGTAAATAATGCGATATTTTAAGTTTTCCATTTTGTAAAATGAGTGACGCAAACAGAAAAAAACAGAAGAAAAAAAACAAATGAATGACGATCATCGAAGCACAAATACATGAGTCTATAGCTGTACAAATTTGAATTTGGAATTCCTTACCAAAGAGGAGAAATTTGTGATTAAAGTGGCCAGTACGAAAAACGCCAATTTCATATGTAAGGACCTAATATTTAAGTTAGCTAGAACTAATTGACTTTAAATCTGTGATACTAAGCCCCAATTTCACCATTTTATGCTACAAATCGTTTTATAGAACCAAGTTCTACCATTGAAAAATGACAATTGAATGTCAATTTGATCTCAGTTATAAGTAGTTGATGTTTTGCTACAAACTGTAAATATCAACTAGAATGGTGAAATAGAGTTATAAACATGGCCGTTCATATAACAATTTATTTTGTTACAACTTTTGTTGTTGTTGTAACAAAATAATTTTGGATTGTAAAACTTAGATCTTTTTAAGTCTCATATTTCAGTGTTTCGGGACCATTAAGCACTGCAACGCGGGACACTTAGCCCGATAACGTCCCGCCTTGTGGTCGCGAAGTTGTGACTAAAAATACTAATACACACACGTACTTAGACGTAATCATGTATATTCTCTTCGCAAGTACTTAAAAAACGTGTATACGAGATACAAAATCATCTATTTCCATTGTTTGGTTTTACAAATCTTAGAAACGTCAAAAATAAAATACAAAAAGATATAGACAAATTGAACATAGGTATGTATAATCCATACAAGAAACCATTCCATTTTACCCTGCTCTTTGTCTCAAGCGGCGAATGTCGCTCCGTGAAGTAAAATGGAACTAAATAAAGGTGTTATGTTATACTTTTATCGCCATGTTACAAGATGGCGGGACACGGGAGGGGTTGAGACGCTCCACTGGGTAAGTTATGGAAGATGCATGCAGTTGAGGGGCTACTGTAAACTTTAAGATAAGTGGATCTATTATTTGCAAAATGGGATAGTGATAATAGGTACATATCAACGTCAAAGTCAAAACGTTTATTTCCTTATACGCACAGGGCATACATGGACAGGTCAACTTATATTGGATTTGATGAAAACAATTTTTTGAGATTCAGTTCCTAGTATAAAACATCCAAAATTATCGGATTTTCTATAGTAATTTGTGAAAATTTTAATGCGTTTTACAGAATACTAGAAGAATTATACTATTCTAATTGTATTATTAATACAATTAGAATAGTATAATTCTTATAGTTTCTGAAAAAAGTGTCTGTGTCATACACAGTCAGACATGCTGAATCTAAAATATGCGGTCGAATTGAGGAACCTCCTCCTTTTTTGAAGTCAGCTATTAAGGAATCCGTTTTTTGCCATTTGGCTACGGAACCTTAAAAAAGACTAACCAATAATTATGGTAAAATATCAAAACAAAAATGTGCTAGAGTTTCTATAATCCCTTCCTTGCTTTAGTGTAAAGCGAAGCGACGATAAGCTTATTTCCTATTTATCTATAAGTATGTTCTATTGGCTTCTCAACTTATTATAAAATGCTTATAATTAACAATTTAAAAAATATATATTAGTTTTATTAATTTTAAGTTGACCTGTCCATATAATGCTTGTGCTTCTAAGGTAATAAACTGTTTGACTTTGACTTTGACAATTTGTTTTTGTTTTCTAGACTTTTTTAAAGATTGGTTAAATAAATATATGAAAATATTATCTTGTATTTAAAAACGTGTTCTCCATAGATGTCTTTGTCCTCAAGAGTCTGATGACGTATCGATTGCGGTCGCTCGGAGCTCGGAGCTCGGAGCTCGGAGCGCGGCCGACGCGCGCTGGCGCGGTTTATTCATAGGGATGTTTCAGCAGACATTTTATTAGGATTACTTTGGTTATGAACCAAATTTTCTGTCAGTTTTAGTCAGATTTATTTTGATTATGGAGAAGAGAGAGAGAGAGAGAAAGAGAGAGAGAGAGTCATTTATTGAGAAAACTATATATATAGAGTATTTGCAATTTATATGAAGTACTCGAAGCTTTGTAAACTATAGTACTTATGCAAAAAATGTAATGTTGATTATTGAGTCAAATGTACAAAATATTTTTGTTGTCAGTCAGAATAGACCTGTTTATCAATATGTGTATGTTTTGTGACCATTGGTGGGGCCAGTTTCAAAAAGGTAATAAGAAATTTAGGAAAATAATTGAAAATTTTATTTTTATTACATTTTAGTATTTTTTGTCATTTTTGAGGTTCTTTATGTGTGTATTTCATGATAATTTTAAAATGGCTGCAGGTTTTGTATAGGTATTATACCTACGTACGATCCACAATTTCTGATTTTGGGTCTGAGTGTCTTCAAGACATCAGTGAATAGGTACCTTCCAGACACTTACCATCCGGTGAAATTGTGGAAAAAAAATTGACCTATCTCTCATAAAAAAAATTTGGCTCTGGATCCTTCTAAAATAATAAACTCAATTAAAAATCATATGTAATGATCGCTAAACAATACACTCGGCCACATTCCACTCCGTAAACTCCAAAAAAAATATGAAAATAAAAATCACGTGTTCAAAACTTTATCACGACATAGAATAAAAACTATTTCCACCGCCTACATTAAAACGGAACCCTATTGTATCTAAAGCGGTAGCCGAAAGCCAATTATTATCAAATCTGGCGCAGCCGCGCGGCCCATCCAACTGTCATTACGAGCCATCGATTACATACATACATATTGTATGTCTCATATACATTGAAGTAGTGTCTGTGTGTTTGTTATGGTAAGATTGTGGTGGGACAGTATTAATAATTAAGACGGTGGATTGGGTCTTATGAAATCGTTTCTTTTAGTAAATCGATTCTTTGTTAAACACATCGTTTCAATTGTTATGGACATATTTGACATTTGTCAAAGTGGCTCTATCTGATTACACATTTAATAGTATTTAGTCGATATCAGAGTATTAAAATTGACTATCCATACTAATATTATAAATGCGGAAGCAACTCTGTCTGTATGCCTGTCTGTTCGTCTTTAAAAAACTACTGAATCGATTTAAATTAAATGTTGTACACAAATTCTTTAGAAAGGACATAGGCTAATGGTTGGAGCAATGGTAATAGAGAAAGACATTGCATTTATAGCTCAGAAAAAATATTATCACCTTTATACCATGTCTGGAGCAAATAAAGTCATTCTATTCTTTTTACCGCGGGAAAATCCATTATAACGCGGGTAACACCACTGGGAAATACTAGTACTTATACATATATATCTGAAAGTTGTCAAGTTACTATTTAGGTACAGGTATGAAAAAAGCCTTGGAGGAAATCAATTTTCAAACTCCGGTTTCCTAAACGGCCGAAGCTGTGTAGATTTGGTTGTTTTATACAAGTTATAAGTACCTACCCATTTTCATTCCTCCTATATATTTTTTATTAGCACTTTAATAATCTCAATATGTTGTGTTCATTATTTTCCTTTTTCATATATCTATATATATATTTCAAATATGTATCACTATAAGTTAATTTCATACAATACCGTCGGTACACTCGACAAAGTCAATATGTAGACATTATTAAAGCGGGTTTGTCCGTACGTGGGGACACGGTATCAACGGTTTATAAAAGTGCCGGCTTCCGGATATCCGGATATTACAGTGAACTGGATATGAGGGAATTGCGTTCTCTCTTGTACGCGTATACATTGATATTAATAAAAATGTCTGTTGGTATAGAATTACATACAGTATAATATTAAAACAATAGTGTGGTGTAGTATAATATATTAGAATTGTTATTTGCTGATCAAAAAGGGAAGCCTTCATTTGACCACAATCTCACCTGATGTAAAGTGACGTTGTGGTCTAAGATGGGGTATAAAGACCAAGAAGGTACTTAAAATGGCTATCCATTCTAATTCCCTTCTAGGTCTTCATGCCCCATCTTTCCGATAAGGCCTATAAATGTATTACAATCAAATTAAACCACTATAATAACCAACAAAGCAATAAATAGCCATCAAATAAAAACATAAAGATAACCTGAAAACACCACATAACCGTACAAAAACCGGGTCCACATCAAAACTCCGGATAATATCCGGATCGTTATGCGAATGAAGGCGATTCGCAATGATATCGATATTACATCCATATCGATTCGCGCGGAATCGATTCATGAATATATATTGCGGCTACAACACGCGTACTTGTTCTCTGATTATGTTCGGAGTTGAGGAAAACGACCGCGGAATACGAAGAGCTTGTTTTAAGCGATGCCGGGCTTATTGGGAGTGCTGGAATGTTCTAGAGATATTTTGAAGTGATTTGGGAGTTCATACACTATATGCTATCTTTACTTAGTACAAAATTATTTCGTTTCTGATTTTCAATTAGTAAGGTTATCAAGAGGTAGCGGGTTCTATTTCCGCCGAGGGATCAAGTGTTTGTATGCTTCACTCACGCTCTGCAATCACTTTTCTCCTTGGTGGGTGTTTAATTTGCATAATTTTAGATTTTTTCGTGTATCGTGTAATGTGGCCCGGCGTAGCCATCTATCTACCTTCTAAGTCTTCATGCCCCATCTTAGACCACATCGTTACTTTACTTCAGGTAAGACTATGATCAAATTAAGGCTTATCTAACTTAAAAAAATAATTAAATAAAAACTGTATATTGTGTATGTCTCTTATAATAAGTATATTATTGTCTAGTACTATAGGCACTTTACATCTTATATATTATTGTATAATTTGGACCCGCGAGGCAAGGCACTTGTATAATAGGTATTTATGCACAATGTAATGTAGTGCCTGTCAGTTGCAAGTTCTTCTTCTTTATGCCATGGCGTTCTTCGTGACAGGCTATTTCATCGGAAACATAACAACATCTGTTGATGTTCCTGAATAAGCAGTTTTGGCTGAAAGGAGTCAAGTTTCGACGATTCATCGGTCGCGTACACTGCAAGGATGATATTTAAGTATATAAGATTTATATTTGACTGTATGCTAGTCTGTAAGGTTAATGTTTATATGAGCCTGAAATTACTGAAATAAATGTTTTATTATTATTATATTATAACCATACTTTCTACCAAAAATATTCACTACAACCTGAACAACATTATAAAGCAAGGCCAAAGAAAAAAAAAGTTTTTTTCTACTGGAATGTAAATGAAGTCATCATTAAAATACGACATAATCACACGGTCAATTAGCCGCTATCAGTGACAATCATCGGGCCGCCATCTTAATATGATCAGCTGATGTGTCACTCATGTTGATGACTTTGTAGGGACTCGAGGTAGCTTGTGATTTAGTCACCGTTTGGAGATCGATATTTTAACCGACTGATCAATAGAAGGTTGTTCTATTCAATGCATGATTCTATTGTTCTTGGTAAACTCAGAGCATTTTTCAGAGATTTGAGTATTTCTCCGATTTTGTTTTTGCTAAACCTAATTTGAGTGGTTTAAGTGCAATTTTTTGAACTGTACACGTTAAACTCAAATACACCCATAGAAGTGTTTATGTAATATGTTTATTAACATGTAAAAGTTTAAAAAACCCTTAATGCGAATAATAAAATATAAATACATATCGCATATCACCTACGCAAGTGTGCCGACCGGCACCCTGCGAGTCTGAGGGTGAAAAACGTCCAACATACAAGTGTATCTTGGATTATTATCAAATACGTTCCATAATAATATTACAACATCCAAAAATAATTACAGATGCTCGTTCTCAAACTATAATTTAAAATAAATCTACCAATAGTTACACAAAAAAAAACATCAAATTCACTAAAAAAAAAACCATCAATAAACACACTAGAATCAGTGCATTAATCAGCCAACCCAACGAGTGCTACTACAAAGTGTTACTATAATTGATTCCGCCGCTAATCCGCGCGTCGGCCTGACAGATGAAACGTCACGCCGACACTCGTCAAACAAATTAAATGCTCAGATCATTATCGAGATAGGGAATGAGGCTGTGCGAGAATGAGGATAGGGATCATTTTCTGGTGTGGAGGAGAGTATTTATGGTCACTGGCTTCTGAAAGTCTGCTGCATTGCTTTCGAAAAGGAGTGAAATAAGCTGACGAATAAAACTTGTTATTTTGTGTGTTTTGTGGCAGAAATATTATTTTAAACAGTCTAAAAGTATCTAGTTCATAAGATCTTCTGCATCGAAACAAAATTTATTTGATTTTTAAATATGTTTACCCCAAATATAAGTTCAGAGCTTAATAATTTCGGGCAAAATTTTTAAAACCTACAAAGATTATACCAATCTAAAAAGCTTAAATGACTTATACTACTATCCAGGTAAAGTCACTCACCTTATTTTTTTTATTTATTATACATTTTTGTCTAAATTTCTTAGAAATATATTGGATTGTTACTATAAAACAAACTGTTAATTTCGTTAGGCAACCTAATACAAAATCATCACTAAATTTAATTAAATTAATTAACTTTTAAATGTAGTTTTGTTCTGAATGAGCTCTCGGTTGTTTTTTTTTTGTTTAGACGTAACTTATTTTTCATATTGTTTAACTTTCTATATTTATACTTAGCTACTTATTTTGTTATATGAGCTGTTAGCTTTCTTATTGAATAAATAATCCAAAAACTTAAAAAATAATTTAAATTTGTAGACATTTTAAAACCCTTTGCTTAGTAAGCTTGTAATAACTACTTTTAAAGTTTAACGAGATTGAAATTCCATACCTTTGTGCATGGAAAAAGGTAGAATATTGCTTGATAGATATATTTTATGATAGATTGTAGAGATGTAATGATGAGATTTGACGGAGCGGAATGCAGTAGCCGCTCTGTAATGACGGTAATGACATGACGGTAATGAGTTTTACCGGACAGATAAACGGTTTATTTTTTGTGGTGATTCATAATTTCATAGTATTAGTTTTATTACTTTGATGGGATATTATTTGAGTTTACGATATGGAATATGAAATTTAATGGAATAAAGTGTAGTTTACTGTTGGACTTTAAGATTTAAAATTTTGTGTTTTTTTAATTTTATTAAAACTTTCGTTACTTATACAGATTTAATTATTGTACTCGTTTGCTTAAGATTGTTGGAAACTATTATGGTGTTTACAATATTTGTTATAGATAGAAATCATAGGTATGCTATAAATAAATATATATAATAAAATAGCTGGAATAATCCTTAACTCCATGGTAAGAGTTGTTTTTCGGATACTAAACCTATGATATATTTTGAATTAAATGATGATTTAAGGGAGAACAATTAATGTTATTTCATTTCCCTACTGCTATTGATTGAGCGCAAAAGTCGTTTTATCCTCTTACTGATAAAGTAATTTTTAATTGAGAACATAGTGCACTTTTTGTTATTCCAAAACAAAATTAAACCTATTTATCTATTTATACTTCTACCTCATTGGTGCCAAATTTATCATAGAACTATTTTTAGTTTATGATAACCTCAGATTCTGAACCTCCATTTTTTTCTTTTAAAAAGCTTTTATTTTTACATATTGATTATGAATTTTTGATTGCTCGCTGAGGTTGCATGAAGTTACGCTCGCTGTCGTTGAGTTACGCGTTGCACTCGAGTGCAAATATTATTCCCTTGTGCTCCCACGATTCTAATTTTAAATTTGTTTTAAGACTTTGAATCATAATTGACAAATTGAATTTACGGTTAAAAAGCAACTTTGCACTCTTGTATAACAAATAACTATTTTAAGTAACATGTTTTACAAAGATCTTCATAAATAAAGAATCGTATCGAATATGAGCCGTATTGAGTATTATTGTTATTTCTCAAAAAATAAAATTAAGACAATGTTCAGACAATAATTTCCCAAAAATATTTTTTTTACAATATCATATTTGCATTGATTTCGCATCGGATATAGTTCACCAAAACGGTCAAAATACATAGCAAATACCTACTATCAAAGACTAATTTGATCAAACTGTGATATTTCTCACCAAAACGCCTATTAATCGTAAAAATTCAACGAACAAAAGCATAAAATAAAGCTAGTCATCCAATAAATTAACATTCACAGCAATTATCGTAATCCTAACCGACGGACAGTCCCTGCTACTGCGCATGATCTATAGATCCGATCTATCGATCCTTCGATCGGCGGCACTTTGAGCGAAATGATCTTATTAATAGGAATGTGAAAAACGTGTTTTGATTTAATGGGTCATTATCATTACCATCGCAAGGTCATTCAATTATTTTAATTGTGTCGTCGAATATGTTTTTTTATAACATACAATATCTTAGGTAAATTTTATGCTATGGATAGTTTTTAAACTAAATTTTGTGTGACTTGAACCGTAGGTGAGTTTTGTTGAGTAGGTATATTTATCAGGTATTTTTGGTACAGCTTTACTTAGGTTATCCGTGTGAAGTGAACACTTATAAAAAAAATATGATTATTATAGGTAAGTGTTCGAGCAAACCCGGGCTCGCATAATATTGTAAAGCAATTATGTCATTATGAACAGTTACATTATTATGCAATATTTTGAATATATCATGTATAAAATGAATAGTCATTTATTGATAGTAAAATTAAACGTCATAATTTTACAGAAAAATAAATGCAAGTAATTAAGATCCCATTCCAATATAATCCTATAGGCTGTAATCCGTCCTTTAATTGGCAATAAGCTAATGAATAAGACGCTGTAAACGCGGCGGTTACATTAATTATAATATTAATTATTAGCTAACTCGTGTACCCTACCCCTAAGGACGTGTCCCGAAGTACTGCTCGCAAATACAACTGTGTAATACTTAAATTTTTTATATGTTATTTCTATATTTAGAACCAAAACATTATATAAATTTGTTAGCACTAACAACTGCTTGTTATAAGAAAAATGCAATATCTAGATATACATTTTCGATTAATCTATTAAATTTTGATTTTGATTTTGAACAAATATACCTACATTATAGTCTAAAGAAGGAATTGACCCTCTTCGTTAATAAAGATTCATTTAATAGTGGTTATTGTTTATTTAAATATTCTGATTATTAAATCTTTAATACCACGTAGAGTAATAATTGGACATATTTTTGTCCAAAACATCCCCAATATCATAATCCAATAAACAAAATCCTAATTTACAATTCAATAAAAGCATGTTCCCGCCAAATCCGTCACATCTATCAAAATATGCTAAACAATCCGAAACGAAATTCCCAAATAAAATAACAATCAACAAAATAATTACACGAAAGCCTCGATATCTCGAAAGCCGCAATCACGCTGCCGACTGTACTTTAAACCGAACAACGACATCTGCTGCCTAATTGAGGGATTACTCAGATAATTGAAACAGAGCGACTGAAACAGATATACGACCGCCCCAGGAGAGAGCGAGACAACACCCATCACTCAGCACCGCGCGCAACAGAACGGTTAACAACGTGTCTTCTTGTATATTGTATTATCTTACGTTTTATGCCCTATTAATCTTGCTCAGAGCCCGCCGAGCGAATCTGCACCTTAACCCGCTAGCTCAGGGTCGGTTTCAGATCGCAGGTAGGGTTGCAATAAATAATTGTTTGCTCGCGTAAAACTGGAGTGTTCTCGTTTACGCGAGTGTCAAGTGTCAGATTCGTAGATTCGTCGCGTTGTTTTATCGGCGCGAGGTCGGTAATCCGGATAACGACGTCTCGACAAACACGTCACTCTGACGAATCGTCATGCTACTCTGTATAGTAGGTACACCCTCTACGGATGTGCTACGGCGTAGCGCCTCTACGGCGTAGCTTTATCCGTTCATTTTAAAGCAAGTTTAGTCATTCTAAACTCTACGTACCTGTACTTTCAGAATGTCATTTTTTAGCGTACAACGCGGGTTTAACAAAAAGTATTTTTACTAATTCCTGGAAATCTTCGAGGGAGGTATATACCTCCCTCGAAGATTAGTCCACGACAGGGACGTCCTACGGCTGAAATGATAATGATGATGACCTGCCAAACAACCATTGTTGGACATCCTATAAATAAATAAATATTTCCGGACTACTCACACAGCATTACCTAATCCCAAACTAAGCAGAGCTTGTACTGAGCTTGTTCGTCCACCGAGCCACAGAGGTTGTCGGAACCAAAAAGCCTATTAGTGAATCGATAGGATTTCCATGTAATTTATTACCAAAGTCCTGTAAATAAATTGTATCAAAATAAAACATATTTTCCCAATGTGAAAAGACAAGGCTTCTATCTCAAAATAAGCTAATATACTCGTAACTAACAATCAAAAGCTTCCACGCTTCCTTAAAGTCACATTTAAAACCTGTATTCTTGACATTTCTCGAAACTATCAACACAGCCATGGATTAAAATAAAACGCCTACCTATAGCCGGTAGCGATCAAACACTCGATTAATTAAACTCGATTATAATCTTAAAAGCGATCGAGTCAGAATCCAGTTGGATCGATTATTCGTGTCGTGATATCGATACAATGATCCGGAAACGTCAACGTGCGTGACGAATTTTGATTAAAAATTATTCCGGTTTATTGCCTTTCAATCATTTTAATTACAGCTGAGGTGCTTGAGGGGAAATGCTTTATTCATTCTTCGTGACCGATCGGGAAATGTATTTGGCATTTGGTTGTTTATAAGGATTTAATCACCGGATTGCTAAATTGTATATTATGTAATATCTATACTAATATTATTTAGAGTAAACGTTTTTGAGTTTGTTTGTGACGTTGGAAATGAAATCTCTGGATCTACAGAACTGATTTGAATGAAATTTGGTACAAACATTCCTTAAAGTTAGACATAGGTTCCTTTTTAACACGGGAAAATACATGAAATATTCAGTAAAACCGCGGGGCACTGCTAGTGTAATGTTATCTGAAAGAACTGCGCCTATGCTCCCCTTAAACGAATTTGATTATAGGAAATTGAATAAGTTCAAGAGAAAAAAAATGATTTAAGATTTTTATTGCAAAGCTGGTGAAATAAATACTTATAAAATATATATAAGCTACACTAGAGACACATGAGCATTTTAATACTGTGAAATTATCACTTCATATAATGACATAGACATGAAGAAAAGATAACGAATAACTAAATCATCCGCTTTCCTTGTTGACGGATTCTTATGTGGATGAAAACGTAGTAAATACAAAATATCGCCTCAATTTAAGTGAATAATTTCCGTGTTCAAAATGAGTATACAGAGTGACTCAAGAGGAAAATTTACCTACCTACTTATATCTCTAGCTAGCTTTTCACGATTTCCCCGCGGTAACGATACTGTTTTCCGCGGTCAAAAGCCCCTATCTCGATTAATAAGCTATATAACATTAAACAAGTTTTTCAAAACGGACCAGTAAGGAGTTCCTCGCACTCGCGCATTTAAACAAACAAACCTTTTGCTTCACCACGCCAGGATTGGCAAAACATGTAGAACACTTTTTTTTTTCCTTACCACTATGTATTAAATAAATTAATCTATTCTATTCAAACAAGAGAATAATATTTCGAATAATATTATTTTAATATTATTATTATTTCGAGAGCAAGAGGAGGCCTATACCCAGCAGTAGGTGAAGTCAGGCTGCGGATGATGATGATGATTCTATTCATAATATTAGTGTAGATATTACCCGCGCGGACTTGTATCTAAGTATTCAATATTCAAACCAAACAACTTCATGTTACAACCAACCAAATCAACAGCCTACATACTCCGCCATCTTGCCGCCCCCGAGATAAAAATGCAGATGGCGTGTCGACGGGCTTCATTGAATCAATCACGGTTATAGCTTTGTTGAGGGCTGAGGTGAATATTGGAGATGTTATTATATATTTAGGTGGTAGAGAATTGATTTTGCGAGAAGTAGTCTCTTTAAATATATTTTATTATGGAGCCTAAGTATGGGCTTCGGCCGTCTAGGAAACGAATTTCCAAACTCTGGTTGAAATTGGAAACTCGTTTTATAAAAGTTTTTTTTATACTTCTTGGTAACTGGTTCTCTATTTAAATTTCTGTTTAGCCAAAGATATTTCAAAATGTTTATTTCCTTAGAAGCACAGTGCATACATTTACCGGTCAACTTAAAGTTTGTTAAACTAAAATTATAATACGTCTTTGTTAATTAATAAAAATTAACAAGAAACTAGCTAACCCCAGCAAACGTAGCTTTGCAAAATGAAAAATAAATGTTGGCCGATTCTTATAGATACCGGATAAGCACAAAAAATTTCATCAAAATCGGTCCAGCCGTTTCGGAGGAGTATGGCAACGAAAACTGTGACACGAGAATTTTATATATAAGAAGATTAACATTGTCTTGACAGTTCGCTTTCATTTTTAACTAAGTTGATCGGTAGGGTTTGATCCATTTAGCAGTAGTCTATTTAAGTTCTAAAATAAAATATTGTCATATCGTCCAAGATCAACAATAATGTCAAATTAATTGGAGTGCTCTGTTTGGCGGTTGTTCATTGTCAGTGGGAATTTAACCGTAACATTTCTTTGCAATTTACGTCCACTCACAAGAGCGTTTTTATTATTTGTTGTACGAAATAAAAGATTTTCATTTAATTTTTTTTTCTTTCATCATCATCATGACCTTATCCCAAATTACGTGGGGTCCGCACAACATGTTTTCTGCTTCCATTTCCCTCTATCACCCGTCATCTCAACATTTACCATTTTATTTCCATCAAATCTTAATGTTTAAATTTAAATTGTTAATAAACTTATGTTAACTTTCACTTATCGCGAAAAGTCTTCAACACTCCAATTAAGAGTATGATTTGCTAAAAGGCAATTTATCACCAATATCAACATATTGAACCGCGTCGGATCAGCCATCTGTCAAAGCTAAGGGTCGCGCCACATTGTGATGCTAATGCCGCCAACTGTGGCCGCGCCCTAATGCCGCTGATGCACGTGCAATCTTTATGTTGTATGAGGATTTTGGTAATTGTATATCAATAACGGTTAATTTGATGTTACTTATTGATAAATCTGTTTTATTGATGTAAATGTTTGATTTAATGATGTTAAATCTTAATTATTTTTAATAAGTTATAAATCTCATTTCTTAGGTTGAACAATATTTTTTTTATGTTATATAAGGATGTTAGTTTTTAACAACGGTTCTTAAATTAAATGATCTCTCATAAGACGGGATATTTAAGAACAAAAGATGTTCAAATGTATTTAGTTAAGGAATCCTTACTTAGATAACTATATGGAAAACGTTAGTGAAACGGGCATAGGGCTTAAGTGTAGAAGTGATATTCTACGACTAAAAGGAAAGATAAAAAAGTGTAAAACAGAGTTTGATAGAAAAAAAATTACTTTGACCAATGAAAAAGTGTCATAATATATTAAATAAATAGTCAAAGTATAGAACAAGAACTCATATTGGCATTTCCATTGCTGACACAGGGAATTCTCTCTTGACGAGAAAGTTTGGCCTAAATTCACCACGCTGGCCAAGTGCGGTGTCACATGTCCCTCAAACAATGCCTTAAGCGCAGAGTCCAATTATAAGAGGCTAGTTTTCCCCTTTTTTTAGATTTTCCTAAAGGAAACACGTATTTTCCCGAGGTAAAAAGCATATTAGACTTTCTCGATAAATGGGATACCTTACACTGAAAGAAAATTTTAAACCGATTTTTTTTTTCAATAAATAGTGAGATTAGCGCATTCAAAACTTTTCAGCTGTATAATTTTATTGTAGATTATAATATTAGTATATATTTAGTAAGGAAATTCAATTCAATTGAATTTTAAACATATGGAATTGCCATCAGCATCTATTTAAAACTCTCGATGGATCTTTCTGTTTCCAATTCAACATTGATCCCAACAAGAGAACACATCTTATTTCCTCCGGGACTCAAATAATCACAAATTCAATTGTTTTCTACAAACATTCGCAGATTTACATCTTATATCTCACCGGCTTACTGTCAGCTGCGTCACGGACAAGCGAATATCAACCCTATACCCTTGGAATAACGTCTTTATCCACATTACCAAAACTACATCAGAACTTCTAAGGAAAAGGATGTAAAATTTTCGACTTTGTGGTTATTGAAATAAGGAATCGTATTTTTTAGTTACAAAGAAAGTAAGCGAATCTGAACTCTATGTTGAGCGAATAGAGTAGTGATGATATGTGTGTTGTGGTTATATGGTCGGTTTTCTTATATTGTAGAGGGCGCTGTCTGAATGTAAAACATAGTGTTAGGTTTGAAAATAAAACCTATTCTTATCTATGTACTCGCTAGGCGACGTAAACTTTTCAAAATAATGAAAGGGTTGCATTTTTGTAAGATTGTCTTTATTTCGAAGCTTATCCAATTTCTAACCGGGTATTTTGTTTAAAGTTTTTGTTGATGTTCATAATATTCATTTTCATAAAATTATATAAAAATCTCTAGGGAACCAATAACTTGCAAGTAAAAAAAACCTTATGAGTAACCAGTTACGTACAAGTACAAAAAAATCCTTTAAGGAAACTAGTTTCCTAACTTCGGTTTCGAACAGAGATCCAAGTATACTCGAGAATGTTTCATTCAATAGAAACTCGAAGTAATAGTCTCACCACCTCAATATAGCCAGTATTTCACAATATGCGACCTCCTTGCGGGCTCCTACAGAACCCTAATTGCGTTAACGACTTGTTCCGGGTTCCGTAACGTTCGCGGCATATTTATCGACGATAAATTATTTTGATAGCTCTCTTGTATTAGTTGTGTATTGACGTGTTTGTGCTAAAGGGGCAGATATTGCGCGCTCACACACACACACACACACACACAGATATTATTACTATCAATTATTCTTTATACCATTATTGGAAAAATATGTGTAAAAACCCAAGGAGTGGGCGTTAATATACGCGAAACAGTTTCCGAACTAATGCTTTATTGTTCATGCTATAGTTCTAAGAGACCTGTTTATGTTTTCCAATAATTATTTATTTTACATTTTTTATTTGTTATAAAATTGGTATTAAAATTATAAAATAGCATCAGGATGAACTATATTATAGACACAAAAGATATATTAAAGAAGTACAATACGAGTAGTTTCTCAAAAAAAAATTATCTACTTTGAAACGGCTGAAATTTTGTTGAATTTATGAAACTTTTAACCCATAGACGACACAACTTTACAAAGTTTATTTGATCTGACCTTAGATTATATAAACTACGAGTACATACTCAACTGTTTGAAAGCAGTTTTCAGTAAAAGCATGATGAAGTTATTTTGTCCTGAAAATATTTTTTATGTTTCGTGGCAAATAACAGTAATAATTCATTTTGCCTTAAAATAATAATAATACAAACGCGGGCAAAGTAATATATAAAATACCGTAAAAAATTTAAACTTGCATCGCCCAGTAGGTAAATAAAATCATTCCACAATTGAAATATTAAAAACACAGCAATCCAACATGGCCGCCTTAATGAGCTCATCAATAAATTCCAATTAATTTCATGAACATAGTATATGCGAAATGCAGATGTTTCACCGAGCCATTCACTCGCTAATGATCGCCCATTGCCCGACTGTCAACGCGAATCGATTGATCACCTCAGCACCCAACCCGAATTCAACCTTAAAACAAGAACAATAACGTCTGTGATACTTTAAAAGCTGAATATTTCTGTGTGATGGCATCTGACATATCAGTTTTAGGATGTAAAATCGATGTTTTAAAGCTCAAAATACGCTGTCGGATTTGAGGTTGGCTGTCTGGTAATGTTATCAGACTGTCGGATGGATTTAGCCGGTTTAGGCGGATATACGTCATCGAGTGACTGTCGATAGTTCAAATAACGCGTTTGATGAATGATTTGTCTGATGTTATTGTATTGTTTCTACTGGTTTCTACTATGTGCGCTGAAACAAAGTGCATAACGAAACGATTCTTTCGATTATTTCGTGTTTTAAATGGTTTTTTTAAATATCAGGTGAGGACCGCGTTACGTGTATAGTTTTTATTATTGGTCTGAAGGAAAGGCGATGAAAACATTAAATGTTTCGCTCATATATTTCAAAATATGGCTTTAATATATTTCCATATAAGCCATGTAGGCTTATATAGAAACATACCTTAGAACACTATTGACAAAGCCATCTTTGAAACAAAATCCTTTTGGCCTAGACTCCCATCATTAATAGTCATATGATAATAAAATTATACATCACAATTGCAGCTGGTTTTAAGTGCCTTCTAACACAATCATGTACAAATAAAAAATGACATGGCAAGTTATTTGTAAGATTGCTAATATTAATAGGTATTACCTCAACAACCATTTTAATTAGATCATCTAAAGAGTATTTTATAAATTTATTTCAAAAGCTCTTCTAACAAATTCCGTCTCTAGATAAAAAAAAACAAACTTGAATGAAAAAAAAACAGGTCACAGCTATTAAGAAAATGATTGATGTATCATGACGAATCATTCGAAAAATATAAAAAAAATTAATAGTTTAAACATTAAGCCGTGGTAATGAGCCAGAAGTAATGTAAGAGGAAATGCAAATGTGCATTCAAACTGTTTAGTGCGATCCATCATCGCTTATTTTGATGGCGTCAGTTGATTCTGAAGGGTCCTTGGGGTTATTAATATTTTGCTTAAGTGTGACTTCTTTCAACTTGTTTTGAGTGTTTACAAAAATTGTCTGTCACTACTTTATTTAAAGTGAAGTTTAATTTAATAATAATTGATTAATATAATTTAATCCATTTTTTCCCATGGCTTTTGTGAATTTATTATTAATATAATAATAAATTTATTTATTTCCTAATCCTAAGCCCTGTATACGTTGTGCAAAATTCATTTCGTAAATGATGATGATGATGAGAAATATGAAATAAATATAATTTTAGGAAATATTTTATAAATATATAGCCGGCTTTTCTTAATTCATTGTGAAATCATGATGGACAGCATTAATATGTATAGTGTTTTCATGACTATGAAATATACTTTTATTAGATATGTTCATTTGATTCGATTAAGCACATTTTCTAATACGATCCAAAAACTCGATAAACTTTTGTAATCAACATTTTTATCAATTTTAGAATCCAGTTATGGATAAATAGTTTCATAAATAAAGTTAATTTATATCACACAATGCTACTTAAGATAATTCTTATCTCCATCATTTCCAAATTCAAATTCAAAAATCTAATTATTTTACCCCAATTTCCCAAAAAGCTCCATAAAAGACACTTATCTAAAAATCTCCGTTTAATCTCACGCACCCCATTTTACGCATCACTAACCAAATTACATTTCAATTATGCTAAAATTATAAAAAGCATTCAAAACGCTTTATTTTATCAAAACACATTAAAATTAAATTATAGCTCGATCCATCAGTTATAATACTTATAATTTAATATTCTGCATGGGGTTGCGCGAGACCCCGGCAGACGAAGACCCCACACGGGGTCTGACGGTTGTGTTATCAGATGTCGTTAGTGTGGCTCGTTAGGTCTGTTATGAAGTGTGCACCGTTGGCATCTTTTATGACAAGGTTACAATTGTGTGACAAAGTTTACACGTTTTGGGGAAAAGGGGTAGGAGATGGGATGCTGCCATGACTGAAGAGGTAGCTCGGTTCCACTAGGATGGCTAAAATAGCTGAATTTTGTATTTGTTTCTGTTATGTGCATGTTCGACTAGCATTTGTTTGTAAATGTTAAATGTATAAGTGGTAACTATGTTGTACACCAATATTGTTATGCATTATTGTTAGCTGGGTTGTACTGTACGCTTCTCGACTCTTTTAAAAAAATAGAAGCGAACTGACAATGTTATTTCCTTGATTATTCTTAGTTTCTATTTAAATAAACTTAAGGATGGCATGCCCATGTATGCCATGTGCGTCTAAGGAAATAAACGTTTTGACTTTGACTTTGAGGGATGAGAGATTGGAATTGTGCTGCGGCTGTGAACATTTTTTTGTTTAATTACATATATGTGTGAATAAATAAGTCTAGTTTCTAAGTCTTAGAGTTATAATTTGCCCCAAGCTGTAAAGTAACTATTTTAATAAAATACATTATTATTATTGTTATTGTAAAAAATGCAATATTTAAATGGACGTGGACTAAGTTAAAAGTATGTATCGGGTTAGAAAAGTGATGCTAATAATGGCCTAAGAATCGATAATTTAAATAATTTAGCGGGTTTGATACCCCTTTGGGACTACGCTGCACAAATGAGTTATAAAATTCAGCTTAGCGGCGCGGCCTGTTCACGTTTGTTCACGCAGGTTTGTTATAACTACCCTATAATTGTTATTCTTTTAGCTCAGAGCGCTAAATAAATTTAAAACTATAAATACAAAATATTTATGTTATTTTTTTTTTGTGCTTGATAATCTTTCATTTGACCACATTCTCACCTGATGTAAAGTGACGATGTGGTCTAAGATGGAGCATGAAGACCTAGAAGGCAGATGGCTTCTCCGGGCCACATGACAAGTCGCTTTGTTTAACAAAAGGTTCGCTTATCGTTACCTATAATGTCTTACAGCTGACCTACCCTTATTTATTAATCTAAGCTAATCTATACCTAAATCATTTCGGTTGGATTAGACTAAAACGCCCATTTTCTACATTAACAAACGATTTTTATCTTAATGATTTTGTTAATAAGTGATAAACCTCATTATCCTGTGTGCGAAGGTTACGGATATGTCTTAACCTTTTTCAGCTTAATAAAAATTTATAAATACATTTTTAGTTAAAACGATATCCAGTACATTTCTAAAGCCGATAAGGACTTTTACAAGAAAAAACACTCGTCTTATCTCCGGTAATATCCCTAAATTAGTCATGCAAAACTATGGGCGCGGGTTCGATTCCGGCTCAGAACTAATTCGACGACTTTGCAGCGCAATAAAAATGATAAGGACATATTACAATGTTTAGAATTTGCATTTCAATGAATATTCTAGGATAACGGTGACTATACGGAGAGAACGGGGGTGAAATTGGGGTAAGTTTTATAGACTGTAGCTAATTTAAATGATAAAAATTTACTTTTACAAATTTTAAACATATCTTCAAACTTGAAATGGGTATAGGTACCATGATTTGACGGTTTTTGAGTTTATGGGTATTTAAGTAGCATCTTGAACACGGTTTGTACCTACTGGTGATCTAGTAGTGAGAGTCGAACTCGTGATAAAATACTCAGACTCGATAAAATACTCAGACTCTTTCTGAGTGTTTTATACCGCTTCGTTCGGTTTATAGCGTGATCATGGCACTCGTAACAGCGTCAATATATCGGAAATCTCAAAAACCGTCAGTTTAAGGTACGTTACACGTTTCAAGTTTAAAAATTGTCAATAGTCATAATAGTCAATATTTATTATTTATGATTACATGGTTCTTAACGTGGTTAAGAACCATGTAATCAAAAAAAAATTAATTGGGGTTATTATTTTTTTAAGAAGTAGATGAGACATTTAATTTGGTTTAACACTAAAACTTCACACAAACAAAGCAGAAATATAACATGCGGTAGATTTCTTATTCCCAAAGGTCCGCGATTCTATTATTCTTCGTTTCCCGATCGGGTACACCTACTCGCAGTGAAATCAATATGTTATGACCAAAACAAATGATTTTGTTAAATATAGTGCCACTTTAAAAATACAGATACATATATTACAGATATGCGATTTCTATATTTAATTTATAATGTCGGATTTTGTAATTAAATATGGATTATGCAAATCTAGATAAGATTGATGTGCTTGAGTGAATGAAAATTTATTTCATCTGTAAAAACTTTCACTTTTTTACAATTAATAATAATCATAAAGATGATATTAACTGCTTATAAACCAGCTTCACTATGGATATTAAAAAGTTTAAAATATATGTAGACTAGATATGCTACTGAGGGATAATGTAGCACTCTAATGGTGAAAGAATAATCAAAATCCGTCCAGCAGTTATTGAGTTTATTTGTTACAAACAAACGAAAATATTTCGATTCCTCTTTAAAACAACTAGTTGTTCCATCGTATTCATATTAAACTTTTTTTTTTGGAGAACTAAATTAGCTTAAACACACAACAAGTATTTTTATGCATTGTTTTGCGACTATTCTAAAGATAAAAAAGGGTGAAAAGCCTTTATTGAATTGAAAAGATTGAAACAGATTAGTATTAGGTTTATGAATAACTATTTCATTAAACGTTCTATTAACCTTATGTAAGTCTGATATAAAAATTTAAATATTATTATGAACACGATGGTTAGTATAAATGACTTACTCCCATAGGTCCACGATTCTATTGTTCGAAACTTTCAATCGAGTCCATGACTAATATTTTTTTATAATTGTTTTACATCTACATAACAAAGGTCCACGAATTTTGTCAAATCAAGTAATTCCTGAAGTTAGTGCGTTTGAGAAGACAAACATTTTCAAATCAATAAACTTTCAATAATTAAGTAGGATTGATAATTTGGAATCGTTATCCTTTACCTCATGTTCTTAAATTTGAGTTCAAAAATCCTGTCTTTTTTAAAAACCTATTTCTGAAACTAACCTATCAAATTTAATTACATTATATATATCTAGGTTTATAATTTGAGAGGTATGATCAAAAGGTAACATTGATACCTACAGTGAAATCAGTCAAGCAATAATTAAATTCGTCGCCCATTCCTGATTATTCATAAATCGCGTTAATTCATAAAATGGTAAACGTAATTATCGCTAGCGGAAACGTAAACACATTAATATAATTGAAATAAGTGATTGTAAGTGATATAAGTGATTATAATTGGTATAAGTGAGCGGGCAACTGTGGAGCAGTTTATGTAACGAGATTATCCCCGTAAATTGTACTTATTGAATGCGCACGGGCAATTAATTGTATTATGCTGTTTCGCACAGCGAGTTTAAACAGCTGGGTAACTACGACCTCGCATTATGTTATGAAATGAAGCTGCATTCAAGCATTAATATAGAAGAAATATTTCTTAGATTTTCGTAAGATTTATATTGTATGTATGATAGTCTGTAGTATATGGTTATATAGACCTCTGATGCCTGAAATGAATGACTTTAGGTCGTAGGTTGGTTTTTAGAGTACATGCAACATGGCCGAGTAACAACGGGGTAAGCCGCTTGTGTTCATTAAACTCATTATCTTACAATTTATTGCTCGGTGCCCAATCTAAACAGGGATTATAACTAATTTAATGAATATTGAATGTTAATTATTATAATTAGTTATAAAAGATTTCTTCCATGGTGGTGAGCAAATTAAATAAATGTAGGTAAATCAAATTATTATAGCTCAGAAAAAAATATCAAAGACAACATGGGCAGGTCAATTTAAAATCAAAAAACACAAAATTGTTTTAATAGTAATTATCAAGGAAATAACATTGTATTGACCGTTCGTTTAAATTTTTTACTCTGAATTGAAATATCAAATAGACGTATAAAGTGATCTAGCTATTCCACCGCACTGTGTAAGTGCATCGTATGTGTAAACACACAACCCCCGAGTTAATCTTCTATCGGATTAATTCAATGCCAAATGAGCTATGACACCAGGGGATGAGCCTGCTAACTTACACATTCGCTGTGGCCCTCCTTTTTACCACTACATAAGGTTCAAATTGGCAAAACCCTTATAAACTGAATTGTGAAATTTAATACCAAATTGCAACTTTATTTAGAAGATGTAGAGTTGGAAATTGTATGATTTTGGATATTGCTTTTTGAGTTCAATTTGTGATGAAATTGATGCATAAAGGATTATTGTTCAAGGTTCGATAAATCAGAAGTATTTAACTTTAAATCGCTCGATCGATTGGAAATGTTAAGATGTTTTTTTTCTTTTGACAATGCTTTGCAATTTGGTGCGAAAGTAACGTTACTTATTTTTGTTGTCGTAACCGTTAATCGTAATGGTAAGGGAGGGTATTGTTACTTCAATACATTGTTACTTGAAGAGACAAATTATAGAATTCTCTTTGGGTCACAAGAATAATTTAAACGGACTTCTAGTATGAAAATCAGGGAATATTTAATCATTTAACTCAAGAACTACTGGATCCAATCTAATGAAATTTAAAATGAAACGACTTACAAATAACAGCTTTCATTTTTTTCAAATAAAAAGTATAGGAAATCGTCCAAAATCCGAGGAAAATTTTTGGGAGGTAACGGAATATAAACTTATAGATTATAAGTAAACTTTAAGCCATAGCCTCCTTTTTATTTTTTTGAAAATCGAAGAGTTGTTTCTTTTGAAGCTATTTATTAAAAATTGTTTGTCATTTTGTGAGATTGATCTGTGATGTGTATTGTTTTTATTTTTAATTAATTTATATTATGTATTATTATTATAATTTTTGGTTAATTTATTTTAATTTTAATAATGTAATTGCATTTTAGTATTAATTAATTAGTGTAAGTGGTTATTGTTAACCGTTCTAATTAAATAAAATAAATAAATAAATAAATATATAAAATAAATAAATTTGTAACAAATGTTTGTCTTTGTAACCATTTATTCACATCTGTTGTTTAAGATTTTACCTATATTTATAGTCATAAAGCTTTCCAAAACTATGAAACATTATTGATAGTGAATACTTATGCTCTCGTCCCGGATACGTCCCGGAATCGTCCCGTCAGCGCAAATGTTGCGCCGTTAGTAGATGTAGTTTTCCGTCACGCTTCATTTACTGCCACTTTGGACTATTTGCGCTTAGGCCTGATCTACACGAGCAGACCAAAGTCGGATTCTCCTCGACATGTAATCCGGCTTATAACTAGTTACGGCTAGTAATTATTTTGTAGAGTGATTGAATATATTAAAGACTAGCTTTACTCGCCACAGCGTTGCCCGTATTTTTGGATTATCCCGCGGAAAAAATTGAAGCGAACTGTCAAGACAATGTTATTTCCTTGATTATTCTTAGTTTTTATTTAAATTAGCTTTAAGTTGACCTGTCCATGTATGCCTAGGCGTCTAAGGAAATAAACGTTTTGACTTTGACTTTGAAACAACGTATTTTCCTGGGGTAATTGTAGCCTTTAGCCTTCCTCGATAAATAGGCCAACTAAACCTCAAATATTGTTTAACCCCCGACCAAAAAAGAGGGGTGTTATAAGTTTGACGTATCTGCCTGTCTGTCTGTTAGTCTGTCTGGGACATCATAACTCCCGAATGGAAGGAGCGATTTCAATTTAGTTTTTTTTTTTTTATGAAAGGTGTGGTTGGTGATAGTGTTCTTAGACATGTTTAATGAAAATCGGTTATGCCGTTTATAAGTTATGGGGGTGAGAGTGGGGAAGGAAAACCGAAAACTGCAAATAAACTATCAAATGAAAGCGCATCGCGTGCAAATTACAAAATATTATGGTGTTTATCTTTTAAGGAAATAAAGGCACAGGAATCGCGGGTTCTCCTTAAATTTTCAATTTAGATTTATTTCAAATGGGACCATTTACTTGAGATTAGCGCGTTCAAACAGACAAACTCCTCAACTTTCAAATATTAGTATAGATTGTAAAAATACCTAATTGTTAAAATCATTTATGAAAGATGTTGTTTTATACAAAAAAAAATAAGTAAGTAAGTTTTATCAGGTAGAAATTTTGCAATTGTTGACGGCAGTTAAAGAAGAAAAGAATCGATTCAGAAGTTCTGGGTTTGATAAAATTTGTCCATTAAAAATCGAATATCTTTAGTAAAAAGTAGTCGCTAAATAAAGTGTTTCTTATTTTTTATATGAGAATAAGTACTTTTTTATATTTCTTAAAAATGCGTATAATATATACACTATTGAACATCATCTCACATAGGTATTTATGATATCACACCCTCCTTGTATTAATTTTTAAGTGTTGCCATACGAATCAGTCAAGACAATCAAGATCGCCCAATGTACATCGACCCTTAGTGCAAAAGTCACTTAGTATAATATGATTTGCACCCCGCTTCGCTCGCTATGACAAGCTCTTATTGATTGTTTGTCCGTTCGTTTAGTTAAATCAAATGTAACAGTTTTATTAAGATTTATATAGATGTGTTGCACCCTTCTTGTTTATGATAGAATCACTGATATTATAAGTTTAGGGAACGAATCCCGTGTTGGCTAAGTTGGAGTACACACGACTTTCATTCCGAAGGTCGTTGGTTCAAGCCCAGCCAGGCACATCAAAATATTTCTTCTTGAAAAATGTGCGTTTTAAAAAACGTGCTTTAACGGTAAGGGCAAAACATGGCGAGGAAACCGGCATGTTCTGAGAACTTTAAGGCGTTAGAAGGACATGTGACATTCACCAACCAGCACTTGGCCAGCGTTATGAATTAAGGACTAATCTCTCTCGTCAAGAAGTCCCTGTGTCCCAGCAGTGGGAACGTTAATAGCATGATGATAAGTTTAGGTTGTGATTTGGAAAAGAAGAAAAAGGTAAAGTGGTTATATCATAGACTAATTAGTCTATGGTTATATGAAATAATTGGATCAGGAAGGCAATTCTCACGCTTATGGTGTTATATGTTAACCCCAAACTAAGCAGAGCTTGTACTATGGGTGTTAGGTGACTGATTTACTACGTACATTTTTTTTTGTAAATAAATACATATGATACGTAGAAAACACCCAGACCCGAAACCGGAAATTGTAGATACCGAGCCAACCGAGGTCGTCAATAATTGTTGATATTATCGCAATAATTACAAAATTACTATTGGGGAATACTGGTTTAGTAAGATGATACTCAGTTGAGTAATATCTTTTTCACTTTACAATTGTATTTAATTTGAAACTGGCAAACTGTCGCTTCAAGCGCAGAGTCCAATTAAAAGAATTTGAATTGAATAGATCATCAACATCATGTAGATTTCGGCAATAGAGAGAATAGAATTACAGAAGGTTTAGATGTAGTTATGCACTAGTCAAGTTCTTCTTCTTCTTCTTTTATTTTGATGGCGTCCGTGACTGGCTAAATGGCCGTCAACAGCCAATGTTCGTATGCTTTGTAGGACATTGTTGATTCGATAAGGTTTTCAAGCATATAACAATGGGAGTCGTTATCAAAAACAAAAAAAAATACTTATAATATCCCAAAATAAATTAACAAAGTTAATAATTCAAATTCTTTTTAGATGGCGTCTTGCTCGCTTTTTGCAACGACTCTGCCAATGTTAACGTATCAAAGTGTCATCAACTTGTTTAGTTGTGAATCTGATCGGTTTCGTAATATCTCTAACAAATTGATTTAAACAAAAAATACTCTAAACAAATAAATCAACTTTATACTTTAAGTAATAAATAACTACAAATACCTAACCTCCAAATCCCGATTGAATGACGTTTAATCCGGCGCGTTCCCCAGCGCTCCCCTCGCGCAGTCCGAGCGCCCTCCGCAACGCCCGCGCTAATCGCCCACACCGCAGGGGCTTGTGCTACGAGTCAGGTGGACTGTATCTGTTTTAGTTTAGATATCTAGATGTAGAAGTACACAATTACTTATGATGCTAGTCATCATGATGATGACTGAGATGTGCTTTTAATTATATTGTAATGTTAAGGTAATAAATTATGACTGTAGTTTAATTTTGCGTTAGATTTTATATGTGTTGAATAGAAAGCAATTTATTTTTATTCTTATTTATTGACTGTATAATATTATATTTCTCTTCTATTTGATTTTATAAGAGTTTTTGATACTTAGTTCAAAGTAGGATTTTTAAAAGGTTACAACGGTTTATCTTGTTAGAATGTAGGGACGCTCTGTCAGTCCATTGCCTCTCAACGCCTTAACCACAGAGTTCAAGAGTGAAATTCAACATAATTTATAACAAAACCACCCTTAAAACCTCATTTCTGCGAGAAAATCCCTTACAATGCGAGTTGAAATGATTTATTACTGTTAAATCACCCATCCAATATTTTGTATATAATGCATTTAATTATTTTAATTAACATTATAGGATACCAACACAATTCTGGGACAACCTATTTTTAGTTAAAATTTGTTTACCAAATATTTTGGTCAAGTATCCAAGTAGTAAGTAGTTTTTGGTCCCTTTTTGTTATGATGACCTATTGGAACAACGACCATTACTTGTGGCAAAAAAATGATTCTTATTCTTAACGTCAGTGTTAGCCCAATTCATTGTTAAAGATTATTTATTGAAAAACAACTTAATGTTTTTTTATTTTATTTTCTTCATCGGATGCTATCAACATAATGTGTGCCATTTAATGTAATAGAGAACAAACAAGCATCGACAGTGAAACACATTATACAGCACTGCTCACACATCTGGGGCTTACACAAGTGGTGCAAACAAAAGGCCCGCGTGGCGTTTGCCCCTTGTGGCGTTTGCCCCACTCGGCATTTAGCAGCCCTCAGAGGGCGCCTCTAATTAGTTCGCTGTAAACGCGCATTTTTACGCCAATTTTATGCGCTCGTCATTTTGACGCAGTAGTTATAATGTGTTTATTGTAGTTTTATTTGCTTGTGGAAGTCTTATGTTTGCTTTATAACGAGATCTTACGGCAAGTAGCTTAGTTGAAAAAAATCTGAGATGAACGAGATAGTAAAGGTTTATTTGATAGGAACCAATATAAACACTATATCACACAACCTTCAGTGAAATTATTCGAATTTTAACCGACTTCCGAAAAAGGCGAAGAATTTGCTCATTTTAAATATTTTTAAACAACTACACTCAGTCTTCAAACATTTAGAAAGTAAGTTATCGTGTCGTATTTAATACTAAAAGTCAATAATTTTTGTTAAAAATCGATTGTATATTTTGTAGAAAGTCAAAATATACTATAGACAATACACTCGATTTTTACAGACCTACACTTACAACAATTACTCGCAAATTCCATCATTATTGCAAAACCAGTCTTTTCAACCATACAATATTGTTATCTACTACCTCTATAGTAATAAGTCCGTTTGCAGTAACCGTATAGTGTGCAACTGTCAGTTACTCAAGTGATTGACTTTTCAATCTGTGTAATCGGCTTAGCGGCCCTCCCCTGCCCTGTGTGGGGTTCGATGCCGGTGCAATGTTCATTGGGAGTGGTAATTATTGGCGTTTAGAATAAGGGTTTAGGTATTCGTTTTGGTGATAGACGGCAAAGAAACATAAACCCATCTTATTCCAAACCAACCAACAACCCAGCTTGCTATGGGTATAAGACGATTCTCATATGTTATAATAAATATATTTTTCCACAAATTTGTAGATGACATTCATAGTTCGTAAGTTCGAAATGGTAACAATTTGATATCCTATATGCAATAAATAATTCGTGTGAGTAAGCATCCATTACAATAATTTGTTATGCGTGCAGACACCGCTGAAAAACCAACGTTGCGATAAATTCACAGACTTAGCTTTTACGCTTTTTGTAGATATTTTTGTACTTACCTAAAGATGAGACCTCTGACCGCTTAGACTTAACTAACGTTGGTCAGCCAGCCATTGATAGACGGAATTGTACCTTGACATGCGACCTGCCAGTGGCGTATGCCAGCTTAGCGTGTTTCAGGGCCTCCAGGCACTTGGTCTGCTCGAAGGTCTTCTCGGTCTACTGAGTAGTGCATCCATGCTATAGTTACCTTGACTTGCGACTCCGTCATGCCGAGCGCGTACGCCAGCTTGGCGCGCTCCGGGCCCGCCAGGTACTTGGTCTGCTCGAAGGTCTTCTCCAGCGCGAAGATCTGCTGGCCGCTGAAGGTGGGTCGCGTGTGCTTCTTCTTGCCGTCCTTGTCCATCGCCTGCTGGGCCGCGCAGGCGCTTAGCGCATTGTTTGACACTGGAATAGAAATATATGTTTTTATTATCTTTATTATCAATTATTGCAAAGAAGTTGTGTTTGTTGTGTATTGCCAGTGTGTGTGGATAAATTAATGGTTTCTCTCTCTGTCTAGTTCAAACTAAAAAGTATTTAATTTTTAAATAATAAAACAACTTTTTAAATTTAAAAGATTCCGACTGGCACGCGTGAATATTATGCATTAACTATGCATTCCTCTTTCTGCCTTGCTCTCGAATCATCAATCTATTACCTCAAAAGACCTTATCGAGAAAATATCGTAATATATTTCAAATAGATATTATTTTATATGAATATTTAATGTTGTTGACGGACCTCTCAAATTTGTTAAACTCTATCGTAATCGAATGCCATTGTGTTACCTGATGTCGCATCTCCTAAGATATTTTTTTTGTCCTATAACCTACACATAGCCCCTTACCCCATGAGTAAAATTGGAGCCAATTCTGTAATCTGAACAGCTTATCAAACATGCACATAACAAGTGCAATTACTTAACTCTTCCAGCAAATAAATAAATACATAAATATAAGCATTCCATACTCGGCCGGTCGCCATAACTCACCTTACACCTCTATTCATATTTATGTATTACTTTAGTTTTTTCTTATTTATTGCAATAGTTATTCACTCAGATTTGTGGCAAATGTGGCCGCGAGTATTGTGAGTTATGTTCACATATTCTTGATAAGGACAATTAGACATATATCAGTAAGATACCTCTTCATTTAAAACTGGCGTGAGTTCATTTTTGGGCTAGTTCTCAATTCGTTGCGTAGACCGTTTTCATGAAATACACACATCATCATCATCCACAGCCTGTTTTTGCCCACTGATGGGCAGCGACCTCCCAGATTTTGATACATAAATACCTACAATTAGAGTTATATGCACATAGTCACTATAAATAAAAAAAAGTAACAGTAAATGATGTATTGTCAATAAGTTGTGGGTCTGATTCCATTCGTGATAAAAAAGTCAGTCTTGTTAATGAACACGTTAATTAAATACTAGGATTTAGAACTTTTAGCATTAATCGCAAGTGCTAAATCTTACCAAACTATCGTAATAATAATAATATTAAAGACAGCTACAAAATAGAGTGCTCCATCTAATCTTCATCAACAATATAGGTATGACAATATTACAGCTACAACGTTTATAGTTATTATACGTAGTACAGGGTGCGTCATAACAGGGGCTGAGTCAGCGCGATCATTCATTGAATCATATCTATAAAAGAGGCGTAAAACCTCCCTAGTACATTGTATCAGTTGTGAAACGTGCACAAAGTTGGAGAATACAGAGAGTAGCTTGTATCAAATGGGATACAATAAATAAGTTGGTATATAAAATCAGGAGGTGTGAGGAAACCTGTATGTTCTGAGAATTTTAATGAGTTTGAAGGACATGTGGCATTCGCTAACCCGCACTTGGCCAGCGTGGTAAATTAAAGCCTAATCTTTCTTGTCAAGGCAGAGGTCCAGAGACCCAGCCGTGGGAACATTAATAGAGTGGAGGTGATGATAAAATCAGGAATAGTTTCAGTTGTATGCCGAAAGCGCAGCAAGTGTAATTAGTAATACCTATATTGTTATAATAAACCGAGTTTCAAAGAAATGTTGAATTGGACAAGCCAGTGCAACGAAATATTTAAGTTTTTATGCGTTTTTTTGATAAAGTACCTATATTTTTTGTTGACCTTTGGCTCTTAATATTACCGGGGTTACCTAAATATAACTGGGAATGTAAACCCAAAAGTAAATTGACCTCTTAGTGGATGTTCCGCGGGTAAATCGTTGATTATGATGAGTTTTGTGTTAGATAAATCCAGATTTTATATTGTGATATTTTAGTTTAGACAATACACCTACTTTTATTTTTATTTTACTTCTGATAAACTTATCTGTATCAAATGAATAATGTAAGTCACGTTAGATTTGAGATTTTCTAGTGAAAACAAAAAAAAACATTTTAAAACGATTTTTAACCCCCGACCAAAAAAGAGGGGTGTTATAAGTTTGACGTGTCTGTCTGTCGGTCTGTCTGTCTGTCTGTCTGTCTGTCTGTCTGTGTGTCTGTCTGTCTGTCTGTCTGTGTCACCATAGCTCCCAAACGGATGGAGCGATTTCAATTTAGTTTTTTTTGTATGAAAGGTGAGTCTGGCGCGAGTGTTCTTAGACATGTTTCATGAAAATCGGTTGTGCCGTTTAAAAGTTATGGGGGTGAGAGTGGGTAAGGAAAACCGAAAATCTGCAAATATACTAGTGTGGGGTATCAAATGAAATCGCATCGCGTCTACATTACAAAATATTATGTTGTTTTACGTTTAAGGAAATTAAGGCATGGGAATCGGGGGTTTTTCTTAAATTTTAAATTTAGATTTATTACTCACGAGTAGGTAATTGCAACGAGATTGTGACATTCCGACGTTTCAATATAAAACGTTTTAAATGAATAGAGTAATACGCGTTAGTTTTGAGAGCGAATTAAAAAATCGTATGAAAAAATTACATACCTATTTAAACTACATTTAAAAAACAAAAAAATACAACACAACAACAATATTTCTCTCCACCTCATAAAGTACGTATCGTCGCGCACAAAAATGTTTTGATGAAGCGTCGCGCAGACAAGCGCTCCCCCGGGAGGCGGAATGATAAAAACGCGGCGGATGATTCGCAATGGTTTTTTGCTAAATTGAATTTGGCGGGGGGTGTTTGATTTGGGGTGTTTAGCGAAACTGAACGAATAGGGGCTAGATTTGGTTTACGTGTGATTCTGACATTGATATGTTAAAATTATATCATCAGGCTACATTTTAAGCGAATTTGGTACAGCTTCTGTAAAAATATCGATTAAATAAATTCTTACATTTGTCATGGTAAAGATTAAAATAGATTAAACGTTTTTTTTCACATTAACGGTAACGTTGACCTTATATTGACAAAAATTTCGTGATGTTTAATTATAATTATTGAAAGTACAGGTAAGATTAAAGGTTATTTACTTCTACCATATTTTGTGTTAATAACAAATTCTTATTTCGTTACTACTTATTTGCAAAATAAATTTAACAATAACATTAGTTTTGCTGGAATTTGGACACTCAGCCTTACTTTTACTTATCATATATAATCTGTGCTTTTATCAAACTATTTCATGTAAAATCAATTCAAACAATGTAAGTATGAGTATAAAAAACTGCAATATGATTATTATTTTAAATGGACTGTCACAAATAATAAGGAAACTAAAGAATCTAAGCAGTTGTAATGGTTGTTATTATTAATTGTATATCAAAATGTGTACTGTAGTGACATCTAGTAGCTTATGTTAACTATTTCTATGATATAGTCTATGACAATAAATATGGCAGTCTGTCACTTCCAACGCACTCGGTGGTTTCAATTAATAGGTTATGTGCCCAGATTTTTATACTGAGCGGCCAATAGTGAAAGTAATGTGTTACAGTTCGATCGTTTATCGATATTTTCAATTGGTTCGGCCAGATTCCGCGTAAAAACTGTACTGTATGTGTATTGTGCTACGTGGGTGCCGGTGCTCGGTTCGTTCGCTTTATCGTAATGGCGGCGAATTACATTATAAACGTGCCGAAGTTGCGTGGTCGTGAGAACTATGACGAGTGGGTGTTCGCGGCAGAAAACTTTTTAATACTCGAAGGGATGATGAAGTGTATCAAAACCGAACGAGATGAAAGTGGTACAGAAGTTGTTGTATCAGCTGCAGACGACGCGAAGACAAAGGCGAAACTTGTACTCACTATAGACTCATCGTTGTATGTTCATATCAAGACCGTTAAAACTACAAAGGAGCTGTGGGAAAAACTCAAGTCGCTCTTCGACGATTCCGGGTTTACTAGAAGGATCAGTCTTTTACGAAACTTGATATCTATTCGATTGGAGAATTGCAGTTCCATGACCTCCTATGTAACGCAAATAATAGAGACGGGTCAGAAACTATGTGGAACAGGATTTGCAATAAACGACGAATGGATTGGTTCGTTGCTACTAGCTGGATTACCAGAGAAGTTCTCTCCCATGATTATGGCGATAGAGCATTCGGGCATTCAAGTAACAACAGACGCCATTAAAAGCAAGCTTCTAGACATGGAAACCGGAAGTATAGACAATGTGGATGGCGCGCTCGTAGTGTCAAGGAAATACCAACAGAACAAGTCGAAATCAAGTGCGTCTATGATGAGTGGCAACACTGGCAAAGATGGCGTCAAATATCAAAATGAAAACGTCAACTCGAAAACTGTCAGATGCTATCGATGTAAACAAACTGGACATTATCGATCGCAGTGCCCGAATAATCCCAAGTTCAACAGAAATGCAGACCGTAAGCAGACTAATGCGTTCTCAGCTGTATTCTTAAGCGGCAGTTTCAACAAAACGGACTGGTACATTGATTCCGGTGCTAGTGTGCATTTGACTGCCAATGTAGATTGGATCACTAGTAGATATCGGAAAGTTCAACAAGAAATAATGGTTGCAAATCAGGAAACTGTTTCCGTTACGTGTGCTGGCGATGTTAAGATTATAACCTCAGTTAAAGGCAGTGAATTTGAAATAAACATTGAAGATGTTTACTGTGTACCAAACTTGACAACTAACCTCATATCAGTAAGCAGATTGATTCAAAATGGCAATAAGGTGTATTTCACGGACGACAGTTGTCATATTTATAATAGAAAACGTGAACTGGTTGCTACTGCTTTGTTGACAAATGGTGTTTATAAACTGAATATAAAAGAATGTTTGGTTGCTGCAGTAACTACTTCAGATCTTACTTGGCATCGCAGATTAGGCCACCTGAACAGTGATAGTTTAAGGAAAACCAAAAACGCAGTTAAGGGAATGAGATATAATGAGAATTTCACCATAAGTAAATCAACCTGTAAGACGTGCTGTGAAGGTAAGCAGTGCAGATTACCTTTTACAAGTAGTGACACAAGGAGTACAGAATTGTTAAATGTTGTACATAGTGACCTTTGTGGGCCTATGGAGGCAACTTCACTAGGAGGTGCATCCTACTTTCTATTGTTTGTCGATGACTTCAGCCGGATGACCTTCATTTACTTTCTAAAACATAAGAATGAAGCGTTGAAATACTTTAAGGAATACAAGGCATTGGCAGAAAACCAAACTAATAGAAAAGTGAAAACCTTCAGAACTGACAACGGAAAGGAATTTTGTAATACAGCGTTTGATGATTACTTGAAGAAATTCGGAATAGTGCACCAAAAATCCAACCCTTATACACCTCAACAAAATGGATTATGTGAAAGAATGAATAGAACGGTTATTGAAAAGGCTAAGTGCATGCTTTATGACGCTGATCTGGACAAGAAGTTCTGGGCGGAAGCTTGCAATACGGCTGTATACATACATAATCGGATTGTTTCTTCAGTTTTAGATGGCAAAACACCATATGAGTTATGGACAGATGTTAAGCCAGATCTGAGCAACATAAGGATATTTGGATCCTCTGTCATGGTTCATGTCAACAAAGAGAAAAGGTCCAAATGGGACAGAAAGTCCATTGAATGTATACTACTTGGATATCCTGATAATATTAAAGGCTACAGATTGTATGATCCAAAAGAGAAAAGAATTTTCACAAGTAGAGATGTAATTATCAAGGAGAAACAGTTAGTTATGATAGATATTACTTCTGAAGACAATAAAAATGAGTCTGAGATGGATAAAACATCAGGAGACACCCAGATTCTGCAGGATTCAGTGGGGGACTCAGATTGCACATTGACAGAAGAAGCAAAGGAGGATACATCTACAGAGTTTTCAGATTATTTACCAAGTGATTATGAAGATTGTTTAGACACACAGAGTAGTAGTTATAAGCCAGATAAACCTGTCAGAGAACGTCGTGCACCAGACAGATTTGGTTTTGGTGGTATCTGCTACACAGAAATGGATAGTGGAACAGGTCTCACACTCAAACAAGCACTGAAAGGGCCTGAGAGAGACAAGTGGCTGCAGGCAGTACAGGAGGAGCTGGAGTGCTTCGAGCAAAGTGGTGCCTGGGAGGTAGTCAATGTTCCTAATAACTCTACTATTGTGCAGTGTAAGTGGGTGCTTAAGAAAAAGGTTGAGTGTAGTGGTAAAGTCCGTTATCGTGCAAGGTTAGTGGCTAAAGGGTTTACCCAGCAACCTGGTGTGGACTATACTGAGACTTTCTCGCCCGTAGTAAGATACAGTTCTCTTAGATTATTGTTTGCTATTTCAGTAAAACTTGGACTTGACATAACACATTTAGATGTGTGTACTGCATTTTTGAATGGTGATTTGAATGAAAATATTTTTATGCAAATGCCTGAAGGGTTTAACTGTTCAGATTCAGACAAAGTTTTGAAATTAAAAAAGGCTATTTATGGATTGAAGCAATCATCAAGAATGTGGTATAATAAAGTAGATATGTGCTTAACTAAAAATGGTTATTCAAAGTCAAAATATGAACCTTGTTTGTACACTAAAAAGGGTGGTAGAAGTATGACTATAATTGCATTATATGTCGATGATTTTTTTGTGTTTTCAAATAGTAGTGATGAAACAAATAATTTAAAGTATATTTTGGAATCTCAGTTTAAAATTAAAGACCTGGGTCAAATTAGACAGTGTCTTGGTATGTCAGTTCATTATGATAAATGTAATAAGATTTTAACTTTAGATCAATGTGATTATATTGATCAGTTGTTACAAAAATTTAATATGGTTGACTGTAAACCAGTAGATACACCAATGGAGTGTGGATTAAAATTAACAAAAGATTTAAGTTGTGATAAAAGTTTGCCTTATCAGCAACTAATTGGATGTTTAATATATCTTGCCATACTTACCCGACCCGATATAACTTTTCCTGTTGTGTACTTAAGTCAGTTCAACAATAGTTACAATAAAGAGCACTGGACTCATGCTAAACGTATACTAAGATACCTAAAGGGAAGTAAAGATTATTGTATTAAGTATAGTGGTACAGATGACAACAAGATAGTGGGCTATGTGGATGCAGATTGGGGTAGTGATATTACAGATAGGAGATCCTATACAGGCTATTGTTTTACTCTATCTAGTGGTTTAATATCTTGGGGAAGTAAAAAGCAAAAGAATGTAACTTTATCTAGTACCGAAGCAGAGTATGTTGGCATATCTGAATGTTGTAAGGAGGCAATTTACCTTAGGAATTTGCAAAGTGAAATCATAGGTCTAGTGCAATGTATTTTAATTTTTAATGATAACCAGAGTGCACACAAGTTGTTATATAATCCTATATTTCACAATAGAACAAAGCACATAGACATAAGATTCCACTTTGGTAGGGAATGTATTAAAAATAATATAGTTAAAATTGAGTATCTTCAGACTGATCTAATGCCAGCTGACATACTCACAAAGTCTTTAAGTTCTGTAAAACATTGTAAATTTCTAGAATTGTTGGGAGTTCAACAAAAGTAAAAATTGTTATTTAATTTTGATATAGTGGGTGTATTAATTGTATATCAAAATGTGTACTGTAGTGACATCTAGTAGCTTATGTTAACTATTTCTATGATATAGTCTATGACAATAAATATGGCAGTCTGTCACTTCCAACGCACTCGGTGGTTTCAATTAATAGTTATCTTAGTGGATAAAACCGTATCCACAAGGCGTCTCAAATATAACACGTATTATCCGGCCCTCCCTTGTTCGCATGTAAAAGAGAATTGAACGCTCGACGCCGCGCGGGCCGGGCGTGACGTACCCCGTGACGTCATCATGCCCACACCACGTGACACCACGCTTGTGGCGGTGATTGTACCTTATGTTTTTGAGTGTAGTTCTTATAATGACGCGTTGAGTTGAGAGTATTTTCGTATTTTTTTTATTTGATAATGTTGACGTTAATTAATAATGATAATTATTGGCGTCAAATAATAATAATGATGACTTCAATGATGTCAAGCAGATAAATATTACAAGCTTTTATTTAGCTGCATCCGCCCCGCGCTGCTGTAATTAAACCTTTCAAAGTTTCACTCATAAGTTACAATTACAAATAATTACAGACTAAAAGAATCTTTGATAACAACGATTTTGTATCCTAGGTATGCCCTAACGGATAAATCTTTGGATATTTGACATTTTCTTTGTTCAAACATTTCGTTGTCGTTCGCTATCCTAACAAGTGAAAAGTGTGAAAACAACAAAGCCTTAGTTCTATACGTGTTTATTGTGTTGTTTTTACACTTGCGAAATTCACACGATGGTAATTTGTGATATTTTAAGCTGAAAATAAAGTTTAACATGTCCAGTCACCTAACATAAGTCACAAATACAACACGTATTTTCCGTCCCCTTGCTCGCATGTAAAAGAGAATTGAACGCTCGACAGCGCGCGGGCGTGACGTATCTCGTGACGTCATCATGGCGCCCACATCACGTGACACCACGCTTGTGGCGGTGATTGTACTTATGTTTTTGAGGATAGTCTGTTAAAGATGCGTCGACTTGTGAGCGTAGGTTTCTTTGGCTTATTCCAATTTATTTGTTAAGTTTTTGTTGGCATTCGCTTTTTATATAATAACATAACTCTGTGGTAATCATAAATTAAGAAGAAAAATACTATTTTTTATACACTCTTCTTTAAATCAAAAGATAGCAGTTGAAATATAAATAAATCACTATTATGTGAGAGTATGGACTTTTTGTTTAACAAAGCATAAAGCTTGTGGCAGATCTGCCACTAACTAAGGAATTCAGACATCAAATCATGAAGGCCTTTGAGAACATACGGCAATGATGATGATGATAATGACTAGTATTCAAATCAGGGTCTCTAAAAGGTAAGTAACTTAATTAGAACAAAGCTCAAACGCCTCCTAAATTACGTGTAATTCCAAACAATTACTTCACTAACCCGACACTAAATACCGAATTATTCACCAACACCAACCACCTACGTCGGTCGCCATGTTTGCTGACCACGTGACCAAATCAAAACACGCTACAACCCAAACCCCACCTTATTCTCCCGAACTACAGTCCATTATTGCATAACAGACACTAGCACACACAGTTTATTCTAAGCTTTATTACCGAGGAGTAAAGTCGTGTTTTCGCGTAATGGAGTTCTATTGCACAGTTTAATACACATTGCTGTTTCGCTTTGTAATAGAAAATAACGTGATATAGAGCCGGCGATGTATTGCAAATGGATAAAAGTTTGTTTCTTTGTTACTTTTATGGTACGGATGTTAGGTTATGGATCATTTTGCTAAGAGTGCGCCGTTTGTATGAAGACAATGTTATGGAGGGAGTTATTTTGATCGCTTGTTTCTTTGTGTTGGAGAATCGACTAGGTTTTCGTACGGATAATTTGTTTTTAACCTGATTTACATGTTGTCAAATTATACAGATTGTTTTTTAAAGCGAAATATAAATATTGGACGGGCTTCTATATGGACTACAAACACGGAACATAATACCTATCTATTAACTAATATATCAATTTGATAAGTATGAGATGGAGTCATACACCGTGGGGTCCGCATATTACAACAGTTTATACACTTATTGTTATTAATAGAAACACTAAGGGCCTGTTTCACCATCTTCGAGGTAAATTAGTCAATGGTTACATAAGAGAGCTAACAAATCATCTGTTAACTGTCAGTGGTTGACGGACAAGATTCCATTGACCAATTAACTCACTTTGAAAGTGTCTGTAAGCGAAAACCATTTGAAAACTCAATATAATTTTTAAAGACCTATGTATCCCACAAGTATGGGTTTAATGAAATTCGTTATTTTAGTTTCAGTTATATGTATGGGCATAAGTATGGGTGGGTAACCAGAAAATTCAATGTCTTTGTATGGAATTCTTAATGTAGTTCACATAATACATAACAACAGCAATAAAGAATTGAGTATTGAGTACATCTTCTTACCAAATTTCCACAGCATACTTCTGGCTGTAACATAAGGACGGAGACAGATAATATGACAAATCCATAAGGGGTTTATTTTTGCCATTTGACTGTGGAACCCTAAACACGGCGACCACACCCCCACATCATACCCCGGATCTAAATATCCCGGCATATTGCATCGCGTACTCGCAGCGCGGGGCAGTTGTCGCCGCCATGCATTATGCAAGTTGCAGCCGTCGCGAACTTATTGTACTACGTTCTTCAAAGAATCTATATTTTGGAGTTTTTAAGATATGCGCCTTCTGATGGACTTAAGGAGATAATATATAATCTAACTGCAAGTTCATTTCTTTTATAACTTCTTACTAAATTAGGAGCTAAAAGGAGTGCCCCGCGGCCCCGCGTTATAATGAATTTTCCTGCTGTAAAAAGTAGCCTATGTCCTTTTTCATGTTCTTAAAAATCTTTGTACAAAATTTCATTTAAATCGTTTCTGCCGTTTTTGCGTGAAAGAGGTACGTACGGACAGAGAGTTACTTGTGCATTTATATTATTAATATGAATATGCATAGAAATGATGAATACAGAAGAATTGGGTAAGGATAATATCCCGATTTGACAACTCTGATTAAATATAAAAAAAAAATAAAAAAATATTAATTATTTGTATTGTGAACACCGTTTCAAATTTATATGAGTACCATTAACCATAAAGGGTTTAAGGACTCATCATTATTGTTGTATTATCGATGCTTAAGTATTATAAATTAAATTGTATCTGTTCCTATGTTCTCAACAGTCTCAAAAACTACTGAAAGGATCTTTATACAGTTTTCATCAATATATAGTATAATAGGATCAATATATAATAGGTAGATAGAATGCATAGAAAGATTAACAACTATGCCAAGTGGAAACGGGCCAGCTAGTTTAGTATATACAAAAAAAAAAAAATATATATATATAATCTAAATTAACAATTAAAAAAACCCCGATTCCAGAACTTTGGTGCCCTTAAAAGTAAAAAGTTATACTATTTTGTAATGTGCACGTGGTGTGCTTTCATTTGAGACCCCACTCGAGTATATTTGCAGATTTTCGGTTTCCCTCCCGTCTCTTACTCTCATAACTTTTAAACTGGTCAACCGATTTTTATCAAACATTTTTGAGAACACTCGTACGAAACTTAGCTTTCATACAAAAAAAAAACTAATTTGAAATCGGTTCATCCCTTCGGGAGCTATGATGTCCCAGACAGACAGACAGACAGAAACTTATAACACCCCTCTTTTTGTTGGGGGTTAAAAATAAGTTATTGAAGTCAAATGCAAACTGCTAAGTTCAAAAAAAGGAAATATGAATTTTAAGATTTATTCTAAATCATCTTTTCGTAGTTTTCATGTCAGTTAATATTACTGTTTTCCATAAAAATACAATTTATGGAATGAAATAATTATATTGACAACAATTAATAGATTATCTCGTATCAACCTCTTCACCATAAAAGACATCGTATTACTTAAATGTCCATTCCCGCCTAATTATACCCCACTGTCCCCCATTTATCTCAGAATCTACCCAAATTAAGTACCAAATGCCCTCGCATAACCAGCCCCTTATCTAAAGAGCACATAGTTACTGCAACCCCTTCACTGCTCGTTAGGGGTACAAATTGAGCGGGGTTTTACCCCCCAGGGGTAAAGGGGTGCGGTCTGAAGGAATGCCCGGATTTGCGAAGGGTACTTTCATGGTTATTGTTGGATGTTTTGTCAACAAGTTTGTTGGAGGTGCTCTTATTGTTATTGCATGGTTTTTGCAATGCATTTGCGTAACTGTTTCATGAGATTTGTTGATGGATGCTGTTTCAATAACGTAGAACTTCTACATGCATAATTAAGCTTTTAGATTTTTAACGCATTAGACTTAGTTCAAATTTTTTTTTAGCTTGGCGTGTCCAATCGCAAAGGCCAGATATAAGTGAAGTATAAATATGTACAATATTATTATTTTAACCATATCTTGGTGGATATTATTATTTACACAAAATACACTCTATCACGTGATCTTTGGAACGCAAGATTGTGTCTGAGAAAGTCTGCTCGCTGATTCGCACGCGATTATCTTAATTAGGTTATTACGGTTTCCCGTTTTTTACGCGCTAATACTTGTATTTGTTTCGAAGTGTGATAGTGTGTGTTAAGGGGCCCATTATAATAAAATTTACAATTTTTCAAATACTTATGGCAGCACAAAATAATTTTGATAAGATTTTGAAATATTTTATCATGTGGTATTTGATTACATATCAACAATATACCTACTAACTTATTGGAAGGCCAATTTTTGGGACATCTTGTATCTTATAAGCGTAACCAAGCATCACGTAATAAATTAATAAAACAATTTCCAAGCACTTCATTTCCCCAACAACCAAGGAAATACTGAACAAGTGAATAAAACCCGAACAATATTACCTTAAACGTACGACGTAATCCTACACCGCCGGAATCCGCGCTCGCAAACAGACAAGAACGGGCGGAGGGGTCAAATGGGGTAAAATGGGGTAAAACCGTGAAATTCCGAGAACATGTGAAAACGCAAAGTTTCTGCTTTTAATTGTTATACCTCCTCAGGGAGCGGGGTTTATGCGAGTTCTGATTAAAGTTGTCAGTCTGTCGTAGATGGCGCCACCGAGATGTGGGGTCTGAGAGGTGGGGTATTTTGTAGTGACATGACAAGTTTTACGCGCGCCCTAATTCGTATTAGATATGTGACCACATAGTGAAACTACTTCAAGTTCAAGAGGTTAGTGTTCTAGGAATAGTTAATGAAATAACTTTGAACTCCGGATTTTGTAGGGCTTTTGGGAATTCAAGAAAATTTTAGAGAAATAGTCATAGTTCATGATAGTTTCAAAAGTTATAATATTCATAGTGTTTATGTGTTTATGAATTAAAGCAAAGTTGAAGATACGCGCTTATGTAGTAGGAAATACAGTTTACATTTCACAGGGGTATTCAGTAGGTGACTAACTTGAGCACGCTTTGTTGAATAGTAAATATCAATTTAATTACATAAAATAATACAAAACTCATCTAACATCAAAACAGTTCAGTTTGTGTTATATCCAAACTCCTACATAGAAAGGTTTTGGTAGCTCTATAAGTATTTTTAGGGCTTATTATAACCAAAAATGTATAAAAATAAGTGAATTATGGCACCAGATACAATTATCACGTAAAATGAATAAGAACGCTATTTACGTTCCCACTGCTGGGATAGAAGGACTTCTCTCCGGACTAGAGATTAGCCATAAATTCACCACACTGGCCAAGTGCGAGTTGGTCATACTCATATCCTTTATACACTTCAAAGTCCTCAGACAATGCTGGTTTACTCACGATGTTTCCCTCACCGTAGATGAACATGCACACATAATTATATCAAGAAGAAAAATAAGAGATGCGTGCGGGGTTTGAATCCAAGACCTTCAGAATGAACCACTTACCCAACACGGCACGTAAACTGATTACAATTCATTCAGAAATCTGTTTAACATAACCAACATTATTACAGCATAATCGTCTCAAGCACGTTTATTCGTAAAGTATCACTCTATCTATGTACAAGTATTTTCGCACGTGTTTTTGAAGACAGACGCGGCGTGTTACGCGGTAGGCGCCGCGCCGGCTCGGATGCAAAGGTTGAGATATAATTATAAACCTTATTTTTGCTTTGCTAATGTGTGGAGAATATACTCTATAATCAAGTAATAAAGTTAAATATAATAAAGTTGCCAATGGAAATGTGGCCGCGAGTATAAAAAAACATAAATATGTTACTAGCTGACCCCAGCAAACGGAGAAGAATCGGTCAAGCCGTTTCGGAAGAGTGATCGACGGGAACGAGCATTGTGACACGAGAATTTTTTATATATAAGATTATTTAACAATACTAGCGACTAGCTAATAGTTTTTTTATTGTTAGTAAATAGGTAGTTTTATGAATTTTTTTCTTGTAGTAATTTAGTATTCTGTGATTTTACTATATTCATAAATTCTTTATTGCACACAGAAACAAAAACAAATACTAAGTAGTACCATAGGTCATGTCTAAAGGCGAGCTTAACCCTATTAGAGTATTCTTACAGCAAACCTGCGGGTATATTATTATATTGTATTGTTATATGTGTCGATTGAGTTCTATTCACGTTTTTGATGTAGGTATATTATGTGGCTATCCGTGAAAATCTTTAATAAGCTTTCTGTTGCTACTATGTTAGTTAATAGTGTTAATCGTAGCTGTTGATTTTACTTTAAATAAATAAATAAAGAAAATCATTTCATTTACAAAATCAAAATATCAGGCATTGCCTGTGCGCTCATGGAAAATGTTTGGTGAAATGTTAAACCGCTACATGTACAAATATGCTGTAACAATTTATCGGCTCGTTGTAATGTTACAAGTTAATGTTCTCCGCAAGTGTTTCAACACCTTAATGTAGCGACATCTGTGCCTCCTGTCTGATAACACTGATAACGAATCCCACACGATGTTGTATGTTGATCTGTGTTCGTGACTTTGTCGTGATCTAATTATTTGACGTTTTGGAATTAAATGGTATTTTTGGTATGTAAGTCAGGCAAAGTGAGTATCATGCTGTACAGAAAGCTACAATTAATTGATTATTCTAGTACTGAGCTCTGACTTTTCTTCTCTAGATAAAAGAATATATAGCCTTTCACGTTTCCCTTTTTATACACTCCATCTACCCCTGAAAACCGCACAAAGTTATGTTCAGGACTTTTGAGATTATCACGAACACGCGGCAGAAGATAAACTAACAATATGTATATATACTTAGTATTTATCCTCATTAATTCCATTTCAAATATTCTGTTATAAAAAGTCTTACCATTCACTTTGATTAATGCAAGCAGCATTACTCAAAGTCAAAGGTAAAAAATTTATTTCTAATAAACACAAGTAACTTCACAAAATGATTTCATCCATTTTAATTAACTTCGAACAATCCATAGACAAGAATGCAATATGGCCACATGTCGACGTTCGACATCGTATGTCGCACACGCGATAACATCCACAATCTCTCGCCCGTACATTCCGTACACCTGCTCAATACAACAATATCTTATCTATTTCCATAGATTTATAAGCTTCAAGTTATGTTATGACGAGTGAAATTTAATGCAGGTATCTAATATAATTTGAAATCAGCAATAAGGAGATAATGTCAAAGTAAAAACATTTATTTCCATAAAACACAGGGTATGCTTAGAAATGTCAAAAAAACTTTAAAATCATTTAAATTATTTATTTTATTAGTTAATTATTAAATAAAGTTAACTAAACAGTAAATCATATAAGTAAGATTGTCTTGACAGTTGTAGTCACCGACACAGTGTAATGGATGAGCTCGTTGATGGATCAGTAGCCATACAGCACGAAGAACTATCTGAGGGGCATCTGAGCCCGCAGATCGACCAACGCCTTGAGGTCAATAAAACAAAGACTAAATTTTTATCTTATATAGTAATCATTGGATCACGGTGGTTATAACCCGCTTCTGACAGAAATAACTGAAAGCCTATCGCCAGTTGAATTGTAACGAGAATGATTTAAAATAATCATTAATTTATTTTCCTATTAATCACCTTTAAAATCAAAGAGAAGAGCTTCCAAAAAACCTTTAAAAATGCCTGACAATCAGCGAAAGCTATTAAAAACTATTTTAAAACTTAAACCTAAAATCTAAAACAAACAATATCTTCATCAGCTCGTTATTTCCCTGTTTTGTCGCAAGATATCGAAAACTATTTACCCAAACTGTATTACAAAAGTAGCCAAGCACGAGTCGCGCAAAACACTCGGCCGAGTTTTTGCCGTCCGCCGGCCGATACGGGTTTAATATCGCGCTTTTTGCCTCCCCCCTGTATAATGGGAACTCCCTGTATAATGGAAACATCCTGTTTAATGCACAAACACCCTGTGTTTTGTGTAAACTGTCTGCTCTGGTGTATATGGGAGAGAATTAGTTAATCTGAGTAGTAATTTTCAGTCGGCCTGGTTATATTGGATTGCGGCTTTTGTTAAAAAGCTAGTGATTTTCATATATCAAAGTATCTTTCTTATGAAAGATATGCTACGGATATTATATTTTATACATAACTAATTTTATGTTTCATGAAAAACTCAAAAAAGCTTCGTCCTATTTATTTCATTATTCCATTCAACGGAGGACGACCGCCGCCGTACTTACAAAATCAGATGCAAGGGTTCAAGTTGATATAAATAAAAATTTAATAATGTTGTATAATTATTTATTTGCAACATTGTTATAAGAAACATTATTGCCCATTACTTATATTTCTCTACAAGTGTATGGAATGACAAAGATACAATAGTAAATACAATTTTTTGTTATTGTTAGATTTTACAAATCTTAGAAGCGTCAAAAATAAAATACAAACAAATTGAACATACATAGGTACATGTAGGTAGATAACCTAAACTTGAACTTTTATCTTTACAACTATTTTTTTTAGTTTATATCCGTTTTTGACGAGAAAACCCGAGAATACCCATGCGATACGGCTCTATACATCTTTCTTTTACCCATGAAACTTAAACTGCGAATAGTTTTCTCGAACTCTTTCTTTTCGAGACTTCTTGCCGAGAAATTCTCGTCACAACTCTACTCAATAATGATGATGATAACAAACAGTCACATTCCCAGTTACAAACTAATAAGGTCTCAAAAGAAACGAAACGAATTGAAGAATGAGAAATCATTTGAATAAATTAAGTTTGATGGCGTCTGGCGCGACGCCAAATGGACCTAAATATTATGTACGAGATTGATGGCGGGATATTAGGTTGGAGATTGTGCAGTGCAGTAGGTGTTACTGAGTCTTGACCTAGTAATGTCGCGAAAGGTAGGCCTTAATTGCCCGTTTGCACCAACGTTTCCATATGTATACCTATTCTATAATATAAAAATGTATCGCAAAATGTATTGGTAAGCACATAACTCAACAACGCCCGGACCATTTTATTCAATTCTTTTTTTTTTTCAATGATTGTAGAAGACCATGGATGGGTCTAGTCAAAAAATCTAATAATTTCTGGGAAAACCATTTTGAATAATTACTCGTTCGAAGCCGGGTCGGGCCGCTAGTACCTATAGGTATAAAACTAGTCCTGTGAAATAAATCACTTATGTGGAGAACGGGTAAACCCATTTTAATAGTAAATGATTTGTTAGGAATTTCTCAGCCGGGAATAGCAGAATAACTACTTAAAACATGTATAAATGGGCTGAAAAATAAAATAAATGTAGAAAAAAAACACTTACAAATATGATGTAGTTTCAGTTTAAAGAGGGGTTGTCACGCGCACAACTGAAGAATTTAATTGAACAATACTTTGCTCTACCATTTTTTTATAATGAAATGGGCTTATTTGTTATTACAGTCTAACCAGAAGGTAGGTACAAGGTCAACGATGGCACAAGTTCTTGTAAGCTGCATTAAAATCCGTATTGTAGTTTAAAACATCTAACAGAACTAGATTCCTTAGTTCTGTCAGATGTTACCTACAATACGGAGTTTTTGATACCTACTCCCAACGATTAAAAATCCTAGATATGCCCTAACCTAAGTGAGCCCTCCATGATTGAGATTCAAAGGTAACCTAGTTGTAACATATTTGAATCAGATTGCACATCTTGACAACAAAGTTACAGGACATGATAAATTAATTTTTTTAGCATATTCGCGAAAATTGTTCCAATAACAACCTGAGATCCTGACCTATAAAACGCAGAAAAAAACTCCTAAATAGGTACGTGATACATCTCTTTCGTTAGATCTAATAATGACAAACGCTGCCAAGCTCCCCAGCAGCCAAGCCTCCCAAACACCTACGGCTAACCCAACAATAAAGGCATCGCCCTCAAATAGCGAAAACATCCAAATCACAATCACTCTCTCCATAAAACTATCAAACAGCGTACACAAAAACATCATTCCAACAAGAAGTTCCATAATATGTAGATACCATAGACAAGAGATATAATAATGGCGGGAGAGGCGCTGGCGCGAGGCACCTCGTTTGAAAAACAAAGATGGAAGATTCGGGGCGCACCGGACGCGGGGCGCGGGGCGAGGGGGGGCGGGGGAATTATGTTATTCTTAATTTAATTTCATTAGGCTGCGAGATTGCGCAGGTTTACGTCGACCGAGCTATAATTGCTGGTTACGCAGCCTGCAACTTAATTGTTGGAGAGTTTTTGTTTTATTGGTGAGGTGCGCTTATTACTGTTTGGTTGACTTAGTTTCGTTTCATCTATAAGTTCTAGTTTTGTATATAGAGGTAGAAGCTACATAGTTTGTTTAACTTTATTATTTAAAGTAAATCTTATGTTATTCTGGAATAGAAATCTCATCATGTTTTGTTATTAATTATAATAATAAATTATTTATTTCAGGTATCTCATACCTTACAGACTAACATTCATACAAATATAAATCTTATTTACTAAAATATCCATCGTGTCCGAATCATGTTATCATCTGTTATTGAATCTAGGATAAGGCCAGTGAATGTATAGGATATATTTATACTAAAATGCATTCAAATTCGTAGAGTAGTTTGAATGATATGCGACTATATTTTAGAATTTGTAAAGACTCAACTAAAACACAAGCTTAAATAAAGTTTATTAACTTGCTCCATATTCATAACCGAATATTTCATATTATTCATTAAACCTGAATAACTAACTTTGACTGTTTGAATCCATAGAAAATATACCACTTAGATTGCAAACCATTTTTCCCAGCAGTGAATTTCAGAATGAAAAGTCAGAAAACCAATTAAGCACAGGCCGGGCACCAAAAGCCGCGCTGCACTTCTAATTTCAAACTAACAAACTTTTCGGCACTAATAACCATAAAGAAGCGGAACACCGAACCAATTTACTACCGTCCGGTCCTCGCAAAAAGTCTATCATAACTTTCCTCGCAAACAAAACTCCAATTGAAAACTGCATTCGAAAACTGGAATTTTAATTCCCTGTAACATATGCCGCGCCCACCCCCACCCCCCACCCCCGGCGGCGGGGCTGTAATTAAAAAAATGTGTCCCAGTTCATTCGTGCCCAGTGTGACCGCACCTCCCCCTAACTAATTAATAATTTCGGACGAAACGGCTCGCGAATGCTCTAATGGTTTTGGGATTTTAATAATAATCTCGCTTTGTAATTAAAATGTTTTTGTTGATGTTTATATAGGTCGTATTAGCTATGTCTATTGTCTATGATTGTGAACTTTCAGATTTATTTTGAGGGTAGATAGTCAAGCTTATGTAATATAAACATAATAATTTACTTGGATCCAGCGTTTAAAGAGCGCAGCAAAATCTATATCAAGAAACTAGATCTTTTGCTATTATGCCCTTAGATCATCATTTTGTATGCGGTAGTGTATTTACAGCGAAGTAAAAGATATTCCAATACTACTTTGTTCGCTCTTTTTGGAGCATTTCGTTAATCGTTTGAAACGACGTCACAAACACAGGCTCGGTTTTTCAAAAATATACGGAAACTTTTTAAATAATTTTTTTCTCCTTCGAAAATGTGTAAGTCAAATGAAAATATGTCCTAAGAGTCTAGACCTAAGTCCTAGATTTCTATCAGGTAACCTACGAGTTTAGTAACTATATACAATTATAAGATTTTTTTTCTGCAATAATTGGGTGCATATAAAAAGGCATTGTAGAAATAATTATTATATTCTGCTTCACATAATATCATCAAGAAAATAATGCCAATAGACAATTTTAGTATCTGTGTCAATGATACGCTAAGCCAAGCCACGCTCCATCGACTAAATCCACAGATAAAAATATTGTCTCTGGTAATATCCATGTCCACTTATTAGTTATTACATTATTACACAGATAACCTATCTTAGTTAATAACGATAGAGACCTTTATTAAATCCCTTGGCTTGTGACGGACGGACAGATATTATGCTTGTTGTAGATAGTATAATCGAATTTTGTCGATTGCGATAATATTAATCCATTTATTGGATGATATGATGGATGAATACAATCCCACATTATGCTGATTATAGTGTTGTGAATTGATTATATTAGCTGAAATTAAATTAGAGCTTTCTATATTCCATTGTAAATTTTTTATGTGATTTTCTACAGTATAGAAGTTTTTTAAAGAAGCGCTCAGACAACTTTCCTATTTTGCCTGCGTTATGTACTAAAAAACGTGTGAATGTACTATAAATGATTTTTATCAGATAAATTTAGACTGAAGCCTTCCCATAAAAACCGACCCTAGAGTTCACCTGCCTACTGTTAGCGCTTTCAACTCACTATGACATGATCATTACATATTTTTAAATCGAATCCACATCTTCTTTAAATATAACTTTGATTTTACATATTCATTATAATATCAGAATTTCAGGGAAAATGCTGTTTTTTTTTCTTAAATAATCCTAAAAAATGTGCATTTTAAGTGTTACTTAAATCCTTATTCGCAAATTTATTGATAATATTATTATAATAAATATTAAAGGTAAAATTATATATTTAGCATAGATCAATGTATGCCTATGTTATGTATGTATGTCTACAAAATATATCCGTTAATATTGCGGTACTTAAATAATTATCTTATACTAGAGGTAGATGAGGATTGATAAAATTGAATAGAAACCTTCAAACTCAGTGTTATCGTACTAAAGTTTCCGAAATTCGAAAATAAAATATTATTATATGTTTTTATAATATATTTACCATTTTAAGTTATAAAGCTCACTTAGGTTTAGCTATTTAAATTCGTGTTCAGGATTTGAATTTTGTCAAACATCGGGTCAGTGAAACCTCACACTAAGAAACTCTTTTAAATAATATATGGGCGAAACTAGGTAGAAGCTTATAAAAAGAACCCCAAAGGAAGTTTCAAGTCTGAAATTTATCAAATCTAAAAATCACGTATTTTATATTCTAAAAGTATCTATCTATAACTTTAAATTCGACACCATAGAGGTAAACAAATTTGCAAACAGCTTTTGCGCTCAGATATCGATGAGCAAAACACTTTTCCGAGATGGGGGAATGAAAAAAGTATTTTTTTTAACTGAAACATCTGTAGATGCGTCTTCAGGTACAAAATATTCTTCTTATGTCTACACAAATTTAAATGGATATATTTATTGGTCTTTTGCGGCTTGTTTTTTTTTTTAATGTTAGCCTAATTAAAATCGTTTTGGTTTTTTGGATTAAGGCATGGGCTGCATAGAATGCTTGTTAAAAAATTTTGTTATTAAAAATATATCCATTTAGCAAAACATACGGTTATCTATACTAGTTTAATAAAGCAAAGACTTCATTTGTTTGTTTGTTTGCTTAAACGCTCTTTTCTCAGGAACTACGAGTCCGAGTGCAAAAAATATTTCAGTTTTTATGAGTTTATTTATAGAAGGCTAGTTCGGTGGAAAAACACGATGTTCCCGCTGGAAAATTCATAAAACGCGGGCAACGCCCCAGCTAATCTATAAGCTAAGCTATGAGTATGCTTAGGCATAGGATAAGCTATAAATAGATTCTTACAAATTTAACATAGATTCAAATGTATTAACACAATAGTTTGTTTTTAACGTAGGTAAATCTTATGTTACTGCCGATAAATATTTTATATATATTTTTATATTATATTATATATACGTTACAACGCGGCTGGTCTTGTTATGTAATATATAAAATTTCGCCCATCCATGTCGCAATGTTAGTTACCGTGCTCCTCCGAAACGGATTTACTGATTTTTACCAAATTTTATATGCGTATTCAGTAGGTCTGAGAATCGGCTACTATCTATTTTTCATTTTGCAAAACAACGTTTGCTGCGTTTAGCTAGTAATTTATAAACCATGATATATTTTATACCTAATATCGATCGATCACCAATATTATAATGCGAAAATATGTTTTAACTAACAACTAACAATTATTTTAATAGGTTATCATTTTATAAATTGGCAAACTTAAATAGCTTTTTAGGCGGAAAAACGTACCTCCCGTATTATTCCCGTGTGACGATGCAAATTTACACACATACTTTTACATATAGTAAATAAGTGCATAGGTACTTTATAAAATCACCTCCACTTTAAAAAAATAGAAATACCTAGAGAAATCTATACTAATATATAAAGCTGAAGAGTTTGTTTGTTTGTTTGAACGCGCTAATCTCCGAAACTACTGGTTCGAATTGAATAATTCTTTTTGTGTTGGATAGTCCAGTTATCGAGGAAGTCTATAGGCTATATAACATCACGCTACGACCAATAGGAGCAAAGATATAGTGGTAAATGTGTAAAAAACGGGAGAAATTGTTCATCTTTGAAGCCTTCCGTTGCGTGCGACGTGAAAACGGTTCAAGATACACAAAAAATATGTATTAAAGAATAATAGCTCTTTTAATGATCTAAAAACAGTCCGCGATAGTATTTGTCTATCTTTTAAGATTAACTCATAAAAACCGTTTTTATGGTACCTAATTTGGTCGAAATAATTTGTTTAAGTTGTATCAACATAATAATATTAATCTTTATTCAAATAAATATGTTGTTGGTTAAGAGTAAGTACTTCATCCATTATAACGCGGGTAGCACCGCAGGGCACAGCTAGTGTAGTAATAAGTAGGATGTAATAGGCCTTCTACTTGTTGTAACCCACGTAATATTCTTACACCATAAACAATAACATGAGCGGAAATAGGCCGAACAGCCCCCAGCCGTCGTTACGTCGTTACGTAGTACGTGTAACGCCGTTATAACGTGACGTACTTCCGTCGGCCGCGCGCCGTCGGAATACAACCAAGGCTTTGTTGTGTCCTTACAAAGGTTCTTTTGGTATCTGATTTATGGGCTTAGGAAGTGTTTTTTTTTAAGTTTATTTAAGGTGTGTTTAGAGTTATTGTAGCTCTCGGCGTAACTCTCGTATTTTTGGAAAAAAAAATTATACTTACACCGATTCTGATAATAACTAATATTATATTGTGATAATTAATGTCTAAAGATGTATCTTGAGCCGTAGAATTATTGAAGATTTATGTAATATTTATGTTTTGGCAGATAAATAAAGATAAAATCTCTATTTCTAACTTGTATGTACACTGCATCTCTACCTACTCTTTTCTTTCAAATTTCTTCATCACCACAGGTTTGCTGTAAGAAAACTCTTATAGGGTTAAGCTCGCCTTTGTACATAACCATTGTTAATAATGTATCCTTTTTGTGTACAATAAGGAATTTATGAATTTATAAAATGAAAAGATATAATAGATAAAGTTTTATTTCAATTTCAGATGTATTTCCGACATCCGAATATTTGTTTCTCTGTATATTAAATTAGTAAATAAATATAGCTACATAAACCACATAGCAAAATTTAGATTATAAAAATATGAATTATAAGGTTTGCCACTTATTTCTTATACCTACTACAATTGAGTTTTTTTTTAATTTTTAGCCAAGGAAATGATGTTGATTACCGAATTACAAGTAGGAAAATATATACTTTTTTACACACTTAATACTTTTTACAGTTAAGTCCAAAGCATTTGGTGTTCTTGATTCTTTATTTTACTAATCACGACTTATTTAAAAAATATTTAAATTGTCATTTCAATGGTTTAACAAATGAAGAAGGACAATTTTACTAAATGTTATTAACAAAGACATGCGTTACGCGTTGAAGTCTTTTCTTAAATAAATCTTAAGATATTTTGAATTAGGCTTTCCACATACCTAACCGTTTTGTCTTTTTTAATAGTACTCACGTAAATTAGGTTAATTATATTTTTAGGTAAAAATTGGAAACCCTAATAAAATGTTATTTAAAATTAATACCAGGCCAAACGGCTGTATTAAAAAAAAACTAAAATTACTTTTGAATACAGGTATAATGTTGTTAAATTTATGAGATTAAGTCTCATCATAATTAAATTTGAAACAGTAAATCTCATTGATACGAGATACTAAATCTTTTCATTCCATTTTTCGAATTTACAAATCTTAGAAACGTCCAAAATAATATGATTATTACTTAATATAGCAGTGATAATGACAAGCATTTTTTTTTGTAAATGTAAAATTTAATATAGATACCTATAAATAAGAACCCCAAAATTGTAATAACCACAAGATTGTAAAAACTGATAAATCTGTGTTGTTCTATTCGCTTCTCAACTCAGTATATATTATTGAAGCGAACTGTCAAGACAATGTTATTTCCTTGATAAGTTTTGTTTAACAAAATTGGATATATTAATTTTAAGTTGACCAGTCCTACATAGACAGGTCAGATAAGTTGACTTGTTCGTGTTTGCGCTGGGTTTCTAAGGAACTAAACATTTTGACTTGAAATTAATATCACTTCTTTCTAACCTATCCTAAATCTATAATACTCAAAAGGAAACAGGAGTTTTAATTATTGGAAACTAACTTCAAAGAACGTAGGTACTTAGAACCCACAAATTAAATTGGCGTTTTTTTAACATGAAATCAAAAATAAATACTGATTTATTCGTAGTATCATCAATGTAATAACGTTTCATTCCTAAACTTTAACTGAACGCCAAAAATACTGTATTATTCAGTTTAGTTGGTCAGTGGCATATAATAAACAAAATACAGATTTAACTGTATTATGCATGTATACATAGACAATTAATTTACTTGACATCTAGCTCGAATACATTTCAGACTGTTAATTTGCCAAAATCCAATTCAACTCTGTCATTTTAAAATATTAGATTACGCAGTGCACGTCACTAAAACTTTATCTACAAACTTCCAAATAGATTTATTTAACCCAATTGCAAATCTTTTGATCAATACTTTTAGAGCCAAATGAAACCTAGCGAGATCAATTTAATAGCTCTCCATGCCAAATTTCTTACAGATTTAACATAGACAGACATACATATGTTTATACAAGAATTGCTTGTTAAAGACCCGATCATCAATCCTCTGTTATCATCTGACTGTCAATTATATGAAAATTGTGTTTGACGGACTCTACTCGTATCTGATAACTAAAAAATCGGCCCTAAAGGCCCTAAAGTGCTAGAACACTTACTTGACTGCAGTCGGTCCCTCCACGCCATAGGGTTGGAGACCAGGCCCTGGAAGCCGGGCCAGTACAGCGGCTTGTGCTGGAGGTAGTGAGCCATGCCGGCGGCCGCGGCGGCCAGGGACAGCCTCGGCGCCAGCAGCCCCGCCGAGCCGCCCGCCGGCCGCGCCAGGATGTGGTCGATCCCGTGCGGGTTGGCCGTCGGCGGCGGCGCCTCCGCCAGCGAGCTCAGAGCCGCCAGCGGAGCCCCGAACCCCCCCTCCACACCGCGCGAGAACGGCGACCCACCCCGCAAATCCGACATTATCACACACACCGTACAATAAATACTCAAAACATTGTATTCGCTACTCGAGACGAGTGCCTGCGACCGCGCACCGCCACCAAATGAAAAGCTCCGAGCTTTTGCCGCGGACAAAAAAACGCTTCAATTGAGAACGCCCAGTCAATCTAAACGTTATATCGCCCGCTCCGCCCCTTGCGGGAACTACTCAAATGTATGCTGCTCTCGTTTTAGCAGCGTTGAGAGTGACAAGGATGGGAGACATGTGGTGTTAACACGAGAGCGTAGATTTAACGAATCGCTATTTAATGGCTCTTCTTGTCTCTTTATAATTAAGTCGGGTGCAGTTTTTGCGGTCCCCCCCTCCCCGCCGCCGCCGCCGCTAGAAACTATTGTGTTTCGAATAATAAGCCGAATGCTACGGTTTATTTTATGATGCGATTACCTTTTAATTTTTTATTGAGGAAATTAATTATCCGTTATCGAGAAATTATCGGATGCGTTACGAATGGGGTGGGTTGGGTGATTTCTTTATTTTTTTTTTTTTTAGCTTTTTGGTTAGATAATTTGAGGCTTAGATTTTCAATATTTAATAGTATATAATGTTTGTACAGGTTTAATATTTTACCTACCTAAGTGTGAAATACACGACGTATGATGGATAGGTTTCTTAACGATCCTGAATATATTATTATAAAATATCTGATATTCATTATTTTTATGAAAGCATCTTTAGTATATTTTTTCTTCAATTAACTTGTATAAATAAAAGAATATGTTTATTTTATAGCTATTAAAATTGGTCCACATTGTGACCCTACCCATTCATAGACTGCGAGATATATCGTCTGTAAACAAATAGCCCGTGAAATTCCCCTAAATATCTGCAATTAATCACTATTACTTGAAAATACTCATAAAAGGACTTTGGCAGATGTTACTGTAAGGCTTAGATTAGCCAACTTATATTTGCTGTTCAATTTGCGGCGTTACCAAAGCTTTATAAGGTCACACGTATGTATATTGACTATATTTATTATAATTATGGAGATAATAAAATACTTTTATTTATTAGTATAATTAATATATTAATTAGGGTGCCTAATTTAGTGAACTCTTTGTAATGTTCTAAGACACATTAGTATAATCTGTAATGCGAATGATTAAATAAAATATATAAATTTAATAAAACAGCTCAGTTAAATAAAAATAAACATCAGTGAAATATTTATAAATAGGATTTATCAAGAAACTTTTTAATAAACAAAGATTAAGTAAAAAAAATACCCTAATTATTTAAAATTGATTATAATTATGATTATGTATTTTACCACATTGACTTTTCATTTAATTAAAAAAAAGTCCTGCAAATATATAAGAATTTAAAAAAAATCTCTGAAAACATACACTACACTACCTATTACACTGAAGTGTTTAATTTATAAGTGTAGTTCCTATTTCGTCCACCGGCACATGAAGGCGGCGCGGCGCTGGCCGGGGTGTCTCGTATCGAGTGTCCATTATAACAATATTTGTCACGTATTTTATTGACTTTTGACAAATGACGGGCACCTTCCGGGCTCTGTACGGACCGTTCCGGACTTTTGTTGAATTTTATTACTTGCTATTATGGTTGGGAAGAGCTTAATAATACACTATTCTCGTGTTAGTCTCCGTACCTTGAGTTACCTTGACAATGTGGGAAGAAATCTGACAAAAAAGGTAGTTTAGTGAAATCGATAGGCACACTTACTAAAGATTTTTTTCAAGATGTCTGATTTTTTCATAGATTGTTTTATCATGATATGTAGACATAAATGAATTAATAAATAATTTAATAAAAAAAAGACAAATAAAGTATTAGGTATACCTAATAAACGCAATCTTTGTCAAAATCAAAATCAGTAAATTTCTGACTAACATTTTTATTTGTTGTAATTTTAAATATAATGAAATTTTATGACAAACATACCATTGATTATTTAAGGAATATTAAAGTATCTATAAACATAAACTAAATTTCAATTACTTTTTTTTATTATTTAATACTCAGAGTAGTAAAAAAAAAGTAAAGGGTCCCATGAACGCTTTAATAATAATTACCCACTAATTCATCACAATCAAACTACAAAACCAAAATAAAACGGTTTTTTATCACCTCCGGATATCATTAGGGTAAAAATATATAAATGCACAACACTGAGATCTGCTTTTGATCCGCGGACAATAGCATTCAAAATGGATGCCGGCCGGTACTCACAGAAGGGTCTCGTTTTACAATTATTGGGTCGTCTGTGTAGCTGTGATAATTTCAGAGCTGGTTTTGTGTAACAATAACTAGATTTAGTTTACTTAAATGTAATACAGATTATTATAAGTGTTCTTTGGATAGTTTGGTAATAATATCAGATAAGTAACGTTTATTATGTATTAGCTTTCTGCCGTGGTTTTATTCGCGTGGTAATAGGTATTCACGATAAAAAGGAGCTTTTTTTATGTTTGTTAAGCCTTCATTTGACCACAATCTCTCCTGATGTAAAGTGACGATGTGGTCTTAGATGGGGCAAGAAGACCTAGAAGGCTTCTCCGGACCACATTAAACTACGAAAAAAATGGCTCACGCTCTGGCCCAGCCCGGAGGGTGGTGACAAGCCGCGGCCGAAGCCTACCACCAGAGACTGTTCTTAGCACCACCCGGAGGTTCTTAGCACCACTACGTGTAAGGATTCACAGGGTTACCACTTACGAACGTGAACAAATAAATATCTTTTGTCGGTTACTCGTGAAAGAGCAATAAACACACACACACTTAAGATGATAAGATCTTTGTTTTTAGAATATGTATTAAGAAAATATTAATATTTGCACAAGTTGCTTGAGAGTTAAATATAGTTGACATTCACATTTCTTGATTAAAACATCTTATATTTCTTTGTTATAAATGGCCTGAAGTAATGCATAAATACCTGAATTTATTTGAACGTTCATTATTAGAGCCTCCTTGTGGAGGCTAGTAATGAATATTCCTAAAGAATATTCTTAACAATTAAGAACAGCTAATATCCAATTTAGATTTCATATTAATCCCTAAATCCCTCAAATCTATTATACCATACATATGGCCCTATATTAAACGCATAGAGTTTATTTTCGTGTGTTTATTTAAGGTAAACGTTATTAATAAACCAATGATTTTATCTGACAAAGCAAAGGTGTCGGCTAATTTGACAAGGGGATGAATGGAGCAGCGGGGAGCGGGCGTGGTGACAGTGGCAGCGGGCGCACGAGCGGAGCGGTGAGCGGGGGACACATCTGCGCGGACCACATAAGAAGAATAAGAACACATTTATTTCGGACCACAGTAAATATAATAACATACATAAACACATACAGACACATTTTAATTAAACAAAGATTTAGGAACAACATCGATACTTTGAGTTTCAAACATATTAATAGACTATAGTTAATATATTACCTATAGTGTATTAGATGGGTTTGTGAAAAATAATGAAAATATGAGTTGACTATTTAAATAATAGATAGGTACTTATTCGTTAGATATTTAGAGAAAATAATAAATCTGATATCTGGTTAGATAACTGAAAACAATAATAAATGTGAAGTCGTCATCCAAAATGTAATTATAACGTTGTATATGAAAAGTATACATGGTACTTCTTTCTATATAAGTGGAAGATTGAAGAGTGAAAGATATAAGTATGTCTACTACAATTAATATAGATAATAATTCATAATTGATAGAGAATAAATGTTCATTTATAAAACACATGGTTGTATATAAACCTGATATTAAATAACAAAAATAATGTTTTCAATTTGCCGTGTATTTCGGTGACACAATTTCTATTTTATGCTTTTGTTTAAATGTTTGCATATAATTGGTAGAATTGGTTGAACACACTTTTGCGCCCTTTGAATTGTCTTCTGTGATTGTGAAATCGTGATTAGAGACCTGTGAAAATATAAGAAGATAGTCTAAAATTTTTGCTTAAGGCTGCGCGTAGCCACATACGTAGCTTTCCATACATACTCAATTTCTAATAATTAATGTGGACTCTGCGCTTGAAGCGTCAGTTTGCCAGTGTCAAGTTAAATAAAATTAAAAAGTGAAAAAGATGTTACTCAGGTGAACGACATTTTGCGTCTCTCTCATAAATCTAGATTGCACTAATTTATTTTTCATAGTTTGTAATTTGATTTTCTAAGGTTGATTGTCAATGGTGATTTATGTGAAATTATTTTATTTAAGTGGAAATAAATGAATTATTATTATTATTAAATACTCACGTTAATAGTTACGATATATGTATATGCAATGTTTGAGTTGCTGGCTTACCGCTGTATGTCTGCCCAGCTCCTACCTGGCTGTGTGCGCGCATCCGGCGGAAGGGACGTGCGCAAGCGCATTGTGCGCTCCATTCTGCTCGCGCGCATTGTTGCCTTGACGCTGGCAAATTGAACTGACTTTGTAATTGATACTATTTGCAGCTATTATTGTAAGTGTTAGTTTTTTTTTAAATACGGTCGGTTGAGAAAATTATTGTTTTTTTCTGACTGTACTTAGAATCATAAGGTATTTTTAATGTTTTCCATACTTTATTGTTTTGCAAAAAAACTTGTTTACATAACACTAATATCAACTAATGCTATTATAAGAACTGATATTATTTTATTTAACTTTCGCTAGTATATTAATACCCAATAAATTAACAATTATATTATTTTAATAATTTGTGACTTCTCTACAACTCTAAAAAAATAACTGACTATGGATCATTTTAGCAAATCATTCTTAAATATAAGCTAAAATTTGATTAAAATACTTAAATCAATTAGCTTTTCGCACCAGGCATTGCCGGTGAATTATTGTTTTAATAGACAGAACGCACGCAACGCAGAACTAAAATATTGGAATAATAGCCTACAGCCTCCCTTGATAAATACGCTATTTAAGATTGAATTTTTTTTGATCGTATCAGTAGTTAGTTCCTGAGATTAGCGCAATCAAGCTAACAAACAAACTCTTCGGCTCTATAATATTAGTATAGATTATTATGAATATTAAAATCAAATCAAATTCTTATTTGTTAAATAAATTTTTACAAACATGTCAAGATTTTCCTAAGGACCTATATAATAATGTCCTATATGGACCTATATAAAAAAATATATACCTAATGTAAATTTTATTGAACCTGCAAGCAAAAGGTGTGCAATATCTCATAATATATTTTAAAATTTGATTTAAAATTAATCGTGTACTGAAAAGACAAACTATGTAATAGAGTACTACTGAGATTAAAACTGTTTGAAATTAACCCTGAGGACATAATGAATCAGTAGAATTTTTTAATTAAATTCATTACACCGAAAAGTGCGGTGAAAGTATTTTTATTTAAGATTTTTAATTGCCTTCCAACCGCATAGCTGTTTTGGACGTGGTCACTCCATTAGTAAACAATACGGAAGACCAAGTAATTATAAGCGAGTACTAGAGAAGACAGAACCATAGACAACATCAGATATGTTTACGTTGAGAACTATCGGAGTGACGTCACGTACTCGTAACGTCCAATATGGCGGATAGCTTTTTAGACGACGATTTAATAATTGTCAAATAAAATTTACGTACTTTGCATCTTTATGAATATATCCTGAAGCTTCTCGTTTATTTTTTACGTACATTTCTTACATGGTTTAAAATACCCATTATGATAAAATAATAAATTGAACATACTGAACAGATACGGGATGTACAGTCAACGGTTAAAGTAAGTGATCAAAATTAACGTTTCAAAATATCTAGTGTGTCGTGCCAGATGTTACAAGTTATACCAAAGTGTGAATATTACTTGTAGTTTTTATTAGTCAAAAGAAAATGATAACAACACCGAGGATCGAAATGATGGTGATCACTTACTAATGGCACTTTATCTTTACTTCTAACAAACTACATTAGTCCGTAACTTTCGACTTAATTTACTCTACATATCATTTTATACACTAAACACGTGTTTTAACGGTGAAGGCAAACATCGTGAGGAAACCGGCATGTTCTGAGAACTTTGAAGGGTTTGAAGGACACGTGACATTCACCGCCGCACTTGGTGTACTTCACGTGGTGAATTAAGGCCTAATCTCTCTCGTTAAGAGAGAAGTCCCTGTGTCCCAGCAGTGGGAACGTTAATAGGGTGTTGATGATGATGAAAATATATAATATAATTTTGTTATCCTATTTTCATCAGTTTCTTTTGTTTAATTTATTTATAATTTTTATTATAATTATCTCATTAGGTTATTAAAGAAATATTATTTATTTCGCTGTTATTTACAAAATAAGGCGGATCGGCAAGCGCAGCGTAGGACGTCCACCAACTAGATGGACGGACGATCTGGTGAAGGCTGCGGGCTCACGGTGGATGCAGGCCGCTGCCAGCCGAAACCACTGGAGATCTTTGAGGGAGGCCTATGTCCAGCAGTGGACGTCTTACGGCTCAGATGATGATGATGATTTACAAAATAATTTCAACATCAATGAATTTCCCGTTGGACGACCTAGATCCTTTATACCGACAAGAAACAGTTGGCGGCAGTCTAGAATCAAAAACTAAGTTCAGATCTCAAAAATGCTGGAGAATTAGAGAAATATTTGGCATTTCAAACGTATTCCGCGCGCTCCATCGCTCTACTTTGAAATCGCCATAAAAAATCAACCTCCCAAACTCCCAATATGAAGAATTGAGTACGGCAATCTACGAATTAGAGAGGGACGCAAGATACGGTGGAAAGGGATGGATGGTAAAGATGGGCTGTGATTGGCCGGAGAAATGGCGAGGTTCCGCCCGGTAGGATAAAGTCACTCAGTTGTTTTTTGTCGCTGTTGCCAACTGTTGTTTCTTGTGTGAAATGTAGCAAAGTATTACATATTAATTTATGATATTGATAATCAAAGACATCTGTCATCAGGTACAGATGTAGAGGTACACAAAAAAGTGATTTTGAGGTCATTGATAAAACACATGTCAATCGCAGACAAAATTCTAACAAACCAAAATTGTTAGGGAATCAAACTTCTAAGTTAATACTTTTTTATCTGAGTTAATATCGGTCTAAAACTAGGTCTATAAATTCATTTTGAAAACTGGCCTTACTCACTACTCACGTAAACTGTGACGATATTAAGTATACCTAACCTCAAACGTTTCCACTATTTTTTTTTAATAGTGTATCTCGTAATAGTTTTGAAAGAGAAACTTGTTGTATTGTATGTATTTGCAACTAACGTTGCTACGAGTATTAATTTTTAATTAAATTAAAATTTACCAGTCAGTGGCATCTAATTATTAAAAAAAATAAACAAAAACAAAAGAAGCCACTCTGGTGGCAAATTAGTTTATTATTTTTGGTAAACTAACAGCTAATATAATAATAATATCGTTTATTTCAAAAGGTCTTAACAGTAACAGTACAGTGTTTAGTTTAGACCTATAGTTTCTTATTCTTATTTTCCACTTCTCGCTCTAACTAATTTCGAGACCTGTAATGTAGACGCTAGGGCTCTCATAAATCATAATCTAACTTAAATAAATGCTTGCAACTGTAACAGTCAGTTGCAAACAAATAGACGGCCATTACATGTTTCCACCATTGAAGATACATTTGTTCTATATAATTGTTTAACCCCGGTGTAGAATGAACCCATCTCATACTTATAACATTAATTTTTCTTAGTCACACATCTTGAACACACACAAAAGCTGTATTTTCCATCCACAAATATCGTAGGTTAAAATATTAAATAATGTTTTAGCTACAAAATGTAGCCATTCCTTCCAAGCGAGCTGGAAACCCCAGTTTTTGCAGCCAGATGAGTAGGACCTACACGCGCGCCGGACGTGCCTCTCCGGCTCCAAACTTCACAACTTCTCGCCAACATCCTGTCTGAACATCACACTCAAAAACTATTCATTTATTTATATATAATAGGGGGATATTTTTTGAAATATGATGATGATAGTTAGTTATCTGTATAAATAAGTAATTAACATTTCCGGACAATCCACACAACAACATCTAGCCCCGCGGTAAGCTCTAAGCTTGTGTTACGGGTCCTAGACATCTGATATGCTTAATAATAGACATACATATATATATTTTTTTATTATACATATTAAACACCCAGATCGAGGAGACAAGTGATTGCAGACCATTCAAACACTTGACCACTCGGCGGGAATCGAACCCGCTCTTGCGCCGCAAGCGGACCTTTGCCCACCGCGCCATTGAGGCAGTCAATACATATAAATACATTTTATAAAATTAATCGCTTCCGTGTAGGTACTTAGCTCTAAACTTTTTATACATGATGCTAAGTCATTCATTTCCTTTGTTTGATTTTACAAATCTTAGAAACGTCAAAAATTAATACAAATAACACAAAACTTGTTAAACCACAATATCTCAGAAACCATATGACTTAGAGATTTTATTCCGTAAGGTTATCCGGTTCGAGTTTTTTTTAATGTTAAATAAGCCTTCATTTGACAACAATCCCACCTGATGTTAAGTGACGATGTGGTCTAAGATGGAGCATGACGCCCTAGAAGGTATCAAGTTTTTCAAAGAATAATCAAACAACAAATGTCCAATCATAATAAATCCATTTCTAAAGTAAAGATACAAGATAGATACAAGATACAAAATCATTTATTTCCTTTGTTTGGTTTTATAAAACTTAGACTTAAAATGGTATTATCCTACTGATTATTGCTATACTAAGTCGCTGCGTTCTCGCGTCGGGCGCAGGACAGAGCTTAATAAAGCATTTGTCGATTGACATGCGTTTCATAACTCATCACGATTTTTTTTAAATGCGGGCGAATAGATTTTTTTAAATGTTTATAATCAGAACTGGCATGACACATCGTCTGTATCGGCCCTAAATGTATGCAAGTCAAACCTGTGCATGCAGAAAGCTGAAAATAATGATTCTGAAATTCGTAGAACTTCCTTCAACGAGATGGACGGGTAACTTCGGGTCGCCAGTTCTTGAAGGATGCAAGCCATTACCGTAGTATTTTAAATTATTTATTATATAAGTAATATGATAACTTGGGCATAACAGAAAAATAAACAGCGACAATGCAATTATTAAAATTTAATTTTAAAATTATAATAATTGACAATTAAATACCCAAAAACCATCATTCATAAAAATAAATTCATAGAATTACTTAATTAAAATTACTCTTATATTATTAGGAAAACGTATGTAACGAATTCTTTGAATTTCGCCAAGGATGTGTAGAATAGATCAATTTCTGGTGAAATGTGGATTCTATTGATGACCTGAAGGGCTCGCTTAAGGGGCGCTCTACTCAACCTGTTATTATTAATATATTAACTAGCCTAATAATTATAATCAAACCAAAACGGCATCATGGATTGTGTATTAGGTATTGTTAGATTCGTCTTGATCACGGAAATGTCATAAATGATAAAAAAAAAATTAATGTTAGATAAGCCTTCATTTGACCACAATCTCACCTGATGCAAAGTGACGATGTGGTCTAAATGGGGCATGAAAACCTAGAAGGTAGATGGCCTCTCCGGGCCACATTACTAAACACGAAAAAATCGCTTCACACACTGGCCCAGCCCAGAGGGTGGTGACAAGCCGCGGCCGAAGCCTACCACCAGAGACTGTTCTTAGCACCACCCGGAGGTCACGTGTAAGTTCAGAGGGTTAACACTTATCCCAGAAGTCTTACGGGATACAGTTCCAATCGGGATATATTTATATCCCTAATTATGTTTGTTCGTAAAAGTTGTTTTAAACTAGAAATTAATGATTTCTATGTCCTACAGTTGAAGTTGACCGAAATAATAATGACCCAAACATAATTTAAAATATTATCACAACAAATCTCACTTACATTCAACTCCATTACACAAAACCCTTCGCAATTTAATTAAATTCCCATATCATCTCACTGCGAGTGTAATTACGTGAAAGGGCAGTAACCCTCGGCTTAGATAGGGCTGATTCGCTCAGAGCAGTTTTAGAGATCGGCACAATCGCCTAATGTGCTCTAAACTGCTCTAAACTGCTCCGAACTGCTCTAAATCATCGCGGCTCGATGTCGCTAAACAAACGGAATTAAATCAAGGGAAGAACCCTTGTCCCCTTCTGGTAAAGATTGGCTTCCAGTGGTAATGCTGTATGAGCACGCAGCTTCTAATTCAAATTCAAATCTTTATTTAACTTTTGGAACATGGTATAGCAGTTAGTTACGTCTACTAATATTATTTGCACACAATTGGTTAATAGACATAAAAAAAAATAAAAGCGCGGTTAAAAGCTTAAAGCCTTCCTCGATAAATATGCTATCTATCAGAGAAATATATTTTTTTAATCTGTACAATAATTGCTGATATGTACGCGAACAAACAAACAAACTCTTCGCCTTTTCGAGTATAATATTAGTATAGATATTACACCCACCTTAATAAAAATATTTTGCATATTATTTAAAAAAATACGTAGGTTGTCTAATTTTATACATGGTTTAAATTATTTCTTTGAAGACTGGTAAATTCCTATAGCGATAGCTTTTCAGAAGCATATCTGCCAGTGGACGGCAGCCTAAGTGGCAGTATAATGGCGCACCCTAAATAGTTAAATGCAATTGTAACAGGCGATTGACTCGCGCTTAGCCAACACTGGCTACACATTTAATACTTTTACTTAATTATGCTTAGTATTTATTAGGTTTAAGTTCATCATCATCATCCGCAGCCTGACTTCACCCACTGCTGGGTATAGGCCTCCTCTTGCTCTCGCCACCCATTACGGTCTTGTGCCAATTTCATCCAGGTGCGTGATGGGCTGTCGACATCGCTAAAGTCGCAAAAAAAAACCGTGTTGGCTGAGTGGTAGCACCCCCGACTTTAATTCCGAAAGTCGTGGGTTCAAACCTCGCCGAACACCTCTAGATTTTTCTTCTTTAAAAATGTATGCGCGCTTTAAAAACGTGCTTTAACGGTGAAGTCGTGAGTAAACCGGCATGTTCTAAGTACTTTTAAATGTTTAAGAGACATGTGACATTCACCAACTCGGTGGTGAATTAAGGCCTCTCGTCCGAGAGAAGACCCTGTGGCCCAGCAGTGAGAACGTTCATTGGAGGATGATGATGATGATATCTATTTTTAATTATGTGTGCAATAAAGAATGTTTATCTTAGCTTATACTAGAGGGATCTTAATAAGTATATAAAATTCTCGTGTCACAGTTTTTGTTGCCATACTCCTCCGAAACGGCTTGACCGATCCTCATGAATTTTTGTGAGCACATTGGGTAGGTCTGAGAATCGGCCAACATCTATTTTTCATTTTGCAAAACAACGTTTGCTGGGGTCATCTAGTAATATAATAAATCAAAGTTTTTTTCGTTTAAGCTCTTATCTCAGGAACTGCTAGTGCGATTTGAAAAGTTATTTCACTGTTAGATAGCTTACTGATCGAGGCCACTACTAACATGCTCCCGCGGGAAAATCCAAAACACGGGTAACGCCGTTGTGTAAAGCTAGTAATGCACACAAAGTCAAAGTCAAAGTCAAAACGTTTATTTCCTTAGAAGCCTATGCTTACATGGACAGGTAAACTTAAAGCTAGTTTAAATAAAAACTAAGAATAATCAAGGAAATAACATTGTCTTGACAGTTCGCTTCAATTTTTTACACTGAGTTGAGAAGCGAATAGAACAACTCAGCTTCCATCTCTTATGTTGATATTATAACAATATTGGTGTACAACACTGTTGAGAAATCGAACCACGAACCGGAAAACATAAATAAATAACAATAACATAGATGCATCCATAATACTTAGACTAGATGAATCAGAGTCATTATAATAGCAAGCTATAATGACTCTGATTCATATTTGACTAGAGCCAAATCCAATAAGTCGCGCGAATAATATTAGGTCCTTACATATGAAATTGGCGTTTTTCGTACTGGCCACTTTAATCACAAATTTCTCCTCTTTGGTAAGGAATTCCAAATTCAAATTTGTACAGCTATAGACTCATGTATTTGTGCTTCGATGATCGTCATTCATTTGTTTTTTTTCTTCTGTTTTTTTCTGTTTGCGTCACTCATTTTACAAAATGGAAAACTTAAAATATCGCATTATTTACGAGTACGAGTTCCGCCGTGGCACTAGTGCTGCGGAAACAACTCGAAGGGTGAATGATGTGTATGGCGGTCGTGTTGCAAAAGAAAACACAGTTCGTTTTTGGTTCCAACGTTTTCGTTCTGGAAATTTCGACTTGCAGAACAAGCCCCGTGGACGGCCTGAGACTCAAGTTGATAATGAAGAGTTGAAGGCTATTGTGGAAGCGGATCCATCGCAAACCACGTCCGAGTTAGCTGCAGGCTGCGGTGTTAGTGATAAAACTGTTTTAATTCACTTGAAGCAAATTGGGAAGATTAAAAAGCTTGAAAGGTGGGTACCTCACGAATTGACTGAAGCAAACCGGCAAACGCGCGTCGACTGCTGCGTTACATTACTAAACCGGCACAATAATGAAGGTATTTTAAACCGAATCATTACCTGTGATGAAAAATGGGTTCTTTACGATAATCGGAAGCGCTCAGCGCAATGGTTGGATCCTGGCCAGCCAGCCAAATCCTGCCCCAAGCGAAAATTAACCCCAAAAAAGTTACTTGTAAGCGTTTGGTGGACTAGTGCCGGTATTGTTCATTACAGTTTTCTCAAATCTGGCCAGACTATTACGGCTGATGTCTATTGTCAGCAATTGCAAACCATGATGGAAAAGCTAGCGGCTAAACAACCTAGGCTGGTCAATCGCTCCACGCCACTGCTGCTTCACGACAACGCTAGACCACACACTGCGCAACAGACGGCTACTAAATTAGAAGAGCTTCAATTGGAAAGTCTAAGACATCCTCCGTACTCCCCGGACCTTGCTCCAACAGATTACCATTTTTTTCGAAATTTGGATAACTTCTTGCAAGGGAAAAAATTCAACTCCGATGGGGCAGTCCAAATCGCCTTCAAAGATTTTATTGATTCCCGTCCGACTGGTTTTTTTAGTAAAGGGATCAATGAACTACCTATAAGATGGCAAAAGTGCATAGAAAATAATGGTTCATACTTTGATTAATTAAATATATTATATTAAAAAATATTCGACTTTTTGTTCCTCCCATACAAAACGCCAATTTCATATGTAAGGACCTAATATTTCAATTTTCTATTGGTACCTTCGATTATAAGCATCAATATATCTTCAAAAGTTCATAAGAAGGGAAATAAAAATAAGAAGGGAAAGCGCGTTCAAAAAGGGCGATAATTTACGAAATAACAATAAGCATTTCTTTTAAAGTTTGTTAATCGCGAAGTTTCATTAGTTCGTGCGATACAATTTATTGTTTTTAATTCAGGTGTGGCGTAGGGGTGGGAACTAAAGAGATTTCTATTTTATTTTATAGATTTTTCTATTGCCATATCCATTAATCAGATGTTATCTTGGCTGATTTTAGTGTCACTTTGACTATCGGCGCTGAGATCGTCCAAATCAAACTTTAGAAACTAGGAGTATAGTGATTATTATCATTGTTAAGAATAACCACGTCACGTGGTATTGACCATGGTTGAATAATGAAACTCGAAACTATTATGGCAAATATAAACGTTAAATAATATTTTCTTACAATTGACAGCAATTTAGACGAGAACAATGTATTGCAAACATTTACCGTTAGTTTTTATTTTAGGAAAACCAAAAGCTTACAACTACAATATTACAAATCAATTCTCTTAATGAAACTTTTTTTATAAAAGACAAAGAAGAAAGAAGATGGTTGGAGAAGCCATCTACCTTCTAGGTCTTCATGCTCCATCTTAGACCACATCGTCACTTTACATCAGGTGAGATTGTGGTCAAATGAAGGCTTATCTATTATAAAAAAAATAATAATAAGAAATAACAAGAAATGCTATAAGTATATCAAATGGGGCTTATGCGAAGTAAGAAGATTAGGTGAGAGCATCACATCATATTCAGACTTCAAATTGTACCACATAGGAACCACTCCGGGCAGACACCATAAGAAAACAACTTTCAGAATGGATTGAATCTTTTATAGAAATTAATGAATGTATCGCAGGATTGACCCTAAAGCTACTATGTTACAAAGAAGCATGGTCACACAGAGCAATCAGACCTAAATCAATAGACCAAAGAAGTAGAAAGAGGGCTGATTCAAAGAAAAGATGGGAGGGCAATATGAGACAAGCAGCTGAAGCGGAGTGAAACAGAGTGGCTCAGGTATGGCAGGAATGGAAAGGCAGGAGGCCTTTGCCGACTGCCAAGCAGATCTTCAAGGAATTTGTAAAAAATACTAGAATTAGTTTCATTGAAATTAGTTTACTTAAGGCTATTTTATATTTATTTATTTTATTTATAACCGCGCTTACCTGAGATATAGCCAGTTTTTCTATTTAATGTTATTAGAACTCTTTTCGGGAGATTGAAGGCGAGCGCGAGCTACATTCTTTAGCGTATTTATTCATAACTTTTATTATAAATACCATCTTACCACAGACTGCGGCGAAACAGCTGAAATTACATGAATAAAGCTACTTTTTATATATTGCTAAACAAAAAAATTACAATCGTGGAGCAGTACTTTACCACATCCCTAGCAGTGAGTAGATCGGTAGCAGTGCAAGTTTTCCAATAGCGGCGCACCTGGGTGTTTATTGCAATCGCCTTACTTAATCAGCACCCTGTACATGTATTAAATAGTACACCCATTATGCAACCGATTGAGAATTGGTTTGTCTAACATTTCAGTTGAAAGATGTAGGTATACCTAATGACAGTAGCATAGGCCTGACAAATAGATTGAATTGAATAATACTTGTAATATATAATAATTCCGGACAAATCACACAGCATCTAACCCTAAACTAAGCAGAGCTTGTACTATGGGTTAGGCAACTGATATAATAATAGTCATAATAGTCATTTATTGATAATATAAATTATAAGTCACAATATGGTTTTTAACGTGGTTTCCCAATGCCACAACTTAATCAAAACAAAATAACTAATGTGATAATTATTATTAAATGTCAAAATCTGAAATTTTATACATTAACAATTGTAGCAACAAGAAATATAAATAATGTCAATTTAAAATTACTATTAACAATGGATACGAATGTCAACAATGTATAATGTATACTACATAGATACATATTTTTTTGTCAATAAATACATAAATATTAAATAGAAAACACCCAGATCCGAAACCAGAAATTGTAGATCATACAAAATCTGGTTCCGCGGCGGGAATCGAACCCGCAACCTGCGCCTCACTCGGACTTTCACCCATAGTGCCACAGGAATTGAAAATGAATTAAAGATTTATTCAGTACTCATAAACTCATTTCGGCACAAAACACCGCGATATTCCTACATCCAAGAATGCACAACTTGTATCTGTGATACCTAATAATGTCTTATCAAGTGACCTGCAAGTCCATCTTGAAGATGAGCCCACCATAAAGCAGGTTCCCCGCCCCGGCCCTGCAGCAGCCCGCGCCATCAAACCCTCCTCACCCAGCGCTATACATTACCACTTTATCCCAATTAGCTGCGCAGCTAACGGTGAAACTTTGACGAAACAATAGCAACAATGGAAACAATAGCAACTGTTGTAATTGCCAAGCGCTAATTGACCGGACAAATGGCGGAGATGGCCGGACAGGGGCGGACTGGGGCTTGCAATGGGGCTATTAATAGGCCTTCTTTTTATTCCATACAAAGTAAGCCTTATTTAACATATATTAAATTTATAATTTTCTATACCGTAGTATTATTACGTTGCCAAATCTAGTAGAAATTTTAAATGATGGAAGCAAGTATTTTTGTGTCGAGGGTTAATAAAACTATTGGTAACAAAAATAAAGACTATTATTCCTAATTAGCGCTATGTAATGTCGAAACAGAATTTTGAATAGTTGAATATTAAGTGCAAAAAGTACTCTCCGGCGGGGAATCGAACCCCGGTCTCCCGCGTGACAGGCGGGGATACTTACCACTATACTACCGAAGATGATGAATTTAAGGTCGAAATTAATAAAATATACAAAATTAATACAATAAGAATGCGTCTGAAGACAGAGATTTTCACAACAAGACTGCGTGATTGTCTTATATATAGCTACTAGCGGCCCGCCCGGCGTCGCACGGGTATAAAATATTACCCGGAAATTATTCGATTTTTTCTCGCCGTAAAAACCATATCCTTTCTCTCAAGTTGGATCGAACTACTTATTATGTATTCTGTGACATGGTGTGCAAATTTTATTATAATCGATTTAGTGGTTTAGGAGTCTATTGAGGACAACATTGTGACACGAGATTTATATATATGTATTAAGATAAGCTTTAAAAGCCACGGCGCGGCGTTGCCTGCGGTTTTGGATTTTCAAGCGGAAACATCGTATTTTCCTGCCTACATACCTTGAAGTGGTAACCATGTTGTACACCAATATTGTTATAATAACAACATCAGAGATGACAGCTTGGTTGAACTAATCGCTTTTCAACTCAGTGTAGAAAATTGAAGCGAACTGTCAAGACAATGTGATTTCCTTGATTAATCTTAGTTTTTATTTAAATTAGCTTTAAGTTGATTTGTCCAATGCATATGCGTCTAAGGAAATAAACGTTTCGACTTTGAAGAGTTTGAAGGACATGTGACTTTGCGTGTGATTTTCATGCGATTGGAAGGTTTCAACTCAATTTCTTACAATTGGACTCTGCGCTTGGAGCGTCAGTTTGCCAGTGTCTTAAATACTTAATATTTATAATATTAAGTATTTAACTCGACTATCTTTTACACTTTATAAAGTGTAAAAGATGTTTCTCAGTTGAATTGAACGACATTTCGCAGATCGATTGGAAGGTTTATTATCATCAATTCAACTGTCGTAAACATCCCTTAGAAATTTTAGTAATTTCGTTAAATAACCTTTCTCAGTAGGTAGGTTAAACAATTTGACCCCTTTCAAAAGTAACGCGAGTATAAATAGTGCTATTTATTTTTACGATCATCATCATCATCACCCTATTAACGTTTCCACTGCTGGGACACAGGGTCTTCTCTCTTGACGAGAGAGATTAGGCCTTAATTCACCACGTAGGCCAAGTGCGGGTATTGACGAGAGAGATTAGGCCTTAATTCACCACGTAGGCCAAGTGCGGGTATGTCACACATGACCTTAAAACTCTTTATAGTTCTCAGAACATGCCGGTTTCCTCACGATGTTTGCATTTACCGTTAAAGCACGTGTTTTAAAGCGCACAAACATTTTATAAGGAGAAAATTCCAGAGGTGCATTTAGGTGGGTTTGAGCCCACGACTTTCGGAATGAATGTGGAGTGTGCCCCCTTCTAGCCAACACGGCTTCCCTTTTCCATTTTAACGGTATTATTATACGTGATATCATCACAGTGAGAGTAAAAACCGTTTTCAAAATGAATTTCCACTCTTGAGATGTCACAATACATAAAAGTTTGATAAATATGATGTATTAGAAGGAATTTTCAGAACTGTGTTGGTAAGACTAGGCAGGACTGGCCTTTGTTCCGTGCATTTGTTTCACTAAGTGTTTTTTTTCCCTACCCTTATTTTTATTTTACATCTTTATAAGTAAAAATAAGGTATATAAATATATGATATGATATATAAATCATCTGTACGTGTAACGTACAGAAGATTTATTATATAATAGCTGTGTCCTGCGGTGCTACCCGCGTTATAATGGTTGAAGTACTCTTAACCAACAACATATTTATTTGAATAAAGATTAAAATTATTATGTTGATACAACTTAAACAAATTATTTCGACCAAATTAGGTACCATAAAAACGGTTTTTGTGAGTTAATCTTAAAAGATAGACATAATACTATCGCGGACTGTTTTTTAGATCATTAAAAGAGCTATTATTCTTTCATACATATTTTTTGTGTATCTTGAACCGTTTTCACGGCGCACGCAACGGAAGGCTTCAAAGATGAAATAATTTCTCCCGTTTTTTACACATTTACCACTATATCTTTGCTCCTATTGGTCGTAGCGTGATGTTATATAGCCTATAGCCTTCCTCGATAACTGGACTATCCAACACAAAAAGAATTATTCAATTCGAACCAGTAGTTTCGGAGATTAGCGCGTTCAAACAAACAAACAAACAAACAAACTCTTCAGCTTTGTATATTAGTATAGATATTTAAAACGGCAGAACCGAGTTTGATGATTATTTTGTGGGTTCGGAATGGTTTGGATTCGCAATACGGTCAATAATAGCATTAAGAAATGATTTTTCCGTGATTGTACCTCTATATTATATTACTAGCTGTGCCCTGCGGTGCTACCCGCGTTATAATGGATGAAGTACTCTTAACCAACAACATATTTATTTGAATAAAGATTAATATTATTACGTTGATACAACTTAAACAAATTATTTTGACCAAATTAGGTACCATAAAAACGGTTTTTGTGAGTTAATCTTAAAAGATAGACATATACTATTGCGGACTGTTTTTGAGATCATTAAAAGAGCTTTTATTCTTTAATACATATTTTTTGTGTATCTTGAACCGTTTTCACGGCGCACGCAACGGAAGGCTTCAAAGATGAACAATTTCTCCCGTTTTTTACACATTTACCACTATATCTTTGCTCCTATTGGTCGTAGCGTGATGTTATATAGCCTATAGCCTTCCTCGATAACTGGACTATCCAACACAAAAAGAATTTTTCAATTCGAACCAGTAGTTTCGGAGATTAGCGCGTTCAAACAAACAAACAAACAAACAAACAAACAATCAAACAAACAAACTCTTCAGCTTTATAATATTATAGTATAGATAAGTTAGTGTATGTGTAACTATACGCCTGAAGATGGATAATTTTAAATGCTAATATTGTTTTTTCATGGAAGTGAAATGTTCTCTTATGTGTATTTAATAATCTTAAGTGAGTAAGCAGCTAGTTGGTCCTATCGCCCTCCCTGCACAGACATTATGTGGAGCCGCGGTGTATTTACGACTAAACTCTAATGGCGCGCCCGTTTTGGAAATTCCACTAACATCCATTTATCCACTGGATCCTGTAAACAGCTATTTTAATCTCATTAATCCGATGATGCGGAAGGGAATCATAATGGTTTTATAATTGAATTTGTACATTACACTACACCCTGTTTTTACCCCTATTTTGAAAAAACCGAAAGATCTAAAAGGACCCTCAGGAAAAAATTGAGACTTAAAAGAAAAGGAAATGTATTTATTTATATGGAAAACTTACACAGGTAACAAAGTAAAAATAACATAAAAACTACCTACTTCTAAGATTTCGGAATTAATGAATGTATTTACATTAAAATATAACAAAATTTTCACAGATATCGTCTCAAGTTTGTAGAACATTAAATCTATTTGCGTCGTAATAATCAGCTGATTGTGAGGGGAAGTTGTTGAATATACAATTTTACTGCTATAAGCCATATCACAAAATAATAATAATTAATAATGTTGATACAAGTGTTTATTTAGACCTATTGTAGTGTAAAATGTACGTTTGGCGATAATATGTTTTTATCGTCTTGATAACATGATAGTGACGTCTCTATCTTTAAAAAACATTGCTCAATTTCAATCCCTCAAACATCATCTTCGGTAGTATAGTGGTAAGTATCCCCGCCTGTCACGCGGGAGACCGGGGTTCGATTCCCCGCCGGAGAGTACTTTTTGCACTTATAAATTACTTATAAATCCAATTTCTATTATTCTAAAAGTATTTAGAAGGGATATATCTTTTAACTCTGTTCATAGCACATTTTTATATCATCCTTGTAAGCTGTCGCCATGATTCAAGGAAAAACCGCCCATAAATAGCGTAAAAAGCCACTTACATCATTTATATTACATTTATCGACACACTTCCGTGCCAAAAACACACTTACTCCAGCCCGGGGGTGGTTTTACCCGACGACGGCAGAAATTAGCAATATTCTAACTATCTGAGACAGCCGCTCTCTGTTATCTGCAGAGATAACAATGTGGAGAGTTGCTATGAATTTAATTGTAGGAGTTGTGATTCCATTGACACGCAAAATAAGTAACTTTCTGGTTACCGACATATTCAGAAACACTGAAAAATACAGATTTTTCTATCATTGATTGTTTCCTTCCATTTTATAAAATAAACATATAAATTAAAATAAATAAATAAATATGTCCGGACAATCCACACAACAACATCTAGCCCCGCGGTAAGCTCTAAGCTTGTGTTGACTAGACTTCTGATATAGACATAGACATAGACATATACTTAGTATAATAGACATACATAGATAGTTTTTAAAAACATTTATTAAACACCCAGACCACGGAGAAAACGCACATTTACAACGAGATAACGGTTATTTGTCTATGTCTCTCTCATCAGTTCTTAATGTCCACCAATGAACTCTATAATAGAGGTATCATTATAAAGGGGTGTTGCCATATAGTCGCCACGCTTGGCAGGCAGACTGGCGTATAAAAAGGGGCGGCGCTTTGTATCGTGCGAAAACTCAAAGCTTGTTTTAAAAGGCAGGAATGGTTTATTTTCTTTTATATAACCACTCTAACGTCCAGCGCCCGCGGCGTAACTAGGGACTAACGTCCCAGCGCGCGTTACGCGCGCCGAGCGTGTAAAACGCCGCGTTTTTTCCGTTAAAACTATTTATCACATAAAAAGTACTAAACGTATTTCAAAACCAAAAATGTATTTATTTTCTTTATTATAATTATATAAACTTGAATAATAATATGAATCATCTTACCTACATCTTAATTTACTAAAAAATTATCAAACATAGGATGGTAGCATTTTTAGACTGATTTGGAGACCTATTTTGATAAATTTATTTAAAATACTTCCTCTGAACATTTAATTATTATTTTGGTACCGTTTTAACGGGGTTGGAGTCTAGTTTTTTCAATAACATATTTAATTTTAATACAGATATCACAAGTAAATCATAAAGAAATTAACTTGCGAAAAATAGGAAAATGGCGGAAAATTTCTCTCACTTTATTGTCAAAATATTTTTTTTTTCTGGACGTAAGTCGGCATAAAGTTTTGTGGCACTACAGTACCACTGGACGTTCAAGTGGGTAAATTATTCAAATAATTTTGACTTAACTCATCACGTTACTCTTAAAAGGCAATTTAAATAAACCATCTAATGTTCCAAACCGAATAAATAAAATATCTGCCACTTCTATACCAGCCTTGGTCTACAACAGCACCTTGTCAATGCGGTAGTGTTCAAATGAGGATTTATGGCTAAAAACCGAGTCGCATCGGCGCCGGCGCACGCGGTTACTTCTGCTAATTTACGGTCACTAACTGTGAGTAGATACTTAGGACAGGACGTGTGAAGGTGCCAGGTAAGGTCTTGTTTCTAATACAACACAAAAGCACTTTCGTGTACACCAAAACAAAACAATAGTTACAAAAATCACAAATAAGGAAGAAGTACAAAGGGCAACCTCATCGCTTACGAGCGATCTCTTCCCGGCAACCTTAGGATGGAAAGAGACAAATTAGACAGGGGTGTACTAACATTGATAATTATACTACTTTAATCATCATCATCAAATCAGCCGTAAGACGTCCACTGCTGGACTGCCTGCCTCAAGGACTTCCAGTGACTTCAGTCGATAGCAGCATGTAACCACCGCGAGCCCGCTCCCTTCACCAGGTCGTCCGCCCATCCAGTTGGTGGACGTCCTGCTCTGCATTTGCCGATTCAAGACACTACTTTAAAAGAAATGTAATAACATTCAAACAAACAATTATAGGAAGGGAAATAGGATAAGAATAAGAATAAGAATAATTTATTTGCATAAAACATGAGTGTATACATGGTATTAAGTTTAAAAACTAAAAAACTAAAAAAATAACTTAAAACTAAAATAACTTTTGATAACTTAAAAAATGGCGTTTATGGAGAGGCGGAGCGATGAGCGGCGCGTCTGGCTGCTCGTTGCGAAAAGGTTGTAGTTTTACAGTTATCGTGTAGAACGCGGCGATTGAGCGGAACTAACTACTACAAAGTGTTAGTATAACACTATAAATAATAATCATCATCACCCTATTAACGTTCCCACTGCTGGGACTCAGGGACTTCTCTCTTGGCGAGAGAGATTGGGCCTTAATTCACCACGCTGGTCAAGTGCGGGTTGCTGAATGACACATGTCCTTTAAACTCTTTTAAAGTTCTCAGAACATGGCGGTTTCCTCACGATGTTTGTCTTCGCCGTTAAAGCACATGTTTAAATTTTTCAAGAAGAAAATCCAGAGGTGCGTGGCGGGATTTGAACCCACGACCTTCGGAATAAAAGTCGAGTGTCCCTCACTTAGCCAACACGGCTTCAAATAATAATATAAATGTATAATATAATAGCTGTGTAAGAGTTTCACAATGTAACGTTCAGCGAGAGGCAAAGTCATACTGTACTTTGTGTGAGTGTGCAAGTTAGATGCTAAGTGCGGCCCTAAAACAATAGCAACAATAGAGTGCTAACATAAAATTGATATGAATGAGATATACTCATGCCCACGGAACTTCAGATGAGATATACTCATCTAGGGTTCCGTGTCTCCGCATCCAAGTACCGGTCGCACGTTGCTTATAAACATCACAAGGTCTTATGGGAGTCCACTATATATTTCTTTATTATGTGTTCTTAACCCCCGACAAAAAAGGGGTGTTATAAGTTTGACGTATCTGTCTGTCTGTATGTCTGCCTGTCTGTCTGGGACATCATAGCTCCCGAACAAATGATACGTTTTCAATTTTATTTCTTTTTTGATAAATTAATTTAATTTAATTATGACTATAAGTTATATTTGTCATGTATGAGGGAAGCGATAGGTTCATTATTTATAAATGGTGGTGGGTAGTTTGGAAGACAGTTGGAAGCTCAGAAAATACAAAGACGTGATTACAAACTGGCTGTCTCATTAATTAATTAAAATCCCTTAGATATCTTACAATATTCATAGTCATAGTTTTCTGATAAAACTTTATTGCAAATCGGACATCTTTTATCTTTGTTATGAAACCCGTTGTTTTACGGAGCTGTTGTGAACGTTTTTCAATTAGCGTCCATTTCTGAGATTGGAAAAAAAACCTCTTTCATTTCTTTATTAATTGGGGCGCCGCCGTCTCTTTCCAATGTCGTGTTTCTCATTTGCTAAAACTATGATTTAAAAAATGGTAGTTAGATATGAACGCGTTGAAAAATGGGTTCCGGAGATGTTTTTGAGAGTTTCTTGACAAACATATTTTACTAGGATGAAACAAGTCTAAAAGTATAACAAGTCATAAAGAAAAGAATCGTTTTCCATATCTGCATAAATAATGTTGCTTGCTTTTATAATTTGTTTATGACTTTTAAAATTAAATCAGAATATATTAAATATGTTTATGTATATAAGTTATTCATTTGAAAACGCTTTTTACTCAATTTTACTGTGACGAGATATTTAAGTTATGTAGGATAGGTATTTGCCTACGATGAGTTCTCAGGGCTCAGGTTAATGAAAGTTCGAAACACGATTGAAAACTGGTAAAGGATAGATAATACAACACATGGACATAAAAACCGAATACAGGAGGAACAACACAACCATTTGGTTTGGAGCCATGAGCTGACTGATTTGCGCGCCCTCTGTCTGACGCTGGCGCAGGTGAGCGTGGCGTACACTCATATCCAGCAATCACATCAAAGTCAAAGTCTAAACGTTTATTTCCTGAGAAGCACATGGCCTACATGGACAGGGCAACTTAAAATTAATAACACTTAGGGCCAATTTTTCAATCCTCAGTTAAAACGTCAAATAGTTATTTAGCGTATAAAATTATCTGTCTGTTTATCGGGCGAATAAGTATTTTCAAATTTTCAATCGTCTATTATATAGAGAATAACTATCAGTGGTTTATCCAAACCAACTTCACACCATCTGTGTGCAAGCGAGATACACAGATACTGTATTCAAAGTGTTAGTGAAGAATAGCAACAAAACTGTATTTGACAGTTCAGTCAGTTCAAATCTTGTTATTTCTACATTATCTTTTGCGAATTAAAAATGAATCAGAAAATGGAATTATCCAAGAAACGTGAACGTGCTACTAATTTCAGTAGTTCAGAAGTACGTTTACTGACCGAGTTGGTAACTAAATATCGGTTAGTAATCGAAAACAAGAAAACCGACGCCGTAACCAACAAAGACAAAGATGATGCATGGACCAAAATTGCAACAGCATTTAATGAGACATCTAGTGAAACTGCAGTACGCACGGCTACAACATTAAAATGAAAGTACTAAGGCGTAAAAAAATTACGAAGAAAAAGATGACTGTCCTTAGACAGGAGTTGTATAGAACAGGTGGCCGAACTTCTACTGCCCCCGATATCAATGATGTTGAAGATAAAGTGTTGGCAATATGCTCCAATACATCTGGACTAGATAATTATATTAGAGCACGTAATGACAGTGATAATATTGCAAGTAGGTTGTGGATTTTAAATAAAAAATTCAGTATTTCAGATGTACTACATATGTATACTTCTAACTTTTCTTTCTTTTATTATTACCAGTATTTAACTAATGATTTTTTTTCTTCAATCAATGAAAGTAAGTAGGTAGGCTATGGTTTCTTTTTTCAACCGAAACATTCTCTAAAATTCAGTGTCGTTCCATGTGTTTAAATCATCAGGCCTCTCTCGTAAAGTTCGGGTTTTTCTATCAGAAGGATATAGATAATTAAGTATTTCTTGTTCTTCCTCGATTGATAAGTGGTCAATTGCTTTATCCATCATCATAATACATCCATTTATAACAAATCATGGGAAGAACCTATGTCGTTTTACGGTTTTATCAAACAAAATAAAACGAACGAAACTATACAACATAACCTAAACGTCAAACTTATCGGCGGGATAGAACCTTATCTGGTCCTTCAAGTAGCAGGTAACTTTATTCCTCTGATAGGGACCTTATTCGACAGTTAACTACTATCTGACCATTGAAAAACCATGAATATTGCTATTCGACGAATAAAGGCTATCTGACTGTTTATCTGACGATTGAAAAATCGGCCCTTAATTGTTTAAACAAAAAATATCAAGGAAATAACATTGTCTTGACAGTTCGCTTCAATGGTTTATACTGAGTTGAGAAGCGAATCTCCAGATTATTCGAACCGTCATGCGCTGCGTTCGCATAATGTGTTTAAAACTGCATTCGTATAATTGTGTATCGCTACTGTTATGCATTTACCTACTAAGCATTCGTTTATCTAAAACTCTGTTTTGTTGAAGTAAAAATATTGTAACTTTTAGAGAAATTTTCAGAGCTAACGACCATCTGTTCTACGTACAATACCTATTGTTATTCACACTGTCACTTCATAGAGCTTGTCATCTTTGGCTATACGTCTGAAAACGGTTAATTTAGATCTATGGAGGTTTGGTCTGTTCACGTCCGTAAGTGGTAATCCTCTGAATCCTAACACGTGACCTCCGGGTGGTGCTAAGAACAGTCTCTGGTGGTAGGCTTCGGCCGCGGCTTGTCACCACCCTCCGGGCTGGGCAAATGCGTGAAGCGATTTTTTCGTGTTTCGTAATGTGGTCCGGAGAAGCCATCTACCTTCCAGGTCTTCATGTCCCATCTTAGACCACATCGTCACTTAACGTTAGGTGAGATTGTGGTCAAATGAAGGCTTATCCAGAATAAAAAATATCCATAGGCTATTTAACCGGAAAATCCATTGAAACACGGGCAATGCCATGGCGAGAAAAGCTAGTTTTAAATAATCGTTTTTCTATAGTCACAGAACACCAAAGGAACTCTAATCCCTAATTGGCTGATTCCGATCGCAAAAACAGCTCATCTACAAATGGAGCTCAAATAAGTTCCGGTTCTTATTCCAATCGGACCGAATCCATTCCGGATTTATTGGACGCCCTATTAATCTTTTGCTTTAAAACGCGCTTATGACTACCAAAACAAACCAATTCTAAACTCTGTCTCGTACAAAATAGAACTCAAAATTGAGGAGGAAACCTCGAAAAAAATAAGCTCGGATGACTTTGAATAGAGATTCATAATTTGTGACTTTATATTGATGGGGATAAGGAGGGATTTAAATTGAAGGGGCACAAAGAAACAGTAAAAGTGGCAAATATTTATGAGCTTTCGAAGGAAATTCTTTCTGAATGTTTGCATTTATGAAAATATGCTCGAGTCAAGGGGCTATCGACAGGGTGATCCGATTTCAATATTTAATCATGATGTAAATATTTGTTGATTCTGAGAACTCAATAACTCACATACATGGACAGTTCACTTTTAAGTTAATTAAAATAAAAACTAAGAATAATCAAGGAAATCACATTGTCTTGACGGTTAGCAAAAACAGAAAATCTTATTAATATTGACAGAATAAGCGTAACAAGTTATAGTCGTTTGCTTTCATTAAGAGTGATAAGTCATATGATAACTATTAATTTTCTTAAACAAACACGAAAATGCAGGAATTATTTAGTTTACTAATTTTAGTTAATATAATTAATTAAAATTAAATATTTGTCACATACGTATACCTACCTCCTTTATAACAACAGAAATTCGCACGGTAATAAAGGCCTTAAAAAAACAATTCTTGATTGTTTTTGATTTACTCGAATAAAAGCAATTATGAATATTGTTTCGTCTATCGTTATTTGGGACTGCAATTGACGTTTTAATTATAAAAATATGTTATAAGCACTTAAATAGATATCCAAATACATAGTAAGGTTAGGTAGTTTTAAATAGTCAGTCAATCAGTCTTTTAATTATACAACTTATCGCTTACTCAGATTTGTTACTATGCAATAAAGTTAACTGATAGCACTTCTCACTGCATATTGTATGATTATGCTTATCAGCTTTCATACACTCAAAACATTGTTGAATTTAAAGGTCATTGCCCATTAGAGCTACCCGACTTGTAAATGTTAAATGTATGCGGTACCTGTGTTGCAGTAATCAGAACACCAATATTTTATTATCAATGAAAAGAGAATAAAGGTGTTCAATTCGCTTCTCAACGTTAGTGTTTTAAAAATGTAAAATTTTGATTGAATTTATCATTTTATTTTATTACAAACATCGGAAAACTCAAAAATATTTCACCAGTTTCAAGTTTTAATAAACAAGTAGATACCACTATCCACTTGTCCATTATTCAATAATCCCACGATTTCCATGGGTTATTTAAATATTCTATCAGTCCAGGGACCACTTGCAGACTCCTCGTGGAGCAACTGAAGATAGCGCGCGAGTGACTTGGATTTAGTTAGAAAATGCGATTAAACGTAAGCGCGTAAACGTAGTGCAGTGTAGGAGCTAAATTACCGAGCTGATGCAGTGAGCACAACTCCATAAAATGTAAATAATAACCCCACGAGGCGTACGGGTAAGATGCCAGATTGCTCTAATGAGTTATGACCTTTAGATTATCGCCTTATAAGGTAATTTAAAATGTATAATTATGCACATATTTAGCGTGTAGACCAACAGCCTCGGTGGCGCAGTAGGCAGCGCGTAAGTCTCATAATCTTAAGGTCGTGAGTTCGATCCTCACCCGGGGCATATATTTTGCTATTTCAACTTATCAAAGGGCATATTTTTACTATTTCACCTAAAATAAGTTAATGACTTATTGGCTCCTTATTATTAGCTATGTTCTATGCAAATTTTTGTAACTATTACTATTAAAATATAATCTATGACGATCGCTATAAATATTCATTCATTACACATATTCAAAACGTTTTACTCTATATTTACAGGGCTTTACCTAATACAACAAAGTAATTAACACTTGCTGGCCTGATCCAGCTTTGCACTTATCCAAAAATCTTTCTCAGGAATCATTTTACCTATAACTGAAACCGCATCATACATACGGTATCACGATTTATGTGAGTTTATCACGAACATAGGGACAGTCTACCGCGGCGTGGGACTTCAATTTACAATAAGTATAGATACATTATTATTATTATGATCTACAATCAAACCTCAACCTCTTATTGAAGTGAAACTTCTTTAGAATCGGTGTGATTTCAGACCGGATGCAATGGAAATACGTCAGGTAAGCCAATCTTAAACGCTAACAAGGTTAAGCATCTTTCCGGAACGCCAGTACTTAGATGGGTGACCGCCCGAACAAAATCTTTTTGCACAGTATTTTTTTTATTCATCTCATTCCTTTGTCGTTTTACTGAAGTTTCACTTCTACCGTGTGTGAATCGCTCACACACCTTTTTTGAACTATATCTAAATAATGACGCACATTATGCTTATGGTCAATAGAACACCCTGTGTATGTAGATACTTTCCGATCGTTGCAATCGGATCCGCGCTGAGGGTCCTAATGTGCCCGACCCCGCTACTTAACGATATTGCTACAAACGGTACCTTTATTAATTTTCTAGGTTATTTCATTTCTGATACAAATAATTCGGGCTTTATTAGCTCGGTGGACGTGAAGCAAGATTGGTGGTTCGATTTCCACGAGTAAGCTGATTTGATAATGGCACAATAAATATATAGTACAAATTTTAATGTTTTTTAATAAATGATAAACCTCACTTTGCAGGTTAAACTATTTTTAAATTTTATGCAGAAAACATGAAGCCACATCCGTAACCTTCGCGCACAAGATTGTTTGACATATAACTAAAAAACCTATTTAATTCTTTAATTGTGTCCGCCAATATTGCGAAACCAGAATTTAAAATATTTGTATAAAAGAGAACAACCTCAATTTTTAAATAGGTTGAAAACTATTTGCTGAAATATTTTAAACAAATTATAGTACCTCTAAAATAATAATATTTAGAAATAATTGCATATGATTTTACTAATTACTCAAACATACTTATTATTTGCGCGAAATGGTAAATTAATAATACATACCTTATATTTTTCTATGCGCTTGCTCACTAATTTTACACCTGTCGCAAAGATTTATTAACAAAAAAACAATAATCGAATTCAAATCGCAAACCCATCACTAGCACTTGCAAACAATATAAAAATTAATATCGAAACATTCCATAAATCGTCGACTTAATACCAGGAATCATTCACATTTCTTATATTAAAAGCATTACTTTCCAAATACAAACATACAAATTCAACATCGATGCAAGGAGGTTTCTACCTTAGCTTTTTGAAATAAGGTCGGTAGTTGAGCATTTTCGCGGCAAGGAGGTTTGTACTCTAACTTTTTGAAATAAGGTTGGTAGTTGAGTATTTTTGTAGCAAGGAGGTTGAAGTCTTAAGGTGGGTTGCAGAGAATTCTTTTAATAAGTAGATGATTTACGGCATGCCAGTCGCAGGCCTGTAATTAGTGCAGGAAATCACACTCGCCAATGGAGGTGACGGCAATTATTCATTCTGCTTCTTAAATTGTTATTTTAAGAGTTTTTTGGCCATTTCGATAGGTATAGATAGCATTTGGGTGTATCGTAGAGCTTGCGTTGCGTGTTGCCGTTGTTATATGATACCGATGTTCAATAACAAGAGCCTTGTGAGTTAGTATATTATGCGACTGGTATACAAATATAGGTCCTAAAAAAAATTATCAGTTTTTGCGAATAAGTTTTTACATAAGACAATCAAACAAAATAGTAAAGTATATATTTACATTGCAAAGTCATCCAGTAGGTTGAAGGCTTTTGTTGTTTGTCCTTACTACGGCTGTTTATGAATAATTCTTTTGATACTCTATTGATAGCATATTCGATGTTTTTTCTTGGATGAGCCCGCCCGCCCTAGCCCGGGGCGCCGCCGTATTTGCTGAAATCAAAACACAGGTACAAATGTCAAAAACCCGGCCCTTCGGGACACCATGAGTTTGGTAATGTTATGATCGTAATCTTACTTTTCGATTTAAGCTTGACTCTAGGGTATATATATTAATTACCATAAGAACTATGAATTGATCTTTGATTATAGTAATAAATGATGTGCGCGATTCCATTCCAGGTCGTACAGACAGTCATTATTTTTTGAACATTAAGTACTGTCTATTTGGTTTAAAAGAGACACAAAATCATTTATATTGCGAAGGTTTTGTTTATTAAATACTTAGCATTTTTCAAGTGACATTATCGGCATATATTTCATAAGATCCTTAGCAGTTTAAAATTAGTAATTTGGACATTTTAGTTTGATTAAACCATTAAACGTACCGAATCGGCAAGCGCAGCGTAGGACGTCCACCAACTATATGGACGCACGACCTGATGAAGGCTGCGGGCTCTCGGTGGATGCAGGCCACTGCCATCCGACATATGTGTCCTACAGTGGACGTCTTACGGCTAAAATGACGATGATGAATAAATGTAAGTCATACTTCTACATCCTTAATATATAAATCTACGTAACTGCCATGACATGGTTGTATTCTAAAACACGAGACCAGACTTAGAAGATTATTTTGTAGTGGTACTATAGACACTACAGTACAAAATAATCTTAAACACTAATTCAAACACAGAACATAGAAATAGGGTGCTTAAATACTTACAAATATTCTATTCAATTAATTTATTCAAACCATAGGTACATTACAATACAGTAATATAATCCTAATTTAGATAAATCTCGTGTCACAATGTTTGTCCTCAATGGACTCCTAAACCACTTAACCGATTATAATAAAATTCGCACACCATGTGCAGTTCGATCCAACTTGAGAGATAGGATGGTTTTTACGGCGAGAAAAATTCGAATAATTTCCGGGAAAATTTTATACCCGTGCGACGCCGGGGCGGGTCGCTAGTAATCTAATATATAAAACTTCCACAATGTTAGTGACCGTACTCTTCCGAAACGGCTTAACCGATTATTATGAAATTGTATATGCGTATTCAGTAGGTCTGAGAATCGGCTACCATCTATTTTTCATTTTGCAAAACAACGTTTGCTGCGGTCAGCTAGTTCTATCATACAAACATCTAACCAAGAGGCTGTATATTGTATAAAATTGATTCATTAATTGTAGAATTTTCATATAATTTCCAGAACATTCCCACATTCCTAAAAACCATGGTAACCACAGACTCTACATCGAAACTGCCTCGTTCTAAATAAAAACATTGCTACCAAATCGCTTCTGTTTTCCAAGCATCTGTAACAACCACCAAAATATACCTACCATTATTCTTACCAATCACAACCTTACACTATTACAATAAGGGTTAAATTATTCCTTTTACTGGTAGGAATATCATGGTAATATTATAGGTATGAGATTGCATGCTTCGTGTGTGGCAACATTAAGGCGAATAAAATTTAAATATGGCAACAGGAGCTCTCGCTATAAAAACAATACAATTTATAAAGAATTCTGAATGTTCGGTGTTTGGAATCACCTGGTGGATAATGGAATTTTATTTATTTTTATTCGGGAAACGTGGATAAGTAATATTGGTTGGGAACTATTTTTAAGTTGTACTGCTCGTTTATCGCTAGGATATGTAGAGCTTGCTCTATACATAAGTTAAACTACATACAATAATTACAAAGGTACCTAATTAATAGAAACATAACCCGTGAGAAGTAAGGGTGAGAGTATTTGTGTGTTCTGCAAGCACTTTCACCTTGGTCTGGGTGTTTCGTATGTATAATAAAAATATCTATATATGTATGTCACCATCAGCACAATATTAAGTTCCCACTGCTGGGACACAGGGACTTCTCTCTTAACGAGAGAGATTAGGCCTTAATTCACCACGCTGGCCCAGTGCGGGTTGATAAATGTCACATGTCCTTCAAACTCTTTTAAAGTTCTCATAGCATGCCGGTTGCCTCACGATGTTTGCCTTCACCGTTTAAGCACGAGTTCAAAGCGCACATAAATTTCTCAAGAAGAAAAATCCAGAGGTGCGTGGCGGGGTTTGAACCCACGACCTTCGGAATGAAAGTCGAGTGTCCTCCCACTTAGCCAACACGGCTTTTATATGTATGTATGTCTATTATATTAAATAAATATTTTTTAAATATTTATTTTTTATAGCCAGCTCAATTTCATACAAATATAAAAAAAATGTGACTTACCCGTTATTAAAAGTCATCCGGGTTGATAAGCAATGTCGACTGGTCAAACAACGGTCTAATAATGACTATATGATAATGTTGTACTATTACAAAAAAAAAGTAGTGACGTGTTTATCAGTAACTTGTTTATAACTGCTAACCTAATTCGGTGTCTGTATAAAACTCCTAATTGAGGTAATCGCCTAAGAATTATTAATTCCGAAAAAAACATCTTATTTCCTCCAGATGATAAACCGTTAATGAAACTTTTTAAAAACCCTTCAGAAGGAAATAGTTTCTCTATGTTTAATTTATGTTCACCACAAACTACTCATGACAAACACTTCATGTCCAAGACTATAGAATGAATTTACTTATCATTATTATGCTTACAATTATTACACACTTCGATTTACTTAGAAGACTATCGTTATTTGTAAATTGATACAATTATAATTTATTTTAAAATAATAATTCCTAAGTATATCCGTAGAAATTAGTTTCTTGGTCTAAGGCTCATAATAGTATAAACCTATTTATTATGATCTAATACGATCTTAATGCTTGTTGCGTAGAGGTGCTACGCCGTAGCGAACCATCTGCGAGTAACGAAAGGATTTGCTACGAATCATCATTGTGTTAACTTTTCAGTTTTCGAACATTATTTTATAAATGGAGGAAAATAGCGTTCAACTGAGTTACATTTTTTTCACTTTATAATTTTATTTAACTCAACACTGGCAAACTGGCAAACTGACGTTTCAAGCGCAGAGCCCAATTACAAGAAATTGAATTGAATTGTTATGTATGTGACATTCAAGTTCTGTAAGATTTCTATCTCAAGCTTATCGTAATAATCATGTATAAAATACACATACATAGGTCTTACCTATGTGTCATTTATGTATGTATAAGTTAGAAATTACAGAAACAAATAAAATAGATATTTTATCAGAAGTAATAAGTCTAAAGCAAACAACATAAAGTCAGGTGCAGGTAGTAAAGAACATGTTTTTGCGTTACTTGTAAGAGGCGGTATTATTCAAATGTGCCCAATAAGGGCATTTACGGCCGCCATAAAACTACAATCCAACCGTACGAATAAATATCCGACCTTTGGAACTTATAACCTCGCCGTGGAGTCCAATCTCCTAGATGAGATTCTTCTTTTCTCTGGTGGTAGGCTTCGGCCGCGGCTTGTCACCACCCTCCGGGCTGGGCCAGTGCGTGAAGCGATTTTTTCGTGTTTCGTAATGTGGCCCGGAGAAGCCACCTTCTAGGTCTTCATGCCCCATCTTAGACCACATCGTCACTTTACATCAGGTGAGATTGTGGTCATATGAAGGCATATCGATAATAAAAAAAAATTAGAATTCTATCATTTTAAGTAGCTTTTCACGCCGTTTTATAAATTTCCGGCGGGATTGACGTAACTTCTCGTAAAAGTACTCTATAGCCTTCATCGATAGATAAGCTATCTATCTATCAGTGAAAGATTTTTTCAAATAGTTCCTGAGATAAGAGCGTCCAAACAATAACACTCTTCATCTTTATTATATTAAGTATATGTTTATTCGTGAAAAAAAATAATACACTTGTCGCAACTCAATCACATAAAATTAACATTGGTTTCTAAAAAAGTTGCTTTCGAGTATTCGAAGATGGTGGTAATTCCTTTATCTTAAAATATTTTATTAGCTAAATTTTATTTTTAAAATGATGTAGGAATAGTTGCTTTAGTAAACTTTTTAATATAGAGTTTTCCATTGAAAAACCTGTGTAAATATGTGATTTGCAAAACGTAAAAAAAATATCTACTTTATCAAAACATTTTTAAAGAAATAGATATTGTACACGATAATTATTATTTTACTTAGATACGTCATTTAAATCGTAGCTGTTACTATCCAAAAAATTTACAAATTAATAAATTAAACTACGGAGCCATAGGAGATAATTTAATTTTATAAAATAATATAATAGCAGACCCCAGCAAACGTTGTTTTGCAAAATAAAAAATAGATGTTGGCCGATTCTCAGACCTACTCAATATGCTCACAAAATTTCATGAGAATCGTTTCGGAGGAGTCCGGGAACGAAAACTGTGACACGAGAATTTTATATATAAGATAAGTGTCAAATTAAGAACCTTTCGCTATTTTAGTCGGTATAATAACTCGAGCAACAAACAATACCAATAAACAAATATATTTATGTCCATTTGTATTCACTAAGACCACCACCACAACTATTCTAAAATGAAATGAAATATCTTTATGGATGAGGGTTTACATAATAATGTGTCACTATGTTCAAGCGTTTAAGATATAAATTGAAGGTAAACAAGTAGACATAATGCACCCGAAAACACCTGGGTGAACAAAGTCTACTAAAAGTATACTTAATTCACCTAGCTGAATAACCTCAGGTGAATTAAGTATGCCCCTAATTAATTCACAAGTCAATAGTTTGTTACTCTGTTGTATAATCTGTCATTCAACTCAGTGTAAAAAATTTAAGCGAATTGTCAAGACAATGTTCCTTGATTATACTTAGTTTTTTATTTAAATTAGCTGTAAGTTGACCGGTCCATGTAACCATATGCTTCTAAGGAAATAAACGACTTTGACTTTGATTGAAGTTTGTTTCTCTAAGAAAGTGACATGTGATTTAGTCCCCGTCTCTTCCAGCGGCCTACTCCGTTGTTGTTATAATAATACACGCCGTAAGAATGTTACGGGCGCCGTAACGCGGTTAATGCTGCACCTGTACTTAGTGGCCGCCGGCGCCGCCCGCCCAATCGCTATACTTATAAAGAACTCCCAATCAATATAACTGGAGTAAATACAACAATAAGTGTATTTTATCATTATCACCCTACCATCATATATCTGATAAAACACCGTTTACCGAGTAAGTCATATATAATAAATATATAGATACATATGTCTGTAACAATTTCATATACGGATAAATATCGAGTAAATCTATTTCCGTTATAATGAACCTAGCACGCAATGCACCTCAGTTGTGTCATCCATCACTTTGAAATGAAAAAAATATTTATTACCTACGAATTATAATAAATAATCACCCAAGCTTATCTTAAGCTAGCAGTCAAGATGTTTACATTATATTTTTGGCATTTGTCAATTAATATTGCATTAGTTAAAAGGTAATCATATATAAAAAAAACCTAAAGTTACGTATACATGAGATAATTACTACGAAACATAGTAATAGAAACATAGAATACAAAATCATTCAACTTATAAAATATGTCTTAGGTTATATCATTTCAAAATCCAAATCAAATAAATATTTTATTTTCCGTATATTTAGGAGGCCATGTTGTGACGTCGCGTGGTTTATGTCATAATCGGGGCCCACATAAAGTTTACAGCGCGCGCACCTGCCCACGGCTGTGTGATGCTACGTTCTTCATATTATGTACATATACATGTTACGTTCTTTTATTGGACGCAGTGGCTAGGTGCGGCCGCGGGCTTGGCTTCTGATAGAACTTGGAAACGTCAAGAACGCGTTCTGAAGTCTCCAGTTAGATAATCATCATCATCATCGCCCTATTAACATTCCTACTGCTTTTTTTTTAAATTTTATGCAGAAAAAATTAAGACATATCCGTAATCTTCGCGCAGATAAAATTTAAAAATAGTTTAACCTGCAAAGTGAGGTTTATCACTTGTTAAAAACATTAAAATTCCATCCAAAGGTTGCCTGGAAGAGATCGCTCACAGCGATAAGGCCGCCCTTTGTACTCCAATGTATTGTCTTGTTATTGTTTGCAGTTTGTATTTTATTTTTGGTGTACAATAAAGAGTTATCTATCTATCTATCTAAAATTCCTACTGCTGGGACAAAGGGATTACGGACGGGCTAACAGTAACTCAAAGTCAAAGTCAAAGCGTTTATTTCCTTAGCTCAGGGCATACAACATGCACAGTTCAGTGGAACGACTTTTTTCGTGTTTCGGTCTGAGAGGCCATCTACCTACTAGGCCTTCATGTCCCATCCTAGACCACATCGTCACTTTACATCAGGTGAGAGTGTGGTCAATTAAGGGTTATCTAGCATAAAAAAAGAACTTTAAGTTAATTTAAATAAAAACTAAAAATTACCCAGAAGTCATCATGCCTATTCCTAAGATTTAGCGAGTTCAACCAATTTTTACAGCTTCTTAATATTTCTAGGTATGTTTAATGTAATTTGTATTATGAGTTATTTAGTTGTGTAAGAGTTTTAAGCTTTTAATGTAGTAGGCGACACACGCCGGCAAAAACTTAGCAACAACTTACTAAGTTAAAGTTAAGTTGGACAAGTTAACCGGGGCTTAAGTGCTCGTCTAATTTATTGGCAACTGCAATTATTTATGTATTTCAGTAAGTTGATTAATTACTGTTTAATGTGATAGTTCCTTAGTTATGGTGATATTTAGAATTCGTTATTAGGCAAACTAACAAATATATATTCTTAGAGAGCATACTGTCTCACTCAGACCAATATGTAACTGAGCGAGACAGAATAGAATAGAAAATACTTTATTACACCAAACAAAGAAACAATACAATACGAAATTAACTAAACCTAGAATGCGTGACAGCGCTATATTTAACCACTGAATACCTACTTGGGAATTTAACCACTGAATACCCACTTGGGAATTTACTCCTATGATTGTAACCCCTACCATTAAGACCTACCGTTTAAGTTTTTTAAGAAAAATACCTTTATAAACAAGTATCTATAATTTAAAGTACTTATTCAATTGAAAATCTTATTTATCAATAACACGACATAAATTTTTTTTAAAACTCTTTTAGATTGACTCAAAAAATATTTAACTAAAAGCTTGGCCGGCGTTCACTTAAATTGCATTAGCAAAATACCCAAAACAAACAACCCGTTTACATCAATTACAAAACGGTTGTTCCATTCCAACCACATTGTAAACACAATGTCTACGCTTCATCGCCCCCGCAAGCGCACGCCCACGCCACGCGTCAGAAGCGCGT